>JALJCO010004757.1:0-712948 GCA_023101725.1 Atherinomorus stipes
CGACATAACACATTGAGCTTTACAATTATTCACATTATATTTTAATTTCATTAACCAACTTCAATCCATTGTATGGATGAAACTCTATTGCAAACTCAGCGTTGAAACATTTTTAAACTAAAAGTAGCTTTTTGTTATTAGGTATTAACTATTAAAACAAGTGGTCCTCTGAGGACTACAAATTATTCAGAGCTAGTCTGGACCCTCATTCCCAGAGGACAGTTTACAAGAGCATACAAGTACAGATTTATTCTAAAGGCTCTTACATTCCCTCCAAAAACAGACATTTCTATTTTTCAAGGTTGCAAGAACAAGAACGAAGTTTGTCCTTGGCCAGTTATTTCATACTTTACAAGGGGGCTGGGCAAGGCCAGGGGTAGGTATCTCTGGTTCTTGAGAGCCACAGTCCTGCAAGTTTTAATGTTTCCCTGCTAGGGCTGTGTTAAACGATTATTTTTTAAACGATTAATCTATCGATTATTTTTTCGATGCATCGATTAATCTAACGATTCTCTTTTTTAGCTCGATTCGACTCGATTCGATTCGATTATCGATTATCTCCTCATAAATTGACAGACAGCAATTTATATGTGCTGATATAGATGTCTAAAATGTAAAAAAGAGCATGAATAAAAAGGCAGTGGGAGCAGCAGCCTGTCATGGACTTTTTCATGAACCAACAGAATTTAAAATTTATGTTGAAAACACAGTGGACTGAAAAACAGGCTTTTAATTCTTTCATTTACATGAAAATAATAATAAAAAAAGTCATTATTGAAATAATATGATCATGTAAACTTGGAGGATTTAAGCTAAGACAGATAGGCTATTATTTTCCAACAAAAGATAATGAAGATAAGTAAACATTCAGAGTTGAACATTATATTGAACATGGGTCTAGCTTCCAGAAAAAGTGCATCTTCATCTTTACTCTGTTAATGCTTAATACGGGTGCCAATCACTTGGAAATGAAATTAAAAATTCTTTATTTATCCCAGAAGTGACGACACAATACTATTACCAACAGATGAAACACTAATATGAGGTTGAGAACGTGACTTTATATTCAGTCAGAGACGAGACAGCTCCCGGCATCAGCTGTAGTTCCACCCACGGCCAGCAGATGGAGCTCGTGCTTCATGCTGACCGTCTCAAACAGGCCTGTCGTGTCTGAAGACATGGCGTCGATCTCACGGAAGTTGTCTCATATCTCATTAGGCTTTGGATTCGCCATCCCTAATATATAGTTATACCTTCGATAAACGAGTATGGGCCTTATTCACTGCCTTACACTTTGGAAACTTGGAAGAGCCACTCGCGGAGATCGCGCCGCCATCTTTGTTTTCGTCTGAAGTCGCATGGCGCCGCCATCTTTGTTTTGGTCTGACGACGCATCGGTACGCATATTTTGCGTCGACGTAATCGGTTACATCGACGAATCGTCCCAGCCCTATTCCCTGCTGTAACCCAGCTTATTCAAATTAAATAGATACAGCACCTTATTAAATTTTGCAGTGCCTCACTCATTTGAATAAGCTGTGTTGAAACAAACATCTAAAACTTGCTGAACTGCTGCTCTTGACAACTGGAGTTGTCTACCGTGGTCTAGAGGGATCTCATTTGCTTTGACTTTAATTTAGCATGAAACAAAGTGTTTGCTATTGAGAATGAAAACTACATAGTAAAAACATAGCTGCATACTGTAGGAAATATCCTTGGGACACATCTTTTCTTTTAAGCTTTATTTATTTTACATGTGTGTATTGTTGTTTACCGTATATTGTCTTATTTTCTCTGATTTATATTTAGAGTGAAATCCTGTCCACTCTGTCAGGGTGTGTAGGTGGGACCTTTTTAAATGCTGACTACAGCAAGGTTGAAGTCAACATCAGTTTTCAGCTCAGCCATTTAAACCAGCTTTGCTGATAAATTCATGTCATCATTGGGGGAATGAAGGGAACAGAATGAATGTAAAAGCTCATTGTTTTGGATCTGACTGAGCTAAAGTTTACCACAGAGAATTTGTCAATACTTTTCGAGGGCGACACTTCCCTTGAGGTTATGCTCAACAACACACTGCTCTTGAATGCTGGACACATTTATTCTCAGCAGACCATTCTAATTGTGGTGTTCAAAAAGGCTATCCATTCATGTTCCTGCTAACGGAGCTGTATGCACCAGCCCTATGATGATCTCAATGCCATACAGCTTATTTACCAGATAGCAGACATATTTGGGCTAAATCCATGATACTTTGGCACTTATGCTCAATTAAAACACTGGCAAGTGTTGTGTGGTCCAGAAGTGGGCCAGATGTCAGTTGTCAATGTAGCTTCAATTATAGGAAGTCTCCTGAGAGCCAGAAGTGGTCCTAAATTTCCTTGTTGGCCACATGTGGTGGTTATGTGCTACACTCAGTATATACTAATCTGGCCAAACGCCACAACTAGACCGTCCGCCATTGCCGGGAGAGCGTTTCTGTACATGTGTAATTAAAACAGATGAGAATATGACTTTTTTCTCAACAACATGGAGGAAATCTGGATGGACTGTCACATTCCCAGTTGTTGGAACAGCAGAGGAAAACTTTAATTGTGGTAATAAGTGAATAAGAAGATCACAGACATTTATTTCATGAAGATTTATGCTGTATGTAGCAAAACTGGATGGTGCTGCTGCTCAGTCCACTGATATCAGTGTGTTTGTATCGGGGAGGAATTTCGGACACTTACAGAGCAGAGGAGGAATAACTTGCTGCCACGGCAGGAGAGAAGGAGAAAACATTGGATTTAATCTCCAACAACAAAAACACGTAAATTATGGGGAACACTCATTAATCTGACACTTTATTTCAGGTATCTCTGCTCCCGAAAATGACGCACCACATAACGTTATCATGCTAGCTAATGCTAACATAGACAGCTGTGGTGTTGATGCGAGTTAATGACTAATCTGGGAGATATTGTGAAATACTGTATAACGTTATGTGCTCTGATCAGGGCAACATTTGGACCAGAAAATAAAAACAGTTCAGTTGCTAACAGAAACGGATCAGAAAGACGGTGTCCTGCAGCCTTTAGTTTCATCTGCAGGACATGTGAAGGCTACATAGTCTGTACAGTCCTGAAACAATACCAAAAGCCAAACATGTGATAAAATAGAAAAGTAACAACCTTTGAAAAAGTTTAGGTTTTTAAACTTTGATAAGTAATCAAGAGATGTGCGTATTATTCCAGTATGGCTTGTCATTAAAGCCAGTTTCTGGAGATGAATAATAGTTTAAATCCATGCTCCGATGTGAAAAAAAAAAAGAAAAGTCAGAACACTAGAGATCTCCTGATAACATACCTATAGGTAATCATTACCTTAGATGACTGTCCAACGTTGTAAATCCAGATTTCCACGCTGCTTTTCATGTTGGCAGATAGGAGGTAGTTGGGACTCGTACCCCTTGCAAAGGCGGCACCGCAACATTAGTGCTGCCAATGATATAGATGAATCCAATGCTCGTCAGATTAGTCTATAAGTCAAGGCCATAAGTCAAGGGGGGGGGGGGCACATTTGGACCATTTTTGGGTCATCTTTGCACCCACCAATTTTTTTCTATTTAACTTTACCATGTAAAGACGTGTTAGGTTGAATAGGTTTCCTTTGTAAAAGAGACTGCATGTCTCAACAGGACTTACCTGTATAAATAAAGGTTTAAAGAAAAAAACCTTTAAAAATGGAGCATTATTTTGGGGGAAAACTGTATAATGTCTTTCAGATCAAAATATCCCTGGCTTGCGTTGACAGTTGAGCATTCGATATACTATTCTGAATATTATCTTAAAAGGCTAAAGCATGTGTATCCCAGACTCAGACAGGTGCACAAGTACATTAAATAAATCTTTCTTTTGCATTTGAACATAAAGCCAGACAACACTATGGTCATGCAACTTAAAATAAACCATGTCATGGACTTGCTAACAAGCCAATGGCTTCAGTATTTTATTTTTTAATAAGTGATTAGAGAAAACTGATCAAAATTAAAGGTGACAGCTACAAGTTGAATTCCTTCCCGCCAGTATGTGGTGCACTCACACCCGCTTACTCAGTTAGCAATAGGAACGTTAAAGAATAGGATTACCATCAATTAGCATGAATAAATGATTAACTTCCATGTCCAGGAGGAATGTGGAAACCTTCACAGGGCTTTTGAGCTCCCTCATCTTGTTTCATTTTTGTCTGCATGAATTTGAAAAAAATGTATCGCAAGAAAAATGCTATTTATACACAGAACAGTCAAGCTAACTACCGACCGAGGCATGGTAATCAGATGTAAATATTCATGTATTTTAGTGTGTCAACAATGATGCAACAATTATTGATATGCTATTCTTTTCTTTTTTTGGAAAATCAATGCTTTTATTCTGCACCCCTCTAGATGTTCTGCAGATGCATTATTTTTGATAAATTGATTTTTTTTTATAAAATAGTTGTAGCTTTCACTTTCGACTTTTCTTAAACCTTGAGATGTTACTTCTGTAAACAAGTCACAAAGCAGTAAATACAGTTTTTTTTTATTTCAGCCATTATTCTTATATTTTCGCTGATATCAGCTGTGACCTTTTATCTTGTTACTCGCTCGCCCATTTCCACTCACCTGTTCACCCCACACAGAACTTTATCCTCAGGTTTTTTCTCCTCCTTTGCTAGTTCTGTTTTTGTCACACATTTCTCTTCCTGTCAGTTCTGTTTTGATTTTGGAGTCACTTAAAAGTTAGGATTTTGTAGCTTTGCCTCTATGTGGATTATTGACTCAGAAGCCTTGTTTGTCTGCCAGTGTTCTTTGGATGCAGAATAAAAAGTTGTTGTTTTTTTCTGTTTATGTGAAGTTATGGTTGGGTCTTGCTTTCAAATGTGCCTTAACAGAACTGGCATGACTGCATTCTTTTCTGTTGGACTATTACAAGGTCATCTGCTTTTATATTTCCATTTTTGTTATAAATCCTTGTTTGGTGGTAAAGCCTGTTTGACTTTGGTAAACCCCTTAAATTTTGCCCTCTAATTTGATTTTTTTTCTGTTTTCCATTTTCTTTGAAGATATTTTAAATGTTATTTCCCTGATTCAGTATTTTTTCAACCGTCCGTGGCTAAAAACCTTATGAAGTGCAAAAAACTAGAAACATGTTCAAGAGCTTTAGCCATTTTATGCCTGGTGCATTTGAATCAAACCATTTTTGGCCTTTATTATTTCAGTACGGAAGAGGATTAGGGCCACTAGAAAAAAAAAATAATAATTCTGAGAAAAAGTCAGAATTCTGACTTTACTCAGAATTCTGAAAAAAGTCAGAATTTGACTTTAATCTCAGAATTCCGACTTTTTCTCAGAATTCCGATTTTTTCTCAGAATTCTGACTTTTCTCAGAATTCTGACTTTAATCTCAGAATTCTGAGAAAAAAGTCAGAATTCTGAGATTAAAGTAAGAATTCTGACTTTTTTTCAGAATTCTGAGATTAAAGTAGAATTTGACTTTAATCTCAGAATTCTGACTTTTTTCCAGAACAGTAAAAAAAAAAAATTCTGGATTTTTTTTTTCAATTTCCGAAAAGTCAGAATTTGACTTTTTTCTCAGAATTCTGAGATTAAAGTCAGAATTTGACTTTTTCTCAGAATTCTGAGATTAAAGTCAGAATTCTGACTTTTTTCCAGAACAGTAAAAAAAAAAAATTCTGGATTTTTTTTCAATTTCCGAAAAGTCAGAATTCTGACTTTTTTCTCAGAATTCTGAGATTAAAGTCAGAATTCTGAGAAAAATAGAATTTGAGATTAAAGTAGAATTCTGACTTTTTTTTAGAATTCTGACTTTTTCTCAGAATTCTGAGATTAAAGTCAGAATTCTGAGATTTAAGTCAGAATTCTGACTTTTTCTCAGAATTTTTCTTTTTTTCTCTAGTGGCCCTAATCCTCTTCCGTATTTCTGGGCATCTAGTTATAGTATTTTTAAACAGGAAGGACCAGGAGGGACTGGAGCAGAACCAGGCTCAGGAAGGGCAGCCACCTGCCTTGAACTGTTGGAAGTTGTGGGGTACAGAATGAAAGTACAACATTTCCTAGAAAAATTATGCTTTATACTGTAAAAATAATTATAAAAAAAATATTTACGGGTTTGATAATGGCATTACATTTACGTCTATAAACCAATACACGCCGCCATTGCGGGTTGCCATACGATCTCTGTGTAGTAACAATATTTTGTGCACAGTTAGCCTGGTACAGGGGAAAACAGTGGAGATGATGAGTGAAGCAGCTGCTTCAGAGCCCTGGAGATATTGTTATCTGTTTCTGAGGAGGAGTGACCTGAGAAGAGCAAAACCTGGAGTAAATTTAGGTGAAGACTTCACTAAATGGACCCACATAAACGTTTTCCACGGCGCCAAAACACGGAAATGGCGACTTTCCTCCTGGATCGGTAAGCTAGCTTGTTTGCTAACGTGGCTAATGTTAGCTGTCAGTTATAAACTCCTCTGCGTTACTTGTTGGACATGCTGCAGACTGTTACTTGCGTATCGGCAGCGAGCCTGGCATCCCAGCAGCTAGAGTTGTTTTTCTGCTGTTGCAACTACAACCTAGACACACGTGATGTCGCAGTTCTGTCCGTATTCCATATTCAACCTTTAATGTCAATAATAATGTCATCTTTGAGGGGAAAAAAGAGTAAAAGGAGATAAATGGAGGGAAACAGTACATCATGGGACACCCCCAAGCAGTGTAAGTTTACAGAGGGATAGCTAACGGTTACCCAGGCCAACCCTGACTATAAGCTTAATCAAAAATGACAGTTTCAAGCCTAATCTTAACAGAGGGTATCTGGTCCTGAGTCCAAACTGGAGGCTGGTTCCAGAAAAATGCCTTTAACTGAAGGCTCTGCCTCTCATTTTTTCACAAACTCTAGGCAACACAAGTAAACCTGCAGTCTGACAGTGAATTAATCTGTTGGAGAAAAAAATGGAACTATGAGACCTTCAAGACCCAATTGAGTTTGGTCATGAAGAACTTTATGTAAAGAGAAGGATTTTAAATTCTATCCTGGATTTAACAGGGAGCCTATGAAGATGAGCTAACTTCTCACATCTAACTATAACAATTTTTGGATGAGTTGGAGGTTTTTTGAGAGCAATTTTGGGACATTTTCAGCTTTCTAAATTTTTTTCTCTTTTTTTTTTCTTCCCCCCCAGACAGATCAAGCAGCTTAACCTGAGAAAGGCAGCAAATCTCATTCTACAGTAACGAAGTACAGTGCTGTCGTGCTGTAAATTGCTGTTACCCACACTTGTATGCACATTGAAGAAGTGAGCATTTTCTTATTCTTTGTGGCATTTTTAAGTCCCTACATCAGCCTTTCCCTTGACACAAGCTGAAAAAATATTGCAAATCCAACCAATGTATATACATTGTCAAACATTTACTACACTGCCTGTTGCCAAGTATTCTAATTACATAGTTTTGCAAATGTGCAATTCTCTAGAGAGGCTGTTGTGGTGACAAGTGAAGAGCTGTATTCACGGGCACTGCCTCCATTCTATCCTTAGCATTCTCTAAAGCCCTCAGAGGAGAGTGCTTGCTTTGTATTGTAAACAAGACTTCAACGGATTATACTATAAAGCTATTCTGTGGTTAGAGGTCCTAAGACATGGGGCACGTTCACCAAATCCTGAAACACTGCTGCTGACATTTCATAAGCCTGTGAGCAAACAATGTGGAAATCAGTTAATGCGATGTACAATTTGCGGTTGGCAACCAAACAACTGTCAGCTAGAGGAAGTACAGTGTTTACCTCTTTTACAAATAGACATGAGGAAATTCTTTTCACTGAAGTACACTGTCAGAAAAAGGATGAAGTAGGACTACATTAATGTCCCCTATGGTACAATGTGGACTTATGTATTCACTTGTGCTTAGAACTGGACCTCAAGCTAACCATGCCCTTTTGAGGGCTAGAAAGGCACATTTGTGTTCCCAAGTAGTAAATGATACATATGTACTGTTTCTTCTCAGTAACGGGGTAAAAAGAAATAGTGATAGTCTATGTTGGAGAAAAGAGAGGGAGAAAGAATTGATTAAAACAAGGTTTATTCATAGAGTTGAAGACCCTTACTGATTCGCTTCAGTTTTAACAAATGACTCTCATTTCATTGAGTAGTATTGAGGAGAACAAAAAAGGTTTATATGTGGATTTCTCATCTTTTTTTTTTGTTTGTTTTATTTATGAACTACAGTATTTTACCGCACACAGTTAATGAAATTTTTGCTTTCATATTTGTGTTTGAAGTTGTTGAAGCACAGAAGAAAGAGCGGCCATCACTCCGTTGGAAGGTTGTAGCCCAGGTTTCCCTTCACACTAAAAACTCCTGGTTCAAACTACTGGGTTAAAAGGGGACCAATTAATCTACGGGTTATTTCAAGCCAAACATTTGGGTTGTTGTTTTTGACCCTGCTTTTTGATGAATACTTGACCCGACTTCTGGGTTGGATTAAATGGTACAGTGGGTCAAAAATGTGTTGTTTTTAACTCAGGAGTTTTTAGTGTGTTCTCTACCTGTAAAAGTGTCCTTGGGCAAGACCCTTGACCCCCATATTAACCCCAAAGTATTCACTGTCATGTGAAGGTGAGGTTCAATACTCGTCTTTATCAGGTACAAATAAGTACCAATTGTTAAGGGCACACTATGTCACCCCAATCACCATTTTTTGTTCCCCCAAATATACAATCACTTTTTTCCCCCACTGTGTACATAATTGGCCAACTGATGCAGATACACAGGAAGATTTGATTTATTTTCATATAACTTCAATCACTAATAAATCACTACCTTAAAGTCATTGGGATAGACCTGTTGTAGGTACACATGAAACATGGAATAGTCAGTATTGAGCTGAACTGAAATTCAACCAGATAACCTTATTGATCCACAAAGGGAAAATATTGTTTCAGTGAAAATTATTACAAATTATTGTACCATCAACAGTGTGAATAAATGTAGGTGAAACAAAGACAAATAAAATAACTTCCTGTTCTGTTAATTGTCGAAGCAGAGTTGAAGTAGCCTCTGACTGAAGACACTCAGTTTAGTAAAGAAAAGACAAGAATATATTTTGCTCACCTACTCTAAAAATACACACAATATGTGCAAGAAAAATATAAATACAAGTCAGATTAAAAAAAAATGCAATCAAACATTTTAAAAAGTAAAAACTAAAAGGGCAGCAGTTCAAATTCTGTGGGTTGGTCATTTTGTTGAGTTGAGAAAGCTGATGGCATTTGAAATAAAAATGCATTTTGAAAGAACCTTTAGCCAGAGAGGCTCTGAATCGCCCTCTTGACTTCAGGAAATGAAACTGACAGGAAAGAGTGATTGCTATCTGCCCGGATTCTCTTTGTAAATGACTCAACTGTTAACAAAGAGTGTTATCAGTTATTTTACGAATATTTTACATCCTTTCTTTTTTCATCATCATTTAAGAGATAAGGCTGTGTCTTTCTTGGGCTGGGCCTTTAGTCTATCATCATGGTAAAATAGCAGTGGCAAGCTGTTGTTACAGATTAGGCAGGTCTAATTTAATCCCTACTCCTCCTAAAATCAACAATTAGCCCAATTGTTTTACTTATGTTAAAGATTAAATTATTCCCAATATAATACAAGGAAATAAAATGTTATCCATGTATCTGAATGAAAGAGCTGTGTAGATTGTTTGTCTTATTTCATGACTTGCGGCTTGCAAATAAATAGTTTTAAAGATGAAAATAAGTACATATTAAAACTAAGAATTATTTTGTTCAGTTGGTAACATTGTGGCTTACTGTAAAACAGGCAGTGATATTTGTGTGTGAACAATTTTCTGGCTGATCAGTAGTATGACATGTCTGTTTAATGAGAAGCATCAGGTTGCACACAATTACCTTGAATGATTTTGATTTAGATAGATGTCTGTTTTTCTTTCCCTTTTTTTTTCATAAAAAACTAAGTGCGCAACATTTTCCAGTGTTGGGGGGGTTGGGAAAAGGCAGCCACAGCGGACATATCCCAGAAATTTGCTGCTGACATTTGATTAAATCAAACGGCAAACAATATGGACAACACCAAATCTGACGTTTATAGTTTCGCTCTGGGAGCTTGTTTATCATTCACCTGTCTTCTCTCATTTTTAATCACAATCGCATTGGGTTAGACTGTATTCCCCATCAGACGCTCCGTGACAGAATCTAATCATGATGTCACAAAGTTTGTCTTTTCCTTCCTTTGGTACAGGCATGGAGGAGGAGACAACTGTGAGACATGGTGAAGAAAAAAAGGTTAAAAGAGAGGAATGAGAAAAGAAAAGATGTGAACAAACGGTCTGGTTTTTCCTCTCTGGCTGAAAAAGGTGACAGATAAAGAAAACACCCATACAGTTTGCTTTTTCACAATA
This sequence comes from Atherinomorus stipes, assembly GCA_023101725.1. Classification (NCBI taxonomy): domain Eukaryota; kingdom Metazoa; phylum Chordata; class Actinopteri; order Atheriniformes; family Atherinidae; genus Atherinomorus; species Atherinomorus stipes. The sequence continues at coordinate 10,454 of JALJCO010004757.1, forward strand.
ATGTTTCACTATAATGCCTTAGAAAAGCACTGTTCCCTTTTTCTTCCAAACTCTTGTCAACTCTGTTTCACTTAGCCCATGACCCTAAAAGCCACTTTCAGGCTTTGAAACACCTAAATGGTACAATCCTCCCCAAATGACACTTTTCAAGTCTCCACTGAGCGTTTTCTGTAACTCGTTCTCTTTCCTGGCTGCTTTCTTTGAATTTCTATGCCATTGTGATGTGATATGTTGAGATTTATCAGTATTTTGCGACACTTCCTGCTTCCAATGGAAAGCAACAGTCAGAGCAATCAGCGCTTTTGAATCTTGTATTTTAAAATGGACACAAGCATGATTTACAATAGTTGCAAAGTCTGGAGCAGCTCCTCGTGTCTTTATTGTAATCTTCTAAAGTGGTTCTCAGCAATAGTTCTCCAGGCTTTATTGAAGTGGACCTGATATTATAATTTCCACTCCATTGATTCTTCATCTTGAATATGTCTAGATTAGCTTTGTACCCATCAGAACTCCAAATGGGGTGTAATTTTTTCATAAATTCCTCTTCTGGTTATAGTTTCTTTCAAAATGAAAGTATCTTCAGATTGGTCAATTGCTAGGCTTGGCAAATAAGCCGGAAAAAATGGTTAGAATGAAAAGGGTAATAATAATGGGCCTGCAAAAGGCTTTTGTAGACATTGTTTGGATAATTCTACAGTACTTTGTTACTCATTCTAAGTCCAGTAACCAGTGTGTCATACTTAGAAGAGCCAGATCTGAGAGTCGATGCTTCATAGTGAATCAGAAGAGCCGGCCATTGAGTGACAGCCTGGTTTTTTAGGAGATCGCAGTACTTTGTTTTGACTGGCCACTATGGAGGCCATGCGGCCTGTGAGCAGGGCTTGACATTAAAGGAGTGATGACATAGCAGTTAAAAACTAGTTTATGTTGTTGGCATTACTTTATATATAAATACTCCAAAGAAAAAAACGGCATTTTTTACAGCGGAGTATTGTTTTGAAACGCCAGACCTCACTTCCTCAGTAATACAGTTGGGTCCGGTGATGATATGGAGTTTTACCCGGAGACCACGTTGACTTCATTTTGATTGGCTACACCTTATTTGGCTATGACCTTATTTGGAGAATCTAGGTCAAGCTGCGGTCGGAGTTTGCTAAAGGCTAACTGCTAGCAACATGGGCAGTTCAGATAGTGAGCTACGTTTATCAGACAAGACAGCATTTAGAAAATAAATAAACTTACAGGTAATGACAAGGTTGTGGCCCCCTCCCTCAGTGTTACTGCAGAAGTTTGCTTTTAAATCCATTTGTTTGAAAATCCAGACCTGACTGCAGAGAAGTTACTACTAGCTCCATACACGAAGCTGAATCAGACAGGGAGGGGAGGGGGGAGCGGACGGTGCATAAACCGTTAGGAGAGAGGGGGGGGGGGGGGGGGGCGCTGTTTACTTGATAGTGTGCTCTTATTGGAGCAAATAAATTACGTAGAATGATAGAACTACGTAGAATGATAGCCTGCTGTCTGATTCAACCGTTTCTGAGCAGAGAAACAAAGCTGACAGACCATAAACAGGAACTTTGATTCTCACTCTGGACATTCACATGGCCTCATCAGTGCACAACAGATCATATTATACACCCAAAACCCCAGAAAAGTGAAATTTGATGTCATGGCACCTTTAACACCCGCCAACCCGCCAAATGCGGGTGAACTTCAGCAGTTGCGGGTCACACGGCCACTCCAACTAGCCACTTTGGCGGTTTGAATTCTATTTACATTTTAATTGTAGTTTTCTCAAATGGGATCTGAAATAATAAACGAACTTAAATGTTGGACTAAAAGACTACAACTCCCATGAGCACTGCCTGCACACAGTGTTTGCTCATTGGCCCATTTATGGCCGACGTCACTGGAGGTGGTTCCTGTGGAGACCACAGTTGTAAAGCGAGGTGCTGCTAGCTGGGATCAGCTTTCCAAAGGGGGCCCCATAACTTTCCTTCTGCACGTCCGGTTTGTCACAGTTCTACCTGCAGCGCTTAGTTCATGTTCAACATGAGAAAGCACACGTTGTCTGAATAGGCGCATTCGGACAGAGAGGTACTATGAATGCAGTTCCTATAACTACGCCTCCCGAGTTTAGTTATTAGACCTACCCTTCCCCTTAGTGTGCGTTCGAGATGAGGGAGGACCTTGTTAGGGACCATGTGTGATGCAATCATTGCGGCAGTGACAAATTTATGCCCCAGCAGATCTGATACAAAACTGAGGTTTCTATCTCTTTTATTCAAAGCTATTATAAAAGCTAACTTACCAGCTTTCCCTCATCCCGGTCAGATATAACATGTAACGGAACAGCCCCCTTTGGAAAACTGCCCTACTAACGTCTTTTGTTGAAGTCTGCCCGGACACTTTAATGGACGGACCAGGGTTCGTTCACTAAAGTGGTGCAGATTGTGCTGACACAATTTGCAACTGTATTTGGCTTTTCCATCTCTTTTATTCAAAGATAATATAAAAGCTAACTTACCAGCGTTCCCTCCCTTTCCCTTGTTTCTTTTGTTGAAGTGCGCCCGAACCGTCCACTAAAGTGTCCAGGCGGCAGCTGCAGATTCTACTGTATACTTTGCAGGTGTGTTGGGTCATTAAATTAATAAGAAAATAATTGCTTTTGGACATTTCAAAATAGTTATCGATTTGGGACGTGCACCATTGTGATGGATTTAATAATGAATTGGTACACTCCTATTGTATTAGTTCTTGTTGTTATTACGATCTCGGTAAACAGGTAAACAGCTGTGAGACTTTTTAAATATGGTGGGGCTGGAAGAAGCAGAGCTCACGCAAGGGGCGCGGCTTGCCAGTTCTACCATTTACCAAACACCTACGTATTTCAGTTACTATGGAACCCCCAAAAGACCCTGCCTCGGAGTAGGAGCTAAAAAGGTTATAGGAACTGAGGTCCGAGGTCCTTTCTGTTTTTACAGCATCTTTTCTGTTTTTACTTTTCTCCCGAATGTGTCAAATCCAGATCCCTCATACAACAGCTCTTTTAACGCTGGTTGTGGGCAGTGATGATGAAGATTTTACGTGTCGTACTCGAGCACTATGGGAGACATCATAACTAACAAGGATTACGTGATTTTCCGCTGGTTTTCTTCACCGGGAGACGTGGTCTACCTGTGTGACGGAACTAAGCCATGCCCAAAGTCATTGCTGCAGGCCAGCGGAGATCCGCCCAAGCTCCGGTGTGCTCATAGAGACGCACACATCAATGCAAGTTTGGGATGTAAACATCCAGAACGTGCATGGTAGCATGTTTTAAAAACCATTCCAAAAGATGCAGCAATGTATTCACAAAGCTGCAGCATCCACTATTACTGAGGAGTGAACACATGATGGATCCAATGTGAGCGCTTTGAGTGTCCAGCAGTAAAACACGATATATATAGAATCCATTATGATTATTATTATCATTATTATTATTATTATTATTAACTAGACATATAAACTAGGATAAGGGCTGTGGGGATGAAATGATTTAGCGGTCTCTTTGGTTTTGATTTTTTCTTCTCTGTGTTGCCTATTAGCCTACTGCTGTAAATAAATACTGGAAAGAAGGGATGCTTTTCAGATTTTTTCCAGTTCAGTTTTTATCTTTTAAAGTTTCCTTTTCTCCCCTGCATATTTTTAAAATGCAAAAAGAAACCAATTTTTTTATTTTTTTAAGTACGCTGCATATTTTAATATAAGAGGAGCTTTACACAGAACCCTATAGAGCTGAATGATTGATAATGCCAGGCGTCCATTTATAAATGTTGCGTACGCTCAAGGGGCCTGGGCGGCTTCCGAGTTTCATGAAAAGTTGTGATTTATAAAAGAAACTGATGGAAAAATTTGTGTCTCTTACGTTCTCTGACCGATGCGTGCTGGTTTGGAGACTGGGGAAACTGGTGACAAGATGGTGAGGTGGGAAACTGAAACCACACGGCATCATGTTTCCCTGCTGGAGGGGTGGGGTCCTGTCTCTTCCATCTAAGAGATACTGTGCCAGGCTGGGTGTATATCAACTCATGGTAGAGTGGTTAGTGCGATAATTTTTTTTAAGGAGACTTGAGATCGAGTCCCGTCCACACTCTCCTTTGTCTTGTCACACTCAAACATTAATTTCCCCCTTCATATCAAATTTCAATCGTATTGGGTTTAGGATTCAAACAGAGCGTTATTTATGCTGCAGGTAAGCTGAAACTATGAGAACCTTTCAAATAAATAAAAAGGTCTGTAAGCAAACTTCACTTTTCATCAAAGTTTTCTCTCCATCATTTTTTATCTACCAATGATCATCATGGTAATATATTCACCACATTGATACACAGAATCTGACAAGGTGCAGTCAAGGTCTGGCAGTCAGACTGATTGATGTATAAACATATTAATACTGTGGGGACACTAATGCTGCGCATCCGTGCTGCTGGAGGACCTACAGGTGGGAAAATTAGAAGGGAGCACGTTTTCAGGATTTCCTGGCCCAATGATGATGATGATGATGACCGGCTAATAATCACATTTACTTTTGCAGCGCTTTTGTCTATGAACTGGACCCAGATAGACCGACCACCGAAACCGTGCCCACCCCGACGCATCAGCAGCTGCTGACCACAGCGCACTCCGTGGTGGAGCCATCAACCTCACCAAAGACCGGCGGAGGTGTTTGCAGGCGAGGGGAGGACACGGGAGGGGGAATCGCGCTGCATCACACCAAACAGGTGTTCTGTGTTCTGCACACAGTCACTCTGACATGGCGTCTCCTCCACAGCGACTTCTGGGACAGACCTCTGTTACATCATCACCGCCACAACAACCTGCTGTCACTCAGCAGACTTACGTTTATCTGTGTTTCCTCTGACGCCCAAATAAAATGATTTTGTGAGGCTCCACTTCACCAACAAGCACCTCCACTTCAGTCTCCGGAAATTCATTTTATTGTCTTTACGGTCGCCACAATTCAGTTTTAAATGCCTCAGATCAGCTGGCTCATTTATATGCAGAAGCATCCATGAGGTGCTTTGCCTTGACCATTTTTGGTAGAAAGTGGGTGTGTAGGGGGCGGGATGTGAGGCAAAGTCACCTGCGCAAACTTCCAGGAAGAGTGTGATTTATAAAGAGGAAATTGCTTGAATCTGTGCGTACGCGCAGTTTTATGAATCTAAATATTGTTTGGCGTATGCAAACTTTTGGTTTTGGGCTTACGCACACTTTAAGTAAAGATCCTATGCACAGTTTAAAAAATCAGGCCCCTGGAGTGTTAAACATTTTATGTAGCCTTCATATGAATGTGTACAAGAGTCATTTACATTTAAAAAGTTTGTAAATCTAGTTTAAGGAAACTTTAGCAGGCCATAGTCGGCTTTATTCTATCAAACATCTTTTCTCAACAACAAAATTGTGGCGAGTGAAAATGTTAGTGGCTAACTTTGGAAAACCACTGGCCACAGTGGCTGGTGAGACAAAAAAGGTTAATGTCAAGCCCTGCGAGCATATAAGCTTGTACAAATATGTGAAAACAGAGAGGAAGGTTTTAATCAATTGCAAGTGATGACAGCAGTTAGTGGTGAGGAGTGTGCGAGTGCATTGCATTGTCTTGTAATATCTTGTAATATAACCGTGTGACACCTGAAAGTTTAATTTTGTTGTTTTATTGTATTGTGTATCTTTTCTTCAACTGCCTTGGGACTCCAGATGCAAATCCACTTGCTAACTATAATAAGACATGCTGAAACACTTCGTTTATTCAAATCCAGGTTGAAGACCCACCTGTTCTCAGCTGCATTTACGTAGATTTTACTCAAAAGTTAAAATCTGCACATCTCTATATTCTCTCTTTTTAATCTTAGATGTTTTTAATGTTTTTAATTTTAGATCATGCTTCTACTTTTTTGTTATTTTTTTCTTTCCCTTTTGCACCCTGCTGCAATGCTTATGTTTTACATAAAGCACTTTAAATTGTCCTGTACATAAAATGTGCTATATAAATTAACATACCTGGCCTCGCCTAAAACATGTTTACATCTGTTACAGATGTTCATTCATATCTAATGTCCCTATCATTATAACAAACAAATAAATAAAAAGTTTGAAGATAGAATAAATGCACATAATTCTAAGGCTTCTCATAAAAATGCTGAATGCGAAAAGTTTTTCACACACAAACCATTCATTTATTGCAAAGTTAAGTTAGCCCTATATTTTACGTATAGGGCTACAAATATCTTAAATTAAGTGCTGTTTGGAAGTCAAAAAGCCGGCTTTTCTTTAGGAGCCGAATCAAAAGAGCCAGTTTTGGTGAACTTCCCATCATGAACAGTTACTGGCCGAAAAAACACTAATAAAGCAGATTAACAATATCTAAAAGTCCCAAAATGGACAAAACTTTGGTATTTTAATAACCATGTAGTTTTTCTATACAATTGCACCTACAGTATCAACAACATTTAAATACACTTCCTTAAAATTAAAACCAAACATTCCAGAAAACAGTCCATCGTAATGATTTTTACTTTAACTATAATATTCACATACTGTATGTGCTGAAAATTTACAAAGTATTATTAGATTTTGCACTGCTATTTTCTTGATTTAGTGTGAAACTATGCCCATCTCCTATTTGTGTGGCAATAATGGACCCAGCTTTAACTGATACTAGCCTAGCTAACAGGAGACATATATGACATATTTTCAAATATATAGATAATTACTCAAAGACTATATTGAGAAATGAAAGTTTCATAATGTGTTTTTGAGTATGCTGCTACATAAAAGCCATAGTAAAGTCAGCCGCTGTACCAGACCTGCTCAGACCTTGAATTGATAAAGAATAGCAAGAGAGCTTTCATACATTCAGAACGTCACTGTTTCTTAATAGACTGAGTTTCTGAACCTCTATCTTGAAGGCCAGGAAACTGTGAAATCAACATGTTTTAAAAAATTTAAAAAAATATCTGGGCTCCTGTCAACAACAGACACACGTCATTAGAGACGCAACTGAACCTTCAACTGATCCATCTTCTGTTTACTGAAGCCTCATCAGAAATAATCTCCGTGGAAGAGTGACTTTCCAGAAACCATTTCCAAGAAGGAAACTGGGAGAAAAGGCTGAGGTAGGCTAAATGACAGAAAAACTTGACTGAAAATCAGTGAAGTGTTATAAGGTAATGAATCCTCCACGGAACCTCAAAATTATCGAGGCAGCGTGGGATCATCTTGGCATACAGTAGAACGGTACAAAAGTAAGCCAGCATCCAAAGAGGTGCTTTGAAATGTCCTTCAAGAGGACCGGAGAACTATTCCTCAGGACTTCTTGAAATTTCAAGCAAGCTTGACTAATAGGGTTAAGGTTGTATTTTTGGGTGCATTCACACCATGATAGTCTCAGATACTCAGTTTGACTGGATGGGGAATAGTGAAAAATGTTGCCGCTTCATTTGGTGTGTTTGCACACTGCACTTTCGTAAAATGTACCAAAATACCTGACGTCACACAATTAAAATAACTGCTTGCGAGGGGTGATATTACACGAAATGACCACTGACCAAGAAGAGAGGCAAGGCAAGTTTATTTGGCAGTTTTTTCCACTTGTTTACAGTATAACTGTAACTATAACTGTCTAAAGCCCGATTTTTCCATGTTTAGTCTGGACTAGCTGACCTGAGTCCTTTGATCTAAGATTCCTGCTGGGTTTATACTCCTTAAACATATCATGGATGCATTCAGAGCCTAAACCATTCTGGGATTTAAAATCTGTTACACACTGGAAGCCAGTGTAAAGATCTGAAGTGTGCAGAGCAGGTGGTTGATTGGCCAGGAACAAAAATGGCATGCCCACACCAAGTAAACAATAGAGCAACAATAAATTTATTGAGTCCTGGGTTTTCCATTTTTACTTTGCTGTTTAAACCTAATTCAGATTTCACCAGAATCTGTCCAGCATGAGCAGCAGGAGAGGAAGCAAGTTCACTGACGTGTTCTGCAACAACACACCTGCCAGTCCCTCTCTTTGATTGACTAGGTGGCATGTTTGCTTGCAACCTACAAGCAAACCATACAAGGATTCACTTGCAATTGAACCAAAAACCCCGTTTTCAAACGCTTCCGTGTTCCGGTTTCTGGAACTTGTCACATTTAGGTATTTCCAGTTCTGGGGCAGTTCAACAATGGCTAAATCCAAGTCTCGATGTCACTGCTCTGTTCCACTGTGTAAATCTAATAAACAACGCTAGCCCTGCCTAAGTTTTCATGGATTCCCGACTGAAGTGATACTAAGGAAGAAGTGGATCAAAGCGATTCGCCGGAGTGAAGGGCCGAACTTTATAATAAAAGAACACTGCATGTTCAACAACATGTAATTTTATTAAAAATTTACCAAAACATAATCAATAACCTGCATGAAACCACTGAAGATTAACAAAACATCATCATCATAACAGTAACAGCGTCATCATAACATCTGATAGGCTACCACCATCGTGTGACACTGAAGCTAGAATCTGGCTGGTTCTGCACATAATTTCATTGCCTAAAACTCTCAGAAGTGGAAACAAATTATATGTTTTGTGTCTGTACAGTGGTTTCTTGATACTCAAAAAAGTATTGATGCAATAACTCCTGGGTTTCAGTCTGCTCATCCATACATCAGATGTCCAATCCCACCCAATATCCGACTGATGGGGTTGTTTTTTGTTTGTTTGTTTTATCACCAGTATGACTAAATTAATTTGAGGTTTGCATCTTTAAAAGTCTTCAGCTACTTAAAAAAACTCTTTAACTTGCAACATTCATCTAAAATAGAACAGTTTCTAGCAAAGGCAAAAAAAAAAAAACAAACAAAAAAAAAAAACTACATATCCAGGGATGAGGATATGACTGAAAATGTATGCTGTGTTTAAAAAGATTAACAAATGAAAATATATGATGAATCGTATAGAGATTTGATGTTGTTTTTTTACATACAGTATGGTAATCCATAAAGAAAAGCCTTGTAGGAAAGATCTGTAGCATGATAAAGGTGCTATTGTTTCTGGCACTCTGTGTATGTATGTGTGTATGTGTTCAGCAGCTCCAAACAAACCCTGTCCTTCACCTCGGCTCTGCGTATCAGCTGAAAAATAAAACACAATTTCCTGTCTTTTATGAGGTTGCTGCAAACAATTTGAGACCTCCTCAACCTATGCTGTCTGTTTTACAGCGTACCCATGCTGAATGGATTCTATATGCACGCTTAATGCAAATTCACTCGAGGTAAACACAAAATCATGGTTGTTCTTGTGTGTAGTTTCCCTACTCAATGCATTTAAGTAAGGCAGCATAGAGGTCTACAAATTCAAGTTTTTCTGTTATGTCCTGTGAGATATACTTTTCTTCCTGCCTTCACTCAAGACTTTCTGTTCCTATGTTTCCCCTCTCTGATGGCATCCCAGCACTCACACAGTACAAAAATGATCAAAAATAGGACAAACTTTTGAATGAAATCATCTTTTGAAACACAAGTTTGATGACAGCACTGGATCTTTAATCAATGTATTTTCATCAGAAGATAAATGCAGAGCTTGATGATAAAACTCTAGGGGTTAGGATAACGGTGTCCCTGAAAATGACGGAGCAATATGTAACTTCCTGAAACCTTGGGCTGCTGATGGCAAATGTTGTTGCAAATCAGCAATAACGGCGCAGGATTCATGGATATGGTCCGTATGCGAGAAGCATTCAACCAAAGCCGAGTGCCAAAGGGATAAAACTCAGTGACAGATAGACACAGTGCATATTTCAGGTTTTAAACAGATCCTTTGTGCTTTGGTCACTTTTGGCTGGACTTAGATTTTCCAGCTCATTAGCCAGATTCTGGATATTCTACAACCAATTCTCGTAATACATAATTCGTAAGGACATAATTTATTTCTGAAAGAGCAAATGTGACGCTTTTAGCTGTCTTTAAGATAGTTGTAGAGTTGCAGAGCATCTTTGTCATGGCCATATTCATTCTTCATACACTATTGTCTGACAAACCAATTGTCCAACCATAATTTAAGAATTAGTTTAAACATTTTGAGTCAAATGTTTTGCATTTCTTTCTTTCTTTTTTGAAAAAAAAAAATTCTCATCACAATAAGTTAGATAATCAAACAGACTGGTTACGGACTAATTAACCCCCCTTTTTGTGGTCTAAAATGGGCTAAAAGCATAATTCCACTAGTTTCTGAACTTAGGGTGAATTCCAATTCCTGTCTTAACCCTCAATCTCAAAAATGCTCACTCCCGCGAAGTGCAAGTGCTGTCCCGATTCTCAGAAAGTTAAGTTGAGGGGCAAGTTTGAGGGCTGAATCGCCCTCAATATTGAGATTCTCCGACACCGCCCTTGTGAGTAAGGGCTTCCCAGAATGCAAACGGCAAAGAAGGCAAGCTACAAATCTTAAACATTTTCTTTAAAATGGAGATATAAATATTACAAAAAACATTGTTTTATCTTAGTTTAGGCCCATGTTATGGATTATGTTACCACATTGTTGCATAATATTCATTTTTATTTTACGATCTTTTGTCAGTAGCGGCCGGTGCGGTCAAGCCATGTTGCTATCGTTTAAGTTAGTTAACGTTACAAAATGGTAATTTTTCTCAGCGCTAATGTCGTTGTTTTATAACGTGCTTGTGCCGATAACAGTATAAGACAACCGGGCTGATGTCATCTCCCGTAGTCGCAAAGTTATGGATCGATAGTTCTGTTTCATTCCTTCTGTAAACAAAGCTCCTCGCGCTCATCGCAGGTCGAGTCCTACTGACAGTTGTCAGTCAGGTGAAGTGCAGGCCAGCTGACTGCAGTCATCCAGGAATTCACAGAACCACAGTTACCTACATAACTTTCGTTATAGCTGGTGTTTACTTTTCAATAAGCCGTGGTATGCGGTGACAGCTGAATATGTCCATGGTTAGGCAGGGTTAAATATTATTGAGGGGTTGGGTGGGGGTGGGAGGGGGGGGGTGGGCCCCCCCAACAGTGCAAATAAATGTAAATAAATTCTTCTTCTTCTTCTTCTTCTTCTTCTGAATTGACAGACTGAACGCCGCTTTGGCGTAATGCTGCCCCCCACAGTTTAAAGACGTGTCTGCATTTAAGGGTGTCCCATTTCCAAGTCACAAAATAGCCCTTAACACTTGGTGTTGAGGGCTACTAATATTGAGGGTTGAGATTGAGGGTTAAGATAGGAATTGGAATTGGGCCTTAAAGGATAACTTTCTTTTTTTTTTCATCCTGGACCTTATTTCTAGGAGTTTATACGTAGGTACATTTACTCACTGGTAAAATTTCTGTATCACATTGATTCCTTTGTAAGATATTACTTTAAGTTGCCCTCCAGCGTACATCGACACAATGAGACATGGGGCAGTGGGAATGGGCCTCTCTATAAGGCATTACTTGCAAAAAAAGGCCTTCATGTCACCAGAACTTTAAGTGCAATGAACGAACAAACAAGTAATACTACTGTCCTGTGAGTTCAGAGTTTCGCGGATTGCTGTTTGATGTTGTCTGGGTAGCTCGCTGATCTTGTCAGCTGTGCCATGGCGGCACGCTTTAGGGGGGCGTGCGGCCAGTAGAGTGTGGAGCAAACCCCCAAGAGCTAAATCTGGACTCGCAGGACTATAGCACTCATTTGCTTGTTCACTCTACTTAAAGTATTGGTGAAATGAAGAAGTTTTATTGCAGACAATGCCTTATAGAGGTCCATTCCCACTGCCCCGTCTATATGGATATACGCTGGAGGGCAACTCAACAAAATATCGTACAAAGGAGTCCAAGTGATACAGAAATTTTACCGGTGAGAAAATGTACTTATAAACTCCTAGAAATGAGGTCCAGATTGAAAAAAAAGAAAGTTATCCTTTAAGTCAGTTTCTTGTTTCTTTTCTTTCATCACTGGGCAAACTGATTAATGAGTTGTGCATGTAGCCCCAGTGTTAACCTAGTTGTTACAGAGGTGAGCTTTGGTCTGGAAAACAAGGGTTTGAGTGCCCCTAGCAGTCACAATGCTGAATCGCCATGGGTGATTGGGCTCTGTGATATGGGAACCCATGGTTCTGTAATTCATCTCGAGATGGGTTAAATGCAGAGTTGAATTTCCCAATTAGGATCAATAAAGTAAAAAAGAAAATAAGGTAAAAAATATTATTAAACGAAGTGATGTAAAAGAAAAAGAAAAAGTAATGAAAAAACAATGAATAATCTGAATAATACAAGATTTATGGAGGTATGAAATATTAAAGTCTGAAAAAAGTAATTTGTTTCTTTTTGTTTTATGTCGCCTTTTGCAAGGTCACCACCTTTACGGAAGGTGTCTGGCCTTTTTTTTTCTGATAAACTCTGAATAAATGAAAAAAAAGTCAATGTACATTAGTAGGCGCTTAAAATATTGTGAATGAGTTCCATTTTTAAAAGAAATGCCTTCTGAATCTATCGTTGCAACAGCTCTCTTAATACATACAGCTGTAACCCTGTTTAACTTAAAAATATATAGTCCCAACATCATAATTATTTCAAAACTTTCTTTTCTGAACATAAGAAAGATCAGAAAATGCTGTTGAGTTCGTTTTGCTATCATGAATATATTTGAGTCAGAATGGGACTTTGCACTTCCAGCTGGTTTATTTAGTCTTTTTTTTTATATATTAACATATTTTATACTCTTTGTAAAATTTTTAAAAAGTACAAAACTCCTGGATAGATGTGTCAGTGAACTTCAGATTGCAGCACAAAGACTGAAAATGAATATGTATTGTGGAAATAGCTAATGCAGAGCAGGTGCAAATGAATGCATTTTGCGGGGGAGGCTACATTGTTCAAAGTGCACATTCTTTTACAGCATATAAAACCATACAATCACACTTAGCCTTGCATTAGATCTTTAAATCATTACCACCGTGAGATGCAAATGAACTCTGTAAGATGTCTGGCCTATTTAGATCCATAGCCCTCTCTATGCTGTGCTCAAGGGTCAGGGCTGAATACATATTTAAACATAATAGTTACTCATTTTTATTCATTTAATAATTTGTGTTTAAGTCAAACCTTGAGGCGACTGCTGCTTTTTATTTTCATGAGTGTTTTTCTGTCTCTGTTGAGAGTATCTTCTTTGCTAGGTTAGGCCATGAAAGTACTTAAGACTACAAGTAATCATGAGTTGATGAGTTACAATACACATTGAGAAACATTTAAACAGAGAAGATTCTGCTAATATGCCACTTTTCATTGCTTGTCAATTTTTCACCCTTAAGATGAACAACTTTTCTTTCTTTTTTATTCTCAACTTTATTTTAAAGCAAATCAAGCTCAACTACTTGAGATACCCACTGCCCCAAAAGTAATACTTTGTGTAGACCAGGGAGTGAGAGGAGATTGGTTTAAACTCAATCTTTCCATTTTCTTTACCACTTATTTCAATTCAGAGTCATAGGGGAACTGGAGTCCATCCCAGCTGCTACTATTAAGAAGCAGGGGACACCGTGGACAGGTGACCAGTCCATCATAGGGTCAAGACAATAACTCAAGAGACAAACAAGCATACACACAACTTCTTGGCTGAATATGAAATCACAAAACAGCCTAAAGGACATGTCTTTGGACTCCAAAAGAGAATCCACATGACTTGTGCATGGGGTACATAGCAATGGTCATCAAAGTTTGAACCAGAGGTTTTAATGCTTTCAGGCAATAGTTCTTACTGCCACACCATCCCAGACCTGGATTAAACTCTTGACAAAGCATTTTTGCATAATCGACAAGACTTTCCCAAACTGGGGGTCCCAGCCCCTTTGGGGGTTTCAGAGGGTCGCCAGATTATTGTTTACTACTGTCACAGTCCCACCCACGCTTAAAGTTTTTGGCTGTCAGGCTGTTGGGGGCGGGGTGCGGTGCAGGTGGCAATTGATAAATGACAGCCAGGTGTGTTATGTGGGGATTTGGCAGTGGAAAGACGCCAGGTGCTGCCAGGACTCGTTTTCCCCCTTTCCATAGCCCCGATGGGGATTGTTATTATTATTCTTTTGTTGCGTCAAATAAATGAACTAATTACCAAACAGGCCAGGAGTCGCCGGGAGGGCAGGCCAAAAGCCAGTGGATGAGGTCCAGTGGACAGGTCTTGGGGTCCAAGGATACTGATCAGTGAAGTGGATCAACTGGGCCAGAGTTCGGGACGCCGCAGGTAGGCTCTCTCCCCCTTTCACAGCTGACAGCCAATGTTTTATGTATGCACGGTGCCGGTCTCTGGACGCCCCTAGACTGGGCAGGGCCTGGTAACATTATTTGCAGAGTGGGTCGGTGTTGTGACAGTATGTACAGTCATCCTCAAAATTATTCATACCTTCAAATTAAAGAAAAGCACTTTGAAACGATCTCTGCAATCATGTGTTTTCTGTAATGTTCAAAAAGACTTTTACACATGTTGACAGGTATTTTGTTCATGCAAAAGGTGTTCTAATGTGTCTGGCATAGTTTTGTTTGTTTAAATTATTTTCAACCACAATTCAAAAGCAATATTTTATTTCACTTAATTATGATTTTGTGCATTTTTCTTATCATTAGTTTCTTGTTCTTTGAATTTTTATAGTTGTTTTAGCGTTTTCTTTAATGGAAAGGTATGAGTAATTTTGAGGATGACTGTACAGTTTGTATTGAATCAATTTGAGATTCTTATTAGGGTTGCCAAAATTAATGTGCCAATGCATAGATAGTAATCTGTTAAATTAACATGTTAATTAAAAAAAACAAAAAAATAAAAACAAATTATTACTCATGCCATATTAAAAATACAAGTTTGGCATTATCTCATTGAGAGAAGCTTATACTGGACATGCAGGGGCTTCGATAGCTAAAACACTTTATCCTCCATTTTTATAAAGTGTTTTGACAGTTTTACAGCCTTACATTTAGAGGATGGCCATAAGATGATCTACTGACACAATAAGCACTGAGTCGTCACTGGGGTAGCAAACACCAATATCATGAGTTTGTGGTTGAAAAAGTTTGGGAACCACTGATCTTCCTGTTTGGTCTTGCGCAATCATGCAAATGTGAAATATGAATTTTTAGAAATAGGGAAAACAAAATCCCAAAGATAGCATTGACATGTTAGACCTGTGCACCAAATGTTAATGCTACACAAAAGAAGAAAGTAAACTGCAATGCAACTGCAACTGTCATGTACATGCACACCATTTGGTTTCATTACTATGTTTTTGTGCATTTTCACTTATTTGTTTTCCTCATGGGCTTCTAAGAATTTTTTATGTCCATGCATCCTTGAAATAAGTTGTATTTAAATGTTGGACGGATAACCCCTTGAGATGCATATTCCTGTTTTTGTGGGGGTCCTATGTTCAAGTCCACCCTTTTGTCAAAGTTCTATCTATGAATCATTTTTAGGCAGGTTAGTGACACGATTACGTCATAAAGCTTTTTCTCAGGGTATTTTGCAGCACGATGAAAACCTAACTGCTGAGCAACCAGTCAGTTATTAATTGTCTTTGAATAATTTACAAAGGCCAGAATTATTTTGTGTTATTTGCTAAGTTCCTGGCTGAGAGTAAACAAATGAGTTGGTGAAGGTTTTTTGTTGGTTTTAGTTGAAAATTGCTCAATAATTTCTGTAGACTATTGACTGGGCAATAACTGCAGATTAATCTATTCCCCTAAGAAAGAATAAACTCACTTAGTATAACATTTATTGGAGGTTAAGTAACATGACTGAGAGCATTGTTTGTTCAACAATAAAATTAATTGTAAAGCCTGTTCTGTAATTTGCTGAATAATTGTGCATTGAGAGTGGAAGCTTAGGAAAGCACAAGAGGTTTCGGGTCCAGTAGGTGTTACTGCATTGGAAAACTAAGTTGAAATTAAGTATCTCTCATATTAATACACACAATTTTGCTCTTGTTGTATGATGATGTTTGCCCCTCACAAAATAAAATGTCAAAATAGTCCACTAAGAATGTGACCAGCTTATGGAAAGTTCTTTCTGCTGGTCTCAAATGTCGTGACAGCAAAAGAGACAAGAGACATTTATTTCTGACCCTATTTGCAGATTAGAGAGGAGAAGCAAACTAATGAATGTGCAGTGGAAAAGAAGTAGAGAAATCCAATGATGGCTGGAAACCTTACTCAAAATGCGTCCTAACGCTACAGTGTACTTCTCAGACTGCCGTTGAGCCTTCATCAGCTGTCTATCATGGTGCCGGATACCCAGTGCACTTCATCGCCTGGCCAGTATGGAGTCGGCTACGCAAGACTGGTCAATTTCCCATGATGCCAATGGTCGGTGCACCTTGGTAGGTTATCTTGCTTCCGCTTACAGTGAGCCAATGACGTCCGAGAGAGAAAGACTGCTGTTGTTGTTGCTGCAGCTGAATAACATTGAAACAGAGATACTTTTCATGCAAAAACGGAGACAATGGAGAGATTTTGGTATTTCCTCACTTCTTCGGCCAAACGTTCTTCGGTTGGATTGATATCTAAGTCTTCGTAGGCTAGCTGGTGTTTTAAAGAGGGTGCTGCCAGTATTTACTTTGTGATGGACCAATTGTAACCCTGCCATCTCCGTTGTCCCTTGACAGAGTTACAGACACTTAAAAAATATTTTGTGCAGCTGGCGACGACGGAGAGGGCTCTCCGTAACCTACGTAGAGCACTTTATGGACTTAAGAGGTACTACAGGACCTTTGCAGATTTTTTTTTAGCAACACACCCCTTAGCAATTCCACATCCATTTTCCATCTTTCCAAAACTGTAAGATCTTTCCAGCCAGTAAAAGACAGTCTAATCTTGACTCCTGTCTTATATCTTGCCCTCTCTTCCTCTGATATTTTCTTGCATTTCTTTGCTGAATCAGTTATGGTACTACCTGTTCACAATGGCTGGTGTGTTTATATCTGCTTCCTAGTGTATCATTTCGTATTACTTAGCCTCAAGGGCTCGACACACAGGAGGCAGCATCACTTCTCCATTAGTTTCCTGGATATTGCGTGATGAGGCGAAAAATTGCCTGCCCTCGTGCTTTGAATTTCAGGCTCGTTCACATAGACGTGCATATGTGGACTTGCATCGGGATACAAGAAAGTTGAAAAATGTTCAAGGGTTTTATTGACTGACCAATGACTTAATAGCAGACTTGCACCACAGTATGCCACCACTTTCAACATGGAAAAAACCTTAGCTGTGTCTGGCTGTACTTCCCAGCGACATGCTGTACAGAAAAAAGGCAGCCACGTGGGAACTTGTTTCCACCCGGGCGGACTTGTCCAATATGTTTTCTTGTGCTTTTGTAGCGTCAATAGCAAGATTTCAGTCAATTTTTGCAAAATCTTCTGAGTTGCTGATGCCTTGTCTGTCAGACTGCTTTGAAAGAAGTGATCCAAGAGCTTGAGGAGCGATGTGCAACGCTGCCGTCGCTGCTAACAGTCTGTGTTGGGTTTCACCTAGGTGCTGATGAATTTTACCTGTCACTATCTTTTGTTGCCCCAGGTGTGTCAAGCCCATTAGGGCACTGCTGTGCATCCTAATGGCTCCAGAAATGTGCGCAATAGATGTCATTTTGCCATTGAACAGGTCTGCAACATGGAGTTTTAAGGTCAGAAAGTCACACAGTACGTCTTTAATTCAGCAATCTCTTGCACTAAGGGTGACTCATTTGTCAAGGTCTGTGGATTTGTCCCAGCCCCTCCAGCCTTCCTGTTCATAAGCCTTTGTGGAGAATTAAGCATTAATACATGGATAAAAGCAGGCATAAAGATTCAGGAAATCACTGCGCTGGCAATGAAAAAAATGAGCTGTATTTATGTAGAAAACATGGTAATCACATTTCAATAGGAACATGTATCATGTACAAGGATTGCGTTCACATTGTGGAACTTGTCTTAAAACTCAATGACTTAAGTTATTTTAACTGTAAAGCTCATAAACAAGTGACTATAGCATAGTATGACCAAATATTCACACAATCAAAGGATTCTCCTCCCTCCTGTTGCTGGTTCTTGACTTCAATGTCAAAAAGGAACAATAGTAAGTTTTTAGTAAGGATGTCAAGATTCTGCAAATCCTAGATTTGATTTTAGGGCCCAAATTTGATTTGTGATTCTTGTTCTTACAGCACAGAGGCCTATGCCATTTTTTAGACTCTTCTAGTCTATGATCATTGGTTTCATTCATTAAGGTTATTTTTTTTTATGAACATGAACTGATAAACATGAATTCAATAATAAAATAGGTCTGCAATGGCATGAAGCCTTATAATGTTTGAAAGTAACAAACACTATTGTGTGTTAATGCCATATCACCACTGAATATACTGTATATATAAATTTATATATATATATATATATATATATATATATATATATATATATATATATATATATATATACATATATATATGACGTAAGTTTCAACAAACGCAATGGGAAATTTTTAGACAAAACATCACAAGAATTGTGGGGGGAGGCCCCCCTTGGGGAGGTTTCCTTTTTTGTCGTTTGATTCTTGGGGATCATCCAAAGAAAGAAGGGGGGGGGTCTATCCTTTCTTTGATTTTGGTGCTCAAGCCCATAACTTAAACCCGACCAATTTCAAAATCTAAATTGTGATACCTCTAGTTTTTAGCATAGAATTAACAAATATATGAAGTATAGCCAGGAGCCAGGAGTATAGCCAGGAGCTGGCCCCTCCTTGGGCTGCCACCTTATCGTGGTGGAGGGGTTTGCGTGTTCTGAGGATCCTAGGGGCTATGTTGTCTGGGGCTAAATTATGCCCCTGGCAGGGTCACCCATGGCAAACAGGTTACTAGGGGAGGGACCAGACAAAGCGCAGCCCAAACACCCCTTATGGAGACGGTCAACAATGGAGCCACGTGTCCCTTGCCCGGACGCGGGTCACCGGGGCCCCCCTCTGGAGCCAGGCCCGGAGGTGGGGCACGGAGGCGAGCGCCTGGTGGCCGGGCTTTAACCCATGGGGCCCGGTCGGGCTCAGCCCGAAAGGACGACATGGGCCCCCCGTCTTGTGGACCCACCACCCGCAAGAGGGGCCATAGGGGTCGGGTGCCTTGTGAGTTGGGCGGCGGCCGAGGGCGGGGGAGACCCTGGCGGTCCGACCCCCGGCTGCAGAAGCCGGTCCAGGAGTGGACCAGCTCTACACCCTCTTCAGGATCCTGGAGGGGGCATGGGAGTTCGCCCAACCAGTCTACATGTGCTTTGTGGACTTGGAGAAGGCGTTCGATCGTGTCCCCCGGGGATTCCTGTGGGGGGTGCTCCGGGAGTATGGGGTGCCGGACCCCCTTGTTCGAGCTGTCCGGTCCCTGTACGACCGGTGCCAGAGCTTGGTCCGCATTTCCGGCTGTAGGTCGGATCCATTCCCGGTGAGAGTTGGACTCCGCCAAGGCTGCCCTTTATCGCCGATCCTGTTCATAACCTTTATGGACAGGATTTCTAGCGCAGCAGCCGAGGTGTTGAGGGTATCCGGTTTGGTGGCCTCAGGATCGGGTCTCTGCTGTTTGCAGATGACGTGGTTCTGTTGGCGTCATCGGGCCGTGATCTCCGGCTCTCGCTGGGGCGATTTGCAGCCGAGTGTGACGCGGCCGGGATGAGAATCAGCACCTCCAAATCCGAGACCATGGTCCTCGCCCGGAAAAGGGTGGAATGTCCTCTCTCCGGGTCGGGAGTGAGGTCCTGCCCCAGGTGGAGGAGTTTAAGTATCTCGGGGTCTTGTTCACGAGTGAGGGAAAAATGGAGCGGGAGATGGACAGACGGATCGGTGCGGCGTCTGCAGTGATGCGGACTTTGCATCGGTCCGTCGTGGTGAAGAAGGAGCTGAGCCAGAAGGCGAAGCTCTCGATTTACCGGTCCATCTACGTTCCTACCCTCACCTATGGCCATGAGCTGTGGGTCATGACCGAAAGAACGAGATCGCGGGTACAAGCGGCCGAAATGAGTTTCCTCCGCAGGGTGGCCGGGCTCTCCCTTAGAGATAGGGTGAGGAGCTCGGTCATCCGGGAGGGACTCAAAGTAGAGCCGCTGCTCCTCCGTATAGAGAGGAGCCAGATGAGGTGGCTCGGGCATCTGGTTAGGATGCCTCCTGGACGCCTCCCTGGTGAGGTGTTCCAGGCACGTCCCACCGGGACCAGACCCCGGGGGAGACCCAGGACACGCTAGAGGGACTACGTCTCCCGGCTGGCCTGGGAACGCCTTGGGATCCCCCCGGATGAGCTGGCGGCTGTGGCCGGGGTGAGGGAAGTCTGGGCTTCCCTGCTTAGGCAGCTGCCCCCGCGACCCGATCCCGGATAAGCGGAAGAAGACGGTACGGTACGGTATGAAGTATAGCCACATGCACGTTTTAACATGAGAATTGCGCAAATTCCAATGAACTACAAAAATAAAGTGTTTTTTAAAGAACAAATAACATCTCAGAAATGTTTGTACACTAAGGCAGGATAGTCATTTCGGTTAAAAATGCAGAAGAAGCATCTTTCACATAAGTTAAATTTACTAGCTCACACTGAAGCCGCAGATTTATTTATTTTTTTGCTCATCAATTGTTTTAGGCTTTGTTAATTATCTCTTTAAATGAAAACACCACCTGCTGAGGCCGGCTGCACATAAGCTGCCAAAGACTATCTCTAATGAAAACACGGCTCACCTACTGCCAGTCTTCATCTGGTTCACATTTTCATAAGCAATCTGCCCTCTTGTAAGCCTCTGTTCTTGTTGTGGAATTAACTGCTGGCAGGCACAGATGTGCTTTTTTTTCCCCAATTACATCTATTGGAAGGAAATCTGTGGGGGCCCAAGTCAAGTTCAGTAGGTTTCTAGCCCTTAAGGGCTTGTTATGGATCTCCAAACTCATCTCTGTGAGCTGTCTTAACTCCTGCGGTCAACACAGTTTCGACCTTTCTGTTGAACAGTTCCTCTGTTATGAAGCGTGGTAGGTGCAGAAGGGTGGGGGTTTTATTCCTATTTATTTTTTCCCCAGCGCTGCATTTAGGTTGACAGTTAATTTAAGCGGATCAAGGTGTCCAGTTGGCTTGTCTAAAGGAAAGGCTTAGTATGACAAATAGCAGGGCAGCACACTCCAGAGTCTATCTCTTCAGCTGCACTGCCCACTCTTTGTCTGTGAAGATTAACCTTTCCGGCTCCAGTGACACAGTTTCGATTATTTCCATAGTTGGCCTCAAAGCAGCATGAACAGAGAGCACAGTTAGGATTCACATGATCCTGACAAACATCCTCAATTCAATCTGTGAAGAAAAACTGCGGCCAGAGATTAAAAGGCAGAGAGAAAAAGTCAAAGAGAGAATGAAAAAAGCTGCCATGCCCAGCAGCATGAACTATTAACACAGCTGTTTCTGACAACACTATCAATTCTCCGAGTTTCTAAAGGGTTATCTGGTGTAATCTTGACAAGTTCAGGTTTTAACTTGATCATGTTGAAAGAAAAAATCATTAAATTAGCTAATTTTACTTTCACTGCATGTTAAAGACAATAATAAGGTAATGAGATTGAAATAGATTATACCTACAGTAGTTCTCCTCAATTGTTGAATACACCACTGTGAAACAGATGAAGATCTATGTATTGTACTTCAGGTCATTTAATTTCAAGGTTTAGAACTGAGGAATAGATAATGTATGCTTATAAAAATGTGAGAATTGAACAAGGTGCTGATACTGAACAGATGAAAATGCCGAATATATGTTTCATGTCTAAATTACATGCTGGCAATGTGGAAACAATGGAAAGTCATTTGTGGATGTGATGAGCATTACAGCGGTGTAATGCTGTAATGCAAATATTCCCTTCAAGAAATAATTTTTGATGGGGCCAAAGAACACATTCATCCAAGAACACTTCAGGGCATACTGTTTCATCTCCTACTTTGCTTTCAAATATTTTAGATGAAACTAATTTTTTGACTCACTGAAGACTAAAATTTACCCTACTGGTTCTTTCTGTTGTACATCTGCTAGAAAAGGTACATAGCAGTCAAAAGCTGCAAATTAAATAAACTTGATTGAATTATCATCTGCAGGTATTATTATTAGGGGGTGTCACCGAATAGTCGACGATTCTATGATTCGTTTCCAGGACTGTGCTTCGACTGTCAGTCTCTAAATCAAATAGTCGCAGCATTTGGTTACCAAGATCATACCATCCTGGCAGTATGGGGGGCTGAACGTTTGATTTTTACACAGTATTAATTTGTTCTTTAAATAATTCATGTTATCGATCTATTAACAGCCTAATAATTTGGTTATTAAAGGAGCTGTATCATGCTTTTCAAATGTTCCAAAAGTCAAATACAGGCATTTATAAGCTAGATATGTTCCCATCGTTACTATAGAAACTAATTTGGTGTTAAATATTAGTTTTTCTATGCGTCTAATTTCCAACACGGAAGTAAGATGGCTGACTGTACTGAACCGCGGAGCTCTCGACCAATTGCAGCATGTTTTACACGCCTATTTCATGACGTCGCCCCGGAAGAGACACTTATTCTGAAGGGTCACAGGAATTGTCTGTAGCACCGGCAGCTCTCATGTGGATGTTAGTAGTAAACATTGATGGATAATTCCTCCGATCGACGGGATAAAACAGACCAGCCTGTTATGGAGCTGTATGCGCTCGACCCAGAGTCTGATTTGGAGTTTGAAGTACACGCAGTACCACAGAAGTACCACAGAGACCCCTGACAAGTAAGTGAATTAGCGAACAAATCATAGGCTAACAGTTAGCGCTGAGCTAAGCAGCACTCACATGGATCTTGTAAACATAGACGGATAATCGGACTCCGATCGACGGGATCAAACGGAGGAGCCTGTTATGGAGCTGTATGCGCTCGACCCAGAGTCTGATATGGAGTTTGAAGTACACGCAGAAGTACCACAGAGACCCCTGACAAGTAAGTGAATTAGCGAACAAATCATAGCCTAACAGTTAGCATTGAGCTGAGAGATGTGTTGACTCACCAGTGTTGTTGTCTGTCCATGGACTTTCGTGATTGGTGCCACGTTCATACGTAACGGGGTGGGTAGTCAGACCGTTTGAGGGAGGTAGCGCTTGGTTTAAATAGTTCATGTAGATTACTCAAATATGCATGAATGAAGAAAATAACGATTTAAATCATTTCTTGATGAGGAAATAACACACTGACATGCTGAAAAGCCTCTTAAAAGTCCATTTTTCATGATAGGGCTCCTTTAAGTGTGGCATAAGGCAAGATGGGCCTGGCAGGCGGGTTTAAACCGCAGTCGCATGCACTGAGACGTCTCTATGACCAAGAAGCCAGAGACACGATGTCACATCATCATCGTCGTAGCTTCTTCCACTGATTCGCAACATCAGTCTGTCAAGGTGGAAATAGTCTGACAGACAAAAACACTGCGTCTACTTCGTGCGTAATGCTTCATGGATGCGCTGACGCTGCTGGAGGATAAGTCAAATTGTATCAGGAAAAGAACGTGTTTTAAGAAGCATTATTTCCTGAATCATGAAGGGTTATTCTAGTGAAATTCCTCTTTATATGTCTAACATTTGGACCGTGCGCACAGACTGCTACAACCTTTTAATTCTCTTTCCCGACTTTCAATTGTTAAGCAAAAAAAAATAAATAGGTTTATGCTTGCAGTGTTAACTGAAACATAAAAATCAGATTAATTAATTGTTTCACACCAAAATACCGTGTCATTTTCTTTTTGTTAAATATTTAAAGGTATAGTCCGGAGTTCCCCCCATAAAAAATAAACGTTAGACTTGAGCAAGTGAAATCCATCTCAAACCCCGCCTTTGGGCCTCTACTTCCGTGCCGTGGTGCGTTTGAACCATAGACTGTATATAATTACTGGACGTACCTTCCGGTCTCTTCTGAATAGAGAAATGTGAAGCCAGTTGGGCGTGTCTTACCGTCGCCATCTTGCCGTGTCACGTACGTCGTCACTCCAGGAAAATACTAAAATGGGCACAGCGCGGCCGCGGGGCAAATGATTGACAGCTGACGTACTGTGGGCTAAACGCTAACTGAGCTAACACGAAACTAAGAGGAGCTAACAAAGATAAGCCCCCTAAGCGGCATGGTTAAGGTAAGACATGCTTAGACTTGCAATTCGCTGACTAAACACCGCCGTTGTGCGACTCTGTAACAAACTGAGACCTTATTAAGAGCAAAGAAGGAGCTAACTAGGAGCCTCCGGTCGGCAGGCGGAGCTTCCGGTCTGCCGCATGTCAATCATAAGGACACGCCCTTAATTATGTGTAATTTGAAGAATAAATAACATCCAAACGAATGAGTTATAAAAAAAATTCACCCCCCTCACAGTTGACATGAAGGTAAACTTGACCTAATAAACCTAAAATGATTTTTGAACCAGGCTGTAAACCTGTTTATTTCTGCTGTGAAGTTGGCGTTTTTAACATGGGAGTCTATGGGGATTTGCTCGCTCTTGGAGCCAGCCCCTAGCGGATGAAGGGAGGATTACACTATTTGCAACAAGAAAGCGAGCTTCACTGTTCTGAGGCGGAGTTTGCCCTTGGTTTGAACGCGACTCTCTCTCCCCCTGCCTGTAATTCGCTCTTTTGTATTGTTCTGGTCTGGTCGGGACGTTTCTGGGTGGAGATTTCTGGTTATATCGGCAGCCAATGACAGAGCTAAGAGCATGACACTGTGTGGAAATAAGCTCATGATTGGAGCAGACACCAGTCACTCAAACTCTCAAAGGAAAAAAAAAGAAAGGAAACACCGTGTATGCACCGAAGAAAAGGTAAGAGCTTCAGATAATGCAGTTTGGAAAACCGGGGTTAATCATAGTTTGGCTTTTACCTGCTTCTGAGCTCTGAAGGAGAAGCTTGAAGTTGAATAGGCTAGCTAGAACGAGGCGGCTATTAGCCTGAGAGGGAGGAGCGCTAAGTTTGAATACTGTTGTTTGCAAACAGAAACGCCGGAGGGACTTCGGACTCTACCTTTAAATAAATAAGGAAAGGACTATAAACGAGCAGACCCGTTTTACAGCCTAATCAGTGATATAGAAAAATGATAGTTGATGGAGACGTCCTGTTGTTATCTTATGCCAAATGAAAAATTACATTTATTTAAAGGGACTTGGGGGAGGAAATTAAAAAAAAAAAAAAATGAATGTCCTTTATTCAAATTAATGGGGAAGGAAAAATAAAAAAAAAAAAAATTTTCCCAACATATTTTCTTTCGGTTGCATGACGGGTGGTGGAAAAAAATTGGTGGAGTCGTGTCCAAGTTCCCGGGGGCTGGGGAGAGAAGATAAATAACGAAATCGAGGTTTGAAGAAGGAAAGAGGGAAAAAAAAATAAAAATATAAGGATAGTTATGGATTATTCTAGTCAGAATATGATCTAGATAATGAAAGACATAAAAAGTTAATAAAGAAAAAGAATAGAAAATAAATTATAGTTTTCCAGGTCTGCGATGGGAGGTGACGTCACATGATGCTACATCCGCTGTTGATAAAGGAGGAGGTGGGGGAGAAAAATACAAAAAGAAATGGATGTTGATGAATTTTCAGCGTAAGCAAACGATAAAAATAAATAGAAAACTAAAAAAAAAAATTACTGAGGGAAAGAAGGGTAAAAAAAAAGATAGATAGTTTAAGTTTGTGCTTCTGCGAGGGTGAGGGGGGTGGTGGCGGGAGCAGAAGGGGGGAAGGGGGAGGCGGGGAGGAGGGGAGTTTAGTATTCTCACCTCCCTTTTAATAAGGTGTTATAGATCTTTCTCTGGAGCAGGAAAAGATGCAAATGAGATTATGAATCAATAAAGGGAAAAGAAAAACAAAACAAGATTCGACTATTTGTCGACAAATGCCATGATCTGACGAATCAGGTTCAACTATGAAAATTCTTAGTCGGGGACACCCCTAATGATTACCTTACTTTTTAACTTAAAAAAAATAAATAAAAGAGTGGATCATTTTAGCTCCTATGCACAAAAATGTGCACATACCCTGTGCATCATTAACACAGTGTGTATGTACTTGCATCATGCATGCACTTACCTTGTCTCAGATGAAGTATGACATTTTCAACTCCTGCATTTAGTCATTATTTACAACTTGTCAAGCATTGTATTCCCAATACATGACGGGGATGACATGTGTGTGCCAGATTATCTATAATTAGACACTTTCCAATAATACTTGACTGGCCTTATTTGTGCCTGAGCTGAAGGGAAACAAATCAATGCTGTCATTGAGGAAGACCTTGAAACTTGAAGTATCCACAAAATCCCGTAGCACACCCAATCACCAACTCTAAATTTAAGTCTTTATGAGACACACAAAAAATTGCTTGCCTGTTCTAGCTTTCTCCTTTCCAGGGTATTCTGAGGATGGCATCTGCAAAGGTAATTGAGAGCAATGTGATGGGACTAACTACTGAATCAGCATGTCACTGCCTATATGATGCCAATTCATAACAGAGATGGTCCTAAAAGTTGATTTCTGGGTGGATGTGTGTTGATAAAGAGTGTACGGTTCAAAAGATCCTCACACGGCATCCTTTTAAAGCAATTCAATTATTTCTCAAGCGAGAATTTCTTCCCATTGAATTTGAGGCAGGATCAGGCAGTCATTTCACTGTTGGAAAAATTCCTGAAATATGCTGAAAATACATACCTTATGGTTACCCTGTGAACTGAAATATTTGAATAACCACATCTCCATCTGCAACCTCTGTTTTCTCTGACAACACAAAATGTGAAATTAAAACTTGAACATTTTGTCACAAATGTGAGCTTTCTATATGAAGTTTAATGGCCTCATGTTTTTCTCACTTCTTTGAGTGAATGACTTTGGTATCTTTTGAATCCCAATTATCGAATCTGCTATCACATGTCGTATTTGTACTTCTCTCTTTCTTGCTAATGTGCAAAGTTGCCATCATTAACAATAAGCTGCAGACGCAGCATCTGCTCCTTATGAGTTTGTTTGTGTGGGTGGATGACTATTTGTCTTTCACTTCTTTGTAAAATCCAGTTTGTGCCGCTTCAAATTAAGCAATCAATTGTCTAATCCTTCACTGAAATGGTTGCACTTCAAAGACTCTGGCTACAAGGCAGTCCTTCTTCAGACTGCATGCCGGCAGTCAATGAAGCACTCTGTGCTTCCCTACAGGCCTCCTCTGAACTTGTATTAACTGTGAGACAACAAATGCTTCTTGCCACTCTGTCTGACCTCTAAATATCTTGCTCTCTGCTCTATTGGTGTGACCCTTCAAATCAAATTGTGCAAAGGATCTTCTGTTTTCACTTCAGATTCTCTTGACTTTCGACTCCCTGTGGTTCCTTCAATACCTTTCAAATTCTCAGCTCCACCCTTCATTGTCCATCTTCATCAAACTCAAAGGCTGCCTCTTTGCTTGACAAGCTGACATATCAAGTTGGATATCTGTCCATTTTTCTAAGCTTATCACTGACAATATCATTGAGAGTCCTACTCAGGCCCTTAAGCGTCTTTCTTTGATCCTTTAGTAAATTAGCTACAAAACTGCTTTAATTGTGCACATAAACATTTTTCAAAGTACAATATTCGCTTAACAGAGGCACAGAGCTGCTATTTTTCTTTTATCTCTAATCATATCCTAAGCAAAGGGATCCATAAGTCCATTTTTTCTTTTCAAATAATTCTAAATCCACTGCTACCTGTGGTCTTCAAAGCTTTAAGATTACCCAGTCCTATAGGCTGGGCGAAATGGCCTTGATTCAGTATCACGATATATTGAACAGTTCATCTCAGTAAAGATAAATGGACAATTATTTGTCATAGACTGGATGAGGTTGAGTCAGCAGTGACTACATACGGTACATGGAGCTCACGAGCATGAGCACAGCCGACTTATGAAACATCCAAAACAGACAAAAACTTTTATTTTCATTTTACTAAAACACAGATATTCTGCCCTTACTGGGACTTCATGTGACTTCTTGTTTGGCAGATAAATAACAGGTTCCTCAATAAACACCCAGGATATGTTTTGGATGTTTATAAGAAGTACTGTGAAACTGAAATAGCTACAAATATGCAAGCGTACACATTGATGAATGAATTATTAAATGAATTATTATTGAATTATTAATTAAACTGATTAACATGAATTAGATTCATATGAGCATAATTGCTTTGTGTCCATGAAAAGTTTCCCATTAAATGCACACACAACTCTTGATTAGCATAAATGCTAACTTTACATTGAAAAACCCATAGACAGGCAAGTGCGATTAGCATCGCTACCGTTGTCAAAACGTTTAACACAAACAACATTCCTTTAAACATTTATGACTTTACGTTGACATCAAATAAACATCACTGATCATTTACAGATATATGTTGTTCAGAAAACATGCAAAAGATGATGAAAAACACAAAGCTCCAGTGCAGGAATGTCACGTTACAAGAAAGTATGGCAAGTTTGAGAGAACAAAAAAGTCCCGTGTGCCAATTCTACTGCCAGCTTCCTCAAAGGGGCTGCAGTACCGAACACACCGACATGGGAAAAATGACGTCCGTTATTGCTGTAAATTTGTTGGTAGATTTTTGTTTTTTCGCCCTACCCCTACCCAGTCCTCTGATCAGCTTCACACTTTTGCATTTCATGCATGTTGGTGTTAGCTTACAAGAGAATGAAGGGAATCCCATTAAATACCCAGGTCATTGTTGTACCCTTTGCAAAACCTTAATCCTGGCAATAATATGTGCTTAACTCTTCCGGCCATGGGAAAAACCTTGATATTTTCCATCTGATTCTTTAGCTTTCCTTTGCAAATCAAATTTGGGACAGACTGTTTTTGGAAAGGAGGAACCCCTTCATTTGATATATAATCATGAAACTAAACTTTTCAAGATAGAACAGTGGTGGCGTCCTTTTCATCATGTTTGTATTTGTATTTATTAAGTCATTCCTACGAAGGAATGGCACAACATTATTAAACTGGAACTATGATATACTTGCAATCAGATCTGGAGATTATCCCTGTGGCCAAAAGCCATGTGCACAGCAGAAGAATCTATTGACTTGAGCTGGTGGCTTACAACAGTGATGGAGGGGGTGGAAGAGATAAAGACGATACAGAGCTTCGGAAAAAAATGAAAAGAAAATTCTTACTTTCTTTTTATTGGGAATGTGGAGGTCGACAAGATGGATGAGCTCTCTTCATTGGCCATGACATTGGCCAGTGGGAGTCTAATGTTCACTGAGATGTGGCTTTACTTTACGGGTCTGCGTTGGACTCTATGGGGAGTTTTCCATGCGAGTGAGCTGAAAACACAAGAGGAGCGGGGAAGAAAATGGAGAGTGGCCTTGCCATTTTTATCTTTTCTTGATGGAATAATTCAGGGATGTTGTATTTTGCTAGTCTCAAGGACAGATGCAGCCTTTCAAATGATACGCCACTAAATGAGACCTCGCAGGAACAAAAACCAACATCCCAGCACAACAATTCAATAGCCTTTGATTTTTTTCTTTCATTCATTCATGTATTCATTTTTGGCATATCTCTTAATTTTTCAATTCCCATTAGCAGCAGCATTTCCCACTATAAAAATTGTAAATCACTGGACTTGCTGCTTGCCAATAGTTAGGGTGCATAAAGCTCTGCTGATTTACTCCTCAACAGATTAGATCACAGCTTAATCCATCTGGTTGTAGATATGCGCCAGCTGCCAAGCAGCTGCACAGTAACCTTAAAAGACTGTGTAGAGTCGTGTGTATGGGCTATGAGGTACAGCAGTGGTTCCCAGCTCTTTCTTCACAAAACTCACACCCCATTTCAAACTGCATAACCTACAGACGTGTAACTAATGCTACAAGAACAAACTGAAATTTTTTTTTTTCACTTTTCTTTTCATAAAAGAGTAATATGAGATCTCAAACCTGGAAGTTAAACAGATATGTGATTCAGGTGAGATATTTTTACAGTATGATTTTTTTTTTCTATGGGGAGGCAATAGTCTGTCTGTAAACTCTATAGTGCTGACTGAATAACCTTATACTTTTTGCTAGTGTAACATCTGACATCAAGTTGACTGAGACTGATCCTTTTGTTTTTTATGGTTTATTCATTCTTACGTTAAGTTTTGTAATATTTTGATTCTCGTGGGTTAGTTTAAGGCAGGGATGTCCTGCTCTGGTACTTGCGGGCCACAGTCCTGCAGGTTTTCAATATATTTCTGTCCCAACACAGCTGACTCAAATCATTGAGTCATTGTGCAGAACGTCACAGGCTGTTGGATCCATTTTAATTTGAGTCAGCTGTGTTGGTGCAGGGAAATCACTGACAACCTGAAGGATAGCAACCCTTGAGGGCAGACTTTAGAAACCCTTGGTTTATTAAGGTCAGGGGTCAGCTCAAGACAAGTCTTTCAACCAAGATTTCTAGGATTTTTTTTTATGGCCTTGAATTTATTTACCATGGATTCCTGGTTGACTCAACATTGTAAAGTAAGTCCCACCCCTTTTCCCCCCTTGGGTAAGGCCAACGGAATCGGCTAGGCTTTTTAAAATTAGGGTTAAAGAAAAAACTCCCTGTTGAAAAAGGTGCTAGGGGTTACTTTCCTGTGGGTTTCACATGTTTCCCTGCTGTAACACACTTAACTCAAATGAAATGGTTCTCCAACAGCTTGTTGTGGTCTGGCCAAGGCTGTTAATGACCTATTGATCAAAGGATCCTTGAGGATCCTCCAGTGGATCAAACTGGAGTTGGTGACCCCTGGTGTAGATGTAGTTGTGTTAATTGTTTTTCAAGGTTATCTGGGTTCACTTTTTATCACTTATTCTCATGGTATGTATTCTTTTTAGCTGTTTATCCAGGTTTTACAGTAAGTTGCTTTTTCTTATGTAGCTTCATTAGCTTAATTTCCTTTTTTTTCAGATGAGCCTACTGCTTTTGTTTACTGCATTACTTTTGCTTTTAGCCCTTGTCACTGTGAATGCGTCCAACACAGCTGAAGGTGCCATTTTCAAATCATTCTTTACTTCTTTAACAGGGTTTGCCATTACGCATCCCAGTTTAATAGCTTTTGCATTGGCACATTCACAGGGCTGTTCTTCCAGAACAGCAATTTTATAGTGTTATGCTTGGTTTCAATTCTTTTGCTGCCTTCATGTGGTATTGTATTTATGGTAAATACCAACGTCTGATATCAAAATTGCGCTTCAACACCCACTCATGTCGTAATTTCCACGGGAAAGTTGGAAAAATTTTATGATGCCCGAGTTGCCAATATGAAGTAAACTTTGACATTTCAATGTGGTGGAGAGCAACGGAAATATCCTGAAAGGGATCTACTGCATTATGTTTAAAGTTTTCTTCTGCTGTTATTTGACTAGTTTGTAGTCTGCATAATTCTGTGACATACAGAACTTCAATCAAATCACCATTCAAATTTAGTTTTGTTTGTAAAAATATGGTTATTGTTTGGTTTACCTCCTCAGAGCAGATGCTAAGGAGCAGCTAGCTAGCTAGTCAGTTGAAATAGCCTCCAGTGATTTACTTCATTACGTAAACAAATCACTTGAACACAACACAATGGTAATTTCCACTTAACAATTGGAAAGGATCATCTTTCCCATACCACAAGGCTGCACAAATTGCTAAACCTGTTTTGTGCAAGTAATCTTTCTTAAATACATAAACAACCTAATTTTGTCATCATAAACTTTATTAAAGGGCCCATATTATGCGCTTTTCCCCCCATCTGAAACAATTCTTTGATATTTTAATCTAATAAAGGAGTAATGGTTTGATCAGATCTTTCCTCAGTTATAGCTTTAGCTTCACCGTGCACCCTCTTTGTAGGGCAGCATGCTAGTAGAGTCCTCTCTGAAGCGAGAGACCGTTGCAGTCTCGGAAACAGAGTGGTGCTAATCAGGTATGGATGTGGACGGTGTTCCAGACTGGAGTGACCACCAGTGACGTATGAATACAGTAAATTCAGGCCGATCATAAAAAATGCTTCATTTAAAAGACTCTTAATAACTACAAAGTTGTTTTTTGCATTTTTAGTCTCTTTGGAAGTTAAAACACCCCAGAAAACCATTTCAAGCACTTAGAATATGCATTAAATGGGCCCTGTAAGGATGCACATGGATCATTGCAATACAAAAAGAGAGGAATAAAAGCATTAAAAGAGAAAAAGAAAAATTGAATTTATGTTTTAATAGCCTTGTTTGTTTTTTTGTAGTACAAACCCTTTATTAAGTTGAGTGCTGTTTCATTTGTAAGTTGCTAAAAATAATGGTAGTGCCCAACAGTAAGGGGGAAAAAAAGATTCACAAAGAAATTTAGGAGCACTTATCTCCAGCAAAGGCCCACTAAAGTGATATGATGCACCTCCGAAGACCTCACTTTAGAGCTGCTGAGTTCGGCTGTTAGCTGAAGTCTTCAACTTTTCACACTGCCTTATTCATTAGGGGGAAAGTCAGAGTGCAGACATCAAGTGAAACAGCTGGCTGTCTGGTTCAGCTAAAACAACTTTGCTAAATCCTGCAAAAAACCCTAAAGACGGGTCGGTTTCTGGAGGAGTCAAATCCTCGCCCCTCTGTTTCCTGTCAGCACCAAGACTGTAATCTCATTCAAACTCTGGGGATTTGCAGTTTCTCTAAGAATTTTGTCCTCTGTTTCCTGACTAAATCTCTTCCATTTCTATGTCCATCTTGGACATTGGTCGACTTTGACATAACCGGGAGTAATTGTATCACATGATGAAAACGTTACCCCCCAGCCACTTGCCCTTTCTCCATGTCCTGTCGAGCACAAGGATAAAGAACTGCATGACAATGATCTATAATAAGGAATGTGTTTGCAGAACTGCAGACACTGAGATCCCCAAGACATGCAACCAGCTTCCTGTTCAGAGCTGTTATGCCTGAATGAATAATGCCCACCTTCTTAAAACTTGTCATCTGTTTCCTCGTGAGAAAGCAGTGCACAGTATCCATATGAGTAAAAATTTCAAACTATGTGCCCCAGGAGTCTCACGACAAAGTATGGAAAATACTGAACCCATATTTCTAACATCACCAGTCTTCCAGTTTTAATTGCAAATAATATAATGTAGATAGGCTATGGAAATACTGTTCAACAAACAATATCGTTCCAGCAAATAGAAAAAGTCCATAGGGTCTAATTAAGAAAAGATGGAAGTTTAATCTCAGTCGACATGAAAACCAACTATATCAGTTTGAAAACTGTTTACACATCATATACATCTTTCATTGAACCTTTCTGACTCTCAGTTGTGCTCATTAAGTCTGGCAATCACTAAATCTAGGGAATTAAACTGTAAACCAGAGCTTATTACCATTATCTTTTATACATACAGCCACTTTTAAATAAAGATCAAACCAATGCAAGAAATGTTTTGGTATCATGTGGTGGAATGGACAGTTTGAGGAACCAATACCAAATTTAAATTTATAGTTTCGCTTAAACTGAAATAGCTATGAGATCCATGACAGATCTATTTTCAAAACCAATGACAGAAATGAATAGGGGTGGGAGAATAAAATGAAAGTATTATGATTTTTTTTTTTATTTTACGATTTTCAATTCCCCAAAATTGAAAATGCTCCTAATTGCTTTCTTTTAATCTGTGTTTATAAGCCATTAGAGGGAAAAACTGTTACTGCTTTTCTCTAGCAGACAGTCGAGGAGCATGTTGTTATATCCTTTTCTGAAAAAAACAAAAGCAAACAGAAGGCATGAAATGGTGGACAATGTAGGCTGGTGTTAAAAAGCAAACTGAAAATATTTAAAAACAAATGCAATATTAAAGGTACACTATGTTAGAATTGCTGACATCTAGAGGTAAAGTTGAGTATAGCAATAACTTCATATACAGTACCAAGCACTGTTATAAATGTACAGTGACCATCAGTGGCCAAAATTCTCACAGAAATTATGATGTTTTCATCTTTGAGTGGATCCAGTGGTCTGAGGTATAGCTATGACTGTACCACAGCTAAATACTTTTAATGTTTTTAAGGCATTACTTATCCCAAACAGTCTCTAACTCCCATTCAACAAAGCTGGTACAGCAGGTTTAAAGTTCAGAGGGTTCTCACTTCACATTAGTGTCCATTTAGGGACACCGTAATAAAAATAATGGCACAGATATGGCAGCCTCCATTTATCTGGACCCACAGCAAGTAGATATAAATTACTTATTCTAAGAAAATAAATGCATGACAGCTATTCTAGTCCAGTGATTGCACATCAATAAAAACACTGTTTTGAATTATACATTACATCTTTCTGCCATTGACCTCTGATTTTGTTATACACTGCACCTTTAAAGAAATTTATCATGATCCCCCAACATTTGACAAACAGTTTAACAGAATGCACCACCCTTCTGCACTCAGTTTTTAGCCTCTGCTTCTAAAACATTATCACTTGTTTTTTTCTTTTTTTTAAGAAATGAAAAACAGTAAATGACTGGGCAAAAACAAAATTTGAGACAAACATTACACATAAAAAAGATGAGAAAAATCTAAATAAATTTGATGACATTCTAAACCAAAAACAATGTGGCAGTTTTCTTGGGTCTTAAACATGTTTTATTCTGCTCACAGTCAACATCCACATTGACAATATACTCTTCAGAGACTAATGGCATGCGTTGGCTCACCATTCATTTCGAGCACTTTGGTATCTTCCCCCTGTTCACCCTGAGCCCTGGAAGAGACAAGCAACACTGGAACCCATTAACATGAGAATGATTAATGTGACCAGATGAACCCTGCACTGTAAATCATTCTTAAAATTTGATGTACGATTCACAGTGTAATTACATGATCTCAAACGACCCTGACAAAATAAGCACGAGAATGCACAGGAGATTATATTTAATGTTGATTTATGATATTGTGGGCTGATCTGACCCCAGAACAATGCCTGATTTGGGGAATTTGGTGGATCATGTACTAGAAATTTGCAAGCTTTGTTGCTATTTCTGCAAAAACCATTTGATTTAATACTGAAATACATCATGATACAAAATCAGCCATGAAGTCAAAGACAAGGAATACAAAAGGGATGTAGAAAATACATAATTAACTTGAAAAATACTTTCTGATGCATAACACCATAGAATATCATCTAATATATAATATGCTGTGACCATTTAATTTGGCACATTATATTTGGTCGTAAATAGATTATGAGAGAGCACAACTGACTTAAGAATAATGTATTGTCAACACTGACAATGAATAGCACTGCAGATTCATAATGACAGACATGTGGTTATTTTTCAGGTAAATTTGCTCATTTCTTGCCAGATAAATGCCACCAGTTTCACCAATCAGTCACATGACCACCTACGTACAACCCTGAACAAGAAAAAGCAAGAAGAGCATGACGTGATGGCAAAAACACAGAATCTCTGAAAACATAAAACAGACGTCATAGCCATAGGGGGAACGATCAACAAAAAGGATTGGATGGAATAACGAATTTGACCAAAAAAAAAAAAAAAAAAAAAAAATTTTTTTAAAAAAAAAAAAAAATTTTTTTTATATATTTTATAAAATAAAAAAAAGGAAAAAAAAAAAAAAAAGAAAGAGGGGGGAAAAAAAGAAAAAAAAGAAAAAATTAAAAAAAAGAAAAAAAAAAAAAAAAGGGAAAGAAAAAAAGGGAGCAAATAAGGGGGGAGGGGGGGGGGGGGGGGGGGGGGGGGGGGGGGGGGGGGGGGGGGGGGTGGGGGTTTGGGCGGGGCTGGTCCCGAAGCCTCCTGCCCGGCCGCCTGGCTTTGAAGGTGGTCGGTTTTCGTCGGTCTCACACACGGGGGGGGCAAAAGGGGGGAATCCGGGGGGGGGGTTGGGGGGGTTTCCGGGGGGGCCCCCAAAACCGAAGCCTCGGGGGGCGGGCGACGGGGGGGCCGGCCGGACTGGCACAAGCTGGGGCTGGTAGGACGGATACGCTGATTACCAACAAGCACAGAAATAAAAACACCTAACAGGCGGAGCGCGGGGCCCCCACCCCCGCGACGCCCACCACCGGCGCCACGCGCTCGGCCAGCCTGACACCTCGGCGTCTGGCCGCCGAACACGAGCAGGGTTCGCTCCTCCTGTCCTTTCACTGGTCTCAGTGTCTGCAGACCTGCCTCGCTCCTCATCACACACTCCCGAGCTGGATGCGCGGAGTGGCTCACCCAGGTACCGATAGAAAACTGACAAGTTACAGGAAACAAACGTGACACTTTCCTGGTGCCTTTAAGACAGACGTGTTGTCTGGTTAGCGACTGATGCTACAATAGTCTGTAGCCCGATGGGAAAAGTCAAATAGTTTTCTGTGATCTGAGGAGTTTTAGAGCATCTGAAATGGGGTTGGGGGGTGCGGCGATCCTGCTTCCCCACGCGAGACAGGTGGGTGGGCGGATGGTTTCGATACGGGTATCGTTACAGCCCTGTCCCTATATTTAATTAGATAGTACATGGAGGAATGAATTCATGTTCCCTAGCAACTAGAGCAAATCACAAATGGTCAACATGGTTTTGATAACTTGTCTTGTTATTTTGAAATAACACTCTCTCTTATTTGAGACCAATTTTTGGCTACTCTGCCCACCTTTGTTAGACAAAGGAAAAAAACATACATTTTCAAAAATATGACCAGAGTGAATATAAAACAGTCAGTCAAATGGAATATCTGAACAAAATGAGACACATCACGTCTGTCTTGCTAATATGAACCTTATAAGAAATAAAGTCCACTATCTGAGGCCAAAAATAATTAAAGGTAGATGCAGTTGAAGCTGTATGAAATATAAACCAATCATAAGATGGAAAATAACCACAAAAAGACACATAATGGCTATAAATTGATTGGATTGATGCCCACAAGGGAAGTAAGGGAAGGGATGAACATACAGCGAAAAAAATAATAAAATAAAATAATAAAAAAATAAAGATGACCACAAAATGAAGAAAAGTCTCACACAATTGGATGCAAAACTAGGATATGACCTGTATTTTCTCAGTCCTTTGCAGGAACAAATGGATGATCATTTTTCCATTTACGGTATATATGACTCCATTGTTTCATAATCTCTCAAAATGTAATCAGCTGCTTTTAGCCACCAAACACTACGGGCTAAAGTCCTCCTAAAGAACCAAAAGGTTAACTATTGTTATCATCTCTGAGTTTATTCAGATGTAAGACTCAGCCTGTGTCACAGTTCATAGACTGGATATTTGGAAAGGCATGCCCCACAGAGGCGGTCTGTCTGAAGTCAAGGCTGACCTCATGACTCCTTAGAAAATGACACAGTCTAGCCTCACGGACCAAAATTAATGGTGCATTCAAACCCCAAAAAGGTCAAATATGTTAAGTGCTACTGGGAAACATTGTGGACTAATAAATACCTCGTAACTTCCTAATGCCATGTAATTAACAACACATCCAGACTGCTAACAAGAACAGAACTATGGATTTTATTGCTTTTCTTTATTTATAACTTGCGGTGGCTTTTTCATTGGTCTGACTCAAGAGTTATAAAACCAGTGATCAATGACAGCCTTTGTACAAATAGAATGGCTAGACATGAAATTTCTTAACTTTATGAGTTGAGGAGGATACTCTGACTACACCATTAAACAACTGGCTGGTAAATATTGCATTAAGGAAGCTGCAAAGGATTTGCTTCCTATATCCAGCAAATTTGAGAAAAAGGGAAGTTTCTTACAATCTATTTAATCCACAAACGGTGACTTTGAAGATTCCTATGATAAGTTAGGATTAAGTTCTGGGTGCTTTGAAAAGTGAACGTCATTGTGTAAAAGGAAGATGGGAAAAATAGTGGTGAGAGAACATAACCCTGGTGCCCACCCGTAATCATTTTTCCTGTATGACTGCTTCCTCAAATGCTTGCAAACTTACAAAATGATGCAAAACTTTATATTCTTCTCCATTTTAGGCTTATCAACGGATGGACAGACAGACAGTGCCAGAAAAACTCAAAGAAATAGAGACAGGAAAATCAACGTTATTTACTGACAGAGAGCCAGACAAACTAAAATGACTGACAGGTCATGAAATGGCCAAGCAGACTTCTGCTGGACTCTGAAAGGTATTTAATAGAATTGAGCAGATAGCATTCAGGTCCTCAGAGTATGTGTGGAAACTCTGATAACCAGCTGGTCAGCTTCAACGAAATCAGAGCCTCAAAAGTTATAGGTCAAAGGGAAAAGAAGAGGTGTTCTCCCTACTCATATTTAGGTCTAGATTAAGCAGTTTGTCATGGAAAAATGATGGAGTGGTTTACAGAATGACAGGAGAGCATGGAAAAGTAAAAATGACTTATTTTAAGGATACAACAGAACCAAGAGCTTCACCGTGAGATTACAGTAGAAGTGCCAAAATCAAGATATGTGTTATGTCTGTCAATTTGCCTGGAACACAATGAAAGAAGTAAAGAAAGTGAACTTTATTTAAATAGCACTTTTCACAGACAGGGGTCACAAAGTGCTTCACATCATAACTGTACATAAAGAATACAAGTACAATGCAAGCAAAAGTAAATGGATAAATAAAATAAGTAGCTGTTTGCTCTCTTTACGCTGGTTTTATAACAGGTCCAAGCATCAGCAGATTCTGTCCTGAAGACCTTTAAATGGCTATTGCTTCTTTTAAAATAAATCAAGATTACTCTCTGAAAACCAGAGGATAGCAGCCTAGTTCATATGAATGAGTAATTTCAATGAGTAACTGTTCAAAACTCGAAGCCACAAGAAGGAACCTCATCAATTTTGCAGAGCAGGTAGATATCTCTTAGGAACCCATTGGCAAATATTAAGGCCAATATTCCCCTTAGAAACAACATGAAGGTCCAGAAAGAAGTGAACTCCAAGATAGCATATGATAGAAGACTGAGTACTTCACTATAAAATCCTTCATTTTCATGGAAACTGCCAGGACCTTCATGATTCATTCAACTCACAGAGCTTCAATCTGTCTCACAGTGGTGATGCAGACATCTTCACAATCAACAGTCTCTGCTTTCATATGACATCTTGTCTTTGGGATTTGCTTGAAGTGGAGAAATTAGTTGAAGCTCTAAAGTTGACAGTGCTGTTCTCATGTTTTTGTCTCATGCCCATGTACAGTAACTGCTTGCGGCTTTGTATAGACAAAGTTTCTTCCCATAATTTTGGTATTCTATGTTTTAAAGGCAGTATAGAAGATGTTTATGGCAATGCAGAAAACAGAGACGACTTGTGAGTTCATGAATAAAGCACATGCGCAAGACCGGTTTGCTATATTCACAACTGCCTCCACGGCCACACATTTAAGACAATGTGCACAAGTCAAGTATTGACAGCAGATTCTCCCATCATCACTGCATCACTAATGCAAGTAAGACAGATGTCATTGTCTGAACATTGCTAACTGCTAGCAGAATGATAGCTACCTACTGCAAACACTAGATGTGACTGCGCTGGAGCCAGAAGTGGTGCACTCTTGCCTATTGCCCGTTGACTATTGCAATGGACAAATAAAACACACGAGGAGAGCAGAGGTGATTGGCAGATGTTTTTAAATTCCCATTACTTTCACAGCTGACATATAATAATATTCATGCACCTGTATTTAAAACTTTCAATTAATTATACCTTATGGGGCAGTGAACCCAATTACAATGAATATTGCAAAGATTATTCAAAGAAACTTCTTCTATATCATCTTGAAGACTGGCGCTTGCAAGTGTGTGCGAAGATTTTTTGTACTGCACGTATCTCATGCCACTTGCGATTAAGGGGCCTGACTTTGAAATTCTGCTTGCCAACATGCGTGCAGTATGACCTTTGAGTAAAACAAAAAAAAGAGCAACATTTGATATTTTTTTTATTTTTATTTTTTATCTTTCTCGGATGTAAAATTGTAAATGTAATGAACATTTGTTGACTTACAAATGGACAAGTTAAGCATAATGTCAAGCCCTTTCCCCTCCATTTTTTGGGTTAACTTGTAGGGGTAGGGTTGTCTCAATCATGTTTGGAGAGAGGGGTAGGGGTAAGTTGAAGGGGTGTACTGTATACCCTTTCAAACCGAGTGTTCTCTGATGCACGCTTAAAATGAAGGGGTATGACAAAAATTCCACAAATGTTGATATTTTCTCCACACATAAAGTTTAAAAAATGTACAAAAACCACTGTATTTGTTGTTTAGATGTTTAACGGTCATTTTCTTTGTAAAATGCACATGAAAAACATTGGTATTATGTTGGAGCCTTAGTAACATAAATGCTACTAGGCTGAAAAGGGGATGAGGGGCATGGAGGGCGTTGTGGGATACAAAATAAGCAGGAATGCCATGCACAATTCGAACTTGCTTGGTAACGTTAACCCACAGCTGTACATGCCGCAAATCTTGAGAAATTAAGCCAACAGCTCAGCATGCATCTGTTTACTTACAAGCCAGCAGGGATCAATGATGACATATGCGATTGTTGAAGGGGTGTCCCAATTTGTAGGGGTTGACTTTCAGCCCTTCCTCTCATGGCTCCGTTTTAAGTGGCAAAGGGCAAGAGGTAGAGGTAAAAAAAAAGAGGAATAAGAAGAGGCTTTAATAATGCTGATATTAACACTATTTTAATAGGCAATGGTAACATAAAAGTTTAACTACACATTTCATTGTGCTTGCTCAATGTTTTGCAGCATGAAAGTGTACCGAGTGATTTGTGACCTTATGTATTATTCAACTGCATCACCACATTTGTACAAAAATACATGTGACTCGAGTAAAAATAAGCCTTTCTGCTGGGTTAAGGTCATTGTATCAAGGTAGTTCATACCGTGTTTTGAGAGATGATGTGAAAAAAATTGACTCCACAAAACATTTTATTCAGTTGAGCCACGGGTAATTTTGACCCTGGCATAAAATGTTTAAATGACAAATAAAGCAATCGTAGGAGCTTTCCTTCTTATGGGTTCACTTCAAAATTCCAGGACCTGGGGCAACACAGAGGACATCAAAGTGTCCTTAAGGGACCCAGTCCTTTGAAAATACAATATGCTTACAGCATAGCCACATCAAACACTTGGAAGATGATTCTATCAACAAACTTGGTGTAGCACACTCTCGATGTGGTTCAGCTGTAATGTGTCACTCAAATTTCAGCACATGTAGCTGGTATACTGTCATATTTTATACATCTCTGCTAAACTTACACCCTGTGTCGTTTTTATGTTTTTCAGGTACAACCATTTATTGCTAATCTGTCCTCCAGCTCCATGTAGCTCCCTTTTCCAGAGCTGGCACTGCTTTTGGCTACTACAGTATGTCTGGCTTTTATTTAACATCTGGCTCATGTTCCCAACATGACCAGTACCTTTTATCTGCTTGCATCACCTTATTAGAGGGGAATTTGTTAGGACTTTAGTTGACTGAATTGGTGTCCTTGATTTTTAAATTCAATATCCAGGCACTTATTTGTAAGGGATGAGCTCTTTTTAAGGCATGGCTATGAAGGAAAAATAACTAAATTCTTGTGTTTGTGGGTTAGAACTGTCAGTTTTCACCAGAAAACTTTAATTTTACTCCTACAATCAGGTCCATGAAACAAAATGAAATGAAAAATACTTTAATAATCCCAAAGGGTAATTCAATAAATCAATTCAATCTTTATTTACTCAAATTCTTAATTTCTCCAACACATTCCATTTCTTTATTTATTTTTACATTGAAAGTAGCCAACCCTTAGTTTTCTTTAATTTTCTTGAAATAAGTTAAATCCTATCATTTCTGTTAGTATGCAGGAAACATTTCAACATGGGAGGGTAAGGAAAGCACAGCTGTAATCAATAACTGATTGTGCTATCGTTCACTTAAACCAGGTGTCCTTTAGTCCTTGAGGTGCGACACTGGCAGAGCTGAAACTCAGAGTGAGGTCAGCTGCTTAAAATTGTCTTTCTTCAGCAAGTAAAACGTGTCACATAGAAAAGAAAGTTACTGTAAAAAAAAAAAAAAAAAGTGTCACAAAGAAAAGGAAGTTGTTACTGTTAGCCATAAGGTGAAGAAATTACTTCAGAAATACATTTTTTTTAATGTGAATAGTGGAGCCTGTCACACTTTCCTCTAAAAACCAGAACAGAAAGCTAGTTTCCTGGTGCTGCTAATACCTATAGCAGGTCTTTTCTTCCATTTTTACTTTTATTTCCTCTGTATTTTTATTATTTTGGCTGTGCAGCACTTTGGTCAACATTTCTTGTTTTTAAATGTTTTTATAAAGTTGACTTGACTTGAGTTTATGTACTCTAACAAGCTAGCTAGCAGCCAAGTCCTGCTAGTCACAAGACTGATCACATTGACTGAGTATCAGAACATAAAATACATGGACTTGAGCATTTATCCATGGATGTCTATATGTTGCCCTGTTTATTTAGTATCTTTCTGCTACTGGCTATTTATCTAAGTCTTTGTTGTTTTCTTTATTAACTTTAAGTGACTTTGTTGTTAATGATGTTGATTGTTTGATTTTTTTTGAGCCAAACTGCATCAATTCATTCATCAGTTACAAATACTGTTTTTGTATACACTACCAGTCAAAATTGTTGAACTTTTTTATTTTTGGGGACTAAAATTTAGGCGGTTCAAATCTTATAAATAGTTTGAAATTGTACAAAGGCAAAAGGTGAGCTGCAAGTCACAGTAAGTGGTCATCCAACACTAAAAAATCATGTATAATTCCTAGTTATAGAAAAAGGCTTTATTTAGGAACACAGAAATGGTTAGTAATGTGTTGTTGTTTTGCAACAAATGCTGACTAGGCCTTGAAAGTTGGTGCTACCAATCCCTATAGGTGTCCCCCTTTTCTTGATTACTTTTCTCTATGAAATGCAGTGTTGGATCACACTACAGTATGGTACAAAACCCTTAAGAGGATTATTTGAATAGAAGTGCAAAAAGTAGTGTGGTGTTGTAAAAATTGCAAGAAAAAGGCAATTAACAATGTTAGAGGGGCAGGCCAGAGTTTTGGACAAGATTGTTATGTATGAAACTATTCTACTGAGGCTATAAACTTTTGGAGTTTGACTGAGTTTTAGGAAAATCGCAGAGAAGTTTTTGTATGCAAAAAAAGGGGAGAAAAAAAAAGAAATTCAAACTTGACTCCAATTTTAGAACAGCCAGCTGAGACTGGCACTGTGTACATGAGTAGCTCTAAGTGAGTACATCGGTGCAAATAATAACTCATCCTTATTGCTTTTTTGTTTTTTTTCCCAATCCACCCCCTCCCTTTTTTTTCTCCCCATAACACAAGAAATCCAGGCCTTTCCCTGATGTTGAGCATGACTTGCAGCATACTGTTCACCCCACAAAAAAAGAACTTCCTAATGATGCACATTCTTGTTGCTTTTCACTCTTGTTTAGGGGTGTGAGGCATTATCTTGAAGGCACTGGGGTGGGTTGGGAGGGGTAGGGATACTGAGTCAACTTAAGCTGTTGGGAATATTTTATCTAGTGTTGAAACATGAGCGATTTGAGTCCTTGAATGACCTGTTAGCAATGCCTTATTGGGTGAATAGATGCCTCGGGGTGGATTTCCTTTTTGTTTTACATAAACCTAATGACGATAACATTCTTCAGTCTATTCAAGTGCATTCAAACAAATGTATTCATTTTATTCTAAACCCACTTGATGAACACTGAACCACAAAATGATTGTTTGCTGAATGTTCAGTGTTTACTTCTGTTAAACATACACATTAAACGGAACCTCCTTCCTGTAAGGATATGGTGACAGAGGACAATGTAAATCTGATTAAATGAATCTGAGTGAGTTAAATTTGGATCAGAAAAGCTCATTTTCATAATTAGCCTATTGTGCTTTGGAGAGTGAGTCGGTTAAATCTGCTCTCTGCTGAAATATGCATGTCTTGACTAATTTAAAACAAAGACT
This sequence comes from Atherinomorus stipes, assembly GCA_023101725.1. Taxonomy (NCBI): domain Eukaryota; kingdom Metazoa; phylum Chordata; class Actinopteri; order Atheriniformes; family Atherinidae; genus Atherinomorus; species Atherinomorus stipes. Next base: position 54,443 of record JALJCO010004757.1, read on the forward strand.
TATCTCTAATACTGTATGCATGCACGCTAGGGTTCCCATGAAAGTAATGAAATGTCTATTTGTTGACGAACGTGCAGCTTTATGAGTTTTCCTAAAGTCTGTGTTCTTAAGATTAATTATGCCCTATGTTTGTTGAAAAATGGTGAAATAAATGAAGCAATACTACTTTGTTGTTTTCTATTGAAACATTTATAAAAAAAATCTTTTTTAAGTCTGGATTGTCCTTTAATTTCAGATTTGATCCAACAGTCATGGGAATAACAGTGTTATAATAATGATGTTACTAACCGCACTACTTTTTTTTAATAATGGGGTAATCAAACCAATTACTATGTCCATTGTTATAAGGCCGTTACCATTACTGGCCTTTACTGACAGTGCATCACTGCTATGTGAGTTTCGTTTTTTGTTCCTGGTGAAAACAAGTTGCACATTTGTTGGGACTACATTGTGTTGGTGCTCTTGCGGAGATGAGGTGGAGTGATACAGAGATACCTTGAAGCACTCACCATACGCTCAATAGAAACCTGTGGTCTCCATACACTCATGTTTAATAAAAAATTACTAATAAAATTAGGTGTTTAATGATTATTTTCTGTACAGATTCATAGAAGGGTGCAATGCAGTACCATGAAGAGGAAAAACGCTGAAGGCAGAAAACTGACCTTATGTTAAATCTGGCACAACGTCAACACTGATTTAATCCCTCCGTCTACTGCAGGGCTACTCAATTTGGTCCTTGGGTCACAATCCAGCAGGTTTTCCATCTCCCAGCACTCCAACACAAGTTAATGAGTTATTGTGTTGGGCTCCATTGGTTATTGAATCTATTTAACTTGAGTCAGGTGTGTTAGAGCAGGAAGAGATGGAAAACCCGCTGGATTTCAGCTCTTATAGGACTGAATTGAGTAACCCTGATCAACTGTATTCTCCGTCTACCGCTTGTCCAAGATCAAGTCCTGGAAGCAGGCTAGACTTCCTTTCTCTGGCCAGTTGTCCCAGCTTATCTGAAGGGATTGTAAGACAAGAATAAACCAACATGAGAACCGTAGAAATATAAGGTACAGAACAGCGCTGGATCAGCAGCAAGATTGACGAAGAATTATTCTCTGACCCCATGATTATACAGTATACCGTAAATCCTCAAATAGTGACCGGGGCTTTTATTTGTTTCAGGGCACCAAGGACCTGGCTTTTATTAGAAGAGCGGCTTATATTTCTATTTTTCAAATGGATCACAATGAATAAATCAACATTTTGCATCAGTTTGAACCCAGTAAAATGCACTGGGCTCATTTATTGGAAATTGCTGCATAAAAAAATTTAAACAGTCCAGTAGAATTCCCCCTCTGTTGCGTTTCTCTCGTTTGTCATGAATCTAAACGATAAGCGCTGTCTCCAAGTCCTGGCTGACTTTTTTTCCTCCCCCTCCGCTCGGCTTTTCTCATATCCGATTTGTCTTGGGTCAACATCAAGTGTTTTGCAGCTTTCACTCCAGAATGTCCGTGTGCATACCCCAGAATGGTTTCTTTAAATTTCACACTTAACCTTCTTCTTTGTTTATCGGTGCTGGTAGTCGCCATGCTGCTGCTGTGTTTTGGTTTCCATTCCTCACATGCTCTTCAGGAAGAGGAATACTGTGTTTGTGCTTTTGTGCCAGCTTCGTGCACACTAGCGCTCTGGGGTGGGCATGGTAAACAGCAGCCTCTCATTGAAAAAAGAAAAAGGAGGCTTGTATGAGAGGGACGGAAATTATTTGCTTTTCTCAATGGTATCCCTGGAAATTAATGGAGGGACAGTTTGTAATGGAATAGAGGTCACTATTGGAGCATTTATAGTGCACTGATAGAATGTGCAAGGCGTAGTCTCTGTCACTGATTGGTCCACACATTTACCGACATTACTTTTTTACACTGAAATCTTTATCTGAATTCCACAGCCTTGCTCAACTTCCCAAAAGCACATGATGACCTGCCAAGAATCAGTCTGTTTCCACACACTCACATCCTTGCACACAATAATTCAGTGGACCTCTCCTCCATGCTCTGATCTCTTAACTGAATATATGGAAATATTCAAATATAAAAATATAAATTATATGTTTGTAAAGGATATATGCTGGTAGTGGCTACAGAATTTGGGGGCATTCCCAGGCCAACTGAGATGTAGTCCCAACAGCATGTGCTGGGTCTTCCCTGGGGCCTCTTCCCAATGGCTTGCGCCCAGAAAGTGTCCAGGAATTATTCTGTAAGCAGATGCTTGAGCCACATAATCTGGCTCCTCTCAGAGGAGTAGCAGTTCTACCCCGAGCCCCATGCTGGATGATCAAGGTTCTCATTTATCTCTAAAGGAGAGCCCCGGCACCCTGCAGAGGAAACTCATTCATATCCTCAGTGTCATTCATTCAGTCAATACCCGCAGCTGGTGACCAAAGGTGACGATAGGAACGCTGATCAGCTGGTAAATTGAGAGCATCACCTTTTGGCTCAGCTCCCTCTCCCACACACCAAAGCAGAGCCCACATCATTTTGGATACCACACTAATTTAATGGCCAGTTCCTTGCTCCAAAATTTATTTGTATTTTGTGATGGACGCCATTTGTACATTTATTTTCTACAGCTCAAACAAAGTGGGATTATGGAGGCAACATCTTGAGCAGGAAAGCCCAGACTTCTGGCAGCACTATACAGTAGATACAACACCAATCCACCTTTCAGTCCCCTGCTCCATTCTTCCAACACTCGTGAACAATACCTTCAGATACTTGAACTCCACTTATGGCAGGATCTCATTTCTGACGTGGAGAGGACACTTCAAGCTTTTCTGGCTCAGGACCATGGCCTCAGATTTGGAGGTGCCGATTACAGGGGCAATAAGATAAGTGTTTCCAATTGCATAAATCTGTCTAAATTTATCCTCTTTTCATGTACTTCCAATGATTTTTCTTATGACATTTCTCTGAAAGAATACAGAGAAATGAGCAACTTTTGTCTTTTGACAGATATCCTTGGTGATGTCCCACAAGAGTGATGTGTCTCTTTCCTGCTGCAGAAACACCTGTTTGCTTCTACCCAGCTTCTTCATCAAAAGACAGAAAATTAAGTACAGCTTCTATGAGCTGCTTGCATGTGCACACTGTTGTTCTTTTAAAATGTGTCTGTGGCCTCATGCTTATTTAAAAATGAGGGATAGGAGACGTACTGTTACTTATAACTCTCGAGTTTTACCCTCATCTACCCTCACCTATGGTCACGAGCCATGTGTAGTGACTGAAAGAGCAAGATCACTGGTGCAAGCAGCCTAAATGAGTTTCCTTGATTTCTTGGCAGGGCTCTCCCCTTAGATATAGGGTGAGAAGCTCTGTCATCAGGGAGGGACTCAAAATAGAAACTTCACATCAAGAGGAGCTAGATGAGGTGGCTCAGGCACCTGGTCTGGACACCTCCTGGTGAGGTATTCTGGGCATGTTTCACTGGGATGGTACCCCAGGGAAGATCCAGGACATGCTGAAGGGCCTATGTCTCTCTCCTGGCCTGGGACCGCCTGGGGATCTCCGTGGATGAGCTGGTAGATGTGGCTGGGAGGCAGCTGCCCCTGCAACCTGACCTTGTATGCAGGGGTGCCCAAGTCTGGTCCTCAAGAGCTATTGTCCTGCAATTATTCGAACATACCGTCACCAACACACCTGAATCATTAGCCTAATTCCCAGTAATGGTTCACCCAATACGCACACTACTACGTACATTACGTAGGGCCCCACAAACTAATGGAGGCCCTGTGAAGGATAAAAACAGAAAAAAAACAAAAAACAAAAACGTGACGACGTTACCGCCCGTCGCGCATGTGTCCCGCATTCCCAGCACATCAGGCTGGAGAGGAGAAGTGGGACAATTAACCACGGGAAAAGAAGTCAGGTAATTCTCTCCTCTCCCGGTGGGAGGGAGTCGTCCATGTTTGACCCACATTAGCAGGGGGGCAGCTTTGGTCTCCCTGTGCATCTTGCTGGCTTCTATCAATTTAGTTGTAGTTTTGAAGTTACAACTATTCTTCCAAAATAATAGAAAGTAATGGATAAATATTGACTAAGATTTAATTTTGTTTGCTTGGATAACCAACAGGCACATATACAGTCGTCCTCAAATTATTCATAGCCTACAATTAAAGAAAATGTTTAATTCACAATAGTAATTCAAACAACAGGAAACTAAAGGAACTAATAATGAATTTTTTAAAAATCATAATTTAGTGAAGAAAAATATTGATTTTGAATTATCATTTAAAATAGAATTTAAAACAAACAAAACTGTCCCAGACACATTAGAGCATCTTTCCCATGAACAGTGGACCAACAAACCTGTCAACAGGTGCAGACGTCTTTTTGAACATTACAGAAAACACCTGATTGCAGTGATTGTCTCAAAGTGTTGCTCAACATTTTAGCTTCGGAGCCCCATCATGCTTGTTTACTTGTTTTATTTTTTGTGTGTTTGTTTTCAATATTTCTGTCGAACCACAATTTAAAATCAATATGATTTTCATAGAATTTTTATTCATTAATTTTGTCAGTTTACATTTATTTCACTGACAGCTGATTTTTTTTCCTTCTTTAATTAGAGGGTATGAATAATTTTGAGGACAACTGTAGATGCAGATATTATTAGAATATAATATATATATATATATATAATTGAAACTAATAAAATATTCTGATAATGATGCTAAATAAATCATTTGTATGATAAATGATAATAGCCTACAGATAATTGCCATAAGTGAAAGAAGTGCGGCCAGTTTAATGGAGATGAATTATTATTAGCCATATCCATATAACAAGTGCTGTGCTTAAGTTTTCTACTACAAGCAGCCCGTGGAGGGCCAGAGCCAGGTTAATCTAGGACAGGCACAGATGAGCCAGCTTTATCATCGAGTGCAGGCACATCCACAGATGTGCAATATATTTTTTTTATGTTTAAAGCACTGGGTGTCATGTGCAACTGTTGAAAGTTTTTGCAGTTCCGTTAGGAGGGCCCCTTGGAGGTCCGAACCGGCTCTGCTAATTTCCTCAAACACACGTCATTCAGCTCTGCAGAGGCCTGGTAATGAGCCAATCATTTGATTCAGGTGTGTTGGAGAAGCAGTGCACGCAAAATGTTCAGGATAGTAGCTCTTGAGGACTGGATTTGGGCACCCTTGTTGTATGGTATGACAAACAGCTGAAAATCACACTGCAGTTTAAGACTGCACCATACTACAAATTAAAGGGACTAGAGGCAGGAATTAAAAAAAAAAACAAACATGTATGTCCATTTTTTTTTTTTATACTAATGGGTGATGAAGCGCTAAATACCAAAAAGAACGTTGCCACCCACGTCTCTCTCCGTTGCCTTGACCAGGCAGTGTCCTGCAAAATGCAATGCAATTCGGTGGCCGAATTTCCCGCGCTGCCCTGCAGACGTGACATCAAATGATGCTACATCTGCAGTTTTGATACAGGAAGAAGACGGTCACGGTAACTTCAAACACTGTAAGCGATAGTTATGGATTCTTCTGCCGTCAGCAAACGATTCAGATCAACTGAAAGACACTAAAAAGTGTAAATACGAAGAAAAAGGTTAGAAAACAACATTATAACTTTAGTTTGTTCACGCTCTTGTGACGGCTTGGCTCGTGGCTGCAGTTACCTGAAGTGCCAGTCGCGAGTTTCGTTTTTTATGCTGCCTTCATGTGGTATCGTATTTATGGTAAAAGTCTGACATCAAAATTGCACTTGAACACCCACTCATGTCGTAATTTCCACTGGGAATCTGGAAAAATTTTATGATGCCCGAGTTGCCGAGATGAAGTAAACTCTGACCTTTCAACATGGCGGAGAGCAATGAAAATATCCTGAATGGGAAGCAATACAATCTGTTTAAAGTTTTCTGCTGCTGTTACGTGGTTAGTTTGTAGTTGGAATAATTCTGTGACGTACAGAACTGTAATAACATCACCATTTAAACTTAGTTTTGTTTGTAAAAATATGGTTTTTATTTGGTTTACTTCCTCAGAGGTGATTCTAGCTAACAGCTAGCTAGCTAGTCAGTCGAAGATAGCCACCTTTTCTTAAACTTCATTACGACAAGAAATCACTTGAACACAACGCTCTGGTAATTTCCATTTAACAAGTAGAAAAGATCATCTTTCCCATACCACATGAAGGCAGCATGCTGCCTTCATGTGGTATGGGAAAGATGATTAATCTTGCCTCTACTGTAGTTCCTTTAAGTATTAAACTGACACCAGGTGTCAGTTGGATTCACTGACACCTGACACAGGTGCGAACCCAACTGGATTTATAAGAGCAAAGCAGCACCTTTGCTGCTTGATAAAAAGCAGAGGTGAACATCATCTGTATAGGCCACTTTTTAGTCAGTTCAGAACTCATTTTGATGTCAAAACCAGAAAAATATGAGTTACAGCAAAATTATGAGGAAATCAGCTCTATCAACACATGCAAAATGAGAATAGAATAGAAGATTTATCTAAATTTATTCAGAAATAAAGCAGTTGGCATCATATGCAGTGAAAAATAGCACAAGCTTTGATTTAAAGAATGATTGCACAGAATGAGCAAATTAATAGAATCAGATTATAAAATGAATAAATTGAAATTAAGAAAAACTGCATTCATTTTAAATGTAAGTGGAGTATGGGCAAAATAACTGGTGACCAGTATTAGTAAATGAAAACATGCTGGTGTTCACTGTTCTGCAAAAACAATTATTAACATTTTCTACAAACATTAGAAGCCTCTGTATGCAACAGTGTTTAAACCAGAGGTATGATAATTTACAAGCCTGAAAGCCTGTCTGTTTTTCGTCCTTTCAAGCTGCTGTGGCGTCTGCCTGTTTGCAGCACTGAACATAATTAATCAGCTGAAGAATTAAAAGGAATGATGACACAACACAACAACAGAGGCACAGCTCAGGTTATTAATTGCACAACTGGCACAAACAGTAATCCACATTGGAAGTTTGTACAGTCTCAGTTTATTCCTCCACAATTCTCCCATAATGTCAGCCCAGTTGTTGCTTATGCACCATGCATTAAGCTGTTGTCTGTTGACAAAATAAGTAAATCCTGTCCCAGGAGCATCGTCCTAAATGTGTCACAACTAGTCATGTCTTTTCTTGGTTCATGTGGTGCTTGCCTTAACCAGCAGAGCAAGTATTTCCTGCATGGAAAAGACAACTGATGGGACTGTGTGTGGGCTGGACTCTGTTACATGTCTCAATGTCTTTTCTTTAAGCATTTACAGTAAGTTCCAAAGGGCTATGGTCTGTTCACCATACACTTGACTATATCTTCAATTATTTGCATTGCATCCCTCTCTGATGTATACATTAACATATAAATGGCAGTGTTGCATCATTTGCTTTGTTCATACTTGACTTATTCAGTCAACTGATCTTCAAAGTAAACTGAACATTGTGGAAAATGCATGATGTTGAAGTGCACTTGTCAACAAGCATCAACAGTAATTATGAATTCACTCCACAGTTGAGTTTGTTGATACTTAAAGCTCTACCTCTCTTGTTTCATGAAATGTTTTGCTAGCAAGGACCATGTCACAACAGTACGGCCCTGTCCCAATACCCGCACTTCCACCCTTGCGCCGCTAGAATGCACGCTCCCGTTGAGGGGTTCAAGTGCGTAGTGTGTCCCAGTTCTCCAGGGCTGCTCGGAAGTACGCCACACCCCATTTGCCCCCTCAATCCACACTTCGGTCAATATGCTTCACTTTGAAATAAAGCATATTGCCCATAATTCATTGCTGCGTGTGATGTTTTGAACCAGAAAGGTGCAAGTTTGGTGAATGAGTACCCAGCTGTGATGGAAAAAAAAAAAGCCATTTCAGATGTTCATATTGAAATATTTTATCTTTTACTGCTGTATGTGAAATAATTATTGAAGTTTGCCCTGTTACTTTGAAGTAGCCTATGCTTTGAATATTAACATTCAAAGCATTTGAATAATGGAAGTTATCAGTTTATTGATAAAAGTACTAGCTATAGCCTAGTTTTTTTTTTTTTTTACTTTATTTACACGGATAAGTCCCATTGAGACGCAGTGTATTTAACAAAGGAGACCTGTTTAGCTGACATAAATGTTTTTATGGACGTGGAGATTTGTTGACATTACAGTATATGCTAACAATAACAGTCACAGAGCAGACAATTTAATCATTATTATACATTTAGTTTAGAATATAACAGTTTTTTAACCCTGTTCTGGTGAAATTATACAGCCACCTTACATCAATTAGTTCAGTAATTAATTAATTTATTAATTAAACACATGTAGATTTTATACCATCAGTCTGTACCGCTTATCCAGTTCAGGGTTGTGGGGATAATCCCACTATTATCAGGCAAGAGGCAGATTTTTATGACATATATTTTACAAAAACAGATTAAATAAACTTTATTCAGTTTAGGTCTGAAAATGACATCTCTTCACCAGGAACAGAGATGAGGCTAAGTTTGGAAGCAATGACATAAAATGATGTTGTGGTGCAAGATGATGGAGGAACAATCACTGTCCCAATTGACTTATTCCCGCATTTTGAACCTGCCAACCCTTAATGTGCACTTCTGCCAAGTGCGCACTTCATACAGGGGTGTAGTGTTTAGGGTGGGTATTGGAACAGGGCCTGTGAGTGAGAATGACTTAATGGATGGAAGGAAGGATGATGCGATGTGTGGGTTGGTGTTGAAGAGCCGGGATGGAAGGACTCAGGGTGGGGGTGTCGTCTTATGATTGTGGAGTTCGCTTTATGGAATATCCCAGGAATGGGCCTGCTCCTGAACCAAAGTTAATTTATTAAATTCATCGAGGACAAAGATCCTTTAGTTTTTCCTTGTATTTGTCATGTCACATGTAGCATATTGAAGCCTTATTTAGCGAGACATTAACACTGCATGTATGAGTCAGGTTATTACAAATAGAAATGAAGTAAAACCACAAATAATCACCACTATCAGATCGTCACTGCCGGAATCTGCCAAACGTGCATTCTGTGCAGATCTGCAGCTATATTCGCTGCAGCACCTTCTGTCATTTTTAGAAACCCATACAATTGAGGTTGCACACCAGTGGTATATGCAGGTATACAGAGTACTAATTTTTCAGTCAGCTTTGGGTATACCCACATCTAAACCCCCCTCTGGTTTGCACCATTTAGTGGTGGAAACCCACACCCCCTCTGTTCCCACCCCTGTTGGGAAGGATTCTCCAAGGGAAGGAGATGTTGCCTCTTCCCCCTCAGCCAAAGATGCTGGTGATGTGTTGAGGCGAATTTCTCCCCCAGTCACATGACCACCCATCAGGACATGTTACCTTGGCTGTAACCAACAAATTATGACCCAGAAGTACAAAAAAATCAAGATTTATTTATCAAAAGGAACAAGTGAGCTTCTTCATTCTTCCATCTAGTTTGTTCTTAATGCGTAATTGTCTGTCAGTTGTCTGTGGGCTGGTATTGATTGAGTAATTTCATAATTCCTCCTCTGTGAGATCAAATGGCAGCAATTAAAGGTTGAATATGGAACACGGACAGAACATCGACATCACGTGTGTCTAGTTTGTAGTTGCAACAGCAGAAAAACAACTCCAGCTGCTGGGATGCCAGGCTCGCTGCCGATACGCAAGTGACCAACAGTCTGCAGCATGTCCAACAAGTAACACAGAGGAGTTGGCTTATAGAGGTAAATATAATGCCATTATCGAACCCGTCAAAATTTGTTTTATAATTATTTTTAGGCTAAATATAATTTTTCTGGGAAATGTTGTACTTTCATTCTGTACACCCCCAAACGACCTGTGGAGGTATTATTTTTTTTAAAAATATAGCTTTTAATAAAAATGTTCCATATTCAACCTTTAAGAGACAAGCAAAAACTACTACGGATTTTTGGGGTAAACACACAAAAAGTAATTTTATATATTACATTTTCTAACAGTTTTATTTTTGTTTTTGTACTGACTTTTAACACAGGGCAAACAATTGAAAGTATACCCGCTTCTCCAGGGACCCCTACACCACTGATGCACATCACAAAGCCATAGTTTACTGTCCATTAACGCTGTCTTTGTTGGTTTGCTCTGCAATAGGGGATTATCACGCTTCCTTGTTCCGGTTTCCGGAAGTTGAAACATTTGGCACTTCCTCTTCCGGGCCATGTTAACGACGGCCGTTCCTGCTCTGTTATACTGTTTAAACCGTATAAACTCCAAACATACTTAAGTTTTCATTCCAGACTGAAGTGATACTGGATCAAAAGCTGGATCAAAGCGATCGATTTGCCGTGGTGAAGGGCCGAACTTTATAATAAAACACACGTTTGTTTGTCGCCGATGGGGCACAACACCGGCACTTCACAGCATGCTAGCATTAGCCAGCTAGCGTTTACTGACGTGCTTAACATTGTGCGTCTTAAAACACACAAACATCTGAAAATCGGGTCTGTACCCCCCCCGTTTCCAGTGGAACAACTGGGGACTGCCAAGAAAGGAGATGCTTTCAGATGCTTGTGTGTTTTCAGCCGCACAAAGTTAGGCACGTTATCCAGCTGGCTAATGCTAACCTGCTAACACGACTGTATAGCCTGCCGGCCACAATCAAACATGTGTCGTTTTATTATGAAGTTCGGTCCTTCACCGCGGCGAATCGGTCGTTTTAATCCACTTCTTCCTCAGCATCACTTCAGTCTGGAATGAAAACTGGCATTGGCGTTTATCCGATTTACAAAGTTTAACAGAGTAGTAGCTGGCAGACTATTGTTAGCAGGTTAGCATTAGCCAGCTTGATGGCGTGCCTAACTTTGTGCGGCTGAAAACACACAAGCATCTGAAAACGTCTCCTTTCTTGGCAGTCCCCAGTTGTTCCACTGGAAACGGGGAGGTACAGACCCGATTTTCAGATGTTTGTGTGTTTTAAGACGCACAATGTTAAGCACGTCAGTAAACGCTAGCTGGCTAATGCTAGCATGCTGTGAAGTGCCGGTGTTGTGCCCCACCGGCGACAAACAAATGTGTGTCTTATTATAAAGTTCCGCCCTTCACCGCGGCAAATCCATCGCTTTGATCCAGCTTTTGATCCAGTATCACTTCAGTCTAGAATGAAAACTTAAATATGTTTGGAGTTTATACGATTTAAACAGTATAACAGAGCAGGAACGGCCGTCGTTAACATGGCCCGGAAGAGGAAGTGTCAAAATCCGGGAACTTCCGGTTAGCGTGATAATCCCCTATGGTAGAGCAGATATTCTCCTTAATAAATGCTATAAATATCACAGTTTCCTTTACTGTTTACAAGTAGGGTGACACCAGGTAAATTAGGCCTTTTTTTGGTAAATCACTTGGGAAACCAGGGGGAAATATTGTGTGACACTGAATTGTGTTTTTGTGGTTTATATGGATTGTTTCTAATATTTTTGTGTTGAATTTATGCAACAAAGTTTTATTGTTCAGTTGCTATAGCTTTGGAAACATCAGCTGTCCCACATTTTTAAGATGAGCATTGTTAAGGTAAAGTGGGCCTCCCGTTCAGTTAAAATGAGCCACTCAAATTTCAAAGCAAAACTAAGTAATTTTTGATTAATAAAAACACAATTAACTGTAATTTTGATTAATACTCATGTACAATGTTGCCACAGAGCTCATACAATATAATATTACATTTGAAAAAAATGTGAAGTGATCAATGAATATGTAAATAGCAATGCCTCAAATTCCACAGTCAATTATTTGTATACCTCATCAACCAATATTTAATTCTTAGTAGATCAAAAACAACATATCAGATGTTGAAACTAAGTAAGGCATTTTACCATTTTATGGTCAGTACAAAGTGATTGTGAATCTGATGGCAGCAACAAAGCTGTTAAAAGTTGGAACAGGAGCAACAAAAGGCTGCAAAAATAACAGGAAAAAAAACTAGGCTATTGGTTGATTAAAGTTTAGATAAATAATGCAAGGACAACACTAACATGACAATTTTGGAACTCCAGTGTTAGTGTCTGTGCATGCACGTGTCCATGCATCTGCATGTGCATTTCACAATGCATCCTGTACCAAAGTTAGTGCATACAAGCCCTGGCCATGCATCATTACAAGGAAAATAAGAACAAACATGTTATGTTCTATCATGTTATGACATATGTTCAAACATGAATGACATTTAATCAAAGGAACAATTAAAACTGAGCTCTGAAGGTGGCTCATTTTAGCTGAAATGCATGGTTCAATTTACCTTAATGTATCTTGGTAAATTGAGCCACCCACAAATAATCCTTTTACATAGAAAATAAAGCTAAAAAAGTAAAATTTTACAATCCATTCGGTGGAGTGAATTGCAAAAAGTAAAATAAATAAGCTATTTGAGATATACACCTTTTAAATACTGACTTATTGACCTTCTCATTTTCAAGAAGAATTTGTCTGCCAGACCCCTCAGCTCACAGTTTTCGTCTGCAGCCTGGATGCAAAACGTGATCCCGCCTACATCAGCAACCACAGACGGATCACATCAAATGTTTTTGTAAAAAATCACATGTAGCAATAATATTAAGTAATTTGCAGGCACTTAGCTCTGAGGCTGAAACCTTAAGTGGCCCAATTTACCTGATGTCACTATACAGGTCTGGCTCTCTGTGTCACTCACTTAACGCAAGACCTACTTCAGTTTTTGTATCTGTCTTGTCCACTGAGGAGTTGTACCAACTCATAATGATAATTAATGTACATGTTTACAAAAATACCTTTTTTTTTATTTAAGTTTTCATCTTGAAAACATGTGTTAAATGAAGAGATCCTTCTTAAGTGAGCAAAATGGAAAAATTTCTTTGGTTAACACCTAGAGAGTGATTTTAAGATTGAGTGGCAACATCAATCCTGCACCACAGGGGGAATGAATATGGAATTAAAAATTAAAATTATGGAGTTACAAACATGGTTGTCTATTAACTTTTTATTTAAAAGGGAAAAAACGGGAATATTTTTATTGGCCCCCTTTTTTTCCCCCACAAGGACTGTCCCGTGCTTCTTACAAACGTTGGGAGGAGGGAAAGGGGAGACATAAAAAAGACAAAAAAAAAAAAAAAAGAGAAAATACATTTTTCCTGGGGGGGGGGAAAAAAAAAAAAAAAATCCAGCATAAAAAAATAAAATTTGACTTTTTATCGTGCGTTGGAACCCTCTGGGTCCCGTACCCCCCCCAGGGCGGAGGGGGACGGCGCCGCCCTCCGGGCGGGCGAGGAGCACTCCCCGCCCGCGGCGTCTTGCCTCCCCTGTTAAAGGTAAAATTTTGGTGGAGACGCGCGCTCCCTCCTCTCCTCCGGTCTCCCCGGCTCCAGGTCCTCTCCCCATCTCCCCGGCAGGGAGGGAGGAGCAGGGGGGCGGGGGGGTTGGGGGCCCCCGCCCCCCCCCCAAGGCCCCCCGAAAGAAGCAAAAAAACTTAAAATCTAAGACCCCAGACCATCTTTCCTTTTTATCTCTTTTTAATTTTTTTTTTATTCTTTTTTAATATTTTTTTTAATTTTTTTATTTTTTTTATTGAAAAAGAAAAAAAAAAAAAAAAAAAAAATGGGTAAAAAAAAGTTAATTTAGCTGGAGATTTAGACGTAATTGCCAAGCTACTATACAAGTAAATTCTACTCAGCAGATATTTAACTTCCAGTCTTAAGATAATGAGATGGTGACAATCACACTGAGTCACAAACAATATCATACAACTGTTTGCACAAAATTGTTGTGACAAGTACACTAAACCTTAAGTAAAATGTGTGATTTGTTTTCCCCCCTCAGCTGCTGATTTGTGTTTCACGTTAAATTGCACGGCAATTGCAGTGTTAACGGGTCACGGTCAACTCCATGTCAGCCGTGGCCTGATGATGGTGACAGCAGCATGGCTAGTTGGGTTGATGATATTTGACAGCTGCCCTCAGTTAGTGACCGAGATATAATTTCCTAACTCGACAAAAAAAAAAAAAAAAAAGAGATTATCAGCTGTTTAGCTCTGCTTCCAAATGTCAGGCAAGACACATTATATTGTATGATGGTGTTTTTGTTATTGATAAAGTTGCCCTTCTTTGAACAGCTAAATCAAAAGTTCATAAATAGCATCTAAATTGGTTGACTTAGATATCTTTAGTCTGTGTAAACTGCAGCAGCCCCCAATAATATTAACTAGCATAGCAAATGCTAACTGTTCCACCATGTTCAGCTTGATATTTTTCACCACTGTTGACCAGAACTTTATTTTAGGAGACAAAGTTCCACATACTGTTCCATTATTCTTGACCAAGCCATGAAAGTGTTCAGTTCCCCCCAGATTTACAAATTTAGTCAAAATAAATCAAAATAATGTAAGAATCCATCATTGGCTTGATTCTGATTAAAATACTTACAGCAGCGCTATTGAACTTTGGTATGTTTTCTTACTTTGGTCCCCCCAATGACGGCTAATCCAGCATCTGTCTTGCATCCTGTCTTCTCTCCAAACTCTTAGTCACAGTGCATGAAAAAAGTAATGTTTTGATATCCAGTTGCTAGCATGCGACTTTGATATTTTTTATAGTGAAAGCCAAACGCATGACTGTCGGCTGTCACACTGTGTAATTCAGCACTTGTGTGAAAGTCAGCGGTCAGTTATTATATTGGTCTGGGCATCCAGGTGAATCTAGCCTTTGTCCACCGATTTGTAAAAAATAATCATTTGTTTATTTTAGTTGACCAGCAACTATTCAGGCTCCAAACATGTTTTTTCTTTCTTTTTTTTTTTTTTTTTCATTATCTCCCTGAATTTATTGGCTGTTTTACATTTTAGGTTCAGGAACTGGCCTGGTACGAAGCCCGGGTGGTGTGAAAGGTCTACAAGGAAGACAAATCAGTCTTGACTCTTACTGCCCCTTTATATTTGGACAACATCCAAGTGATGACAATGATCAAATTTGATCAAATAATGCATGTCAAATTAATGTTTTACAGCAGCAAAATTTTTATTTATTCCATTTTGATTTTATTCAATAATGAGGCACAACTTCAGTGATAATTTTATCATACTAATGGTGACAAAAATTATTTGCTGTGCCTGAAATACAAGTAAAAAAACAGATGCACCAAAACCCTGGAGCACAGCATTTCTTTGAAATTGTGCTATAACTCACACTTGGGGTTATGTAATATTTACTTAAAGGTAGATCATCAGTGTGACTACAAAGCCTTAAAAAATGTACTGCTAAATGCATGAATGAAGATAATTGTATGACAGAACAGAAGATCTGCTGATTCCCTTGGAGTACAGCAGGGGGTTAATGTTTGATCTGACATCAGAGTGACGAGTAATTTGGTGAGGACCTACTGTCACCTAGAGAGAGCATGGACATGTGGAGAAGACCCAGGAAGCGTCTCCAATCTGGCGCCGTCGCTCATGGCAGATGGCGGGGACGATAAGCCAAGTAGCCTCTGTTGTCGGTGCTGTTCACAAATAGTGTAGTGAAACTTCATGAGCTGATTAGGAAACAAGACATTGGCAAAGATAAACTGCCCTCACCCACTGTGTAGCATTTAAGCATGTGTTTTGCTTTTCCCTCCTTTCAAATGAAAGTGGGATTACCCACTCCTCTGGTGTCTTTTATGCTCCATGCAGACTTGAAAAATGGCTGCATACAGTAGATCAAAGTACAGAGCCTCAGTCAGTCTTCTGGGGGAGATGCAAGCAAGGGATTGAGTGCTGGGCTCCTTATACACTGCAGACTGTTCATACAGATGGGGTTGTCGGGGCAGAAGGAAGCTACAGGAGACATTGATCTCAGTGGAATACCATATACAGCAATCAGGACTTTTTTTGAAGTCATAATTATGCTCCAAAGCCTGTGATTAGACTTAATCACCTTGAAAGGGAAGGTAATATTGTGGGATGCAAGTAGATATGCCTGTATATTCCTGTGTAGCCTGGTGGGAAGAACTAAGCAAAGCCCATCTCCTAAACTAGTTGGGAACCAGTGGTTGTGTTCACCAAATATTTGCTGTTGTTAACTGATTTTTTTTAAAGCGATGATGGAAAAATCATAATTTTGACAGATTGCAATTCACACCTCTAATTAATCTTTGACAGTCTACTGTCTGTCCAATTCTACACAGTACACATACATATACTCACCATGTGACACTTAGTCAGATGGAAGACATTGAAGACCATAACCATCGATATCAATGACTGCATAGCCTATAGCAGATATGTTGGAATAACAGTATAGACAAAACCACTAATATCACGGTGGATGAACCTTTCTTTCCGAAAACCAGACAAACGTCTCCTCCATCTCACCTGTTCTGAGTATGACCGTGGCCAGTCTGGAAGATTTAATGAATGGGCTAGGTGAGGCAGAAAAGAAATTCAAAGAGACCTCACAAGATGGCAAGTTCGACATTTTCAACTTTACGCACAGAGTACATCGCAGAGGTGACCAAATCAGTCAAAAGAGGATTTCCATCAGAGCATCTCAGTATCATCTTGGACCTAGGCATTGTACTCAATGCATCTTGATATCCGGGTGCCGAGGGTGCATTGGAGACTTTTGGACAGGAGGCTTTCGAACGCCAGTGTGGCTGAACCACTGGTGCAGAACGAGCGCATGCTGAGGGATTTCCTTCTGCAGAAGCAAGTGCTTGCGGGATCAGGAAATCCCTCATTCCAAGTGTCTTGCTGACTTTTTATCACCCTGATTTCAAAACTAGCCGAAGTGGTACTTGTAATTCCGGTCTGTAGTGTGGCAGCAGAGCACAGGTTCAGCCTCCAGAACAGCATTAAAACGGCCATTAGAAGTAATTTTTCCTGAGCAAAAGTCCAAAACCTCATGACGAAAGCCTCTGCAGAAATCCCACTTGAGGCATTTTATTACGTAGATGCAAGTACACAAATCAAGTTTATGCTGACCAGGAGGAACGTGCGAAACTGCGTTGAGGCCACAGCAAGTGAACTGTTCTTATTTAAGTGGAGTCGTTTCATCATTTGATTTCACTACAGAGAAAAAGTTACATTTTCATCTGCTTGACGTGTGATGGCAAAGTGTGAATATTCTGTTCAGCTTGCTCCAACTGAACATTGATTAAAAAAATCAATGAAAAGTAAATTTGTCATTGTTATCATTTAGAAATTTAGTGAGAAGTAAAAATAGATCATATAGACATAATTTTTATGACTATCAGTCAAAATGATGGACAAAAAAAATGAAATAAAATGAAAAAATCTAGGGGAATCTCTGCTGGAAACACACCAATAGTAATAAATCCCAAATATTTTAAGCTGTTAATCCCAAAACCAAATATTCACTTTCTGGTTTCATACAAGTTGGCTCTTATGTCCCCAATCCCCCTTTCGTGGCATCAATACTGCAGTTTTGTCAAAGACCTGGGTGTCACTGCGAGATGCACAAGGTGTGGTTTGTCTGTTTGTTTGGTATTCAAGGCATGAGCCTTATTAAATGCTGACAGCTGTGTGTATTTGTTTGTGTATGAACATGTCACAAAATTCTTGCAAGGCTGTGATTAAGGTTAATTGTTGTACAATCAAATGATGACAACAAGACCAGCTATTGTGGCACAATGAACTCTACCAGCTTCATCCTAAACATAACAAGTTGCTCCTACCATCTGAGAAACTACCCTAATGATGTAAGACAGTTGAGGGTCCTGTCACTGTTAGGGATGCGCATAGTTAACCGGTTCCATTTGGGAATCGGAGCCAAACGATTCTTTAGAATCATTAAAAAAAATTAATTAAAAAAAAATAGGAGAAAAAAACAAAAAAAAAAAAGGGGGGAACCCCCCCCCCCCCCCGACCCCCCCCCCCCCCCCCCCAAAAGAAAGGAAGGGCTCAAGACCTGCTCAGAACAACTATGTCCGGTTCTCCAGCACCTTTTTAACACCAGCCTGAGACAGAACAGAGTTCCTGTGCTGTGGAAAACATCCTGTCTTGTTCCAGTCCCTAAAAAACCACAACCAGCTGAACCAAATGACTACAGACCAGTTGCTCTGACATCTCACATCATGAAAGTCCTGGAGAGACTCTTACTGGCTCACCTCAACAAGGAAGTGAACACTTTTCAGGACCCATTACGGTTCGCATATCTTAATGGGCTTGGGGTTAAAGACGCCATCATCTTCCTGCTTCAGAGAGCTTTCTCTCATCTGGACCAGTCAGGCAGCACTTTGAGGGTCATGTTCTTTGATTTTTCAAGTACCTTTAATACTATTCAGCCTGCTTTGCTATGTGAGAAGCTCCATAACGTCCAGGTGGATCCCTCCTCAACCACCTGGATTTACGACTACCTAACAAACAGACCACAGTTTGTGAGACTGAAAGCTTGTGTGTCTGAGATGGTGATCAGCAGCACTAGAGCACCACAAGGAACTGTACTCTCACCATTCCTCTTTACACTGTACACCTCAGACTTCCAGTACAACTCTGAGTCCTGTCATCTGCAGAAATACTCTGATGACTCTGCAGTTGTGGGGTGTATCATTGATGGACAAGAAGCCGAGTACGGGGAACTGGTCAACCAGTTTGTGAAATGGTGCAGTAACAATCAGCTCATCTTAATACCAGCAAGATTAAGAGATGATTGTTGACTTCAGGAGGAGCAAGAATAAGCAGCATAGTCCTGTCTACATCCTGGGAGAGGAGGTGGAGGTGGTGGAGAATTACAAATACCTTGGAGTTCAGCTGGAAGACGGACTCGACTGGAAATGCAACACTGACTACATCTACAAGAAAGGTCAGAGCAGACTCTACTTCTTGAGGAAGTTGAGATCATTCAACGTCTGCACCAAGATACTCTTGCCCTAGCCAGTGCACCACAGATATGACCATGCATCCACCCAGACAACAGCAAAGGAAGGCCCCAGCCAGAGTGCCGAGCGGCCATGAGACTCAGGCCACGTCTACACTAGGCGGTAAATGTTATAAGTGGGCTGTAACGAATATTTAAATTGAATATATGTTGAATATTAATAAAAATAAGTTCGAAGTGAAAATTAATTTGATAAATCGGTGGGAAAAAGCCTTTGGCCTATTATTATTTTGGCTACATTGCTACACTGGTTTGATTACAGGCAACTGTTTAAGTTGCTCAGTTTATTGCAGCTGTGAGATATGCGTAATAAATTTGGGGATTTAACGCGCACAAGTTAAGGAGATGCGGGGGGGGGGGACTGAGCGAGTTCATTTAATTTAGGGCATGTTAAAGATGTTAATAATGAAATAAACACTAAAAAAAAAAAAAAAAAAAAAAAAAAATAGACGAAACGGCTAACGCCACAACTACACACCACTAGCCTGGGAGGTGTACATAATTAGAAAGATGAGAATGGGCTTAACAACATGGAGGAAATTGGAGGACTGTCACACTGGTTGTTGGAACAGATGGAAAAAATGTGGTAATAAGAAATAAGAAGTCGGGCATTTTACGAAGATTTGCTATGACAAAAGGGCATTTTGCGCGCGCTCAGCCACTGATGTCAGTGTGGTATAGGAAGGAATACGGACACACAGAACAGAGGAGGAATAACGCTGCCACGGGAGAAAACACTGGATTTAATCACTAACAACAAAAACACGGTAAATTATGATGAACACTCATTACCTGCACTTTAATTTCGTTCTAGCTCCCGAAAATGGCTGCATAACGTTTTATGCTAGCTAATGCTAAAGAGACAGCTGAGTGTTGCTGTAAGTTAATGAATTATAGGGAGATATTGTGAAATATAAGGTTATTGTCTCTGTTCTGTAGGACAACGTTGAGACAGAAAATAAAACAGTAGGAAAACAAAGAAATAGGAAGACGGCTGCAGCTTGTGAGGACATGTGAAGGTACGGGTGTCAGTTTAAAAATACAAAAGAAATTAGAAAAATAGATAAGTCGGTGAGGGGGAAACTGATAAGTAATACGAGTTGTGTTGGGGGGATAAAGAGAGAGATGAATAATAGTTTAAATAAGGATGTAAATAAATAAAATGTGATGAGATTTGGATCACTAGGTTATAGCTGCGACTGCAACATGTAAAAGATATGCGCGAGGGAGATGGAGGTAGGACTGCTAGGAGGAGGAAGATGGGAAACACAACGCGGGTGAGGTACAAGTGTTGTATTAGGGACAGAAAGGTTGTTGAATAGTGTAAATTAGAGAAATATTGAATGCATTTGGAGCAATTTTGACAGCCCTATTATACAGGGACGTTTAACCCCCTATCTTATCTGCATCCACACAGTCGTTTATGAATTGTTAAAGGCCCGATACAAACAAAATAATGCCTGCCCATTTGCACTTACTGAGCATGTGCCACATCATGGGCACATGCTGACATCACCATGTAAACAGGAAGTTCATTTCACTTTCTACTCAGACTTGCAAAGGGATAGCTGTGCAGAGAAAGAGGGATTTTTTTGTTTGGACGGACCATGAAATAGCGTTGTTGCTAAGAGTAACAAATGACGGTAAATCTTCAATGGCTTGGCAAAATGTCCACTTGTTTCATTTTTGTTCAGGCTATTTTGCTGTGGCGCGTTTTGTCATCAGTCTGTGGCAGGTTTTATTGTTGTTGTCACACAGCTAGCGAGGGACTCTTAAATGCTGGTTAGATGTGGACAAAGGGCGTATCATGCACATTTAAGCACTTACATGGCCAAGTGTAGATGTAGCCTCAGATCCCCGGATACCAAAGTTGCCCCCGGTCCACCAGAGGTAGGCAGTATGTCAGTGGGGTTGGAGGACACTGAAGGGAATCTCAGTACCTATACATTTGAGTCCAATTCAAACTTGCCTTGGGATAGCTGTATTAAATTAATTTGCAATTCACGTACTATTTAAGCTTAGGAAATACGGTTGCTTGGTTGGGATTAAGAAAAGCTATTGAAACAACCACTACCTCTCACTGCGTTCATCTCCCACTTTGGAATGGGATTTGAAAGGCTATCATAAGAGTTGATCAACAATGATGTCCAGCTGAAAGCAGGCGGGGACTGCCTGAACAGTTTAGTATCTTTCTGTTGATGAGAGAAGTTGTTCTTACTACATATATTATGGGAAAGAAATATGATGTTCATCCTTCAGTAGTTCCCAAGTTTTTATACACCTGCTTTATACAGCTATATGACATATTAAAAGGGACTAGAGGCAGGAATTAAAAAAACAAACAAACATCCATGTCCATTTTTTTTAAGACTAATGGGTGATGAAGCGCTAAATACCAAAAAGAACGTTTCCACCCATGTTTCTCTCTGTTGCCTTAAACAGGCTGTGTGCTGCAAAATGCGCTGCAATTCGGTGTCCGAATTTCCCGCGCTGACCTGTGGACATGACGTCAAATGACCTACATCCGCAGTTTTGATACAGGAAGAATACGGTCGCGGTAAATTCAAACACTGTAAGCGATAGTTATGGATTCTTCTGCCGTCAGCAAACGATCCAGATCAACTGAAAGACGCGAAAAAGTGTAACTACATAGAAAAAGGTGGGTAAACAATATTATAGCTTCAGTTTGTGCACGCTCCTGTGATGGCTTGGCTCGTGGCTGCAGTTACCTGAAGCGGCAGTCGCAGCAGTCGCAAGTTTTGTTTCTTAATCTTGCCTCAAGCCCCTTTAACAGTCCATTTGATATCATTTATTTATTCAAAACTCTTCCACTCATGTCAGGGCTTTCTTTTAGCGTCCTTCTTTGCAATCCATCAACCAAACTGGACTGAAAGTAAAGTACTGCAGCAGCCAGCAGAATATTAAATATGAGGAACCGAGTCTTTAACCATATGACCTTTATCAAAAGTAATTTGCAGCAGAGGGGGGTGGTTATCCTGCTCCACATGGACCCTATGCATAATGCACCATTGGATAACAGGGTTCAGTTTGTAATTTCTCAACATATTAGTTACCAGAAATGGACTCCATTTCTGTACTGATGTCAGATTCGACTACATATAACACACAGCCCTGAGACTAATGACATTTTTGTTGATGAATACCAACCAGCATCAAATCCATCAGAGCATCTGCTGCTGTCAACACTTCTTTTTCTATTTTACATCTTTTGGTGATCAGCAGTATGTACCATCGCAGTATGGTAATTGGCTGCACATCTTGGCTGGTGAAAAGGTTAATTAGTAGCCTATTATGTGGGTGATTGAAAGCTATGATAGTAGATATAATGGGTTTTACCCGAAGATTTGTTTTTACTGCAGTATGTTGTAACTTGTTTGTATAAATGTGTTTCATTCAAAGAAATTACTTGGAAAACAACATTAACTTTATTTGATAAGGGCAGATGACACCTGTAAATGCCGCCCAAAACATGTTGAAATCAGTTGTTTAATATGCTTTATCACTATCAATAGTAGATTTTTAGAATCCATTCAAATAGTAAAGTCCAGCAGTCACATCCACTATAAGATTTTTTTGTTTTTTTCTGTGTTCATTAGCAGTAAAAGTCATACACATTTAGTATTTAGGAAAAACTGGCTTGTTAACTAAAAGAGCACACCTTTTCAATTTTTCAACAAATACCTAAACAGCTGGGGGTTATTAAAAATAAGGGAATTATTAAAATCCTTCCTTCAAAATCAAAGCAACAATTTTCCCTGATTAAACACACGATGCTGATTTACTCACAGATATTCATGAAAAGTCATGTTTGACCTCCTGGTCTGGCTGCCAAGAGAGACATGGCCCATACTGTGATTGGGAGGTTTGAAATGATGCCGTCTGTGTCCTTTCCCTGTGCAGAAAGTACACATTTGTTATTAGCTTGCAGGCTACATGCTGTTTGTGTCCTCACCAACATAATACCACATAATGGACACATTTATGTGCAGGCCATGAGTCATTCGTTTAATGCTACGGTATAATATGAAATAAAATAGACCAAGGCTATATCTGGCTGTTAAATGAAATGTAATATTCTCCTGATGACATGACATATACTCTATTGAAACATTGCTCTTACATGGGCATGTTGTTTACAGAGTGAGTTGTGCATACACAAACATAAGATTTAAAGAGGGAAGGAATATGTTTTCTTTGCATTCAACTGCAAAGAAATAACATAATCAACGCAGATTCATACTATGAGCTCAATCTTGACTCCTTTTTCTGCACTATTTTATGTTTTGCTTTGGTTTTTAACATAATAGGTGTATGTTGCATTAGTTTAAAAATTACAGATCCAAGGGAGCTTACAAATTTTCCATCAGTGTGTAAAATCTAATCATTTCCTGACTCATTCTACCAGAGATTTTCAATTGCTATTGTTCCTTTTTTTAAGGTTTGGTTTATATGTCATTTATGAGGCCAAGGTGACCTTGACAGCAACTTCAAATGTTCTCTGGATAGCTCTGGATGTCAGGGCGAGACATTTTGAAAGACTGGAATGCATGCCAACTGGATGCCAAAAACTGATTATTCTCATCCATCTGTAACTCATTGATATTTAGTTTAATTCGATGTAAGATGCTATCTAAAGAGTTGGACAAAATTGCCACCCATTGTTGCAGTTAAAATGGTGCCACTTTTCTTTTTTTGATAATCCATCTTCAAAACATCCTGTAGAACCACAAATGTGAACACCACTCTCTTTGATTCTGCTCCCTTCAGATATGTGACCATTGCTGTTGTTAAGCACCGAAAACTAATATCCACATTAGCTCTGCAGCTAATCTAACCAAACCAGCGTTGGCTAAGCTTTTTCATAATATCAGTAGTGCTTGTTATTGAAATAGAGTGCAGGCCTGCTTGTGGTGGGGTACCACAAAAATGCACAAAAACAAAATAATTTCATAATTTAAACAAATACTGTATATGAAGATGGCATCATTTTTTAGCATTTGAGTTGAAATGAGACATTTGTCTGAGTTCTGCTTTTAAATTTTTTTTTTTTTATTTCTGATTTTGCTGCTAAAGTACTACCATGTACCTTTTGACCCCAAGATTAGCTTAGTGTAAGTAATATTAGGTTGTTTCTGGGGTCAGTATACAGCACTTGACACAGCTGTGCTCCAAGGGGACTGCCATCCTTAAAAACCAGACATTGTAACTTTGCAAGAGCAGATCCGTCTCTCAATGGATCATGTGACCTGGAGCGCTTTGCTTTATGTCTTGATGACTTTGTTATCACCCTGTGGTCTGTGATAAGTTACAGGTTTAGTTCCCCTAGTGGCCAAAAGTTACATGGTATCCCTTTAAAGATTTATCATGTAGTTTCTGCGGCATGAAAGCTACTGTAATCGTTGTTGAAGGTATAAACATTTATGCATGTGAGTTAAGGAATCAAGTGGAACGACAGCATTTTTGTTTCAGGAAAAATATACATGGGTTGTAAACAAAAACAAAATGGTAGCATTCTCAGAAAAGGAGAGGGGGGTGGGGGGTCTTCAGAGTCCCAAAAATGCCAGCTCCATCTAGACCATGTTTCTTAATCCTGGTCCACTGGGACCCCTCCCATGCATGTTTTAGTGCTTTTCAACACCAGCACACCTGATTCAGATTAATTGAACTGCTCGTTAAGTTCTTTGCAAGCCCACTAATGGGCCATTCATTTGTGTCAGATGTGCTAATGTATGAACACTTCTAAAACATGCAGGGTAGTGGTCTCTAAAGACCAGAACTGAGAGACATGCATCTAGACAAAAAATCCAACTGATGACAAACTTTAGCAGATAAACTGAAACTACTCTCTGTCCCGGTGTAACGTGAGTTCCTTTCTTGTTATGGTTTGGCAGTCAGATGACATGAAATACTGTATCTGATGGGTAATATTGTCATTAACCATGAAATACAACACTTTTGAACTGCACTTGCCCCCTACAGTGTGGAATCCTACAATATATGACCTTTACAGGTCATATATTGTGTGGTCCACATTGGCACCAGTACACAGCAGACCACACCTTACAGAGTTTTTAATAAATTTGCATGAATGGTCATTGAGGGGTATGCCCATTTTGAAGAAGGTATCCTTAGGGCCCATTTCAATTCCTATCTTAACAGTTCTTAGTAGAACTTAAAATCAAGTGTTAAGGGCTATTTTATGACTTAGAAATGGTACACCCCTTAAATGCAGATATGTCTTCAAACTGTGGGGGGAAGTATTACGTCAAAGCTGCGTTCAGTCTGTCAAATCAGAAAAGAAGAAGAAGAAGGAAAGGAGGAGGGATTTACCTATGCTACGTTCCATTTGAACTCGGAAGTTAGAAATTCCCAGTTCTGAGTGGGAAGTTTCAACTGGAACGGCCCCCCCGAAGTTGGATTTCCCACTCGGAAAGTCGGACAGTTCTCACAGCTCCGAGTTCAGATTTAAAGATGGCCGTGCCCTGTGTTAGCAGTTTTAGAAGCTCCTGTAATGTTACATTTACTTACACTTCTTACTAATATTTAATTACAGATGTAGGGGGAAGCTGCTGTAGTGTAATTCACATTTTTCATGTTATATATGTGAACTACAATGCCAGCTGTGCTAACAATGGCTAATAGCAATAGCCTTAGCAAACACGTTGCTTTGCTAGGCTGCTAACTGGTTTTCCAACCAGTGAGCTGGAACGCAAGTTGGTTGGGTGTGACGTCACCCCCCAGTTCCCACTTCCCAGTTCAGAGGAAAATGGAACGCAGCATTAATTTACATTTATTTGCACTGTTCACTCTTTTTAATCATAACCCACAAACACATATCATTGATGGGTTCATCAGGTCCATGCTTTTGAAATTGTTGTGGACTGTTGTTCCTTCTGTTAGAGTTATCAGACAAATAAGTTTATAGATAACACCACCATGGACATATTCAGCTGTCACCGCATACCCCAGCTTATTGTATGGTAAACAACACAAATATCGTTAGAAAACTCTGTGGCTATGGGAGATGTCATTATAGCCCCGTCATCTTATACCATTATTGGCAAAAGCATGTTATGCAGGCTGTTATCTTGACAAAATTACATTAGCCCCGAGAAAAATGACCATTTTGTAACATTAGCTAAAACAATAGCAGCATGGCTTGACCGCACTGACCACTTTTGACAAAAGATTGTAAAAGAAATATGTTATGCAACAATGAGGTAAACAATCCATAACATGGGCCTAAACTAAGATAATGCAATGGTTTTGGTGATATTCATATCTCCATTAACAAAGAAAATACTTACATTTGTAGCTCGCCTTCTTTGCGACTTGCATTCTGGGTAGCCCTTACTCACAAGGGTGGTGTTGGTGAATCTCAGTATTGAGGGTGATTCAGTCCTCAAACTTGCCCCTCAACTTAATGTTTTGAGAATTGGGACAGCACTTGCACTTTGCGGGAGTGCGCATGTTTGAGTTTGAGGTTTAAGACAGGAGTTGGAGTTCACCCCAAGTTTTAAATAGTCTCCTAAAAATAACGCATATGATGTCATGTAATCTAAAACAAACTGATTTGCTAATGTCAAAACTTTTTTGCATTTTTCTGCTTTTTCTTCAAGACCCCTTTTTTTGCCATTTGGAAGTTCCGACTTTGAAGAGCTGAGTAGTTTGCCGCATGCTATGCCAGCTTAACACACAATCAATTATTCGAGTTAGTCGGGACTGCTTTGATTAATCATTGTGACAGACTCTAAAATCTATTCCCACAGTACCAAGATCCCCGAAGAAGTGGGTATCCATTCCTCCATCCATTGTTTGTCCTACCCTGCTGTTCAGAACACCATGCCATAAACTATACATGATTGTTTGAATCACAATTATGTAGGCAGTCTGTAATCTCTGCCAGAAGGGGACTGCTTAATCGCAGCAGTGGTGTGAGATATCACTGTCAACAGACATTTGTCCACTGTGTTGGTAATCTATAGCCTCGTTTCCAATCATGATCACTTTATAACCCACACATACAAGAAGTACGGAGACAAGAGAGATACAAACATTATTCATGCTACTCATACATTACTCTGATTAAAATTTCCATAACATCCTGAGGGGGATCTTTGCCTTGCATTATTCATATCAAAGAACCTTTAAGCATTTAATATAATCTTGTGTGAATGTGCACACATACCAAGGTGCATGGGGGATTAGTATGCATGCAATAGGGTTATCTTTATTTATTTATTTGTAATAATGCTGTTAGAATATAATTATCATCAATTCAGGGCTAGACTGGGCAAATGGCCTAATTTTGGACTTTGATCTTGGGCTGCCCACCACACCCAGTGCACTGATACTTTATAGCCTCTAGAAAAGCTGTCAAGATAACTAACGCTGAATTGACAAGAGGTCATAATGCAAAATGGCATGAAAACAGCATTCTTGTTTACTGTGCTGTACAATGCTGACCCTTCCCTTAAGGACACCCTAAGGGGGATGTATTCCTGTCGCTACCAACAGCAGCCTTATTTTAATTCAGCTTCCAATCCAGGCTGAGGGGAGAAGTGCAGTAAAGGAAAAACAAACTCTCAATCGATAGCCACTCAAATTCAGGTTTGTGTAACTTTCATTATACACAAGAAGAGTGTTACAGGAAATAGTATAACTTCTCAGACTATAAATTAGATATATCAAATTTTAGATAAATTAATTGGTGTAAGGTAGTTTAACTGCATATGATGTGCTGATATAATTTGTAAGAGAATGTATAAAATATGCCAACCAGAATGGTTTCTGGCATCCTGACTATGACCTGGAAATGGTTGCCCTTGTCAGAAAGGCTCCCTGTGGTCCAATAATTCCCCAAGACCTTGCTATGCACTCCAGGCAACCTGCTGTAAGGGCTCAGTGGACTAGACTTTATGGTGCTGGGTCCCCGTTTTGTGGCTCCTGGTCTCAGCAAATTGTGCCATGCCCATGCCATGGTCCGTTTGACATAAGCAAGGTGAATTCTCTGTAGCAAAGCACCCCCAGCAATAATAGCACCGAGTTGCCAAAAATCACATCAAGGTTAGTGAAAGTACAAAGATTCTACACTACTTAGTTATGCCAACATGATGCCTTAGATCAGGGGTAGGCAACTCCGGTCCTCAAGGGCCGGCATCCTGCAGGTCTTCAGGGCTTCCCTGCTTCAACGCACCACCTGATTTCCAGAGCTTGGCTGTACAAGTCTGCTTATTACCCATTGATTGAAGTCAGGTGTGGTGCAGCAGGAAAAGTCCTAATACCTGCAGGACACCGGCCCTCCAGGACTGGAGTTGCCTACCCCTGCCTTAGATGTTGGAAAATTAACCCTCTGGGGACAATGGACGCATCGA
The DNA here is from genome assembly GCA_023101725.1 of Atherinomorus stipes. Classification (NCBI taxonomy): domain Eukaryota; kingdom Metazoa; phylum Chordata; class Actinopteri; order Atheriniformes; family Atherinidae; genus Atherinomorus; species Atherinomorus stipes. The sequence continues at coordinate 82,732 of JALJCO010004757.1, forward strand.
TGCATCAAGATCAGATGTCCGATTTAAGATGACGCAGCAAGATTGTCTCCATTCCAACTTCTGTGGATAGTGTGACTTCAAACTATGAACCTGTTTTTTAATCGTGTTGTTAGACCAAGTATAACAGAGTTATGATTTTTTTTTAAAAATGTCTTAAATAGTTTTTACGCAAATATTACGGTTGTGCTTGGTGTGTGTATGGTGAAGGGAAAGAAGAAAAGGGGCATATTCTATTTGTTTTTTAATTTGTTTTGTTTTATTTTGAACATGTGGTGCGACAAACAACAAGAAACAAAGAAAATAAACAGACAAAACAAAGGGAATAATCCAAATAATATTCAAAACTGCAATACTTATAATAACAAAACTACAACTACAAATAATAAGAAGAATCTATTATTAGTGATTACCATGGAAAGTGCTTGCAAGCAAGAAAAAAAAAAAAAAAAAAAAGCCAGACAACAAACTATATTTCCTGTTGGTGGAAAAAAGCAACACATCAACCAATCAGAAAATGATGTGACAACATAATGCATTTGGTGGCTGAGAAAGAGGGAAAATAGTGGGCAGGAAGAGGAGCCACTTTTGGAGTGGAACAGATCATTTATGTGCTGTTACAGCGATAATAGATTGTTTTGTATAGCTGATGGAAACAGTTGCTTATAACTTTGAGTTTGGCTAAATTAATATATACATTTTTAAAACCAACCATTTTATATTTGCATTGTAAGTTGTAAAAATGGTTCATTAAACATGTTTGTGGTTTTCAGAAAGAAAAAAAATCTTTTTTTTTTTTTTTTTTAATACAGATTTAATCTTTTTTTTTTTTTTTAAGTTATTTTAAGCCCATGGGAAACATGAGTGTAAAATCACACAATTGAGGTTATGCTGAAAAGAATGAAACCAAACAAGGCAAAACTGCTTTGAATGTGAAATATAAAATGTAAAAATAAAGGCAGGCAAAAATTGCCAAATGCGCCCTTGTCCCTAGAGGATGGAAAATGGGTATTTTTTTCATTTTATTGCACTAAAAGCAATAAACAAACTGTATGATTTACAATGCAGTGGTTTTAATTACTGTAACCAAATGTACAAAAAAAAGAGTGCTCAATAGAAGAAACCTTAAGGGCTCGAAATGATCTTTCTTCAGCCTTAGCTTGATCAAAAGAGGTTCAAAAGTAAAGGGCAAAAGTGTTACTGAGTCACTAGGTATTTTTCTAACTCAGTTTTACATCTACGAAACAAAAGGAATTACGTTCTAAAGCTCCCTGATTATAGGCACAAGTTCAGTTTTTAAGAGGTTGATGGTGAAGTGGTGTGAAGTGTTTGTCTTGGTCCTTTTCTAAAGTACTGGTTTGGGTCTAAATTATGTTGTAGGTGACTGTAATTTTATTGACTCAGCCACATGACAACTTCCATTACAGTCTTCAGGATCACAGTGGGAGTCGAGTGGGAGACGAGAGTGGCAGAGGGAGAATAGGGAAGCCTCCAGGAACATACAGAGACTTGATAATAAGATTGGGTAATTCCTCAGACTGACCTGGTTGCTTGCATGGTTGCTCCTCCGTCCTGTGTTTAGTGATAGTCAGTGAGAGAGGCAGAGATGAGACTTGGAAAAGTACCAAAATTAGCCTGTCCAATAGTATATTCTGCAAGGAAAGAAGGGAAACTGGGAGAAAAAGGTTTGCTCTGTATAGATCGAGGACAGATTTTCATTGAGTCTACTGGAAACAATTGGTGGATTCCTTTACATGGTTCATGATAATCTGATAGGGGTTCATCAGAGTAGGTACTGCAGGTAAAAAATATTATTATTATTCCCCTCCATCTCTCATTCTGTGTGGAATTAAACCTCTAGGGTCACCTATAAATTCACTGCATGATTTTAACAAGGAGTGAGCAACATTGAGGGCAAGCGTGGCCTCAACTGTTAACTGGAAGTTGCATCATCAGTTCATCCTGACACATTTTTGCCTTTTCTTTCTGGACTTTTAACTTATTATTGGCTAATTTGCAGTAATTCTCTGGTCATGGAACTTTATATTAGTTCAAACAGGTACCAGATCAATGGTCACATGGGTTGTGTAAATATCAACAACTTTATTCCAGTTCTTAAATAAATCAACTTCAGTAACTTTTACTCGGTTTGTCTTGAGTTTCTGTTTAGTTATTGAATTATTTTCTCCAGATCATGTGTATTGAAACCTCTTCAGTGTATCGCTTTGCATTCCAAGCTAAAACCACTGACGATCTTTGGGATGGCTGTAATTTCACCATAACAGTTGAAAGTAGGGATGCACCACATTGGAATTTTGGCTGATATCTGATTTGTAGATTTTTTAAAACTCATGTGGCCAATAACCTATATCAATACCGATATTTAAGCTGAAAAAAAGCAGTCACTGAAAATAGCAGTTTTGTTATCCGTTTCCGACATTTTGATAGAGGTGGGAAAAAATATTGATAAACTAAAATATCGCAACATTTTCATATGCCAATATCAAATCGATATTTAAAATGCGGTATCGATCTATTTTACTCACAAAACCTTGCCAGATTTCATTGTTCTGTTCCAATGTCTCACAATATTTCATGAATTCTCATGAGATTTCTCGACCGAACGATGAAATATTGCTAGATTTTGTTAGTAAAATAGAAATAAAAAGAGAAAAAAAAAAGTAAATGGGGGATTAAAGAAAAAAAATAAGTAAAATAAAAAAAATCAAAATAAAAGTTTTGAGGGGGGAGGGGAAGTGGGGGAGGGGGTTACCTCTATGCACAACTCCACTGCTTCCTGAACTTAAGGTAACTCCTTTGTTTCCTGTCTTTTATTACTGGACGAACTGACGAACTACATGTGTGCCTGACCTCATTAACTGGCCAGACACACCTGGATTAATCAGTTCATTCAGTAATGAAAGAGGAAAAATAAGCAGCTACCTTAAGTTCAGGAAGTAGTGGAGCCCATTGCCCTGCAGGGACAAATAAATTGAATTGAATTGAACTGAATTGCATGACTGCTTCCAATTTTTTTATGATCTCTGAGTGGTATGATGATGCTTCTTAGCAATATCTCCATTTTTAATGTTAACTTTTTCAGATAAACCGTAACCTCAAAGTTATGCTGGAGCTGGTTTGTAGTTCAGGTCCTTAATTTCAATGTTTAATTTTGATTTTGAAAGTTTGAGTTTAATTTAAAATACCTCAGTGTCTTGTCAGGTCAATTTGTCTTGACAGTGATTAGCAGCTCTTCATTTTTCGCCAATTTTGCCAAATATTTTTGGTAGCAGATATTTTACCACCCATGGAAGATCAAAATTTATTCATCCTTCTGAACCTCATGCAAAATTTTTCTCTCATCTCGCTTCTGTGAACAAGTTGCACTATGTATTAGTTTTATTTAATCCCTTTTTCCCCTTGAAAAATAGATGTCCACTCGGTTAAAAGGGGGAAACTCTGTCTTCATTTCAAATTTTAAACACTGCACCATTCGTGGCGTGGTTTCATTGCAACTGAACCTGCCAAGTGGAGCTCATGACGACAGATTGCTGACAGTTTCATCCTGCAAAATGCAGTTCAATGACCTTGAAATGACCCATGACCTATTTTTCCCCCCAAAAGTAGAGTCAAAACCAGAAATGGTCACAAATGATAAATTCTCTGAAAGCAAAGAGGAAATGACAGAAGTGCTGAAATATCATAAAAGGGATGTTTTTCTCAAAATTGGAAGTTAGGTTGCTGCATTTTGAAAAGTATGAAATCATTTGTGTTTTTCTGAAGTTAACCGATTATGATTTAGCAGAAAAAAAGGTTGTTTTCATCTCTTTATTATTTCCATTCAACACAAACACCAACAGAACTGTCGTGAAGCACAAAATAAACCTTGAACCACCTCATCCTATTCAGTTTCATGTTTAATGTCAAGGCCACAAATAATTACCGCTTGCTTATCTCGTCATCGCTTCGCTGCGCATGCCTTCAAAGCCCAATCAAAATGCATATATGCTTTTGATCCAATATCTCTACGCCTTTATCATGTTTCAGTGGGATTATTGGGATCACTGTCTGTCGGAGGCAATCTGAGGCCCCAGATAGAAGCATGACCAGCCAAACTCTGTTTTTCTGCTTGGTTAATCCGACAGCACCTTCTGAGGAGATCCAATTAAATCTCTCCTTCAAAGAATATGTGACTGCTGGAGCATAGATGAGATGAGAAGGATGGGCGGGAGGAAGCAAGGGGTAGGGAAGGGAGGAAGGGGTCTGCGGTCTTCTGTTTTAATCATTTCAGATCAGTGTTACACTCTGCAGCCAGCCCCCGCACACCAGAACACTGTGTTTGGGACAGTGGAGATTAAAAGTACTTCATGTGTGTGTGTTTGAACAGAAACACTGTGCGGAATGGATGCATGCGAGTACAAGGCTGAACTGATAAACACATCGTATATCTGTTGATTAAAGGTGATAAGATAAATAACATCTGAGATCAAATTTGTCAGTGCCTGCAATTATGGGGCAGAGCACAAATTTCATGGTGACATACTGTATTACGCCATAAATTACTGCTTGAGCCCCACATCGTAATGACTGTACTTCTTTGTAGGGACATCCATTATACTATATTGTACATTCATGGTACATTCACAGTGTCAACTACTTATTTGAAATCTACTTTGAATTATAAAGCTTTCAAATTGCTTTTTTTTGCGGGGAGATGTTTTGATTTGTGATGCAATAAATCGTTGCAAAGGTATTCTTTTTGTTGCATCCTCTTGAAACTTGTCCATTAATATTCAATGTGATCATGAATGAGATGCAGTTGTGAAAAGAATGAACTCCTCCTTTCAGCTGTAAGGTTTTGCACATCAAGACAGAATGTAAAATGATGAGCCACACCAGACCCTGAAATGAGAAAATCAGATGAATGTGACCCCAGAAAACAATCCATGATATATTAAAAAGTGATTATTTATGTAAGAAAACAACAAAGTGAATATGCAGAAGAATAGTCCCAAGCAGGAAAGAATATACTGTAGCAATGGTATTAGAGATGTGATTGCCACCCATCAATCTGGGAAGGGTGTAAGGTCATCAAAACAATCTGGACTTCTTCATTCTACAGTGAGAAATTATTCACAAATCAAAGGCACTGAAGACAGCTGCCAGTCTTCCCAGGAGTGGCCATGGAAACAAGTTCAACCCAAGGTCAGTCCATGCAAAGTTCAGAAATGATGAGAAACCCCAAAAGCTACAATTCAGACTCTATACGCCTAATTTAGCATGTTACATGTTAAAGTTCATAACAGTAAAATTAGAAAAGGACTGAACGAGTATGGCTGACGAGAAATGTATGCCAAAAGAGAACTGCCTCTTTCTAAAACAACATAAATAACATTGCACTTTTAGGAAGGTCTCAGGACTCCCAGAAGGTCTCTTTGGACAGCACCATGTTTGGTAGAAAGTCAGTTTCCAATTCAGCTTGCTTTAAAGTTATGATTGTGATGCTTGACGCTCTAATGCCAACTCAAAAATTGAGTTTATAGAACTGCTAAGCTACACCTCCACTGGAAATCAAACCGCATCACCTAAACATACTCGGGACGAGGCTCAGACTTGTCCCCATGTTGGCAGCTGCTCTTCATTTACACTTAGGTTCTTAACTAGTGCAAAACATGAGGGTTCAGTGCTGTTCTTTGGACTGTATTCTTCTGGATAGGGACCTTTAATGTTATTTCTGGGATCTGTTGGAGCTATGGGATTGGCGATACCTACATTTTTCATGTTGATACAATACCAGTAGTTTATGGTACTTTTTATCAATACCGATACTTTTTATCTCTTGAAAGAAAACCTCGTGATTGTCCAGTTTGCATTAATATCTTGAATGCAAGTGCAATAATAAATATAAGTAAAACTTAAGAAGAGATGTACTGCAAAAATGCTTTAAAACAATAAAAAATTATATTGATGAAGAAATAAAACAAAAATAAGATTAAAAACTTAATTTAATTATCAAATAACTTAAGTACAGGTTAAAGGGACTAGAGGCAAGATTAAGAAACGAAACTCGCGACTGGCGCTTCAGGTAACTGCAGCCACGAGCCAAGCCGTCCATGAGCGTGCACAAACTGAAGCTATAATGTTGTTTACTCACCTTTTTCTTTGTAGTTACACTTTTTAGTGTCTTTCAGTTGATCTGGATCGTTTGCTGATGGCAGAAGAATCCATAACTATCGCTTACAGTGTTTGAATTTACCGCGACCGTATTCTTCCTGTATCAAAACTGCGGATGTAAGTCATTTGACGTCACATCCGCAGGGTAGCGCGGGAAATTCAGACACCGAATTGCAGCGCATTTTGCAGCACACAGCCTGTTCAGAGAGAGACGTGGGTGGAACCGTTCTTTTCGGTATTTAGCGCTTCATCACCCATTAGCATTAAAAAAATGGACATGCATGTTTGTTTGTTTTTTAATTCCTGCCTCTAGTCTCTTTAAGATTATTTAAATTCATTCAGTAGAAAATGTTCAAATATAAAATGCGGTAGTAATAATGTTACAGATTTACAAAAGCATAATGTTCAATAACCTGCATTAAACCATTGAAATTACCACATCATCTCAAACAGGAGCACCATCATCATGACGTCCAATAGGCTTCCATCATCAAGCTCAAATATGACTGCTTTCTCATATAATTTAATTGCCTAAAACTTTTAGAAGTGAAAAAAATTGCATGTTTCGTATGTGGACAGTGGTATCACAATACTCAAGAAAGTATTGATTTTGTCTGGCTGGTATTAACGTATCGATTCCAGGATATTGATATGCCCATCCCCAGTTTGATCCACTTTCCCTGTTTTTCAGGTTGGAGGTTAGGACCTTTAATGCTCAGTTACCATGGACACCACATTACCTTCTCTCCCCATGTCTTCTCAGCTTTCTCCTCCATTCCCTGGTATCCTGAAGCGTCTTGTGTTCCTTTTTCATTTTCTCTCATTTGAGATCACTATATCTATCACTGCTGCCACCTTTTTTAGTTTGTTGAGGACCACAATGCCTGGTTGGTCTGCCATCATCAGTTTATCAGTCTGAATCTGGAAGTCCCACAAGATCTAAAACTCTATTGTTCTCCACCCCTATTGATTTTCTTTCCAATCTTGCAAGTAAAAGAAATCTCATCAATTTCGATATGATTCAAATCAAATTCAAGTTACACACATCATCACATGCGGTGTCTGACATAAAGGATAAGATAAAATTGTAAAAACTACTTTCAAATTGCATATGCACACAGAGACACAGATATAGTCGTCCTCACAATGATTCATACCCTCCAATTTAAAAAAATGCCAACTTCAAATAAGAATTAGAAAATAAACTAAATTATTATTTAGTCAAATAAAATATTGCTTTTGAATTGCAGTTTCAAAGAATATAAAAAACAAACAAACAAACAAACAAAACAGTCCCAGACAAATTAGAGCAACTTGCTCCTTAAAAGTGGATCAAAATACCAACAGGTGCAGAAGTCTGATTGGATGTTACAAAAACCACTTTATTGCAGTGATTGCCTCCCAGTGTTGCACAACAAAATTTTAGTTCAGGCGCCCCATCATGCTTGTTTGCTTGTTTTATTTGTTTGAATGTTTTTAATATTTCTGTTGAACCACAATTCAAAATTAATGTCATGATTCTCATCAATTTTTTATGTACAGTAATATGTATGTATTATCAGTGACAGCTGATTATTTTCCGTCTTTAATGGGAGGATATGAATAATTTTAAGGAAGACTGTTCATACATATACGCTGACTTACACTTACAAAATGGTAAATAGACTCCTTAATGCAGATGTGCACCAAAAGAATTAATCGTATATACTGAGGAAATCCTGTGTTTTTCTTGTTAATGTTTTAGTTTTTTTTCTTTTCTGTGTGTGTGTGTTTTTCCTGTTTCAGACCTGCAGGATAAATCTTCTCTTCATTCTCTGCAATTCCCTTCATGGAGCAGAAGCGCCTCCCAATTTAATACCAATACTTTGTAAAAATAAAAAAGTAAAACAAAAAACAAAACTGAATGTGCTTATAAAATCGCTTTCAAAGCAGTCAAGGGGAAAGTAATTGATAGCTTTCATTTTTAAAGAATGCTTTGTGAGTCAAACTAGAATTGCAAGTAAAACATGTAACAAGGTAAATACTTGTCAATACTTGCCTGTTTAAATACTCAGTAAACCATCAGTCACATCAAAGGAGTGATTGATTGATATCTACTTATCCTCTCGCTGAAATATTTTAAATTCTTTTTTTTTCTTTAAAATAAACCCACAATGGCTATTTTGTGCCCATTGGTGAATATTTTAATTACACCCAACCTCTGCAAACATTCTTATGTAACTGATGCTACAAGTCTCAGGTGGTACAGCAGGTCGGCCAATGATTGAAGGATCTGCGGTTCGAATCCCGATCCCCCAGCCATCTGTTGTTATGTCCTTGGGCAAGACACTTAACCCTCCTTGCCTCCAGTGGGGGCACCACTGGTGTTTGAACGTGTGTGAATGTTCTGGTGGTGGTCAGAGGGGCCGTAGGTGTGAAATGGCTGCCGTGCTTCTGTCATTCTGCCCCAGAAAAGCTGTGGCTACACAAACGTACCTTAGCCTACATTCACCAAGTATGAAGCTATGGACCGACTGTGAGCGCTTTGAGTGCCTTGAAGCGCGATTCAAATCTAATCCATTGTCATGATTATTATCATTATTATTATTATTATTATAGGAATGAGGGAAACTCTTGTTATTTTAACATCAACATGAAAACTTATGGCAGACAGATGAAAACCACTTTCCCAAAACTCTGCATCAGTGCTACATGGCTCTACATTTTCTCCCTTTATACCAAGTACACCAAGAATGAGGTCTGTCTCACCTTAGCAGCACCTGTCCTCCTCTCCTCCTCTTCAGATGGCCTCATCATAACCTTTGTCATATTGTTATAATGAATCTCAGATGTTTAAAGAGGTTTGTGGTGTTGTTTTAATACCTCTTTGTCTTCCCACACAGATCATACAGTGCAGCTGCTATTCAGCACCACACATGATTGTGCTTTGGACTGAGTGAATACTAGACAATAAAGTGAGCTGTATCTTTCACATGACTTGACAAATAGAAGAAAATAGGCTGTACTAATTAGGTGTAATTTTGTACAGATACATCTCACTGTATTCCACTTCGCAATACCCCCAACATGCTGATTGTTTTTAGAAAATAAATGGCTCATATTTTGGTATCTATCTGCACATGAGTTCCTGCTGCTACGCGCTGGACTGTCTCTCAAAAGCAAAACATGGACTTGGAGTCCTGTCTGGTGTGATGGACCCCACCCTCTATTTCTGTCATTCTCAATGCTTGGCAGTGATAGAGGCTGGGGTTCTGTCCGGTGTGCTGGACCCCAGCCTCTATCGCTCGCACGCTCAATGCTTGACAGCGACAAAGTCTAGGTTCCTGTCCAGTATGCTGGACCCCAGCCTTCATCACTCTCACGCTCAAAGCTTGACAGCGACAAAGGCTAGGTTCCTGTTGAGTGTGCTGGACCTCAGCTGCTATCGCTCTCACCCTCAATGCTCGACAGCAACAGAAGTTGGGGTCCTGACTGGTGTGACTGACTGGTCTTGTCCAGGATGCTGGACACCAGCCTCTATCACTGTCCAGTTAATGCATGACAGCGACAGAGAGTATGGGTCCTGTCCAGTATGGTGGACCTCAGTCTCAATCACTCTCATGCTCAAGGCTTGACAGTGACAGAAGTTGGGGTCCTGACTGGTGTGCTAAACATCAGCCTTTATTGCTCTCAACCTTAATCCTTGACAGTGACAAAGGCTGGGGTCCTGTCCAGGATGCTGTAACCCAGCATCTATCGCTCTTATACTCAATGCATGACAACAACAAAGACTGGAGTCCTGTCCAAGATGCTGGACCCCAACCTCTGCCGCTCTCGCATTCAATGCTTGACTGTGACAGAGGCTGGGGTCCTGTTCAGGATGCTGAACCCCTACCTCTATCACTCTCATAGTTAATGCATGACAGTGACAGAGGGTATGGGTCCTGTCCAGTATGGTGGACCTAAGCCTCAATCACTCTCATGCTCAAGGCTTGACAACGACAAAAGCTGGAGTCCTGTCCAGGATGCTGGACCCCATCTACTATCACTCTCATGCTTAATGCTTGACAGCAACTGAGGGTAGGGTGCTGTCCCATGTGGTGGACTTCTTGACAGTGTTCAAGGCTGGGGTCCTGTCTTGGATGCTGGACCCCAGGTTCCATTGCTCTCATGCTCAATGCTCAACAGTGACAAAGGCTGGGATCCTGTCCGATATGCTAAACCCGGCCTCTATCACTCTTTTGCTTGGCTGGTCAATTTCTGCTAAGAGGCATTCATGGAGTGAAGTTAATTTATTTAGCCACTAGTTATGTAACATGTCAGGGCCTGAGACTCTAGCTTGGATGTCTGCCATTGAGGTGGTTATTGGTTCATGTTCTGGGAGATTGCTGTGGTCAGCTCTTGAATCCACTATTCATGGAATACTCGTGCTATGTGATGCCTCTCTCTTCCATATACTCTTACAGTATTAGTCTCAGCCCCAAATACATCTGTTCTCATTTTACTACCCTGCAACTGAGTGCACTTTGGAAACATCCTATATATTTTGTTTAATCTCCTTCCTGCCTTTTTTCTTTTTCTTTAAATATAGAAAACAAACTTTTAATCATTGCAGTATCTTCATCTCATTCCTCATCCTCGTGGCATCATACAGTCATCTCGCAGTCGACAGTGCATGCCTGAGGCGGCCTCTGCCAGACTGACTGGCCAGTAATTATGGTACGCATGACAGGTATTTTTCTGCTAATTAATTTCATAAACCAGGCAACCGTGCATGTTTCCACTTTATTAAGCAGTGATGGTTAAGTGTTGGCAGTTTAGAGCGTGTCCTATTTTTCTAACCCTGTCAGGATGATGAATAGAAGTCAGAGTTGGTGAGAGAGAGGGGACAAGGTCGGAATGGTGGACATGAAACCAGGTTTACAGATGAAACAGATGGGCTATTGTGATTATTAATTGTATCCTAAAGACTGTGGCAAGTTAAACCTGTCAAAGCAGAAATTCCACCTAAAAGTTGTGAAGACTTTAAAGCAGCAGTGGTGCTGACTCTCCTATAAGGGAGTTTAGAGCCTCTCAGTCCTTTCCCTGATCTTCACATTTGTGCCAAAAAAGCCTCTTAGGGCTCAAAACCGCTTTAATAGAAACTCTTCAATTTTTTCCCCCATTTTTTTGCTAGTGTACACAGAACACTTTGCCACAGTTAAAGAGATCGCGAACACAAATATAATGGTGTCCCATCACAGTGTGACAGCTGCTGCGAACAATGCACTGTGACATCCAGCAGAGCGGAAAGTCACAGTGGAAGTGATCCCCCAACCACGTCTCCAAATAGCCCCTAAATTCACAGCGAATTTGTGGCCCGCTAAGCCCTCATGTGGCTTTTTCTAATAATGAGACAGTAATGGTACTATTCACATACTTATTCATTTGATTCGATCATGCATTTAAGGTGGAGATTGGAGAACTTAGAAATTCCTTTAAGCTCCTCCATGGAAGCATAAATTCAAGGCTTAAACAGAACAAGCAAACAGAATTTAACTTATTTGCTCTGGCAGTCATATGGTATTTGTGTTAAGCAGCTGTGACTAGGACATACTGTACTGCAACCACGCACTAGCGCTGTGTCTCACTTTGTCTCTCAAACTTCCCCAGCTGAAAACATTTTTATCCTGTAAACATAAACACAGTGTTGTTGCTGCATGAAAGGAAAAAAAAAACACTGGGATGCTTTTTTTTTTTTTTTTTTCATCCACCCCAGCTTCCCCCATCTCCGCAAGGTTCTCCCTCCTCGGATGGCACATTAGCATGACAAAAACGGAGCAAAGAAAACAAGAACCACCAGGTCTCTTTGATATTCCTCTCCACTCCATGCCTTTCCCTTAGTTCTTCTTGCAACCCTGCTCACCAGGGACAGATAATTGTCGGGAATCTTGCTCACTCTTCCCTTGCATTCCTCTCCTTGGCAGTAATGATGGTAAGCCTTTTGAGGTGCAACCGGGCCAGGGAACCAATTAAGGATTCTGAGTTTAGCTGACTTCAGAAGGGAGAAGGGAGGCAGGCCACACTTCTGTCCTTTTGTTAAGTAATAACAAAGAAATTAGCCATGAACAGTGGCTTTATCTTGGTGAGAATCTTGCTCTGAATGAATCAGGCAGAGTCTTTTGTGAACAAATTTGCAGGAGATGATGGAACTAACTCACACTCATGGTTTGATCAGAAAGACTGCAGGAGGAGATGGTGGGAAATAAGGGGATTTTGTCATTTTGAGGCAATAGAGTTTGAGGCTTCTTTCCATTTTAAGCTAGATAATCCCCTAAATCAAGTCAAACATGGAGTCTGGACCTCTTTCACAAAGGGGAAGAATCAATTACTGATGCAAAAGCATAATCAGGCTTTCTCAAAAATCTTTGGAACAAATGGGTCAACATGTTGTGTTGCCTGAATAACTGCGCTTCTTCCACTTTCTACATTTGTCTTTGCTCTCCAGCTCGCTCTCTTCTTTTCTACGCCCCCATTCAATCACTTTTCTCTCCCCTCACACTCACACTGAATGCCTCAGCTGCAAATTTCCATCAGACTTATGAAATGAGTGCCAGAAACAAATACCACAGCTGTGTGTTAACCAAGGCAAGGCTTTTGTCTCAGGAACAACTTGTGGTGCATCTTTTCTACGTTGTGTCATCCAAGTTGGGAGCAAGGCCTCCTCACTGAAAAATTTGCCTCTGCATGAGAAATAGTCTATTTGTTTTATTCCACTGCTTACATTTTCATGCATGCTTATTATGCTCACGATAAGGCCTGCATTTGCATACACAGAAAATATTGATCATCCTACAAGGAGAAGAAGCAGGGACATGAGAGTAATTTGCAGGGGATTGACATGAACCAGTTCAATCTCTCTTCAAACATCAGAGCAGAGTAGTGTCAAACAGTCAGCTTTATTTTTTCTTAAAATGCAGTTGAGCCAAGGTGCTGGCAGTGTGCGCTTTCTGATTTAATTTGCAAACTGCCCTTGGTGATGACGCACAATCCACTTGCAATAATCGCAAGGAGTGAAATGTTCCACTTTTCAACCTGCAAACATGCCACAAATTCTGTCTGATCATTGGCAGGGAGGTGTGATGCAAGGTCAGAATCACTGTTTGAGTCAGAAAATCAGTGGCACCTGTGGGGCAGTAAATATCCACAAACTTTGGTCCAGCTCACCATCCTTCGATCTGCATGCTTCATACTACCAGAATGGTAATGGTTTGGAGTGACTACATCTTTATTCTGTCATTTTCTCCCTTTTACAAAGACTGTTACTGCAGAATAAAGCCAGATAATTTCCTTTCTACAAGAGTAAGGTAAAGAAAGACATAATTTAAAGCTAAAGAAAACAAATATGTGAAGTTAAAGATCATGGCTTAAACAAAAAATAGCTCAAAAACCCCCCAAAATAAAGTAAATTACATTTTGATAATGTTAAAAGTGCAAGTGTTGCTCATTTGGGCAGGGAGTCCCGCCAAATTATACACCTTGATTTGGTCTGCTTTACTTTCACACTTTCTACTTTACTTTAATGGGCCAAACTGCCTTGGCAACGTCATGCAGGTACAATCAATACTTGCTAGAGAGGATGAGCCCGAAACAGCAGATGAACAACTACATACAGAAGAAATCATTGATTGACCAGGATCACAACCAGCTCGTCCAAACAAAGAAGCAATGACAACAGGGTTTCCACGCGTCCTGGAAAACCTGGAAAATGATTGACCAATTTTCCAGTCATGGAAAACCGATGGGAAATGAGAGAAAAAAAAAATGTTCGTGAAAAGCTTGAGTTGTCCTGGAAAGTTATTTTTCCTCCCTCAGTTTCTCTCTGCTTTGTGGGTGAAGACAAATGTGTTAAACATTTTACACATGTATGTCCGTTTTCACTTGCCTTTAATGGACAACATTGAGCAGTAGCTTCCCTGCTTAAACTCTACTTCATCTCTGCTTCTAGCCAGCATTTCATCAGATGTGATGCTACCAACCAATCAAATTGCATATTCCCTTAGAGCGGTTCTCAAGCAAAAAAAAAAAAAAAAAAAAAAAAAAAAAAAATTAAAGACTTGTATGTTGTGATAACTTGACTTGTACTGTAGCAGCTGAAAATGTCCTGGAAGATAATTTCACAGCGATGGGAATTTCACAGTTGGAATCCTGACCAAGTTAAGGTTGCCTTGGGGTTTTCAGATTTACTTTACTGTTTAAACCTAATTCTGTTTTCAACAGTCTGTCCAGTATGAGCAGGAGGAGAGGCAGTGAGTTATCCAAAATGCTGTACTATGATCCATCCTCAGCAACTTGTCACTACCGGGATGTTCTGTTTCCTTTAATGCTTCAAGCAAACTGCACCAGAGTGCATCTAAAAGTAAACCAAGACACTAGTTTTCAAGTGTACTAGCAGACTGCTCTTGTGGAAGCAGACCTGGGTTGCTTTAAAATGGACCACGCTTTGCCAGAGTAAATGCACCCTAACATGATTGTGTAATAAAAGTGCACTCCAATTTTAGAAATGATTGGTTTGACCACAGATGCATGACATGTATAGCAAAAGCCCTTTACTACGTCAGGTATGGTAGTTGCCAGCTCTGGTATGCCTGTAACCAGCAACACCATTGGTTACCTACAGGAGTTAGCTGCGTTAAAGAAAGTAACTGAGGTGTACAAAATCTACAATAAACCAATGATTGAACTGGCAGACTGTTATCATAATTAGTTGAGCATAATTTGGTTTTTGATTAAAGTTAGGAAATGTAGGAAAGTAAAAAAAAAGGGGCAGAGCAAAAAATGAGACCAGTCAACATTGGACTGTTTTATTCACTGGCGAGAGCTCAGAGTTGCCCTTCAATGGGCAGGCACATCTAAACATTGCAAGAAATTACTGATATTTTCTTAGTTAATGAATTAACTACTGAATTAACTACTCTCTTTGATGTTTTGCATTCAAAGTTTAAATAACAATTGGAGAAAAACTGAGTAACTGTCATTCACATCTTTTGAACACGAGCAACAAATGCCAATACACTATTGGCAATGGAAAAATGCAGAAACAGGTGTGAAGGTTTTGACGAGTAACAATGCAAGGTCTCACTTAGTACCTCTAACACATGATGGTCTGCCCAGCAGAGCACATCCTGTATCGACCCTTCACTGCCAGGATGGGAAGTGGTCATTACAATCTCCACTCAATCACCAATACAAATGACAACATAATAGAATTCTTTACTGTTTCCTTCATCAGGAGGCTAAACTGCAGATGCTAGCTTTTTCTTTCTTGTACTGTACAACATACCGACATACTCACTGGGCAATATTTTCAAAAATCCATTCCTCCCCAAAAAGCATAATTAACAATAAAAGTAAGCAAAATGATCACATGATCAGTATACCTGTTCATGTCAGCCACTATTTTGAAATTTGCTACAAATATAACAATGTCATTCTGAATGCTGGCATGAAATTACATGCCCTGAGATGTAAGATGGATGCCGAAGTAGCCTTTCATTGGGGGGTACATTACTGAGAAACTCTGCAAAGGTTCTGAAATACTTCTTTAATACTGAGTTGTAATGAACCTGTACCCAATACTTGATAAATTCTGAAACTTCAAAGTCCTCCCCATCTATAAATTTTTAAATTTGGAAGCTCTTTTAGAAGTAAATTCTTTGTTTTCCTTTTACTTTCTTTTTTTCCCTTTGTGAAGTGTTTATGAATAAATGTGTTTTATCCTAATGATGTATTTATTTATTTTACAAAAACTGTGTGAATTGTCTTTCATGCAGCCATTTTGTTGCATACTGTCTGCACATAAGAAGCAGCACTTGTAATTTCATTGCATGTGCAGTGTCTTCAGCAAAATAAAAATATAGGCTTTTTATTCTATTCTATTCTATTCTATTCTATTCTATTCTATTCTATTCTATTCTCCTGCAGTGGTTGAAATGAAAATGAAATGAAAAATTCTTTATTTATCCCAGAGGGGAAATTAAACATTGTTAAAAAAAGCTCACTCTTTTTTTGTTTTTTGGTTTTAACAATACAACATTAATATGAAATAATAACATAACAATAATATGTCAGTCAGTCAGTCTTGTTCTTTAGGGTGATGGCTGCTGGTAGGAATGAATTTCTGTATCTCTCCATCCTACAGCAAACCTGACGCAGCCTCCCACTGAACACACTCTGTTGATTCTTCACTGTGTTGTGGAGAGGGTGGGAAGAATCCTCCATCATCTTCATCAGCTTGTGCAGCATTCTTTTGAACGATCAGCTCCAGCGGCTCCAGAGTTATCCCCAGCGCAGAACCAGCTTTCTCTCAGCTTGTTTAGTTTCTTCAAGTCTCTGGTTCCGATGCTGCTGCCCCAGCAGATGCTGCAAAGCTGATTGAACTTTCCACAACAGACTGGCAGAAGATCTGCAACATCTTGGTGCAGATGTTGAATGATCTCGGCTTCCTTAAGAAGTAGAGTCTGCTCTGACCTTTCTTGTAGATGTAGTCGGTGTTGCATTTCCAATCGAGTCTGTTGTCCAGCTGAACTCCAAGGTATTTGTAATTCCCCACTATCTCCACCTCCTCTCCCAGGATGTTGACATGACTATGCTGCTTATTCTTGCTCCTCCTGAAGTCAACAATCATCTCTTTAGTCTTGCTGGTATTTGAGATGAGCTGATTGTTACCGCACCATTTCACAAACTGATTGACCAGTTCCTCATACTCGACTTCTTGTCCATCACTAATACACCCCACAACTGCAGAGTCATCAGAGTATTTCTGCAGATGACAGGACTCAGAGTTGTACTGGAGGTCTGAGGTGTACAGTGTAAAGAGGAATGGTGAGAGTACAGTTCCTTGTGGTGCTCCAGTGCTGCTGACCACCATCTCAGACACACAACCTCAGTTTCACAAACTGTGGTCTGTTTGTTAGGTAGTCGTAAATCCAGGTGGTTGTGGAGGATCCACCTGGAAGGTATGGAGCCTCTCCCATAGTAAAGCAGGCTGAATAGTATTAAAGGCACTTGAAAAATCAAAGAACATGACCCTCAAAGTGCTGCCTGACTGGTCCATTGAGAGTGGACTCTCTGAAGCAGGAAGATGATGGCATCTTTAACCCCAAGCCCATTACGATATGCAAACTTTAATGGGTCCTGAAAGGTGTTAACTTGCCTGTTTAGGTGAGTCATTAAGGGTCTCTCCAGGACTTTCATGATGTGAGATGCCAAGGCAACTGGCCTGTAGTCATTTGGTTCAGCTGGTTGAGGTTTTTTAGGGACTGGAACAAGACAGGATGTTTTCCACAGCACAGGAACTCTGATCTGTCTCAGGCTGGTGTTAAAAGGGGATGGAGAATCGGACATAGTTGTTCTGAGCAGGTCTTGAGAACTCTGGGACTGACACCATCTAGACCTGCAGCCTTTTTCCGGTTCAGTTTCTCTAGCTGTTTCTTGAGCCGGTCACAGGAGACAGTCAGGCTGGAGGTGGAGGCAAAAGAGGTCTCAGGATGTCTTGATGTGGAGAGAGAAGAGGGAGAGGAGGCTGTGTTCAGGTCCATGACTGAGGTGCAGGGTGAGAGAGTGGAGGTGGGACAGGAAAGCTGTGGG
Source organism: Atherinomorus stipes (assembly GCA_023101725.1). NCBI lineage: Eukaryota > Metazoa > Chordata > Actinopteri > Atheriniformes > Atherinidae > Atherinomorus > Atherinomorus stipes. The sequence continues at coordinate 100,510 of JALJCO010004757.1, forward strand.
CTCATGGAGGGTGTGTGGAGTGTTGGGTCTTTTTTGTTCTTCACTTTTCCTAGTATTTAAGTTTGCATTTTTATGTTTTGCATTGTTGTCTCTTTTTCTGTTACCCTGCTGTAAAGCACTTTGTGTGTCCAATGGGTACTGTAAAGGGCTATATAAATAAATTTGATTTGATTTGATTTGCCTGTCCTGGGTGTACCCTGCCTCTCGCCTGATAATAGCTGGGATGGGCTCCAGCAACCCCCGCGACCCTGAACTGGATTAAGCGGTACAGAAAATGACTGACTGACTGACTGATTTGATTTGATTTGGGTTGTCAGCAGGGGGGGGGGGGGGGGGGGCTGAACCTATTGGAAGAACATGTTCAGTTCGTTAGCTCTGTCCAGACCTCCGTCAGTCTGATCCCCCTTTAACTTAAAGCCGGTGATCTTCTTCATTCCCGACCACACATCCTTCACGTTGTTCTGCTGGAGCTGGCTCTCCAACTTTTTTCCTGTAGTCCTCCTTGCACTTCTTTGTCTGGGTTTTTCAGTTGTTTTGGGTGGTCCTCAGCACTTCCTTGTCTCCATCCCTGAAAGCTTTCTTTTTGATGTTCAGTAGGTCTTGATGTTTTTCAGGTCACTGGTGATCCAGGGTTTGTTATTGGGGAAGCACCTCACTGTTCTTGTTGGAATGATGCTGTCCACACAGAAGTTTATGTAATCTGTCACACACTCAGTCATGGCGTTGATGTCATATCCATGAGACTCACAGAGGACATTCTAGTCTGTGGCCTCAAAGCACCCTCTCAGAGCATCTTCAGCCTCAGTAGATCAGGTTTTAATAGTCCTCCTAATGACTGGCTGCTGCTGAACAATGGGCTTGTAGGTGGAGGTGAGAAGAACCAGATTATGATCTGATCATCCAAAAGGAAGCAGGGCAGAGGAGCAGTACGCATTCTTAGTATTTGCATAAAATAAGACCAACATCTTATTTTCTCTGGTGGAGCAGCTGACAAACTGCTGGAAAGTTGGTAATGTAGCAGAGAGGGAGACGTTGTTGAAGTCTCCAAAGATCGCCATGAATTAGTTTGGATGCTGTGTTTGTAGTTTAGCCATGAGGGACCTGGTGACATCACAAGCTGTCTCTGGTGCGGTACCTGGTATTATATAAACTGCTACCAGAATAACACAGGCAAACTCTCTGGGCAAATAATATGGTCAGAAACTCACAGCTAACAGTTCAATGCCTCTTGTGCAGATCTTCTCCTTGACAGTCACGTGTCCTGGATGGCAGGATTGGATGGCGGGAAACCAGGGTTGGAATATTCATGGAACTGTGCATCATTTCACTGTGGCTGTGCATTAAATCCCTATGTTACCCTGTAGATATGGTCCACATGAAGGCTTGAGTTGCTTTAAGATGGTGACTTGGTTCACCCATCAGCTTTCCTTATTGTTTGTGACAGTTTGGGGTCCTGTCATGATGCCTCCAATTGATCATGGGCCCTGGCTACTTGGCCACAGAGATATCCCTTTGAAATGACTCTCACCTGGGAGTCTTCTCCCATCCTGCCCTGGTCCTTATTGTGCGCTTGCCTTATTCTGGCATTGTCGGCAGGATCCATGTGACACTGGTAATCAGTCCATGGATTTGTAATTGGTGGCAGCCTGCGTGGAGCATGAGGAAGTGGTTGTGGAAGGAAGGAGAGGGATGTGACAGTGGGGCCCTGTCACATACCGACTGACCATGTGCCCTGGCTTCTTGGCCACAGGGATGTTTGGCTGACTGGTAAGCACACATGACAACACATCACCCAAGAGTCTGGAGATTGAATCCCACCTGGGCCCTCATTGTGTACTTACAATATGTTGTTGTGTTTTCCCTGTATTAATCCTTGTTTGGAAATTAGTCTCTGCATTTTATCAATCTCTAGATTTCCTAAATGGCAATGGGTTGCCATGTAGAGGTACCAGGGAGCAGTTTGGGGGTCATGTGAGTTTCGCACATTTATTGACCTTTGTTCGGGGCCACACAGTTGGGATATAACCCTGGGTCTTCCAGAGCAAAGCCCACCTCTGTAACAACTAGGTCACCACTCTTCTACAAACTGTTAACTGCAAGTAACACACTGAGTACTTGGATTAGCTCACACAAACCCACTTCAAAGAGAAGCAAATGGCAAATTAACCCAAAAAAGACCAAAAATAGCTTCATGATTACATTTGATTCCTTGCTATGATTTTTTTTTTTCTGATGATCACATCCATTGTTGCTTGACTTCAATTTGTGAATGTAATCTAAACCTAATTTGAAATAATCTAAAATATGCTCAGGATAGGATGTGTTCATGGTGTATATTATGCATACAGTTCAAAGGAAATTCTCTGTACTAAGGAACTTTTGAATACTTTTAATCCCCCTCCCATACACTAACAAGAGGCTGGTGTTTATACACAGATAAACAGAACGAGTGTTCATAAATGTACAGATACATTCATGGCAATACTAATCACACATTAAATCAATGCCATTCCCTATTCTTTTCTCCTAATCAACATATTGCAGAATGTGCGGCCTTGCTGTGGGGGATGGTGGCGGAAGGGACAGCAAAGCTTAGAGCGGAGGCGGAAGAGAAGGAAAAGATCTTCAAAGCATCTGCTTTACAAGTCTGATGCATTCTCACTTGCTGTGTTAAAATCCTTTGTGTCTCATTAGGCTGCAATTTTGGGACCATGCCTTTGTGCACCGGACAAATTCTGTTTGAAATGCAAGCGGGGAGTCGGTATCTCTCTGCTGTCAGCAAACCTACTGGCTTTGGTTTTGTCTTAGGAATTAATGGGTTGATTTTTGTATTTTTCAATAAACAAAAGTAAATATTCATTATATACGACCACTGAATGATTTAGGTAGGACACAAACGTGTATTAATGTGGGGAAATTAAACCACTGTTAATTATTGATTGTGTTATGATTTACACCTCTACTTTCAAAGTATACCTTGCTTGTGATATGTTTGACCTTTTTTTTGCCTTCAGAACTGCCGCAATTCTTCTTAACATGTATTTAACTCTGTTTTGGAAACATTCATCATAGATTTTGCTCCATATTGACATGATGACATCACACAGTTGCTGCAGATTGGTGACTGAAGTACAGTAAATGCGTTATGTTTAATAAATCAGTTAAAGATGATTTGAGCTTTGTGACATGGTGCATTATCCTGCTGCAAGTAGCCATCAGAAGATGCTACACTGTGATAATAAAAGGTTGGATATGTTCAGCAACAATGCTCATACAGGCTGTGGTGTTTAAATGGTACTCAGCTCGTCCTACAAGGCTCAAGTGTTCCAAGAAAATGTCCACATTGGTACATTGTCACCATCAGCCTGCAGTGCCGATTCAAGAGAGGATGAGTCAATGGTTTCCCCCAAATTCTGAGCCTACCATCTGAATGTTGCAGCTGAAATGGAGACTCATCAGACCAAGAAAAAGTTTTTTTTCAACAATTTTTGCAGAATTCAATGAAACTGGGTTCGATACCCCATACACTATGATTAATTAAACTTTAAACATATTAATATTATCATACATCAGCTATGAAAGTAATGGGGCTGGGAAAACATCCGCCAATCATTTCTGCATTCCTTTTTACATTTGTCTGTTGGCTCGTCAATCACTTTTACTACTGCAGTAAGAATGATTGACGGTCAATTCAATGAGTAAATAGGCAAGACTGATGAGAGTGATTAGTTGGCGAGTGTAATACTGCGTGCCAAAAATGGCTTACTCTTGTCTGATGTTTGCAGCAGGTAGCTAACATAATTTTGCTAGCAGTTAGCAACATTCAAACAACGACATCAGATTTACTTGCGTTTGTGACATGATGGAAAAATCTGTATCTGCTGTCTGCTAAACCCCGGAGTGGCTCGTGCATGTTATTCTGTGGCTGGCAGGGGAGGGACCTGTGAATTTAGCAGGTTGGTTTTGCGCATGAGCATTATTCAAAAACTTGCTAACAGTCTCTGCTGTCTGAAATGCTGAAACATCTTCCATAGCGGCTTTAAATGCCATTTGTTCGAGTCGTTCACCTTCTTGGTCAATGCCAAACTCTTGTTTTTCTTGTTTTTTGTCGATGAACACAACTCACCCTTCCTACATTCTCCATGATTGTTTCTTTTCAATCCTTTTCTTATTTTACAAATGAGGAGCAATCAATTAAAATCATTGAACAAAACTTTTATAACAATATTTGAATTTGAGCTGCTTTGCCAAGCAGACTCTGACCATGTGAAGTGGTGACATGAGGAAGAAAAGCCTAAACCAGACAACAATGAGAGAATGTTTCTTTGATTTCCTGACATATTTCTAGATCTATCCAGTTCCCTCTTTGCAGTTTTAACACTTTATTTGTACTATCAATTTTAGGCTCGAATGATTAGGAAAAGCAAGCACTTTTTATAATGCGTCATATTTAATTACTCTGGGAAATTGTACACTCCAGCTCAGAACTCTTCTGACAGTTTTCTTGTTTTGGCCATCTTTTGAGGTGCAACTCTCTTAAGTCTGCAAGCCAAGCACTCTCTTTAAAGTGGTATTTGCCTTTGGAAAAGCTAATTACAAGACATTCCTGCAAGGGGGGGAGAGAAAAAATTGAGAAAACTTCAGTAATTACAAGAATCTTTATTTTCACATGTATGTTTAAGATAACAAAATGGCAGATTCAGCTGTTAAATAACATGGTTTTACAATTTCTTATTGTATGACCATCCTCTACAGTAAGTAACATGATTGTTATGTTTGTTTTTGCCTCCTTCAGCAGTGGCTATAAGAAATGTCGATAAAAACCTTTAATACATTTATGAATATGTGGTAAGATTTACGAACTGCCTAAATCTTTTGACACATGCAGATATTTAGATCTGTTGCAGTTCAAGCTCTTATCGATTGGCTTTAAAAGCAGATTATTTCTAGTATCAAAACAGAGTAGCTGAGGATGGATTCATTGGGTTAATATAAAACAGAATAGAGGCTCTAATTAGACTTTGTTCACCTGCCCTTCGACTTTGGTTTTTAATTGCACAAGGCCACCCCCCCCCACCCCCCTTATTTTTACATTTAATAATAATGGGTATAATTAAGCTCAAATGCAGGACAAAGAACTTCACGCTTTCCTGTCAAAAGGATGTCTTCTCTGGTTCACTGTAATCAGAGTGTAGCAACAACTTGACTGGGGAAAACTAAGCGTATTCACTGGGAAATGATTTGAGGCAGAATTGAGTTCCCTGCTAAATTGTCTGGATGTAAACCCTGCTTCATCTTTGTAAGCGGTTTTTGGATGGGTTTAGTTAAAAGAGCAAACCTGTTCTTTGAAATCTGCCTTTAAATTGCAGCAGTCAATTTATTTCTGCAAGTCATTCCCAGTGACATTCTTCGTAGAGTGCCTGTGCAAATACATGAAATGATTGTCTGAGATGGAGGTGAATCGTCTTTGCTATTACTCCAAATTCAACAGCTGAAGGGGAGGGAAAAATCTGTTGGTTTGCAGATATACAAAGCTACAAAGTGTACGGCTCATTTAATGGTACAGAATTAAACTTCATGCTGCAGTGTGGGCAGCATGAACATATGTATATGTTTGAGCATATGGTCTTTCATGGACGTCCAAACAAGTTTAAAAGTAAAAAAAAAACCAAAACCTGCATACTTTGTCAAAGTCCAAAACTTTTGCAATATTTTCTGTAATAACCTGTCTCAAATAGCCTAGAGTCACCTGAAAGCCTGGAATTGGCACATATTTGAGCTTGTCTAATTGTGTAGAGGTGCCACAATCTATTTACACAATCTGTCCCGGACATCCTGGGCAGGTTGTTTTTATCAGTTTTTCCCCAAATGTGGAGATTGGCTGGCTGGGCTTGGTTGGACTTTGTAAAGAGTCTGGACTAAAAACCTGATGCGATGGGAATCTTTCCAAATATTGGACCAGGCGATCTTGCATTGCAGAATATTTTCCCATTCAGTCCATGATGCTTATTTACACCAGATTAATATTGGCCACCACTGGTTGATATTAGTGTTGATGGGCCAGTTATAATTAACAAACTGAATATCAGCCGGAATGGATATTGGTCTGATATTGAACATTTCTAGTGTAATTTGGGATATACAGACCTAACCATGCAGTCAATGTAAAATATTGCAACTCAGAGGAGAGCAGAAAAGTGCAATGACAAAAAAAAAGTCCAGGATGAGTATTAAAGTAGTGATCCCCTGCACACACACAAGATGTTAAAACAAAAAAAAAACATAGGTGTCAGTAAAACCTACACTATATTGGCAAAAGTATTTGCTCACCTGCCTTGACTCACAGATGAGCTACAGTGACATCCCATTCCTAATCAATAGGGTTTAATATGACATTGGTCCACCCTTTGCATCTAAAACAGCTTCAACCTTTTTGGTAAGGCTGTCCACAAGGTTTAATGTGTGCTAATGGAAATTTTTGATCATTTTTCCAGAAGCGCATTTGTGAGGTCATGCACTGATGTTGGACGAGAAAGCCTGGCTCTCAGTCTCTGCTCTAATTCATCCCAAAGTTGTTCTGTTGGGTTAAGGTCAGGACTCGGTGCAGGTCAGTCCAGTTCCTCCACACCAGACTCTGCCATGCATGTCTTTATGGACCTGCTTTGTGCACTGGTGCAGTCATGTTGGAAGAGGAAGGGGCCAGCTCCAAACTGTTCCCACACAGTTGGGAGCATGGAATTGTCCAAAATGTCTTGGTATGTTGAAGCATTCAGAGTTCCTTTCACTGGAACTAAGGGACCAAGTCCAGCTCCTGAAAATAGCTCCACACCATAATCCCCCCTCCACCAAACTTTACACTTGGCACCAAACAGTCAGACAAGTATTGTTGTCCTGCAACTGTTAAACCCAGACTCCATCAGATTGCCAGATGGAGAACCATGATTCGTCTCTCCAGAGAACACCTCCACTGCTCTAGTGGCCAGTGGCGGCGTGCTTTACACCACTGCATCCCATGCTTTGCATTGCACTTTGTGATGTATGGCTTGGATGCAACTGATCACCATGGAAACCCATTCCATGAAGCTCTCTGCACACTGTTCTTGAGCTGATCTGAAGACCACATAAAGTTTGGAGGTCTGTAGTGATTGACTGCAGAAAGTTGACAACCTCTTCGCACCATGCGCTTCAGCATCCGCTGACCCCGCTTTGTCAGTTTACGTGGCCTACCACTTTGTGGCTGAGTTCCTGTTGTTCCCAAACACTTCTATTTATTTTCACTACAGCTGACAGTTGACTGTGGAATATTTAGGAGCGAGGAAATTTCACGACTGGATTTGTTGCACAGGTTAGCATCCTATCACAGTTCCATGCTGGAATTCACTGGGGTCCTGAAAGCGACCCATTCTTTCACAAATGTTTATAAAAACAGTCTGCATCCCTGCCTGCTTCATTTTATACATGTGTGGCCATGGAACTGATTGGAAAACCTGATTCCCATAATTTGGATGGGTGAGCAAATACTTTTGGCAATATAGTGCATATGAATATCATATGGTTTGACAACAGCTGCTAAAATCAAAATTTCATTTAATACATTTTTTTGTTTTTGTATTAATTCTAAATTATTACCTCCTAATCTGAGTGAAATTCAGTTGCCTAAAAGAAAAGGAAAAAATGTGGTAGAAATCCCAGTTCATAGCACTCCCCCAGTGAGGGAATAGTCCCTGTGTGACTTGACTAAAGAAATTCATGCCTGGACAGTGTTTTCACCATACTTGGAAATTTTAATAACCACAATCTCTGAGAAAATATGTTAAAAATGTAGCAGGTTGTGAACTTTTCCACCGGAGCAAACTGGATATTTGACCACTGTTACAGCAACTACACTTACATCGCTGTCTCTAAACTGCACATTGACAAAATCTGACTAGCAGACTTCCTACAGCTTAGATACATCAAGAAGCTGAAGGCTGAGACATTTTTCCCCAAGAACTGTTAACATCTACTATGACAGTGTGCTGGTAAAAATGCCTTGAGGTCACAAACATGGAGACTTTAAAAGATGCCACAGACAACATCAAATACACAGAGACTGTAAGTTATCAGCTAGCTGGTGTATGTCCATCTGTGTCCCCTTCAAAACAATGACTCTGGTTTAATGCAAATGTTCACATGAAAACCAGGGAGAGAAGTAATCCTCTCAAAAATCCAGCGTCAAGCAGTATGAACGGGGACCATGCAAGCAAGGCAAGTCCATTAAAGCTGCTAAGTAGGCACAATAATAATCATGGATAACATTTATATTACGCTTTTCTGCTCGGCACTCAAAGCGTTCTCATTAGATCTATTATCCATTCACTCCTTATTCATACTTGGTGATGGTAAGCTATGTATGTAGCCACGGCTGCCCTGGGGCAGTGCACCACCAAATGTGCACCACTGGCAGTCATGAAGGAAAAAAACAGAACTATCGTTGGATAACTCTGCGACAACGGGAGATGACATTAACCCGGTCGTCTTACACCATTATCAGCACAAGCATGTTAGACAGGCTGTTATATTGATAAAACTACATTAACGCTGAGAAAAATGAGCATTTTGTAACATTAACCAACTTAAATGATAGCAACATCGCTTGACCGCACTGGCCGCTATTGACAAAAGATCATAAAATAAAAATAAATATTATGCAACAATGAAGTAACTAATCCATAACATGGGCCTAAACTAAGACAATACAATGGTATTCGTAATATTTATATCTCCATTAACAAAGAAAATAATTAAGATTTGTTGCTCGCCTTCTTTGACACTTGCATTCTGGGTAGCCCTTACTCACAAGGGCGGTGTCGGAGAATCTCAGAACTTGCCCCTTAACTTATTGTTCTGAGAATCGGGACAGAACTTAAACTTCGTGGGCGTGCACATTTTTGGGATTGAGGGTTAAGAGTGAGGGTTAAGACAGGAATTGGAATTCATTCTTAAGTTTCACCAGTAAAGAAAGCTGCAAGTTGCATATAATGATGCCATGAGGATAGTGCTTCAGATCCCCAGAGGAGGGAGCGCTAGCCTGATGTTTGTGTCTGGTGGAGTTAGCACACAAAAAGCACTGAGGGGAAATATATTTATAATTATATGAAACGTCGGGGTGTGTGTGGAAAAAAATAAATTTAATTTTTCGGTCCTTTTTGGGAGTGTTTCTGTTTCGTATCCAGGCTGGGGGAGGAATGGATGGAAAGAATGTTTGTTTTTTTTTGGGTTTTTTTGTATGTATGTATGTATGTATGTATGTATGTATATATAGGTGGGTGTTTTATATATATATATATATATATATATATTTTTTTTTTTATTTTTTTTTTTTATTTTTTTTTTTTTATTTTAAAAAGGAATGTTTGTTTTTTTTTTTTTTTTGGGAAGAAAAAAAAAAAAAATGAAGACCGTCTCTCAACACCTAATTATAAAATTCTAACCTAATGCTTCAAACCATCACAAATTTCATAAATAAGGAGGATATGTGGATTTCCGTAAATTCGGTTCACCTTCAGGACAAGTTATCTGCATACCAAAAATCCCCTTCTTTTGACAAGATAATATCAACTTTGGATTTTTATGGTATGGATTTATGCATTGATGAGATAAAAACAGTGTGTAGATTCCACAGAATAACATCAAAGCATAAATCTGTTAATTTGACAGCCTTATTAAAAAGTATCAGTATCAACGATACTAGCGCTTTATTTACTTGGTATCAAATCAATACTAAATCTGGCAGTATCGCACACCCCTCCTCTGTGATTGTGGGTGCACTCGCTACATACAGTTTCAGTGTTATTTTCTTGCTCTTACAAAGACTCTGCAGTTCCTAAGATAATGATTTCATTCTTCTTTTGGCTCTTTTTAATGAGCTCTCTTCAGCCATGCTTTAACTCTGAGCTTTTCACCTTATCTGCCTCAAATCTTGCAAGTCATTACTGCACATTCTGTACAGTAGCTTCAGTACAAAAACTAACTCACTTGCAGAAAAATGACCCACATGTGCTTGGGAAACCAGCTTGCAGTAAAACGGTATGAAGATGAGTTTTTTTTTTTTTTAAAAAAAACCCTAAATGCCAGACAAATCACACATTATGGACAAACTTATACATGCTTTATATAACCAGCCAGGGGAGTGGTGAACTGAAATATTGATGAACAGGGAAGGGAAGCACGAAATGAAATTTACATGAGGTTATGAATCAAGGATCTGTGGAGGTATTGAGTAGATAGTGTGGGTGATTTCAACCCACCTGCCTTCACATTGCAAGCGCACACAGATGCACCAACTACGAAGGCATGAGCACTCTATCCACCATTTAAAACCGCCGTCGTGCTGCAAGCAAACCCACGGCTGCAATCAGACAGGACGAGATGCACAACCGGGAGACAGTGACGACAAGGAATACTAATGACGCGCACGATTCCAGGACGAAATAAATCACACCGGAAGATGTTGCGTGACCTGCTCAACTTATGCAAAACGCTCACATATCTGTGCTGAGGGCGTTTGTGGTGAGAGTTTATTAAACTAACATGCAGCGATCACAACCGTCCTACTGTTCAGGGACATTTTTCTCAGCTGTCAGTTTGGTGACAGATGTAAATTAGGCAGAAAATGTTGGAGCAATGTTTCTCAGAGGCATGCCATGGAAAGAAACTGTCTCTTAAAAACAGATTTGATTTTCAGCACAAAGAAAACCACAGTGAATTTAAAGTCTTTCAATCAAGAATTTCCTTCTTTGTCTATAATCTAAATGATTACATTTTTAAAGAGCAATACCATATAATTGTGTGGATGATCTCTGGGGTACCTAAAGAATCATTACCCTATATTACTTGCATGTTTGCCTGTTTTCTGAGCTGTGCATGAACTTAGTCTTTTTCTTTTAGCTTTGATTTATCTGTGATGTGCTAAGTTCATTAGCGGCAATCACTGAGGCTTGTCAGAACTGCACTAAAGTGATTTTGTTAATGACTTGGGAGATGGATCATCCTGATGTATGTAGGCATCTCTCAGGAAAAAAATAAATAAATAAAAAGAAATAACATGGCTGCACTCAAAGCCTCCATTGGCTCATCGAATGCTCGCCCAGAATAGTCAATACCGTCTCATTAGCAAAGGAAACATCAGGAAAAACCTTGTCAAAAGTACACCATCATAGTTGCCTTGTTTGTAAAGGTTGTATCGCTAAAATGCAAAGAGCTGCACCAGACATCATGACGGAGAAAAAAGAGAGAGCAAGATCTTACAATATGTTCAAAGCCACTTTTTATAGAGCGGGCGTGTAAGAATAGGAACACAGAGGAAGGGAATATTTGGTTACTAAGAACTTACTTTCTGATCATGTTGCATATTACTAGCTCGAAAAAAATGTAATTACTGCAGCTCTTGAGAAGTTTTTGCTTCATTTTTAGTCACTGAAAATCTATTTGAAGCTTTTAAACACTCATATAAATAACTGGTTTTATGAGAGCTGTTTGAAGTGACATGACTGGAGTGTACCTCTCTGAATAATTAAAGATGAATGCATCCTATACCGCTTTGCATGACGTGTGTTGCATGTGAATCAACTCTGGTAACATTAGATTGTCATTGATTTAATACATCATAAGCACATCACAGTGATGTCCCCTGAAATGCAATGAAAGTTGTAAAGCCCCCAGTTGGCAACCACATCCTCATGGGCTTTACTTTAGAGACTCCACTATCACTCTGTCAGCCACACATTGTTTCACTTGCACCACAGGCTCCACTACACCAGCTTAACCATTAGGCCTGTGCATTGATCTCAGCTCTACATATAATGTTGCTGCAGAACACACACAATGGAAGCAGCTCGCCTCCAGAAGCTTAGTTCTGCTGCAGCCACTGCTGATGCAAATAATATATTATTTAGCAGAAACAGCGATTAGAACAAGCACAATTCCTCTTATAGTGGGATGCTGTCATTTACCCCTGACTGTTGGTGTGAAGGCGGATTACAAGAGGAAGGAAGTGACTGTGAAAGAATCCTTCACAACAATCTGAATGAATGTGTTTCTGTCCTTTCACAAAACACAAGTTTGACAGTTCAGAAATGCCTACTTCTTTTCCAAGCAAGCTTTTGCAGAATAAAGTAAAAACCATGTTCGAATTGTTTGTTACACAATCAGAAAAGGGCAAGATATTGATTTTTAACTCTGTAGTTTTATCAGCAGTTTTATATTCAAAACTAGTCTGTTGAAATCTTGATTAAAGGTGTCATAACCTGCTGTTTTACATACACAATTCTTCTTAAATTATCTTCAAATGAATTTTTAATTCTAGTTGGGTGGGACGAAAATTTAATGAGCCCATTTTAACCTCTTTTTATCCCCAACTTTTATTTGTCGCGAGAATACGCACGAGCATCAGACCTGTCTATAAGCGTGTTCACGAAGCAAGCGTCAAAGTCAAAACAAAGTTTTATCGGGACAGACCAAGTGAAGGAAATGATGTCCCAACAGAGAAAAACGTGAGGAAACGTAAAGGTATGGTTGATAGAGACGATCCGCCGGTAAAACGGCTGAACTCTGATGAATATAAGGAGTGGACGTTCGACATGAAGTTAACCAAACAGTGTTAGCTTTTGTAGCTACATTAGCAGCTTGTCCGTTCGTCAACCATCGTTTACTGACCTCCTACACAAAAGATAATAAGTTACACAAGCAGCAACACTTACCGACTGCACATCCTCACTGAATAAATATAATCCACTGCTCCCTCCTCGTCCTTTCTTACAAAGCTGGTAATAACGTTACTCTGCAGCGGCTGATTTCAGGTGGTGCTAAAGAGGCTAGCTTAGCAGCTCGCAGCCTCTCTAGTTCACGTCATTTGGAGAAAGAAATCCAAATCGCGTACTGTGGACAGTGCGCTCTTGTGGCCGATTCTGGTGAGAAGAGAGCGCCCGGACTCAAAGACGAAGTCACTTTCACTCTCCGGAGTTTCTGGCACGTTTTAACTGAGGTCCTGTTCCAATGCACGTTTTAACGTAAAAAAAATTGGATTTTCCGGGTGATGACTCCTTTAAACTGATTAAAATGTGGCAATAATGACATGTTAATAACAATTTACTCTCGTTGAAATGAAGTTGTTACAACTGTAAATGTCTGATTACAAATAACTGAACTGGCAAAAGTGTTACTGATAGAGATGCCCAATATTATCGGGCCTGTATCAGTATCGACCAATATCTGTTTTAAAACTGAGTATCAGACATCGTCCATTCCCCCGATACTATTAACCAATATACAGTATAGCAAGCGTTGCTTGGTGACAAACCCACAGAATGTTTCCTTTTCCTTTTTTTTTTTTTTTTTTTTAATCCGTGGGGCATGGGAAAATTATTATGTGATATACATACAGTGGGTACAGAAAGTATTCAGACCCCTTTAAACTTTTTAGTCTTTGTTTCATTGCAGCCAATTGTTAGAATCAAAAATGTTGATTTTATTTCTCATTAATGTACACTCAGCACCCCATCTTGACAGAAAAACAAACAGAAATGTAGAAATTTTAGCAAATTTATTGAAAAAGAAAAACTGAAATATTACATGGTCAAAAGTATTCAGACCCTTTGCAGTGACACTCATATTTAACCCAAAGGCTTTCCATTTCTTCTAAGCCTCCTTGAGATGGTTCTACTCCTTCATTGGAGTCCACCTGTGTTTAAGTAAACTGATTGGACTTGATTTGGAAAGGCACACAACTGTCTACAAAAGAATTTTTGCAGCACCAAAGGTTCCTAAGAGCACCGTGGCCTCCATACTCTTTAAATGGAAGAAGTTTGGGACGTCCAGAACTCTTCTTAAACGTGGTCGTCCAGCCAAACTTAACAATCATGGGAGAAGAGCTTTGGTGAGAGAAGTAAAGAAGAAGCCAAAGATCGCTGTGGCTGAGTTCCAGAGATGCAGTAGGGAGATGGAGAAAGTTCCAAAAAGTCAGCTATGACTGCAGCCCTCTACCAGTCAGGGCTTCATGGCAGAATGGCCCGACGGAAGCCTCTCCTCACTGCAGACATGAAAGCCCGCATAGAGTTTGCCAAAAAACACATGAAGGACTCCCAGACTGTGAGAAATAAGATTCTTTGATCTGATGAGACCAAGACTGACCTTTTTGGAGTTAATTCTATGCGGTATGTGTGGAGAAAACCAGGCACTGTTCATCACCTGCCCAATACAATCCCAACAGTGAAACATGGTGGTGGCAGCATCATGCTATGGAGGTGTTTTTCAGCTGCAGGGACAGGACAACAGGTTGCAACTGAAGGAAAGATGAATGCGACCAGGAACAGAGATCCTGGAAGAAAAACCTCTTCCAGAGTGTTCAGGACTTCAGACTGAGCCAAAAGTTCACCTTCCAACAAGACAATGACCCTCAGCACACAGCTGAAATAACAAAGGAGTGGCTTCAGAAAACCTCTGGACCATTCTTGACTGGCCCAGCCAGAGCCCTGACTTAAACCTAACTGAGCATCTCTGAGAGACCTGAAAATGGCTGTCAACCAACGTTCACCATCAAATCTGACAGAACTGGAGAGAAATTGGAGATTTGATTTCTTTTGAAAGAACTGATGGACTTCAAACTCTTACGTTAATATCTCCAAGTTGAATCAAACACTTTCCAACACATAATACTAGGTATTTATGCACTCTTAAATCAGAGGTCACTGTTTAATTCAATTCCAAGTAAACGTTTTATCCTAAAGAGGAGAATATAAATGGCGGTTTTCAAAACCAATAACGTAATTGGGCAAAGAGATTAGCTTTTCTTGCCATAAGTAGACTTATGGAAAATTTAAAAAGAGAGAGGGAGGAAGAAAAAAAACCCTGTCTGTTTTCATATTCATCTTCATCTGTATAATTCAGTCATGAGATAATTACTTTAAACAGTGCACTTAAAGCCTGTTCCCTTCAAATTAGGGGAAAATACCATTAAATGCGAAGAGGCCGCCTTCAACATGTACTCTGCTGTCTCGGAGTAAGAAAAGCTGTCAGAGAATAGGACAAGTTGAGTTAGTCTGGATGCCTGAATGCTGACAGTATAATTCGGCTGCATTTTAATCCAAAAGCATCACCTTGCGTGCAATGTAACTTCTAATTAGCTCTAAAAAAGCAACTAAATGGTGCATGATTGCAGCCTGTCTTATAAAAGTACCCACCTCCGCACTTGAGCATGCAAGGGCTCATCTGTATGACACATGAAATGGAAGAAGAAAAGTGAATATCCATTTAAATGTATCAAACAAGGTGTGTTTAGCACTATTATGCAAAATGAATTTTTAAGGCTTCATTCCTTTGAAGACGAGTAGCCTAATAATCTGATCCTTTTTTTCGTGTGTTGTCTGGACACACAAATCTTTCACATGCAGAGTGAAAACATGGATAGCCTTGTGTTATGAAAGCCTCTTCCATCCTTGTTTGCTCTCACGGTGTTATCGACATAATGAGAATTACTGCTGAGCTGCAGGAGTCTGGAGTTTACCTTGTGTGCAAACAACATTCTGGCCTCAAACTTTCCACCTGTTTTTCTTTTCTTTTCTGTTCGCTGTTTACAGTTTTTCTCACCAAAATGAAACCAAGAGAAAAACTATCATTCATGAAAAGTAAATAAATGCATTGAAGATTGGCCTTTGTGACATACATATGATTTGATCATTATAACCATACAAGGTGGTGCCACATCATTGCAAATCAGATGAACTCATGATTTGACACACAAGAGTTAAAAAACAATAAAGTTCTTATACGTTGGAGCTGTTGCTGAAAACTCATCTATTGCCATGTGATTATTTGTTCTATGGTGGATTAACTTGTTCTCCATTTGATAATCAATTGAAACATCAAAGTTCATCATATCGTCCTCTAATGTTTGGATTCTGCATTTGTCACATGAGCTTAATGGCTAATCAAAGGTTGGCAATGATCTTGTATTTACTAAATGGGGAACACTGCAGACAAAACCTTTTCCACAACAACATCACAATTCCTCCTAAAATCGCTAAAGGGGGTCAGTTAGACCTCCTGCTGATGCAGTCTAAAATATTACAAATATGATATTTGTGAAGCAGTATTCAGCTAATTTGCAGCAATTTTGTGATTCAGAAGTGGAGAAGTTTTGATAAACAAAAAAACTAGTTAATTAATTAGCTTGTAGGACAATTTCAAGCTTATATTTCAAATGGAAAAAGCACTTACCAGCCTCCAAAATTTACTCCAGCTTCCTCCCACCGTCCAAAGACATGCAAGTTAGACATGCCCCCTGGAGTGAATGTGTCTGTCTCTCTGTGTGGGCCCTGCGGCAGACTGGCGACCTGTCAAAGGTGCACCCTGCCTCTGCCTGATCATAGCTGGGATAGGCTCCAGTGACCCCTCAACCCTGAATTGGATAAGTGGTAGAAAAAATGAATGAATGACTGAATAAATAGTTGCATGTCTTGAATTAATTCGCTTCAATCACAAATTATTCACAACTTTTAGCATTAACATGCATCACTATAAGATTTATTTTTTTATTTCTACAAAGTAAACATTACCATATACAGCCACAAGAGGGCGCTTTAAGCTTTTCACAAGTATATGCTGCTTCGTAAACAAAAATCCAAAAGTGGCCTTTTTGCAGCAATAATTTCGGACATCTGGCTGTATTGTCTGTTTGGTGTAAATCCACAGCTAATGATTATCCTTTTTATTTATGATGGATATGGTCATTTACAAACATAAACTTTGATCAGGTAAGTTTGGCATATAAGCCTATATTCTGCAGATGTCGTCGGAGTGTCTCTGAAGGATTGAGACTTAGCGCTTAGTGAACTTGCTTAAAGACACACAACGTAACTTTTAGACCTTAAAAATCTGTGTTTTTGACTCGTTTTTATTTCAAAAAAAAAATTAATATGGAAATTTTGGGGTTGTGAGTGCCCAGAGCCGTCCGGGGGTTAAAAAAAAAAAATAAAAAAAATTCCCATCGGGGGGGGGACGGGGGGGGTTGGGGCGGCTAATGGGTGGAGGAACGGGGCAATTAATAGCAACAGGGGGAAAAAAGGGGGAAAAAAGGGGGGGTTTTTAAAAGGGTTAATTTTAAATATTAAAAAAAAAGGAAGAGAAACAGAATAGAGGAAGAAAAAAGGGAGAGGGGGAGGGAGGGAGAGAAAGGAAAAAGAAAAGATTATAATTGCTGGGAGGGGGTGGAGTAAGGTAGGGAGGAGAAGGGAGAGGATAGAGGAGAGGGGGGAGGGGGGAGAAGGGGGAAGCTGGCGAAAGCTCGTTAATGGTTTCTTGCTCTTTGGACTTTCTAACTTATGTCGACTTTGCCTCTCGGGATTTTTATGCTGGCAAAACTTTAAAACTAAACTTTCTGTCCCTTCTCAGTATTCATTTCTGCAACTGCAATGTTATTTTTGTGCTACTTTCTGAACTTACGGGGACAAGGAGTGCACAGACCGTACGTGCCCATCTCCAGTGTTGAGATTGGCAAATGTGGAAGGACCGCTTTCTCCTTGAGGATGTTTTTTGACTGCGCACACTTCATGTGTGCTGCACCAGTTGATTGGCCAGATTATCCAGAGCCAGTTCTGATACGGTGATGCTGCCGGTACATCTCCGTCACCTTGGTACACCGGCTCATTGTCTTCAGTGGAATAATTCTCATCTGAAGAGAAAATATGGGTCACTGACACCATCATACTGATAATCTCTTCCTCATTTCAGATATGGATAGATTTTAGTGAAATCAACTTAAAATTTGTCTGACTTTGTTGCTTGTAAAGTTTAAGTCAACTGAATCAAATCTTCTGAGCCTTACTTGTCATAAGTGTCCTTGTCATTTATTGTCATCACAACTTGGTCGCCTAGCAACACTGATGCTGTGGTGCCACAGCTAAATATAGTGTTTTACATTGTTTTTAATGGAGTCAAAATGACTCTGTTCGTCTCTCTAGTATAAACAATGAATTTGGGAGCAAGGACCAAGGAATTTTTTCCCCTGTCATTTTTAGGGCAGTGCACAACTACTCCAGAGTTTGCTGGATCTTCTAAAAGTCTGTTGCATCCAAACAAGCATTTGATTTTCCTTTCCCCCTTCAAACTACTCTCTCTGAGCATTTGCTTGGCCTCAGCTTTGCTTTCACTGCTTCTGTTAACTTCAAGTTCTTAATTAGCCTCGATTCCAATCCCAGAAAATGGCTTATTAAATGAATTGCTATCATCTCACAAATCTCCCTTTATGTGCTTCAAGCTGATATGAACCCCCCCCCCCCCCCCCCCCCACGCACACACACACACACACACACACACACACACACACACACACACACACACACACACACACACACACACACACCCACACACATTTCCTTATGGTTGGAGTAAGATTTGATTAATAGTAAAATCACTTGGCCTTTTTCAAAAACACTTTTGTTATACATGTAGTCCTGATAGTTTCGGGTCTGACTGTTTGAAAAAATAATAAAATCTTCTAATTTCCCACTAATATCTGAGCAAATGTGGTCCTTTGTGGTATTTACAGACAAATAACGACATCTTAAGGGCTTTCACAAGCTCAAATGTATGATCAGAAAATAAATCCATCTGTAATTCATTTACTGTAAAACCTGAGGTGCATAGTTGGATTACTGACTGTGATCAAACTGCTGTACCAACTTTGTTTAATGGGAGTTAGAGCACTGTTTAGGATAAGTAATGCCTTAAAAGACATTAAACATAGTTACTCATAGTATAGTCATAGCTACACCCGAGACCACTGGATCCACTCACAGATGAAAACATCTTTATGTCTGGGACAATTTTGGCCACTAACGGCCACCGCATATTCACAACAGTGCTTGGAATTTGAAGTCACTTGAAAGCAAACATATTTTATTTCAAACACTCATCTTTGCCACTGGATGTAAGTAATTCTTACAAACAGTACCTTTAAAAAAGTGAATGTAAAAAAACAAAATAAACAAACTAAATCCACAACAATTTGACAAATCACACACTTTGGCATCTCATTTACACTGTTCATGATAAAATAAAAAAAAACAAACAAACAAAAAAAAACATTACATGCAAGTAAGAACCAAAGTTACATTAAAGTGAATAAAAGTAAAAATGCAAAACAAACCCTGAGAACATTGAAAACAACACAATATCAACTGGGAAAAGCACAGCGTTTCCCAGTTGCCATCAAGCTGAAGTCAGGGACAATACAACGAATCAATCATCATCATCATTGTTCTTAGAAAAAGTCAATAACCATATACACGCCATTTTTTCCTCCTCTTTCATGTCTCATTAACACTGTATTTTAGAGAGGTGTAATGTTGCCTGAAAGCTTCAGATAATATCTAACAATCCACATATGTATAACAGATACCTGGGGACAGCCTGTCACGTCACCTCAAGTTGACTCAGTGACACGCTGGTGGCGACCAAGCGCACCTGCGCTGCTTTGCGGTGATGCAGCGACTCTGTTCAAGCCGTCAGAGATCCATAAGCTGCAGCTGTGAGTTACAGATATTTCTTCATGGATTAGTGAAGAGGGCCATCATGATGCTTTTAGTGATCAGGAGAGCTGATCAGACGCCGACTGCATCTATGCAGTGGAAATGTTGTATGGGGTGAGTTTCAATGCAAGTTACGAAAGCTAGCTTCAGTTGTTGCTAACTGGGTTTCATGTATATTTTTCTAGTGAAGAGAAGAGATTTGCGCACACTTCATCTGTACAAATGCATATTTTTCTGAAAATGAAGTTATGAGCGGGAATCTGATCAGATACTTACTGTAAACAAATGCACGTGTTCAGCTAACCGCTGTGTTAGCCGCTGTTTACATGAAGTTGATCACCAGCTGAAACAGCAAGGCAGCATGTGAGAGCGCCACAGTTGCCCCTCCCTGCAGCGTGTGTGCTGCTTGTTAAGGAGGAGCGGGTTGGCAATACAATGTTTGGCATGAGTTTAGTTTAGTTTCACCTTAAGATGACGTTAAGAGGACCGAAAAAGGCAACAGCTCATCGGTTTGGGTAGACCGTGAGACTCAGCCCCGGGGCTATTTTGATGCCAGGTTTCGGTACCCATCCCTAGTTCTTGGTCAGTTTTCTCACCGTGTTGGCAGGACTGAAGCCAATGGATCAGCCCGACCCCATTTTGTGGCGATGACTACAACGGTTGGCAGTCTGTCTGGTGTGTCTCTGCCCTAAGATGCCTACCCCCAACTCTAACCTCCCCATCCTTCGAAAACTCACACCACTTACCCAACCCTTCCAAACTGCCTCACTATTCCGCACTGTAGACACATCCATTCACACCCATGCTGCCAACCCACCTTCCTAGACAGCTGCCCCCCACCCAACCAGCTCACCCCTCCAACTCAACCCCACTACTCTGTGGGAGCAGCCCAAGCAGGCCAGATGACAGCGAGCCCCAGACAGCGACAACCATGCACACCCCTATCTCACCCATTTTATTCATCCACACCAACAAAAAGATACACACACCCTCCCACCTGTGTTCAAAACAGATGCCCATACAGACTAACACATTCACAGGGTTCCCCAGGGGGGTGGGGTGGATACCACCTAAGTGGTGGCACGTCTCCCCTTCCTTCCCTGCAGCTATGCTTTAAGGTTGTAAAGTAAAATTCAATATCTTCTATGAAACTGATATTTCACTAAATGCAACTTCAATGGCAATTAGGCCTTCTTGTATGCAGGGAACCCCAGGAGATCTAGTCAAATCCCTCAGAAAGCTGTAATTTACTGGTGTAAGCTGTGCGATTATACATGCTGAGGTGTACTTTTCATTAAATTGAGCTGTCAAAATAAGAATGACGTTGTAATCTAGAGCTGTAAAGTAAGTTCAAAGCAGGATTTTTCCAACTGGGTATGAACAGAGTGGCAGATTTCCTGTTTGTTTATTCAGAGCATTGTCTGCTTGGAGTGTTCGGAGCACACTCTGGGCAGTCTTGCCACGAACTGGGAGCAGCAGAGCGTTCAAATGTTTACATTGGTGGGGAGTGATACCCAGCTGACTTGGTAAATGTGGGACTTAGCTCAGAATTGCACTGTGAAAATTGGTGTGAAATTAATTTCAAATGGAGATGTTTCCTTGTTCAAATAGATTTGTGGTTTTAACTCAATGAAAAATTAAAGCCTTAGAGTTACAGTAATCTCACATTTACTGTAGTAAATGCCAGTAGGTGGACATTTTGCTTTGGTAGGTGAGGTTCATATACTGCATTCAAATATATATTCAAAAATTATAGAAGTGAAACTGAAAATTTTGATGTAGTTCACCAAATTTATTGATACATTTGCATTAAGGGGAAAGATTTACTGATTTACATTTGATAGAATTTTCCACAGGTTAAGGATGTTACAATTACTTAATTGGGCAATTAATCACGGTATTAAATGCCACCATTAATTGATTAGAAAGATACCTCAGTATCATATTTTTCCACAGAAGATGTTGATGCAAGTTGATGCTTGTGTTGCTTTCTTTTAATTTTATATGAGCTGCAGAGGAAGTGTGTTATTGGGAAAGTGTGGCAGAGGAAGAAGTATTTCCCCCAAATAAACCCTCACCCTTGTTAGATTTTTTTGGTTGTAGAAACAAAATTACCAAGGAATCTGTGGTGGTGGGCGTGGCTCCGGCTCAGCTGTAGGGAGGAGGCTGCGGTTCAAGGAGCAGCAGCAGGTGAGGCAGATTGGCACAGCTGTATTCCATCTAGTCACACTGTCTTTGTCTTCAGTTGTGGCGGTGGCCCTGGAGGGAGAAGCAGAATGGAGACCAGCCAGCCAGGCCACTTGTCTGTATGTGAACTGCTCAGAAGCATGTCCAATGAAAATGCTTGCAATGCTTGAATGTGGCTTGGTTGTGCTGGGTAAAACCCTAGCATAGTGTTGCTGCTGCAGACTCATTGAAGATGGTTCATCAGTACGGCAAAAAGTTGGAGGAAAAGGAAAAAGTTTCACCATTGCCGTACTGGTGACCTGTTTAGGTGTACCTCCAGCCCCCCTAGGTATAAATGGACTAACGTTTCATCATCTGTGGAATAAGCGCCAGCTTTGTATGCTAAGGTAAAGACATTGTAAATTATGTTAATATGTACCTCATGGATCTTTGAAATGAAAAGTTATGGCATCATCTGCAGTTTCCGTTTGACGGGTTGGAGCGCAATGGAGGGATGAGAAAAACTGAAGAAAAAAAAAAAAAACACTCCTTTTGAGGGATAAATTTACTATTCAAATATGATAGATTTAGTGACCAATTGTCATTCTGGATGGGATTTCAGTAAAACTATCAAAATTGAATTTGTTTTTAGAAGATATCGGGGATATTGTTGAACATTTGCTGTAACAGAAGAACTGGATTCCTTCCTGATCTATGTTGGTCTTGGACCTTGTCAATACATAACAGGTTATCTCAAAAAATGAAGACTGCATTTTTATTATTTGGCCTATTATCCACATGATGGTGTAGATTTAAAGGGGAAGTTCAGGGTTTTGACACAGTGCCTCATTTTTGAGTGAGCCAGGGTCCTACTTATCACTGGAGACCGTTTCATCTTATTTCATCTATTCTTGTTACCAGTGGTCCCCGATGCTAATGCTAGCATAAGTCAATAGGAATCTGCTAGCCTGTCATTGATAACAATTGTATCCACTCCACAGAACACCCGAGGTAAATCGAGTTATGATGCAAGACTGTGTAAATGCTGTGTTAAGAAAATGTTAAAAACGTAACTTCTGTTACATTTCAATAGGAAAGTGTGTCAGCAAGGCATTTTTTACTTCCGGTATTTGGCAGCGGAGTGATATCGTCTGCCGTTCATGTGTTGAGGAATTTGATTACAGTAGCGGCTACAGTAAAAATGAACACTTTTATAAACCATGTTGCCTGATACTCTTCTTAATTCTGTAAACTAACAAGCTATTGAAAATGTGTGAAGACTGTGTTGCGCTTCATTTGAACCGCATCACTCTCCAGTCTTACCACCTGGAAGCATGTATCATTCCGCTGCTGGTGAGAAACAAGTTTCTCAAAATGCAATGTGTAAGTTGCGAAGCAAGGTAAGTTTTATTTGAAACATTATTTTGTTAACACGGCATTTACACAGTCTTGTGTTATAACTGATTTGCCTCGTGTGTTTTATGGAATTGATATGATTATTCATGACAGACTAGTACAGGGTTTCCCGACCCTGGTCCTCAGGGACCCCTGCCCTGCATGTATTCCAGGTTTCCAACTCCACCACACCTGATTCAGATCAACTCAACTGCTCATCAACTTCTTTGCAAGCTGCTAACGAGCCTTTCATCTGAGTCAGGTGTGTTGAAGTAGGAATATCTGGAAAACCATCAGGGGTGGGGTCCCTGAGGACCAGGGTTGGGAAACCCTGGGCTAGTAGATTCCTATTGACCACCGGTACCAAGAATATGAGAGAAACTCTCTCCAGAGACCCTGGCTCACTCGAAAATGTGGCCCTTTGTCAAAAATCCTGAGCTTCCCCTTTAAGGCATCAAAAACACGATTCGTACAGGAACCTCTGAAAGTGAAGATTCGCCAATAATAAATACATCTGCTTGTGGACATTACTAATGGGGTTTTAAGTTTCAAAGCATTACCGCCTGCAGCAAAAAAAACAAAAGAAGAAACATCACATGCGCAACCTGTATTTACAATGGGTCTGCACCATTTATCGCCCTGGTGACCAAGCTGTGAGCCGAGAGGGCAGAATTTTCACTGTTTAAATCGGGTGCTCCACACTATCCACACTTCATTAGTTTTGTTCAAAAAGCCTCTTTCCAACTGCCCCCCCCCCCCCCCGCTTGTCTTTACTTCTCCCAGGTCATCACCTGGCTGATGGTAAAGCAGAGGTCCCACTCAGCAACAGAATGTATACCTTCTGAATGTCCTTAACAATGCACTTGTGCAGTTAAGTGCAGATGTATTTTTGTTTTCTAAAAACAAGGTGTGGACTCGTGTTTTTTGCTACGGGGGGGGGGTATTCAGTTTTACAAAAATCTGGCTACATCTATACATGAGCCTCTGTTTTTGATCACTAGAGACTTCAACTTGTTCCCTGCTTCGCTGTTCAATATTTTTCTCCGCTGCTTTAAAACTGTACCAGGAAAACACCTAATTGTTTTTGTTCCCCATTAATCACTTATCCAACAATATGTCAAAGTCATGAAAATATACATCTACTCTATGGAGACACCCTGACCTCATTTATTTCACTTGGTCTAACACTGCACACACATTTAATTTCTTAAAGGAAAAGACAGACTGATTTATCACGATTACTCATAGATGGTATTGATTGGTTTCTGGGAGTATTTGTAAGGTAATCAATATTCAAATGCCCTAAATAAGGGATTATAAATATCACTAGATACTGAACACAGCACAGGTTGTATGTCATACTTTGCTCCCTTTTTTTGCCTTTACTGAAAAGAAACTTTAATATTCTGTCAGTAAAGGCTACACTTAGCTCTGAACAGCAGCACCTCATTTACTGTATATTCCCTGAGTTTAACTTGGTAATACTGTACCATAATGCCTCATTTTTATGGAAGCCATATATTTACACTTGGGTATTCTCACCAAGTTTTCTCCCTCTCAAGTTCAGGAGTCCCACAAAAGGGCTTTACTTTTGATATTCTTCTAAACCCTGCACAAGAAATGGGAAGGAATCCAGCCACTGTAGGGAGATGGTGTAATCCTGTTTTTATTGTTGTGCTGTGTAAAAAAAAATAAATAAATAAAATATGGCAGAGCAGTAGCTTTTGCCCTCTAGTGTTGAATCTTCAGGCTGAATGGTACAACTACAACAGCTATTATTCCAGTATTTCCTATCAATCCCAGTGTGCCACCTTTAACAGCTAAAATTGAGAGCCAACAGTGTGGACTGAGATTATTGTAGAGGGACTGAAGCTCCATTGTCTTTATCACTTGCAGAAAGCAAGCAGGAGCCAGCTGGGACCTGCTGAGGCCCATTTTTCATTGGTTTTAAAACTTTCTTCACAGTAACAAAGCTAACTTCTTAAACTGCATCTCATCTATCTTAACCCTTTGAAGTCTGCAATAGAAATGGTCCTCCCGAGTCAACACTCGGGCATAGAGGTGTCAATTTTTTGGAGTTTCATAACTCTGATCCGTAGTACTTAAGCATAAAGGTTAAGAAAGTCAATAGGCAATAAAAACGTATGTGTATTTTTTTTTTTCCATACTTTTCAAACTGGAAACTTCAATACAGTTTACTGAATGCACACAAAACATAGACATACAAAACATTTCCAAATATACAAAAAAAGTAAAAGAAAATCTTTTCACTTTTATTTGCAGGAGTGAGTGGTTGGTTGTCTCTTTGTGTTGACCCTGCGATGAACTGACAACCTGTCCAAGGTGGACCCTACCTCTTGCCTAGAAGCTGCAAAGATGAGCTCCAGCCCCCCATGATGGCAGTGAAAAAAATGAGCAGGTATAGAAAATGGATTGATGCATTGTCAACAAAATTTAGGATGTGTCAAAGTCTGTATACTGTTATAGCGATTAATGGAAAATGGAACACACAAAAAAAAAAAACAAGGCTTGCCCAGAAAAAACAAACTTCCAGGATGAATATGATTATTTACTTGGAATTGTGCAGCCTCACTTCTATAGAAGACTTTTTTTTTAAAATAAAAAAAGACAAAGATTAATAGCATTTTGTAATTTAAGATGGTGTCTTGCCCAAACCAATTTTTACAACATGATCCAACCTGCCCTAGCAACAACAAATTTAAATACTTAGCCTGCACAAGACTTAGCAGCTTGGGCTTCTTTCCTTTTGAGTATGTAGCCAACATATTTTCCAGTTTCCAGCGCCTGTTCTTCCATCTTTAGTTGTGGCGACGTGTCTTGTCACTTTCCTGACGTAAGATTGCAGGTTAAATACATTGCAACCACACATTTAATGGCCCGGTCTGGAAAAAAATTAATTAAAATTTCCTACCTGTAACCTGCCTGTGCATCACTAACTCAGAACATAAGTTGGGCTTGGTCCTGTTTGACATGGCTCATGGTCTGGTTTCGGACTGGAGTTCGGACTTTGAAGATCCCTGGCTTTGACTAAAATACCCAAAAATCTTTCAATTTTTTCTAATTTAAAATGTCCCCAAATTACACAGCAAAGAGTTGGTTGAATATTTACTTTTTTGTCCTGACACTAATTAGCAATCAGAATATTTTCTAAATATACACTCACTGGCCACTTTATTAGGTACACCTTGCTAGTACCAGGTTGGAGCCCTTTTGCCTTCAGAACTCCCTTAATCTTTTGAGACATAGGTTCAACAAGGTACTGGAAACATTCCTCAGAGATTTTGCTCCACATTGACATGGCAGCATCACACAGTTGCTGCAGATTTGTCGGCTGCACATCCGTGATGTGAACCTCCCGTTCCACCACATCCCAAAGGTGCTCTGTTAGACTGAGATCTGGTGACTGTGAAGGTCATTTGAATACACTGAACTCACTCATTGTCATGTTCAAGAAAGCAATCTGAAATTTGCGCTTTATAACACGGCGTGTTGTACTGCTGGAAGTAGCCATCAGAAGATGCTACATTGTGGTCATAAAGGGATGGACATGGTCAGCAACAATACTCAGGTAGGCTGTGGTGGTTAAACCGCCACATTGGTACTAAGGGGCCCAAAGTGTGCCAAGAAAATCTCTCCCACACCATTACACCACCACCACCACCAGCCTGAACCGTTGATAGAAGGCAGGATGGATCCATGCTTTCATGTTGTTGACACCAAATTCTGAGCCTACCATCCAAATTTTGTAGTAGAAATCAAGACTCATCAGACAAGACAATTCTTCATCTTCTATTGTCCAATGTTGGTGAGTCAGTGCAGATTGTAGCCTCAGTTTCCTGTTCTTAGCTGACAGGAGTGGCACCCGGTGTGGTCTTCTGCTGCTCCCATCTGCTTAAAGGTTGGACATGTTGGACATGTTGGGCATTAGAGATGCTCTCCTGCATACTGTACTTTGGTTGTAATGAGTGGTTATTTGAGTTACTGTTGCCTTTCTATCAGCTCGAACCAGTCTGGCCATTCTCCTCTGACCTCTGCAATCAACAAGGCATTTCCGTCCACAAAACTGCTGCTCACTTGATATTTTCTTTTTTTGGACCATTCTCTGTAAACCCTAAAGATTGTTGTGCGTGAAAATCCCAGTAGATCAGCAGTTTCTGAAATACTCCGACCAGCCCGTCTGGCACCACCAACCATGCCACGTTCAAAGTCATTTAATCACGTTTCTTCCCCATTCTGATGCTCGGTTTGAACTGCAGAAGATCATCTCGACCATTTCTACTTGCCTGAATGCATTAAGTTGCTACCATGTGATTGGCTGATTAGAAATTTGCATTAACGAGCATTTGTACGAGTGTACCTAATAAAGTGGCCAGTGTGTGTATCCCTACTGTATGTAGCTTTGCAATCGTAGTCATTTCCCAGTCATCCAGCCATATTTGCATTTTGAGTTTGGTTTCCCACTTCCCTCTCATGTAAAATAAGGATCTTCTAATCACAAGCATACCCTGTTAAAGCTCAAATCACTTTGCCTCCCATGTTATATGTCTTAGTCACTCTTTGTTTGCAGTTTTATCTCCACAATGTGATCATTTTAATCATTTATGTTTGGCTGAGTGGACAAGGCTTTTTTTTTTTTCTTCTTTCTGAGTGGTGTGACAAACTCAGCACATTTTCTTCTGCTTTGCTCTGATTCTAATACGATTTTGATGGAAATAATACATTTGTTTTAATGGACCATTAAGGCTTACAAGGTAAAAAGGTTTTTGCCTTACTGAGGAATCCCTGTGGATGCTAGCCTGAGACTTTATGCTGCTGACAGTGTTGCTTTATATGCAAAATTCATCAAACGTTACACTGAAAGATGCTTCTCACACTAAGGCAAGTGTTGGATTTTGCACTGAATAAGCAAATTACATCATTAAACAAGACATCATTAGATCCTTACCCTGTTTTCCCTTCACGACACATCAGAAAGCATCAATCGATATGTGGTAGTATGTTAATGTGTGAAACCTATTTCAGCCTTTGCTCATCAAGGGGGCAAAGCTTTCCCAAGAATACAAAGTCAACAAGCCGTGGCGATGTCAAAAGGGGTTTGAGTGGAAAGAAATTCAGTTTATTCATTATAAATGCATCTGCACAGAAGCACACACTCTGTCTTGAAGTAAACACTCAGCTAACATGCTCTAAAGACCGTGAGGGCATGTTAGTGACTGGAAACATCAGATACGCAGTATACATTAGCCTACACAGCTGCGGTTACTCTGTGTGTTAGATGATTTACAATGATTCTTTATCGGAAAAGTAAATTGCAGGGGGTATGAGGTCTTTTGTGATGATCCTGCTGCAATTTTCCGTTTTACAATGCCAGACCAATGAAGCATCCTCTCCTTATCTCATAGAGTTGTGGCGAGAGCTTGTGAAAGATGTTTCCCTTCCTCCATCTAGTTCTTGTTCAGCCATGAAGATAACAACCCCACTCCTCCTCCTCACTGCCCCATTCCTACTGACATAAAATCACAACCCCAACAGAAGTGTGTATCTCTAAGAGCAGATTCACATGGTTATAATAAGAGGGCATGGTGCAATGAGTGTTTTCCTTTGAACGTGTCCTGGGTAGCTGCTAGAGCACCCAGTGCCCTAAAGTATTTTCAAAGCGGGGGCATGAGTTGCCAAACTCGGAGATTGAGGTGAAAAGGAACACATGCTGTTGCTGGTGAAGATGAAACCTTTCATTGGAAGCCTCGCAGCACCTTTTAAAAGCTTTGCAAATGCTGCATAAAACCACCCAACAGTCACCTTTTTAATAGATGGTAAGGATCTGCTTGAAGCCGGACCAAAATGTAGCTAAATGGGGGAGCATTCAGTTGACATTTTGTGTTGTTGCTCACTGTGGAGGGACGAAATTCACTGAGGCCAGACACAGCTCAAGGTAATGCAATAATGCTCACAGCTTGCTCACAACCTTATTTCCCTGTTTTCCTATGTATGTATTCTCTTTTAGCCGCCCATGCTGCCAGGCCGGCTCGTCTTCACGGAATTTGTAATTCTGTTTGTGAGGTGACAGCTTAGCTTATAGCGACATTTAACCACTCGAAGAAAACATCAATACGGCATCATTCTTGCTCCTGCCACAGGTTCCCTGTTTGTTTTCTCCTTGGGACTCCATCAAGACGAAAATGTCAAACAAAGATTGTTAAATTAGCATCTCTACTGGCCTGGGTCTTCCATGAGCCAACAAAACAGTTGTTAAGGTAGAGAGGTAGCCTTAGAGACATCAGATATGGATTTACTCCACCAGCTAAGCTAAGTTGTTTACTGTATATGCAACACAACTGAGGGATAATGCAGAATAATGTGATTTAATGCATACTGACACTGTAGCATTTTCTTAAATAAGATATTTTGTTCTTTAAGATTAAAACTGAGCAGTTTCTTTTAATTTGTCATTGGCAAGCTGCCTTCATTTTTTTTTTTTTTTTTTTGTCTCAACCCAAACTATTCCAGTTCCACAGTTAAGGACTGTGTTGTAGTCAAGTTGTTTCCAGCTAATTCATACTAATCGACATGAACTAAAGTAAACATTACTATGCTGCCCTGAGAACGAAAATCCCAAAATGGCCTTATTGCAGCAAGAGTTCATTTTGGATATCTGGCTGCACTGTCTTTGCAGTGGTCTATTCAATCTCCAGGTATGTTTTTATGTAGCTAAATAACTGTCTCCGATATGTTAACGCAACAGCCTGTTGTTCTGTGTGCCATTGTGGAGTTGAGTAACTTGGCTTTCCAGAGTAAATGTCAGTTCTTGAGCTCAGATTTTGTGAGAAATTTCTAAATAAATGCAACTTGTAGTCCAGCGGTACATGGATTTGAAAGAGGTTCCAATTCTTATTTACGCATCACTGGCAGTTGTTCAAAGTTTTATGCACAAAGCTCTCCCGGGGCGGGCCAGGCCCTGAGCCAATCAAAAAGGTGGGTGGATCTAAGCACGGCCTGGCCCCCTAATATGGCTTCCTCCCTGCATTATCTGCTTCCTCTTTCATATTGTTACAGTGATGTGTGCAGAGGGTTTCTGCATGGATTTCTCTGGACAGTAGAGTCCACTGTATCAAGATACTAGGACTTGCACTGTGGCATGATGCACATTATTGAAAAATTCTAAGCCAACCCCTGATATTATTTAGAGGCTTTGTTAGGACTTTTTCTTAAAAAAAAACGGATATCTATTTAAACCCCTTCTTTTCCAAGTACTGTACCTATTGCCCACATTTTATACACTTAATATTTAAACAATCCTGCAGAAGTCTACATACAGTATCATGTACATTTTAGTCTAAAAATCTCCTGTGAGAGTTTAGTTGTGCTGTTTTGGTTGAGTCTGACTTCCTCTCTAAGATGCCTTCTCAGTAGCATTTCTAAACTGAATAATTTGTAAAGCCGCAAGAGGCATGCAGAAATGAAAATGTAATACTGTGTTTTTTTTTTTTTTTTTAAAGAATTCCTGGCAGGTGGTAAAGAAAAGCAACCTTTTTAAGTGCACCTCTCAAGCATAAATCACACAACAGATGTGGATCTTCCAGGTTATTAAGAGTGATCCAATCATAAAATGTCAACTGTCACTTGGGTTGTGGTAGTTTGCAGTGACATTTATCAATGATCTCATTGTTAGGAAGCTGATCATAGATCTGTCTGCTGTACCCTAAACCATGCAGATATTGATGGATTTATAAGAGTCAGAAATATGTACCACGATTAGGTTAAACAGATCGTTTGACTTTCATATTGGCTCTTTGAATTGCAAATTTATGGTTAGCAACGTGTGAGAGTCAAGCCTCAAATTCATGACCGTCTGTCTTCGGCCGCACCTCCCTTACAGGCATTGTGAAATCAGGAAATGGAAGATAGGAAAGAAATGCATTAATTTGAATTCACTCTCATTCTCAGAATTTTGCCAAGATATCCCAGCACACACCTCGAAGCCCATGAAATTACCTTACTGGCTTTTACAACAATTCAGTCAAGTGTGGTTTTACATGTGTATGAGCGGTGAGGTAGTTGCACAGAATTACATTTGAAATTTAAACAGGATAAATATATTTACTGTATATGCCCCAAAAGCAGGATGAAGAAAACTACATATTTTTTAGATATATAAATTTTATGCCTCAGGACATGCTCTTTGATTTCTCAGGTTTTTCCAAGTGTTTCGGTGTCTTGAAAGAAATGTCCAAATGCCAAGCTGTTCAGGTGTAATATCTCTTTTTTTGTGGTGCTGATGGACCTTTCTTTTTGAAAGGACAGTGCAGGTACTTGAAGGTTTTTGAGGGGAACACGCTACGAATTCTCAGCTGTGCTGAGAGGTACCTTTTTAGTTAACCTTCATTAAGTTCATGGACATGAAACCGAGAAGTTTTACACCAGTGTTAGACCAATAGTCTATTTTTTAACTCATTTGTACTGCATGTTTTGTGTTCATCGAAAGCGCTGTAATACCTGAATAACTGCTTGAGGCATTTTTAGTCATATACAGCTTTATTTGCATTGCGCCAGTTCACAACGCCATTTAGGGCCACTTCACAGATAAATCATTTTGAGCCAATTCATAATCACCTAGCTACAGTAGGGAGACCAACAGATTGGATCAAACATTGACCTTGATTCACTCCCCCCATCCAGGGCATGCACAAGGCGGCAGGCGACAATGGAAAGGAAAAAATATTCATTTACTTAAAACAGACTAACTTTTATCCAGCATGACCTGCTGAGTGATGAGAAAAACAAGTTAGTTGTGCACAATATCATAAGTTTATACATGGAAATAAAAGACTGAGACATGAGAGGGAAAGGAAGAGCTCAGTACATCACACCCCACAGCAGTCTGAGCCCATGGCAGCATAACTAAGGAATGAATAACCACCACCAACAATAGGATTTGTCAAAGGATGGTTTTAAGCCTAATTAAGGGCAAATTTTTAAAGGAACTGGTTAGGGCTACGCATCTACAATGGGAAAGTGAGTTAAAATCTAAACACATTGTCACCCATGGCCCAGCTAAAGGTGCGGTAGAGGGTGAGGTAAATGCTGCCAACCTCTTATTATGGGGTTATCCTGAGTCAGGATTTCCCTGGATGAGTCAGCAAATGTGACCAGAGCCAGAGAAGTGGCAGGAAAATGGATGGATGGATGGATGGATAGATGGATGGACAGTTACAGCAGTTTACACTGTCACATGCTTGTGTTGCAGCACACAACTCATTTGTGCAAAATGTGAATGTTATACAAACAAAATGTGATTTCTGCTAGATCTACAAGTCTCAATGGGCTCTATGCACATCTCCACTACTTCCTGAACTTAAGGTAGCTCCTTTGTTTCCTGTCTTTCATTGCTGAACAAACTGATTAATCCAGGTGTGTCTGACCTCATTAACCAGCCAGACACACCTGGATTAATCTGTTTGTCCAGTAATGAGAGACAGGAAACAAAGGAGCTACCTTGAGTTCAGGAAGTAGTGAAGCTGTGCATAGAGCCCATTCTTCCACAACAGGACCATTACCATGATATAGCATGTTACACAGGTTTTTGTCCTTTTTCCTTGTATGTGGGCCAAATCACTTTTATTAAAATTAATTTAACAGAAATTACTGCTGTAATTTGATTCTGTTGATAAGCTGTGTAACTTATGATCTCAGGTTTTTAACAAGTGATACTAGCGTGGCCACAATGTGTTAAGTTGTCCAGGAAATTCTCAGGGAGTTTGTATTTTCAGATAAAAAATGAGAGGGAACATTGGCAACTGCAATTTTTTTCTTAGCCGGCCATAGCTTTTGCAAACTTTTCTCCATTAGCTCAGTTAGCTCTTAGTTACAGGCAGCTCATTTTGTTGGGTGTCAGTTATTCACGCCATGGTCACGGCCACCTCTTAGCCCATTTTTGTATATTGTAGAAGTGACGATACATTTGACGCTGTCAAGATGGAAACAAATTCAACAAGCTTCTCAGGTCTGAGTTTTTCATTGTGACCCTTAGTGTAATCCTCCAGTAACAGCCTTAGTACACAAGCAAGTTAGAATGGTTATTATGGAACCAGTTGCCTTCCTGAGCACAGGTTAGAGTTAATTTTCAGTGTAGGTGTTAACTCCACATGCTTTTTAAAAACTGGAATACCACTCCCTTACAGGTAAAGGAATATTTTTTTTCTGCTTATTGATGCTAACATGACATAATGAGCAAGACCTGGCAAATAACTGAAACCTAGCTACCAGTTTTTTGTTTGTTCTTTTTTTAAACCATGAACACTGACCATTGCTGTTGGAGGCTAAGTCAACCAACAGCCTATGGGTTTTCACATTGCTTTAAGAGTGCTTTGTCAATTAATACCCAATTTTTAGTGACATTTTATGTGAAAGTTGTCATCAAAGCAAATTAAGAGGAAAATAATTTACATTGACATAACATGCTAGCAATGCATTTGACTTTCAATCCAAGACTGAGTGCCGGTTCACTATGTACCATTTAAAGCTCTAGAACCTGTAGAGTCTCCACATGATTTTGCAGGGTTGTATGTTGGAACAAAAATATTCAGCTGGGCAAGGGGTGAAAATCCCTTGGGCCCGTCAGTCACTGCTAGCTGTTTGAGTGCAGTCCAAGATGACTACCACACATACACCAACTCTCCTGCTGTGAAAGCTGGGAAATCCTACTTGTCCTGTGTGGTGTTCCAACTGTTCCCATCTGCCAAGAGTGGTGTTTGAATCCAACACTAAACTCTCCCTTATTTTCACAATTTGTTGCTCTACTGGGAGCGTCGTTGGAGAGGAATACCTGATGTCTCATCACAGGAGGTATTGTGAAACATTAACCACATTGAAAAGCAGCACCTTACAGTTGACCAAATATGTTAGATTGTTTGTATATAACTGAACTGCTGTTGGTTTAAAAGGCGACCCATTGCTAAGAGCAAAGTCTGAATTTAATCAGTTGTTCAAAACCCCATCTGTTCAGCGCTAATGTATTCACCTAATCTGCCTGAAATTTGCTCTTTGATTCAAACAAACATAAAATGTTAGAGAAAGGGACTGATTCAGTGACATCTTACTATAATTCTACCATATTTAAATCTGTTCACATAGCAGCTCAATATGTCCATGGGTTTTTAAAGTGGAGCCTCTATCCACAGTCGCATATCTATAACCGTTGACAGCTACAGGTACCACTAATGAGGGGAAATGAGATGACCGCCTCATTATTTGACCCTGGCTATGATTATTGGGCCGGTTTCACAGCTTGTCTGTCATGCCTTGTTCAAACACGTCACATCTCATTTGTGCGCGTCCCCTCAGCCTGTATGATGAAGGCAGGGGGAAACTGGGCATTGGCAGTGAAGTCAGCAGGGTGCCCACATATTTCACAATGTTTCATCACTGTGTCCATTTGTACAAAGATGACTCTTTACTTTCTTTGGCTGAAATGAACACAATAGGCCATATTAACTTTGAACACAAGTTTTTTTGTTATTACAAGATGTTGCGTGGGCTTTGAATTTTAAAAGATTAACTTGTTCCAAAATACTGTGTTCTGTGTTGCAGTTTATCATACAATAAATATGGCTCCCAAATCAGTGACACCAACTTGACTTTCTTCCACCATAACATAGCTTTTGATGATTAGCCTATGGCCATGGTGTCATTCGTGACAACAAAATTAAAACCTAAGGAACAAGCTTATCCAACACTCACCCTCAAGTTGTCAGTGAAGGTTCATTCGTACAGGTGAAAGGCTTAAAAAAAAAAATTTCATTTAAAACACTGGACTTCAAAGGGACATTGTGCAGCAGTTGTATTTCACAAGCAACTTGCTCATACTTTTCATGCTGCATTCATGTGAAACCGGGCAGCAGATGGACGACAGTCACTGCATGTAAAGGCTTAACCCTCCTGTTGTCCTCATTTTCTGTATACACCCTATGTCCTCCGGGTCAAAATGACCCGTCGTCATTAAACCCCCAATATAAGCAGTTTAATTTAATTTTAAACACAAAATATTATATTGCTTGAAGAAACAACTTAACATTCACCACAAATTGTGTGAATACTTGTGTTTTTCCTCGTCATCTGGCAGAAAACTGTATTTTATTGAAGACACCACTACCATTGTCAGTTGTATTATTGTTTCCTGTATAGGTGGTAAGTAATATTTGTATAGTATTTCTATAACAGAAATGTGCAAAAAGGAGTTTTTAATGCATTTTTCATTCATCCCAATGAGTCAGTTTTTTTTTTTTGAACATGTGAACCAAACAACAAACATTTCATTCAACAGCACATGTAGGGCAATATACAAGTGCACAGCCTTTGCAGATAAATTTCTTACACCTGTAGCACACAGTATGTGTTTTACAGTCCTTCTTTGTTGGGCAGAACTGACACCTCTTCTAGGGCTGGGCGATATGGACCAAAAGTCATATCTCGATATATTTAGACTGAATATCGATATACGATATATATCTCGATATTTTTATCGCAAGGTGAGATCAAATATTTTGTTACAGTCAGAGCCAAATATGACATTACAAGTAGTTTAATTTAACCAGACCGGATGAAATAATGCTCAGCTGTTCAAAGAATGATCAAATGTAAACAGAAATACTGTATAATACTGTATGTAATAATACTCGCAGATGCAAGTAAGGAACATTACACAGAATTAAATGTAACAAACCCTAGTAACGTCAGCATTTATATACAAAGACAAAACAAACACACATTGAACTCCATATCTCGATATGGGCGATATGGTCCAATTCCATATCTCATTTGAAAATATATTGATATATTTTTCATATCGATATATCGCCCAGCCCTAACCTCTTTGTCTTGCTTGCACCAGCGTGGGCAGCGGCTGTGACAGCTGGCTCCTCAGGTCGATCAGGAGATGTGGCACTCTGAATAGCTTTCACAACTGCTGCAAAGGCTTCTGTGCGGGGGACATGCTTCCTTCTTTCAATAAGCGGGGTTACAAGCGCCTTTCCGAGCTGCTCCAGGAACACCCTCCTCTTGTTCGCTTACTAGACATGATCTCTCTCCAAATTTCAAATGCATTGTAGGAGGAAACATCAATGATGTTGTGGAAGATGACCAGGGGCCAGCGGCCGTCATTCTTCTGCAGCTGTAGGTTCCAATCACCTTATCCAGGTTGTCCACACCTCCTTTGTTGCAATTATAGTCAAGGATGATGGTTGGCTTCTTGTCCTCACGATCACTAATGTCAGCATCTGTGTGCAGGGTGCTACTGATTGATCTGAGACTAAACTAAAACATTCTTGCATTCTGTGGCGTGAAACTAACTCTGTGACTTTGATTTCAACTGAATTTGACTGACGGGTCATTTTGACCCGAAGGACATCTTTGTACCTTTTTTTGTACAGCTTACATGAAAGTGTGACTAAAGGCAACAGTTCACTTTTTGTAATGTTTGGGTCAATTTAGAAAAAGTCATGAAATTTCAAGTTGAAAAAATATTGTTTAGGGGATTTTTTGTAAGTTTTTAACACAGTGACGGGTCATTTTGACCCGAGGACAACAGGAGGGTTAAACAAGCCACTGAAGAAGTGGTCTGTCAGTTACAGTGACTTCAGCCCCCATCTATGTTGTCATGGCGATGTATTGTTTTCCCTGACCCATGTTTTCCTGTATTTCTCTCGGCTTCTGTGATTAAAATGACATCTGGTTTGTTACGGACAGCCATCTGCCCAACTGCACACGAACGCAGGATCAGAGTAACCCTCTGTTCCTCCTCAGTGCACCGCGGTGACTTTTCAAAGGCATTACCTTGACCTGAGCCGACAACTCTGGTGTCTCCAGTGAGTTTCTGTGGTTTCCCGCTGTCACACTTCTACTAAACGTAAAAAAAATTGTGACACGACATGGCAGCCACCACCAAACCTACCCATTTGATGTATATATTTTCCTTTTTCCACTATCACTTTTCTGCTCAACTCGCCTCAGGTAGTGGGCTTTTCTACTTGGGGTCTTCCAGGCTGAGGTGAGACATTTTCTGTACCTACTCTGGCAAGATTCTGAGCGTGCTGAGGCGCACTATGCCTGACGTCATCTCACCTATTGGCCAAGGGGTTAGCCAATCAGATGTCAGGGTCAGAGAGTGACATCATTAAGAGCGACAGTTCACACTCCCTACCAGTAGGTGGCGGTAAAGCACCTCAAATTGTTTGCCAGCTGCCAGTAAAAACGGCAACAAAGGAAGAAAATGAGGAGAAAGGAGATGCATGGAACATATTAGCCATGTCTCAAACTGCGCACTTGCCTGAGTGCACTGGAATTCAGTGCGTAGTACGCACTGTGTACTTTGTCTGTTGTACACATTGTCGCCAAATGCTGACCCGAATAGAGCACTGCATTTACAGGAAGTGACGGATTAGCATTGCCTGCTAACGTGAGCTAACTCTCCTGAGCCAGTATAACGAATGACCAGATCATAGCTGTCATCAGGGAGTGAACAGCTTGGTAGCATGCCACAATATACATTAGTAATTATGTCTGAATAATTTTATAAACAATACTTTGATCAGTACAAGACAGACTCCGCTGCAGCAGGGGTTGCACCCCACTTCATTCACCACCATTATTCAGCTCTGAGAACAGTTTGAAAGTACCGCCTCTTCTGCTATGTCAGTAAGATGGCGTTCGTTTAGCGCAAGTAGTATGCTTCATTCTGCACGGGATTTTTGACCGGTATTAGGGCAACATCCGGGTAGTTTCAGAGCACTGAATTTTAGCTGAAACCGCACGTTCACTCAAAAGTAGTGTACCACGTAGTGCAAGTGCACGGACTGAGATAGACCCATTTTTACTTGCCATTGTTCGGACAGAGTTCAGTTAGCTCAGCTGGTTAAGCATCTGACCCTTAATCCACGGCTCCCAGGCTGAAGTCACTGTTCAAACTTTTTTTTTTTTCCTACGTAATCTTGAGAATATAAATGGGTAGATATGAGCTTTTTAGATTTTCAACAAGCTCGTGGAGGGGGGAAAAAAAGGAAGAGTTTGCCTGAACAGGGACCTGAACCCTCCACCCTCAGACAAAAAGTCAGTCCCTCTACCAACTGAGCTATCCAAACTCTAGTAACAATGTCACAAATAACAATCTTGTCTGTGCCTTTTATCTTCTTTCTCCTCGTCTTCTTCCTCTTTTGCCGTTTTTACTGGCAGCTGGCAAACAATTGAGGTGCGTTACTGCCACCTACCGGTAGGGAATGTGAACTGTTGCTGCTGTCATTTGTGTCGCACAATCTAGTACGTTGCAGCAGCTTTACTCTTACCTCGCCTACTTGTGATTGGGATAATGGATTGTAATTGAAAAGCTACTGAACCAAGCTGAATTGAGTTTAGTTGAGTTGAGCTGACCTGTGCTGGTGGAAAAGGGCTACATGAATGATATAAACAGCAAATTCAGATCTTACAGGAGCACTTCAGTTTGTTGTGGGAGTGAATCCTGACTAATGGAAACACTTTAATGAAATAATTGATTTTTGTGAATAGATAACAGGACTTACACAATGTCCCTTTGAATATAGACAAAAAAACAACTTGTCGTTGTTCATCCAAACACCTTCCTCAGTAGTTTGGCTCACAGGAAATGGCACTGACATTTGTACACCAAAACATCACAACTCAAGTCACATGACCTATGCTTTTCCAACACACAGCCCCCTGGCTGTGAGGTGGAGCTAAGAACATTACCCCAGTGCTTCTTTTCTAGTCATTTACCAATGCTCACGACTGTAGGTGAGGGTAGGAACGTCAATCAACCAGTAAACCGAGAGCTTCCACTTTTGGTTTAACTTCTTTTTCACTGGACGAGTTAACATTCACCAGTTGACTTTTATTATTTTTTATTTTACTTTTGGACTAGACCACAAAGGCAGAGGTGAAAACCCACAATGGAAAACCTGGCACTAGACTGGCAATCAAAAATTGTTAAATAAAAATTCATGCCTGGTGACAAAATTATAACTCGCTAAATTTCAACCTTGAATTTTGATGATAAGGGTTTGGTCCTTTTTCAGAGCAGCCTAAAGGGGAAAAAAAAGCAACAAAGCAACAAAATGAAAATCTATATTTTAAAAAAGTACACTGTTAAACTTGGTTTGCTTATTTTGTGTATTGGCAAAGTGGGGTGGGGGTGGGTCTCAAAATACTAAAGCTTGTTTTGTTATAATCAGCCTCAGCAATATAATGCTCCATATTTTGTTCTTTCCCCCTTCAAGTAAACACTGCATTTGGCAGTATTTCAAGGTAGGATTTCACTATGACAAAGGCACTCACAACAATATTAGCATGTTGAGATTCCTTCAGCTATTTAAGTGCAGATTTAATGGTGCATACACACACACACTTGAATACAGAATGAAGGGTAGAAGCCAAACTCTATTTTCGGAGGTGTGGAAGACTTGAGAGACAAGCTCATTATGCAGTTCGGGACATACTGTATCATTGATTAACATTCATCATGCTCAATCTACCTCAAACTCCTCGTCAGCCGAGCTGTGTTGCAAATGTAAAACAGCCTCCCCTCATCCACTGCCACAGCCATGTTTGCAGACAGAGGTTAATGGGAGTGGAGCACCGTGTCGTTGTGTTGCCATGTATTGAGAGGACCTGAAGCTGGAAAGTTCAGGATGAGAGATGTTTACCCAGCGATACCTTAACGTGTCAGAGTGATTCGCCTCTGCTCGGGTCAGGCAGCAGGGAATTGTGGCAAAGTGTTACAGCGCCCTGATGGGAAAGCATGCAAATGGATCTGCAGCTGGACTGAAATGTTGAATGTCACTTTCCATTTTAATGCACTGGCCACCATGTTTAATTAACACTTCATATATATAAGACATGATGGTGAAAATTCAAGCTGTGTGAGATCATATGGCCTTGCTTTAAAAGATACATACGAGCTTTATATTTCAAGAGCATCTCCGGCTAGGGGCAGACTGCAGCCTGAGGTACAATAACAAAACTTATAAACCAAATCTAGACAGGCTGAGAGATGAGGTGAGGAATTAAAATGAAAAAGGTTTCCATTTGGGGGGCAAAAACAAGCCACCAAGTTCAACCAGAAAGGTCTGGGGAAAGCACCAGCAGGTGTTGGTTCCTTGTCAGAAAACAATGCTAATCACAGGGGAACATTCCCGCTGCAATTTAGTTTCTTTTCTTTTTTTTCTTTTGATACGAATAAATGTTTAACGTCCAACTGTTTAAAAAAAAAAAAAATTAACAAGAGGAAAAAAAAGGATCTAAATATTAGCATCTTCAAAGCAAGATTAAGAACAGAAACAAATAAAATTTACAGCAATTCTTTTTATTTCAGTTTGCAAATGCTAAATTTTATATTAAATACTGAAGGGTGAAAATATTGCCGACTGCTGTCTTTCATCTTTAGGGCTGTGAAAGCAAAGTTTAACAGACCAAGCAAGAGTTATAACACACTGTGTGTGTGTGTGTGTGTGTGTGTGTGGACAGCAATACTGATATTGCAACACTGCATAAATTAGAAGTGAGGACTGCAACAGCAAAGGTTACTCCAAAGGTCTTGAATGGTGGTCATTCGTGGTTTGAGTCCTACATAAGGATTTCTTGATCATATTGCCAGCCATTGAGGACTGTGAACAGTCTTTGGCTTAACTTGGACGTCTACAGAACTTAAATTTCCATCACAAATTTAACCCAAATTAGACTGAACATTCAAACGAAGGAGGATGAGTTGAGGCACTCTGGATTTGCAAGTATTTGATTTGCGCACCAACGCGTTTCGGCTATTCAGCCTTCATCAGAATAGCCGAAACGCGTTGGTGCGCAAATAAATTTACTTGCAAATCCAGAGTGCCTCAACTCATCCTTCTTCCTTTGAATGCCTTCCGGCCACGAGTTTGATGAGCACCTGCTGGCTTATTTTCTTTTGAGCCTTGTTTCCTAAGACTTGATCCAGCGAGCACTACACCTCCCCTCTTTCTAGACTGAACATTGTTGGAAATTGTCCTTTTAAATTTGGTATCTTCAACCCCAAAAAAATCGTATTGGGATGAACTGCTGCAACTCTGCTGCTTTAAAGCAACACGTCAGGTTAGACTTCCATACTTACTTTGCATACTATTGTAAAAAGCTGGAAAAGATCTCAAGTTACAAGACCCCTTACTCTTATTATATTGTGAATTTATACAGAATTATTAGCGTCCAGAAGTTATCTTCTGACCCCGAGTCTGCGTCATTTGATTTTCAGTATCGGCCGGTTTGAAGTCTCAATCTGATTGTTCTATAATACAGTGTTAGATAAAACACTTTATTCTCATTTAAGAAGGTTTTGATATCTTTAAAGCCTTACATTGGGTGCTCAAAAAACCAAAGTTGTTACAGGCGCTATATTAAGAATCCCAATTTGGCATTATCATGATGAGAGAAGCTGTTTTTTGGCATAAGAGTTGTTTCTCACAGTTGTGAAAACAATCCACCAAAAATCACTTTATCCTTTTGTAATTTATGAAGACTTGCATTCAGAGATGGCTGCAGAATGACCCATTGGTGTTCACAACCCCTGTGATGACTAATATATCCAAATTATGTTTGGGGTCATGGCTCAAAACGTTTGGGAACCACTGGCCGACACCGTTTAAGCTAACCAGTGTCAAACTTCGTCAGCCTACCGTAGCATTAGCATCGCATTTTCTGTTAATCATCATTATATTTATTGGAATGTCTATTCAGCTTGTACTGTAAAATCTAATGCAACTTATCAGCAGCTACCTTTCCTCTCTGTGGACTCCACGCATGATAAGCTCTAATAATAGTGGCGGTAAAGAAGGTTAATTTGGTCAATTTTGAGATCTGGGAAAAGAAAGAGAAGAGGAAAAACATAAAAAAAACCAAAACAAAAAACTTGTGGTGTATTGACTGTTATGAAGCTGCCATAAATAAGAGTTAATGTTTCCGGTTAAACCGGATGTTGTATCCACAGTCACTGGCGTAGAAGAAGAATAAAACTACCAGGCCTGAAGCAGCCATGAAGTAGCTACGTCCCGGCCTCCTTCTTTAACCATAAGAACGCAACAACTGGCGACGAGGATTAAAAAAGACATCTTTTCATAGGGAAGGGGAGGTACTAGTGAGTACTATGGCCCTATTTGGAAGAATCGATGAGTTTAAACCGGAAAATGAGCCGTGGTCAGCTTACATCGAGCGGCTAGAGCAGTTCTTCGAGGCTATCGATATAGCCACTGATAAGCATGTAGCCACTCTATTAAGTGTAATGGGTGCAGCTACATATGGACTTTTAAGAAATTTGGTGCAGCCCCACAAGCCTAAAGATAAGACCTATGATGAGATCGTGGCTATCTTAAAGGCCCATTACGAACCAAAGCCGTTGCTGGTGGCAGAAAGATTCCGTTTCAACCAGTGTAACCAAAAGGCTAGCCAGCCTGTGGCGCTATATGCAGCGGAGTTGAAACAGTGTGCCGTTAAACTGCGAGTTTGGAACAAACTTGGACTCGTCACTGCGG
Organism: Atherinomorus stipes; assembly: GCA_023101725.1. Classification (NCBI taxonomy): domain Eukaryota; kingdom Metazoa; phylum Chordata; class Actinopteri; order Atheriniformes; family Atherinidae; genus Atherinomorus; species Atherinomorus stipes. The sequence continues at coordinate 143,213 of JALJCO010004757.1, forward strand.
GATCGATTCGTCAGTGGCATAAAGAATGAAGCCTGCCAGCGGAGACTGTTATCTGAAAATGACCTCACTTTTGCCAAAGCGTTTGAAATTGCGCTAAACATGGAGACGGCGGATCGAGACGCACGTCAGCTCAGAGGAGCCGAAAGTGAACTTGGTGGGGCGACAACCGTTCACAAGGTGAGATTACAAGGACAAAAAACCTGCTACCGATGCAAGGGAAAGAACCACCATGCCAATGACTGTCATTTTAAAGAGACGAAATGCCATCATTGTGGGAAAATAGGACACATAAAAAAGGCATGCCGTTCTAAGACTCAGACTGCTACCACAAAGAGTTCACAAAATGGAAGACAGGGAAAAAACACCAAGTATGTGGAAGCAGAAGAGGATACAGATTTAGGAGTTTTCACTATCCTAACCATCACAACAGAGGATGTTGAACGTTACAAAGAAACTCTGTCGATTTCAGGAGTAGCCCTGGAGATGGAAATCGATACTGGTGCTGCGAGAAGCATCATCTCACAACATGTATATAAAAAAAAGCTTTCACACCTGCCATTACAGAAAAGTACTGTAAAGCTTAGAGCCTACAATGGGGGTCATATTCCTGTTCTTGGTCAGATAACTGGAACGGTGGCTTATGGGGATCAGTCGAAAGATCTGACACTGTTGGTGGTGAAAGGACAGGGCGCAACACTCTGTGGGCGTAACTGGCTGGAAAGCCTCAATCTGAACTGGAAACAGATTAAACACCTGCATGAACAAAAAACACTTAAAGACATTCTGGATGCACACACTGAAGTGTTCACTGAAGAGTTGGGAACTCTAAAAGACATCAAGGCCAGTATTATAGTCAAACCAGAGATAACGCCAAAGTTTTGTAAACACAGGCCGCTACCCTTTTCCATGAAGGAACGTGTGGAAAACGAGCTTAAGAGACTAGAGGAAGCTAACATCATCTCTCCAATTAAGCACAGCGAGTGGGCAGCGCCAATAGTGCCAGTGGTCAAAAGAGACAAATCGCTGCGCCTATGTGGAGACTACAAAGTGTCAGTAAACCAGGCAGTTGAAACTGATACTTACCCATTGCCACGTCTAGAGGAACTTTTAGCAACTCTTAGTGGAGGCAAAGTCTTTTCTAAGATTGATCTAGCGTCAGCTTATCAACAAGTGTTACTAGATGATGATTCGAAAAAATATACCACCATTAACACCCACAAAGGTTTGTTTGTGTACAACAGACTTCCATTTGGGATTTGCTCTGCACCATCCATTTTCCAGAGGATTATGGAAAACCAGATGAAAGACTTACCTGTGGTTGTATTCCTGGACGATCTACTTGTGACAGGACGTTCTGAAGAGGAACATCTTCACAACGTGGAGGCTGTCTTGCAACGTCTCCAACAAAGTGGACTTCGTGTGAAACGCACAAAGTGCGAGTTTGGAAAAGACTCAAATAGAGTACTTGGGACATGTGCTAGACGAACATGGCATCCACCCATCACAAGAGAAAGTAAGAGCCATACAGGAAGCCCCAACTCCTACCAATGTCAAGGAACTTCAGGCGTTCCTGGGACTGGTAAATTACTACGGAAGGTTTGTGCCGCAGCAAAGCACAGTGTTGGCACCACTGTACAGACTGTTAAAAGAACAAGTTAAATGGACTTGGTCTGATGATGAACAAGATGCTTTTGAAAAGTGTAAGCACCTGCTGACAAGTGATCGAGTGTTGGCACACTATGACCCTGAACTACCCCTCACATTGGCATGTGATGCTTCTGCTTATGGAATAGGAGCTGTCATTCAACACACCTTTCCAAACGGGGAGGAGCGTCCTATCGCTTATGCCTCCAGGACGCTGGCTCCAGCTGAGAGAAAATATTCTCAAATTGAAAAAGAGGCAATAGGACTGATTTATGGTGTAAAGAAGTTTCACCAGTATTTGTGGGGCCGGCATTTCAACTTGGTTACAGACCATCGACCCCTGTTAACTCTTTTTGGTGAACATAAGGGTCTGCCTACACTTGCAGCAGCTCGAATTCAGCGATGGGCAATGATCCTGTCAGCTTACGATTATCACATTGTCTACCGCAGATCTGAGGAACACTGCAACGCTGATGGGCTCTCCCGATGCCCCCTGCCGGAGACAGATGACACTGGAACAGCTGTGACTTCAGCTGTAGTGCATGCGCTGATGAGTGAGCATTTGGATGCAGCACCCCTCAATGCTGTGCAAGTGGCCACATGCACACGCACAGACAGTGAGTTATCACGTGTGTATAAAAATGTTATGGAGGGATGGCCAACACAAACTGAGGGAAACCTTAAAGTGTATTTCACAAAGAGACATGAACTGTCCACAGAGCAAGGATGTGTTCTGTGGGGCACTAGAGTCATTGTGCCTAAAAAACTGAGACAGACTGTTTTGAAGGAAATCCACACAGGACACCTAGGCATAGTTAAAACCAAAGCATTGGCACGAAAATATGTCTGGTGGCCAAATCTCGACTCAGACATTGAACAGATTTGCAAAGAATGTGTAACCTGTCAGCTGGACCAGAAAATGCCACAGCAAGCTCCACTCCATCCGTGGGAGTTTCCGGGGGAGTCCTGGAAGAGGTTGCATATAGATTTTGCAGGTCCTTTTCAAGGCAACATGTTCATGCTTGTTGTTGACTCATATTCTAAATGGTTGGAAGTATTTCGCATGGCACACATCACCTCCCAAGCAACCATTACAAGACTTAAACGGCTGTTTGCTTCTTATGGTTTGCCAGAACAGATTGTGACTGACAATGCTACTACTTTCACATCAGGGGAGTTTCAGGCGTTTTGCAAGCGGAATGGCATTCTGCACACTACAAGCGCTCCTGGACATCCTGCAACGAATGGACTGGCGGAGAGATACGTTCAGACTTTTAAAGCTAGTTTAAAGAAACTGGCTCACCTTGACCTACACATTGAGGACAAGATTTCTTTGTTCCTGTTACAGTATCGAACGACACCAAACAGCACTACTGGCCAGTCTCCTGCAGACATGTTTCTACATAGGCATATCCGCACACGACTGGATTTCATCAAACCTTGTACCAAAGGGCTGGTACGCCGTCATCAGTATCAGCAAAAGGATCTCCATGATCGCAGGGCTGTGGATCGTTCTTTCGAGGTGACAGATAAGGTTTATCTGCGCAGCACGGTGGGAGGAGATCATAAGTGGGTACCGGGTTCAGTGACGAGACGCACCGGTCCTGTGTCATATGAGGTCAGAGAGCAGCATTCAGAGACTGTGCACAGGCGTCATGCAGATCAACTACGACCTCGGGTTACTGCTGAACTGGACACAGGGGGTACTGATGCGTCACCTGAGCAGCAACAGGGCGAGGAGAGTAATGCAGCTCAGGACAGTGTTGATGTTTCATGCACATCAGAATTAAACCCACAACCTGTGACTTTAAGACGCTCAACTCGTGTGGTGAAACCACCCAAACGTTACATGACTTGAAATGCTGTTATAATTGAGTCATATGTGTACAATTGGTACTGTATATGTGTAAACCTCTGCTACCTGCATTTAAATGTTTTGTTTGTTATGCTGAGGTCAGGTTAGATTATTTAATGTCAGCAATATCTGAAAATGGAAGTAGTTCTGAAAATCTGAAAGAGTTGACAATAGTTGTCTTGTCATGTATGGTGTGATCTCACATTTTGATTTATTTGTTAACTAGATATCAAGGTTCCTCAGTTATCAGCTTTCAGTTAAAGGGGAGAAGATGTGGTGTATTGACTGTTATGAAGCTGCCATAAATAAGAGTTAATGTTTCCGGTTAAACCGGATGTTGTATCCACAGTCACTGGCGTAGAAGAAGAATAAAACTACCAGGCCTGAAGCAGCCATGAAGTAGCTACGTCCCGGCCTCCTTCTTTAACCATAAGAACGCAACAAAACTAAACCCCGAAACCAAGCATGCCAAATCTCATCTCTGAAACTTTGCATTGTTTTTATTTCTGCTGACCCTGTGACCTTACATGCAGTCAAATTGGTAGAGAAAATGGAGAGAATTCCTTTTGGTGGAAGGAATGGAAGAACAGAGAGAGGGACAGTTGTATTCACCCTCCATTTTCTATACAGTACACAGAGTTAGAGGCCTTTCACTGGTGACCATGTTTTTTAACCCAAACCAGGAACCTTTTTGCTGTGAGGCACTAACTGCCACACCACTGTGCAGCTGTATTCACTTCTACTGTACACCATTTGCAGTTGTATGCTGGATATATGGTAAGCTTTTTTTAAAGTCCTCAAACAGGTTCTAACGCACACACACGTACACAAAACGCCCCCCAAAATTCAGGTAAGCTAGGTTAAATGGCCCCTGTAGTCCGTCTGACTGATTTAAAACTCAAAGGCCACCTGCCTGGCACCCCTAGTCCTGTAATTGCCATCACTCCTCTGACAGCTAGAAAATCACACAAGAGGGGGATTATCTTGTGGCAAAAAGGTTTTTGTGTGCAGCAGAAGCACACAGTTGATTGCATTAATGTACCCATGGAGCCCACCCCTGTGGAGGAATTAAATATAAAAAGCTGTGGTAGCTTTGCATTGTGTTTATAGGTGGCTCCACTTAAAGCAACAGCTATTCATTGGTGATCGCTGTAGATCAACACACATTAGGTGAAAGTGGGTTATAGGCAAAGCTTTTTTTTTTTTTTTTTTTTTTTTGTATGGCATATTACATGTACAAGGAACTCAAAGTGCTTTACATCAAACATTCAAAGCAATGTGCATAAGAAACATCAAAGTACATTAAATATAGAAGAATTAAACAAGCTAAAGACTAGAATAAAAAGAAAACAGGACAAGCTACAATATAATGACAAAATTAAATTTAGTGGTAAAAAGAAAATATCTAAAAGTTGTCGCACCAGAGTTTTCAGAGCTGATTTTAAAACAACTAAGGTCGATCAGACTTCAGGTTTTCTGGTAGTTTGTTCCAGATATCTGGGGGGGGCTTTGTGAAGACAGAGGATCCTGAATTAGTTGCAGATGTCTTAGGGATTTTTTTTTTTAAAGAGACAGAAAAAGGCACAGGTAAAATTTTGATAACTTACCAAGCCTACCAAAAACAAGCAATTTTCAAAAATGAATTTAGTTTTGTTATCTAACTGAAGAAAAATCCTGGCACATTCACATAGATTTTTACAGAGGCACACATGGAAGCTTTGTATGGGACCAGAGTGTCTTGGTGAGGCAGTAATATAGAGCTGAGTGTCATCAGCATGGTGAGATTTATTTGTTTCAATGATCTAGTCATTGCATGTAGTTGCTGAACAATAGGAGGCCGAAACAAGAGCCTTGTGGAACTCTACAGGACATTTTTGTTTTATCGATCAATTGCTGTGAAGAAGCCCCTTTTTTAAGTAGGGTTCAAATCAATTCAGAGCTGGACTAGAAAATCCCATTCTCCAGTGGGTCTAATTGGATGTTTTTTTCCAACTGTGTTGAAAGTGGTACTGAGATTAATGGAACCAAATCTGAACTTTTGCCATTTCTGTGTTGAGATGGATGTTTTAAATGATTTTCTTTTGACCTGGACCTTATTTCAAAGAGTTTATACATGCATTTACTTACCGGTAAAAATTCTGTATCACTTTGACTCCTTTGGAAGATATTACACTGAGTCGCCCTCCGGCATCCAGTATAATGGCAGAGACGGAGCAGCATCTCTATGAGGCATTGTTTGCAGCAGAACTCCTTTATTTCACCCATACAGTAAGCAGACTGAATGAAAAAATGAGTACTATTGTCCTGTGAGTTCAGAGGTTCAAAGTTTTTAGTTTGGTGGTGTCTGGGTGTCAAGCTGCTCTCTCAGCTGTACTGCGGCACGCGCCCGTCAAGGCGCACATGGCTTGTAAAGTCTTGAGAAAACCTTCCAATAAATAAGAGTAAATTTTGAAATCACAGGACAAGCAGTACTCGTTAGTTCGTTCATTCTACTTAAAGCATTGATGAAATGAAGGAGTTTTTGCTGCAGATAATGCCTTATAGAGAGGCTGCCCTGTCTCTGCCATCATACTGGATGTACGTCAAAGGGGGACTCAGTGTACAGTAATATCTTCTGAAGAAGTCAAAGTGATAAGTGTTATCGATGCGTAAATGCACGTACCTGTATAAACTCCTAAAAAATAAGATCCAGGTTGGAAAAAAAAGAAAGTTATCCTTTAAAGACACACAACGTAACTTTTAGACCTTAAAAATCTGCGTTTCTGACTCGTTTTAATGGCACACAAACATTCATTTTGCGCATTTTCGAGCCGTCACTGCCCAGAGGCGTCCCGGGGCTCAAACAGCACTATGTAACATCATGTCGGATTCGGTAAGGAAACATTACAGGAGGAAGAGAGGAAAAGGAAGAGAGGAAGGGACAGAACAAGAGTCAAGATAAGACTGTTTTTTACTAGCTGGAGTGAATCACGGTGCAGTTATGATACAAGATGGTTGCTAGTTTAGTCGCCGATAGGGGGCACGTCACTGAGAAAACTGCTAAAAGTTCCGTTGTGTGTCTTTAAGACTTTCACAAGGACAGGGCTGTGTGGTCAAAATCTTGATTGAGAGTCAGTGAAACAATTGTTAAAAGCCGAGATTTGTAAAGTTTCTGAGAATGCTTTTTCTTATATTTTACTTACAAATTAGGAGGTTTGAGATGGGCCTATTGGATCAAACAACAGTCCTATGTATGTGTGTATATTTATGTTCTTTCCTTTATACAGCTGATGCATTAGGGTTATCCTTTTTGGGATAACTTTGCGACCACAGATATGGTCGTCTGACAACATAAAATTTTCCAGTTCTATCTTTAAATATTTAAAGTAACAGGACATACAGTAGAGGAAAAGATAATGCTTTCTTTTTTTTTTTTTTTTTTAACATAATCGCTGTTGCTGTTTGAACTTTCTAAGTCCTGCTGCTGGTTTAGGGAGAATTTCATAAATGTTTGGTTTATCAACACATTTATTGGTTGCTATGCAACTTCTTTAGTCTCCCCTCAAACCTGAACAATTTGAAGGTCATTGTGAAACCACATCCATATCCGTATGATATTCATCTACTCACCGAACTGCAAATCTATATCAATACATACTGTTGACCTAGACTGAGGTTATTTTTTTTATTTTTTTTTTTAAAGAAATGTAGGAGATCAGTGCAACAAACCAACTGCACACTGTATAGGAATTTCAATCTTATGCACAGCCCTTGTCACACAATGTAAATTTATCGTTTTGTTGCAACGGTTCATCAGTGATTGTAGAAATGCTCATCCAGTTCATTAGCATCTTGTCTGGACCATAGGAAGTCCTTCCCAAATGAAATTGGGAGCTCAGCTGAGTAAACTGAATTCTTTATATTGTCTCTATTTGGCAGTTCAATGTTTTCTGTTCTTTTTTTTTTTTTTTTTGATGCAGTCATATTAGATAATTTGGCTACTCAGAACAGAAAACAATTGCTTGCATGCTCCTAGTTTACTGCAGGGGTTGTAACCATCACTGTCATGTTGTCAATTGGGGCAGCAGTAAAATGGATCAGCCACCGAAATAATGATCACGATTAGGAAAAAACACACACACAATAGGGGGAAAAAGATCAGTTTCAGATTATATTGAAGATGATTTTTTTTTTTTTTTTTTTTTTTTTTTTTGCTGTCGTCAGGATAAATATTTGGGCTTGACCATCAATTTTAAGCAGAAAGATGGTATCAGTAGAAACTGTGAAAGTGATTTGAGATGAGACTCTTGACTGCAAAGCTGCCGCTGGCAATCCTGCGCCTGAAGCGTTTTCAGCCATTGCAGCATTGGCTTCTGGGTGGTAACACTGGATTTACATGTTTCTTCTTGAATCTTGGACAGCATCCAAACACCGAAGATTGAACGGCTGAACAGAGGTTGAAATAATACATTTACTTTTGTACTTTTCACTGGAAAATTGGGCCATGTTAAAAAAATAAATATCTGCAACTCTTAATGTTAATCTTAATATCCTCTGAATATCTTACTATTCAGAGGATGCTTTTGAAAATGTTTGCTTTGATCAGTTTGTAGTTTAAAACAAATGAAAATTACATTCATGTAGGGCATGATTGTTTTAACTTGGGATCTGCATTTTGATGAACTTTGGAATTTAACTTCCTAAGCTTATTGAAAAACTAAACTAAAATGCAACATGAAGGAAGTACACAGTTAAATAAATGTCAGCTGCTCAAATCAAGACTCAGCAGTCAACCTGCATCTAAAGGTAAAGCACTGTGCTATGAAGGCAGTGATGTACACAGCCAGGGGAGACCCTCATGATGGCTAGATGGGTCAGTGACACATGTGACAGGAACAACTCTCAAGGTGCTAATTACCCCTCAAGAGGTTAAATGCCTGGAGCTGTCCATCTGAACAGCCCTCATTGATAAGTTCAGATACTTTCTAATCAATTCCTAAGCAGGGGGATTTATGTTACAAAAATTATTGACCTCATCCGTTAAGCCCCATTTCCACCAACTGATCCAGCTTATACCAGACAGTTTGACGCATTTTGATTTGGTAAACCCTGATGTCATGCATTTTCATAGCCAACGGTACCTTTATCTGGTGGGCAGGGTATAAGCTAGATAGCGATAAATACATGAGTTATAACAGCATGATGTAATAGCAGCACAACACCTTCATTTAGGGCGCATTCACAAAGCTTTTCTAATTCGAATCAGTCTGTTTGCTCAAAGTCCGCTTTTTTGGGGGGAGTTGTGAATGCGCAATCAGACTTTAATCCAGAACAAAGAATCGGACTGGGTCCGCCTACAAGTGCAAGTCTCGGTCCGATTCAAGTGGAGCAAATACAGAAGTGGATAACAGAATTGCATTGGCAATGTGTGTAAAATGTTGGGCAACGTGGGTAAACACTACGACGACAACACACACACGTGTGGGACTGCAGTAGCCTACTTAAGATGGCTTGTGGTCAGATGTGGAGTGACAAAGTAAAAGCTTTAATCGCTATTTGGTCTGATGAAAGCATATCCCAGCTCCTCGTTAGTAGCCTACGCACATAAATGTTTTGTGGAGGTTGTGAGAAGAACCTTCTTGTTCTTCATTGTTGGTCTTGTCTTCACCTACGTTGAATCCGAATGCAGCGCCGCCTGAGATTCTTGGCCCGTTTGGCTCATTTGGCTATCGTGCAGCATTAATGCGATCTCGGTCCAGAAGTCCACCCCCGCCCCTAGCCAAACTGAGTCCCCAAATGGACCGAGTCTTCCGGACTATGCTTTCTGAACGCACCCTTAATCACAGGAGAAAAAAAAAAAAAAAAGACCGAAACTAAGGATGTGAATATTGGTTGTCCTGCAGTTTGTCCTTTCTTCTTGACAAGTGGCTTTAAACATCAACAAAGTACATGGTGCTTTCTGTTTGGATCAGTTAAACTGATCCAAACAGAAGTGTACCAGAATAGCAGGGTGGCTTGAATTGGATATTCTTGCACCGTCACAGTTTTTGCCAATGGAAACATACACAAAAAATTACTTAACCTCCTGAACCCTAGCAATATTTTAAGACAAAAACACCTAAAAAGACATACCCAAAGTAAATGAAGAATTGCCCCACAATAATTAGGTTGATTTTCATGTTCTTGGTATCTAGGGACATCTACAGTATATGACGGCAATACCAATGATATAGGACTGAATATATTATGAAATATCTACATCAGAACATTAAACAAAAATGCAGTGACAATATGAAAAACTGTATTCAGTAGAGTTATGAATTACCTTGGTTTAGTGCTATATTGTGTTGATGTGTTTATATAACAAGGTAAATAACTAGCATGGCAACACAAATTAACATGTAATCAACAAAAGTAATCACAAAAAAAAAAAAAAAAAACTCCCTCATAAAGCGGGTCCAGGTTTCACATAAGGGAAAGTCTCCGGTGAACCGGCATGTTGGAGGACCTGATAACTTCTGTCCGGTTGCTGCTGTATCTCCGCTGTCTTAGTGATGATTCAAATAAAATGATCCAACTCAAAACATTAATTCAATATGCTCTAGTCTTTAGCCTTGGAGTTTAGGTTGCCTTGGTAATGTGTAGTTCACTAAAACCTTGGTATTGTTTGATTCAGTACCTTCTCCACTTTCGTAAGACTACAAAATCTGCCATGCTACGGCAGTTGTAGGGGAATATAAACTGATCCTTTCTGCTAATTTGACTCCTTAAATGTCTCGTTAAGCCCATTAAGTTTAAAAATTGTTTATTAATGTTTGCACTAAAACACACTTTTTTTTTTTATCAAATTTTTGTGCACATTAGGAATGCTTTTATCATTATCGTACAATCTAAAAAGCCACAAATGTTCACTAAAAAACCTGAATGTCAGAGTATTAAAGTATTTGCCAAATTGGACAAAAGATGAATTTGATTAGACGGGCACTTGACCTTTTCATTGCTGATTCTGTATTTGCTGCCTATGTAAATATGAGTGTGCTTGGTTGTTCGTTTCGACATGGTAGCTGAGACAGAGGAACAAAAGATAAGAGTTCAGACTAATTGATGGACGTACAATGGGACTAAGCTGCCTTATTGTCTGCTTTAGCCTTGACTGTGCTGTTGTCTATGCTGATACTGAATATGATAAAGTATAACCAAAATAAGTTATCATAATGCAGTACAGTATAATTCAATAAACTAAAATAAGCAAATGCTAAATACATAAATGTCACAAGACAATTCTACAAATTATTTTGATTGAATTGTGCTATATTAACATCAATTTATTGTACTGGATTCTATTATCGTGCAGTAAAACTGTTTCTGTCACAAGGCACCCATCTCCAGTATCAACCTAAGCCATTGAAAAGAATAGAACAGCCTCAAGGCTGAAGCAGAACACCAGCGTCTAGAAGACAGCAGGTACAGTTTCTACCATCATGTCACAAACGCAAGACAGATCGTTGCCTGAGCATCGCTAATTGCTAGCAGAAGGATTGTTGGCTTTCTACTGTAAACATCAGACGAGAGCATCGCTTCTGGCCTGTAGTATTACTCTCGCCAATCAATCACTCTTGTCAATCACCCTCGCCTTACCTGTTGACTTTTGCCTATCAATCACTCTTGCTATGGTACAGTAGTAAGAGTGATTGACAGATGAATAGACAAAACACGCGATGAGAGCAGAAATGATTGCTGGATGTTTTGTAAGTCCCAATACTTTGACAGCAGATGTACAGTATAACATTTTTATATTTAGCACTTTTAATTCATCATAACTTGGGGCAGTGAACCTAATTTCATCGAAAATTGCAAAAATTACTGAAAGAAACATCTTCTATACCACAAAAGATTGTTGATTTTGACAGGAATGTGAAAAGGAGGATGCAGGCTTGATTGAAAGTATCCTGCAGTCAGGAGATGGTTTTACATTGGCTTTGAGAGGTCCCTAACCAAGTGAAATACTCCCAAAGGTATCTAAATGGGATCTATGATGAGAGATGGGCAAACCCTGTAAATGTGTTGGACGCAGACGTAGAGAGAGAGATGGACAGAGGCCACCCGTTGGTAGGGTAAAGGGCTACATGCACAACTCCATTATTTCCTGAACTTAAAGTGATACGTGTAACTTTGGAACCTATTTTTAGCCAAAAATTAAGAAAATATAATTTTAAAAATAATATAATAATAAAAAAACACGAGTCGCTAAAAAAGAACGAGCGGGCTGGGGGGGGTCAAATCAAACAGACTAAGTGGGGGGGCTTTGGATCGACGGGGGATGATAGATAAAAAAAATCTAGGCGCATAAAAAAAGATAATGGGGGAGGAGAGAGGGGGAAGCCGCTTAGACACCCGACATCCACATGCACAGAATGATGTGCCTTTATTTTCTACTTGCCCTCATGCTGAACAAGACTCTAAAGCACTTTTTAAATATCTCAACTGCAGCCAAAGATCCGGGGGGGGGGGGTGTTATCTGCCAACTTTCGTATAATGGGGGTGACCAGCGCTCGAAACAAAAAGGTCCATAAAAGTCTACAAAAACTTGGCATCAATGTAATCCAAGTGTCCTGAGAGGGTAGCATCCATAATTTACTCTAAACATTATCATTTACCATATTTTTATATCCTAAACAGTAATACATCACACTTCCCGATGCGTATACATGCAAGTTCACAACACTACGGAAGCCGCGGTGTTCAGTGCCTACTCTGGCGATAATGCAAGCGTAGCAGAAGAGATTCCTTGTTTACATTGTGCTAAGAGCGACCGAGCTGTGAGAGGGGTTGGCTACTGATTTAAAAAGAGAGAAAGAAAAGGTAAAAGCACAATCTCGTCGTCTGCAGCTTCCATAGTGTTGTGAACTCGCATGGACGCACATTGGGGAAGTATGATGTATGACTGTTTAGGCTATAAAGATGTACTAAATGATGTCGTTTTGAGTTAATTATGGGCACTACCCAGTCAGGACACTTGGGTTACATTGGACGGGCAGTATAGAGGATAATTGCTAAGTAGGGATCGACCGATACAGCTTTTTTAGGGCCAATACCAACATTTTCTCATTAGCCTCAGCCGATACAACCTACCGATATTTGGAGCCGATATTATAGGCCGATATTGCATTACCAGTATTGACCCAGCAGCAGGATTTTATATCATTTTTCATATCAAAGTATTTTGACTTTGTGAGCAGCAGATTATTTGTCTTTTTTTTTTTTTTTTTTACTTGTTCTATCCAGCATCATCTCCCTCCACCCCAATGTCCCTCCTCCTTCTACCCTACACACATACCCCCCCCCCCCCCCCCCCCCCCCCCCCCCCCCCCCCCCCCCCCCCCCCCCCCCCCCCCCCCCTCCAACACCCACATACACTCCCCCCACACACATGCACCAACCCGCTCCACCCTCCCATCTTTCATCCCCACACTCACTCCTCCCCCCCCCCCCCCCACCCTCCTCCTTCTACCCTACACACTTACCCCCACCTCCTGATGCCCTCCAACACCCAGATGCACTCCCCCACACACATGCACCAACCCGCCCCCTCCCTCCAACCTTGACCTAAACACACGCACTCCTCCCCCCACCTCCCTATACCCCCAGTTACCCCCCATGCACTTCTCCCCACACATGCCCTGCCCCACCCTTTCCTCCGACCTGACAGACTCACGCCCTTCTTTCTTCAACCCCTCACACCCATCCCTACCCGACACCCACAAGCATACGCCTCCTTCTCCCATCCCCCCTTTCCTCCAACCACTTACCCACATCTCCTCCCTCTTTCAGCCCATATTCCTCCCTCCCACTTTTACCCTTTTACACTCGCATTCATTTGCTCTCACACACCCACCTCACCATTACCCTTGCCTCCGTGCCTCCTGGGTGATAGCCCAGACCGGAGAAGGAGCTGTGAGCTCCAAGCCCCCGGCACACTCCTCCCCAGACGCAGCAGAACAGGCATCCCCCGAGCCAGCAGACCCCCCGCAATGCAGCCGGCCATGACCACTAGCTCGTGGAGCAGCCACTACCTCCCCTCCCCCCAGTAGCGCCAAGGAGACCGGGGTATAAAAGGACCCCGTTTCCCTCTACCCCCGCTTCCACACACTATATGGCCCACCTCTCAGAAGTGGTAATGGGTTGTGAGCTGTCGTTATTTTATGTGTTTAGGTGTCTAAGCGTGGTTAAAACTGGGGAGCAGGCTGTCTCTAGACGTGGCGAATGAAGGCACTTTGTTGCCCCCCCTCACCATGCCTGCTTGACACGTGCCCTCCCCAAGACCCTACGTGTGTGTGTGAGGTAGAGTGGAGGAGTAGAGAGGTCTTGAGAAGGGAGACCAGAAGGGTGTGAATTCCTCTGGAAGTTGAGCCGTTATCAGTATTAGGTACCCCTGCCTCCCGGGATCCCTCCAGGGCAGAAGGGGCCAGGCACGGGCACCCCCACGACCAGGGACCACTGCCCTGCATCTTTCAGTTCTTACAAACTCCAACACAGGTGATGCAGATTAGCTGAATTTCTTGTCAAGTTCTTTGTAAGCCTACTGATTGGCCATTTATTTGAATCAGGTGTGTTAAAGTACAGACCCCTCTAAAACATGCAGGACATTGGTCCCTGAGGACCAGGACTGAGAAGCACTGGTTTACAGCAATTTTAAAGTTGTCACAGATTTGAATTGCATTCGTCTGAACTTTTCCAAGGCACTTAGTTTTGCTTTGTTGATTTAGCAGAATACAGTCATTCTTATTTTGAATATTAAACCGCTGTCCAAGTTTCAATCATCTGGAAGAGGAAATGGGTTTTGCCCAAGAGTTTGCTGTATTTAACATCAGTCAATTTTGCATTTTCACCTAATTCCCTGTGGCTATTTTTTGTTCAAGCAAAACAAACAAGAAACCTTATGCATGATAATAACAGTTCTATTGGGATAATGTTCTTAGGGTAATTTGTGAAACATGCAGCTTGCTTTTTTAATGGTAAAAAAAAAAAAGTTTTTTTGCAGCATTTTTTCCACAGGAGCTTGAATTGTGCCAGGAATGAAAATTTAAGAAATAAAGTATTAATCTGAGAGTTTTTAGAAATGCTTGTTTAAAACACAAATTAAAACATCCAAAAGCTCGAGCAAAAGATTTTGGCTTCATAAACCTGAAGCTGACTTCCGTGTTCCGTGTCAATGTAGTATCAGCATGGTGATAACTGTCTGGGTGGAGCGACACATTTCTGCAGACTTGATATGACTTATCTTCCCTGAACGTTAGACCTCAGCAGGCATTTTACAGACCAAGGGCTGAAAAAAATCTTCTAAGGAAAAAGCTTGAGGTCCATTGAGGTTATGAGTGCTTTACCTTCATTCACATACACTACACTCAAAAAGTTAGGGATATTTGGGTTTTTGTATGATGCCAGAATAAACCTAAAATCCACTACAACCTTTTCAGGTGAACTGAATTAGACTTTCTCTAAACTTTTTTCAATGCACATGTACACCGTTCAATGGTTAAATATCTATTATAAAACGGGTGTTTCTCATTCTTAAATGTGATTGGCTGAGCTGCGTTCCAAGCCCGTGGTAAAACAGACTGTAACCTACACGTAGATCCGGCAGACCGCAGCACAAAATATCCCTGCGCCAACATAAACAGATGTTGCGTTGCTTAGCAACCAACTGCTGAGTTCAACCGATTGGTTGGATTATATTTGTTTTAAGACTTTTGTAGACTTTGTGGTGAATTTTGATATTTTGGGTGTCCTGAACCTGGATGAGGGGTGGAAGATGACAGCGCAGATTTCACCGCGGACATGTTGCCTCATTTGCAAAGCAGGCGTCACATCTGCACAAAAACAGCTGCCGCCAAACGCACACCACCATTTCTCCAAACATTATTTTTACACCACTATTAATGGAAGTAACAACATTAACGAGGCCAGACAGCCTGAATTGATGAGAGCGAATGGCCAATGTGTAGCCGGATTTTTGTAAAACGAGCGTCTTCCCTCCTCCAACTAAGAAAATTTAAAAAAAAAAAAAAAAAAAAACACGCATCCACCTTGTTTTTGGAAGAAAAATCCTCATACTGAACTGCAGAAGTACGTTAAGCACATTCACAGAGTTTAGCTGTTGATGGTTCGCTCCTTTACCGTCGTCAGCCAGGCGATGGCCCGGGAGAAGTGCTGCTTTATATCCACATTTTAATACTTATCAGCTGTATGGAGAAATATTAATATGTCTGGATAAATGAAACGGGGGGGGAAAAAGAAGTGATGATTGGCGGGTAGGAGGAGTTTGCTGCTTAAATGGAGGGGAAAGCGTTTGCAGTCGGAAAGAGGGTTTAACAAAACAAATAAAGCATGGATCTTTGGGAGCAAAGTTAATAAAATAAAATAAAAATCGACTGAGCAGGCCATCGGATCTGAGCGGATCATCTGTCTGATCGCCGTTTTAAACATGTGAAAACTCCGCTGACCCAGTTCACAGCTTGTTCGCCTGGAAAGCGATCCAGAGTAAACACAGCAGCAAATGTGATCAGAGCTTTTTTTTTTTTTTTTTTTGTCGCAGGCAGTGATGTTTCAAACCTTAAAACCCTGGTTATTAATGTCCACACGCAGTTGCATAAACGAGGTAAACTAAATCCTCACTTTGGTCGAAGTTTTTGAAATGAACTTTTCTTAATGCCAAAAAAAAAAAAAAAAAAAAAGTAGATAAAAAAAATACAAAGAAATAAAATCTGCGTTTACGTGTTAATGATGGGCCAAATCGTAGGAAATATCTTCGTTTTACGAGACCCTCCTACTTGTGAACAAGCTGGGTTGCTTAGCAACCATACTGTTCACTCAATCTTATGTGTTGGGAGAACAAATAGTTCTCTATTTCATTATTACCCATAAATTGTTTATTTTGTATGTGTGTATTTATTTTTATTTATTTTATAGGCAATATGTGAGGTAACCGTTTTATAAAAGCAATAAGCCCCTTGAATCCGTGGGTTACAGCGGTTTTACAACGGCGGAGGGGCACTCCGCTTCGCGTCGTGCCCCGCCGTTGTAAAACCGCTGTAACCCACGGCTTCTCGGGGCTTATTGCTTTATTGCACATCATGCTGTTCTCCAAAAACTGAAAGTTGAATATCCCTAACTTTTTGTGAGTAATGTATTTTGGGAGTCTGTTCAGCCTTTTTATGTTTTTTAAAAAAAACTCTGAGCACTGAAAATCTGCCAGGAGCAGAGATCTGAGAGATATTTTTAGTGTGTAAATCCAATAATCATGAGTTGTATAATCACCGTGATAGTAACTGTGACTATGCTATGGAGATGGACAGCTCATATTAGCAGCCCACTCTGGGCACTTTGTGTGAAATTCCATTTTTTGATTACTGATGCAGCTTATCCCCTTCTCATATCAGACAACAGTTATCACGTTCATGCTAGTTTTTGATAATATGCCATAACTACTACAAATTAGTGACCTTGTTCCTTTCCAGTAGTCAGACTGATGCTATCTTTACCACCTGAGTATGCATACTTCCTCTGATTCCAAATTGTCAGTCTTTTTATAAATGGCCATGATTTGAGTTAATTTAGTATCCCTTTAGGTATGAGTAAAGGTCACCTGATTAAATAACCACTCAAAAGCGTACAAAAGGTGTAGTTTACAAGGCTAGAATATTATTCTTCCAATTTCAGCATCGGCAGAAATTGGAAAACAGCTGACCATGACCATGGTCATTTTCTCATGGTCAGGGATTAAACATTCACTATTTCTGAGTAGTCTTCAGACAGCCCTGAAATCTATGGATCTATGTTATGGTCCCTAAATTAAAGCTGGCTCAAAATAAAGGAACTATAACGTAAATGAGAGACCACCACTAAGTAGCAATTGTTAAAATGTCATTTATTGAACAAAAGAAAATAAAGAAAAGGGAGCCCAGGCCAAAATGAACAAAAGACGGAGTGGTCCTCAGACCAACCCTTTAGGGGGTCATCGAACCTGGGTTGCCACCAAACAAAAGAATAACAGCAAAACCCAAAAACAAGACTACTGGAGACTCCCAACTCGCAACCAAAGCAAAAATGCAGCTGGTGGTGGCCCCCGCCTGAATGCTGCCACCTCCTGTCTTTTAAAGTCGTTATAGAAGATGTTTCTTTCAACAATTTTTGCAATATTTTACAAAATTGGATTTATCACCTCATATGCTATGATTAATTAAAAACATTAAATATATAAAGATCATTCTACATCAGCTGTGAAAGTAATGGGGCTGAAAAAACATCCACCAATCATCTCTGCATTCCTTACATTTTTAATTTGCCTATTGGCTTGTCAATCACTTTGCCTACCACAGTAAGAGAGACTGACGTTCAATTCATCGGGCAATAGGCCAGACTGATCGAGAGTGATTGATTGGCGAGTGTACAACTAAGTGCCGGAAGCAGCACACTCTCATCTAATGTTTACAGTAGCTAGCTAACATCATTCTGCTAGCATTTAGTGACATTCAGACGACAACATTTATTTTACTTGCGTTTGTGACATGATGGGAGAATCTGTACCTGCTGTCTGCTAAACACTGTAGTGGCTCGTGCACGTTCTGTGGCTGGCGGAAGAAGCAGGTTGGTCTTGCACATGTGCTTCAGTCAAAAACTGGCCAACTGTCTCTGCTTTCTGAAATGCCAAACATCTTCTATACCCCCTTTAAACTGAAGAGGGAGCTTTGTCATCCAATTACCAGGGAGAAAGCGGACAGATGATCAGACACAGGTCAAGCAGATTTAGCATAACCATAGCTGAGTGGAAGCACCTGTAAGAGGACATAACAAATTTGGGTAAAATAAATAAAATGAGAAAATGCCCAATGACGACATGGTAAGTTCAGTCATCTTGTCGTGGCCCCCTTTCCCCTTTCAGGTTTATATTGCAACTTTTTAGTGCTGCAAGAAATTTTTTTTTTTTTCTGAAAATACCAACATATGTTGATTTATTTGCATATATTCTTACTTCAGATCCATATTCCCTGTGCATGGCACACTACTAAGAGACAAACTTTTCACATAACTCAATTTAGATTCAAGGGCACTGAAATTTGATTGGCAATTGAGCCTCGTTAAGCCTTCTGATGTCCATTGTAACAAATGTACTGCCCAGCAAAAGAAAAAGCTTTCACTTACCTAGGGCGTATTCTGGGATGGCATTTTGCAAGGGGAGCATGGGGACAAAATTCATGTGCTATGTACTTTCAGTTATTTTTAGCAAGGTCGTGAGTCCAGTCAGGGAAACTGACATTTATCAGGATGGCTATCCGTCTTCTGTACTGACATGATGAAGCAGTTTCTTGACTGAGAACCACTTACTTTGTTGCTGCTGTGATTGTGCGGCACAGATGACAGCTATCACAGGCCTATCAATGAATCATGGCTGCCTCTACCTCAACGTCCTAAGCTGAATACCATCGCAGAGAGTTTGCATATTGGAAAGAAAAAGTTCCTTTGAGAGGGGGAAAAAGTAAAGAAATGCAAAGATGAAGTTTTCCAGAACAGTCTATGTAAATTGGGTTTAAAGGACATTAAACCCAACAGTGTATTCAATTCAGTCTGGGTGAAAGAGCATGCATGTGCTGGTTGTCACCACATCAGGAAATTGAAAGAGAAAACAGTCAAGGGGATCTCAGGGTAGTTGGAGTTAAATTTTCAAATGATGAAATTGTTATGGGAATTATTAATTACCCTGCTAAATTGCCATTTTCACTTTTTAAATCAAATCAGTAGACTTGAGAGTAATAAAAGAACACAATGAGGTCCTCTGCAGGATGCACATCTTGTAATTCTTTATGGCAATCCAAAAAAAAAAAAAAAAAAAAAACCTGATGGAAAAACCCATTTTCCTCATTGTATATCCAACCCTTTGAAGACCGAGAAAACATTTGATACTGTGTCTCACCTTCCCTCAAAGAAAGCAACCTGCGCTGATCTTGAGGAAATCCGGCATTAAATCAGACAGAACAAAAGGACCAAAGAATCCTAATTGTGTGGGCACCTTGGTTGTATCGAAGCATCACCAAAAATGTCCCTGAAGTGGTATGAGTGCAGCAAAGAAAAGTTTTTCATAAAGAATGTAAGATTACCTCAAAGTCTTCAGCTCAACTCAGTCTGGGGTGAGTCCAAATATGTCAAATACCTTCTTTAGAAATTAGATGGATAAAGATGTATTGAATAATTTATGATCTTATCACTACTGCTGAGACTCACAGGGGAGTGGAAACAGAATGGCACTGATGGGTGATGATCCTTTTGATTACGAGTGTGGAAACTGGCCGAGCCTCTGTGGGCTAACTCGATGTCAAGAGATGCTGTTCTAGCCTTACTGCTATGCCAATCTAATATATGCAAATAATTAATCAGTGCTCTCTCTCTTGATCTCGTTCTAACAAGTTGCTTTTGACACTGTGGCAGTTCCCAAACGAGTCCATTAACGCTCTTATTTTCCCTTCATTTTCAGTGATGTTGACATTTTTGTATGAGGAGTCTAACCCCAAATGACTCTCTGGCAAGGGACTTCCTGGGATAGCTAGATACTACAAAAGCACCATCAACTTTTCATACCCCTTCTATAGCTTACACACATGCGCCGAGGCAGAAAATGATCTCATGTCCTGCAGCATTAGCATCTCCACTTGCGTCAATCACTGCATGCGAGCATGAAATACTCAATGACAGCTTGCCTGCAAAGGGAAATGTGCAGCTATATCTTTTTAGCCAAATCAATAATAACCTCAAGCTGCTGTCACCAGGACTAAAATGAATCAACAAGAAAAGCTCATTTTAGATGGTGGTCCCCTGTTAGATATCAGTGCGGAAGTGGCATGTTTTCCCCTGCTTCAAATGCTGTCAGCTTATTAAATGACTGTTACTAGTTGCTATCACCTTAGATGTAGCCAGCAGGCACCTTCCTCCACCTCTTGGCAGGCTTTGTATCAACTCTGGGCACAAAGACAAAATCCTTATTTGGATATCAGTTCCTGGACTTTGACCCAGGAGGCTGGGGTTCAAGTCTTTTGTTGCATCTTATTACAGGAAACTTTCTTTACACTTAAATATTTCCATCATTTGACACACATTAAACTTTTAGATACACAAACTGACATTGGCTGGGTTTCCAAGTTAAGAACGTTAAGACTTAAGACTTACCAAAGAAGGGCGCTAAGATAGGACTGTTTCCCAGATGCCCTGACCGTCCACCACTGGTCCCAACAGGATTGAGACAGCCCTACCCCGATACTGAGGGGAAGGGCTAGGGAGGAGAATTTAGATTGGGCCTAAAAGTACATTTGTCCCATTTTTGCATTCTTTATGTGAGAGTTTCAGCCTGTTTTTGAGAGAGCTCATGGATGCAAACCCAGATGTAGCCAGCAAAGATTTAATTAACATCTGTTCTGGGGTCAGTTCAGGTTGTGCTAAAAGACGTGGGACACTCCATATAGTTTGGTTAAAATAGTAACTTATCTCTGTAGCTGCCTCAACATCGGGTCATCACTAGCATAAAAAAAAAAACTGGATCACTAATAAATATTTCTACATTTAAATACCTCCTACAGTCATAACCCTTGTGAGAGGTTTGATCATATTTGGGTGAAAAAAATTTACCATGTCGGAAACTCTAACATTCCTCAAATTTAACAGGGAAATTGTGATGATGGGGAGGAAAATCTGTGTTGCATATGAATCAGACTCATTCCTAATATTTCTAAATTACTTTGCCTTCTCGCACCGCATGAAAATCCACACAGAGTACGCTAAATAGAGATGGTCATCTGGGAACCAGACCATAATTGATGACAATGACTATGAATTGTACGGCTGTGGAAAATCTGTCAAAGTGTGACCAGCTGTGTGGTTGCTTCCTGATATAAAAAGAACATTTCCAATAGCAACGAATGAGAGAGAGAGAGAGAGACGCCGCCTAAAGAGGCATGGAATGAGATGCGAGATGGGAAAATCCACAATTTTGCTTTCTCCCAACTGCCTCGGCTCAGCTTTTATGCTGCAGCTGCTTGTGTTGATCAAAGCACATTATTATACAGCAAATTTTAGGAAGCAAATGCAAACAAAGGCATTAGGAGCCAATCGATCTGTCACTCCACAGTGTCGTATGTGTTGAGTCTATGCAAACGAAAACATATTGGTATGCACCTGCTTTTCTTCAATGAAGCCAGTGATATAAATAGAATTTGTTCTGAGGTAGCAGACCTGGGGAGCATTGTTAAAAATATATCTTATAGTAGTTTATATTCTTCCTCTGGCAGCTAATCAGAAAAGTCAGTTGCTTGTTTGTTTTGATGATGAATTAAATAAAATGTGAACACATTTTATAGATTTTTTTAGATATAACTTGACTTTATTGGGTTCATAGAAAATAGAATATAGTCATAAAATCCAGGCTTACTTACATGAGATTCTCTAAAGGGTATGAGATGCCCTTTAAAAAAAATGTTTCTCAACCCGTTTGACTTTTCAACTTTTTTTGTGCAAGCATATCATTGCAAACACCTTAAACAACAAGATAGTTCTCGAACTGCAACATTAAGTCTAACTGGGCACAGATAGGTGCAAGTTCATTGAGTTGGAGTTAAGGTTTGAAAATATGAACATAAATATAATATGCTTTAAGTAATTTCGGCCCTGGGCTGCCTTAATCTGGGCAGTTCGTGTGGTGGCAGCCTCTGTGATCATGATGGTTCCCAGTGTGGACTGATCCACAAGATGATGTTTCCCCGTAGCAGCTTCAAGACAGGTTATATTCATAGTGTTCCAAGAAATAGTGGTGTGTGTGTGTGTGTGTGTGGTGTGTGTGTGTGTGTGTGTGTGTGTGTGTGTGTGTGTGTGTGTGTGTGTGGGGGGGGGGATAATTAGTCATTTTATTGAAACATCAATGTTTTATATATGTAAAGCGCTTTATTATGAAAAGTACTCTATAAATAAAATTTCATTCATAATTTCAAAAGTTTGTTTTACGAAAATATTGATTAATCGATGAATTGCATTATTCTCTGTGCAATTCAATATCAATTCGACAAACTTACTGAATGGACTACCTACAGTACTGACTTGTGGGGGCACTGTGCGTGTTATTCACATATTGACGGAGGCCACATTTGATAAACAAACAAAATGGCAACTTATTTTTATTTTCAGGTTTTTTTTTTTTGCGTACACATATTGGGTGACATACTGTAAGGCTAATCTAGACTGTAAGAACCTTTTGGAGTTCCTAGAACCTTTTTTTTTTTCGTGAGGTAGGCCGTGTTTTGGCGCATTCGGACACATAGAAATGAGGGACCTCGGCCCTTAGTTCCTATAACCTACAACCTTTTTAGCTCCTACTCTGAGGCAGGATCTTTCCGGGTTTCCATAGGAACTGAAATACATAGATGTTTGATGATTGGTAGAACTGGCCATACCCCTTTCGTGATCTCCACTTCTTCCGGCCCCACCATTTTTAAAAAGTCCCGCAGTTGTTACAACTATTTGCCGAGGTTGTAATAACAAGAACTATTACAATAGGAGCGTACCAATTCATTATTAAATCGGTCACAATGGTACACCCTCTGAATCCATAACTATTTTGAAATGTCCGAAAGCAATTATTTTCATACTAATTTAAAGACCCAAGTACAGCTGCAAAGTGTGGCAGTAGAATCTGCGGCTGCCACCCGGACACTTTAGTGGACGGACCCCCAACAAAAAGGGTAAACAAGACATTACGTGATATACATGCATGTATACAGTGTATATGACTGTGATAAGGGAAAGCTGGTAAGTTAGCTTTTATAATACAGTAGCTTTGAATGAAATAGATTGAAAACCCAAATACAGTTGCAAATTGTGTCAGTACAATCTGCGCCACTTTCATGGATGGACCCTGGTCCGTCCATTAAAGTGTCCGGGTGCACTTCAATGAAAGGTAAACAAGACGTTAGTAGGGTAGCTTTCCAATGGGTGGCTGGTCCGTTACGTTGTACAAATGACCGTGATGGAAAACTGTTAAGCTAGCTTATAATAGCATGGTCCCTATCAAGGTCCTCCCTCATGTGCAAACACAAACTGATTTTTTGTTGTTGTTGACAAGTGCCAATTCATCTTGCCAAAGCTTTTGCATTACTTTTATTTCATAATGTCACTTTAGACAGAAGAAAGTAACTGACAGAAATTCTAGGGGTAAATGACACATATGAAAACATAACACAATTTAGCTCAAACTTTAGTTGGTTTTTCACCAAAACAAAGAAGTGTAATTTTCTATTTCTAACCAGGAAGTGTTATTGTCCAAACCTTTCCAGGAAGTAAAACATTTTTTGTCATGGTGTGTTATGTGTGTCGTGCAGCTACATCTTGACCCTTTTCTACTAGTTGACACAATATCCTGAGGTCTTAATGGTCAAAATAACAGTGCAGCAGCTTCTTTTCTTCCTATAATTTACACCTCTATCCAAATTACCCATGACTCCACTCCACCCCTCTTTCCCTTAGGGTTTGCCTCTTCTGAGATCTGTAGTAGTCAACCCTTGGAGCACATTATTACAGCATGAGAGAGCATACAGTAAACAGCCTGAAGGCTCAGACAACTCACTGAACTGAAAAAAGTACTTGACTTGTAGTTTTATTTTAAAGAACTTGCATTTCTCTTGTCTACATTTGGACCATGGGCAGCTGGTAGGCTGCCATTTACTACTTCAAGCTCCAATTTTTTTGTCAGTGGTGTTAAACTGTCCCATGTTGGTGACGCACATTGGAGAGTGTACCTGCCGCTTGACTGTGTTATACATTTGAGAACTTGCATTGAAGTTTCTCCATCACATATTGGCCGATAAATTCTGGACTTCCTTGTTCCTCCACTCGTGTCTTAAAGTTTTTTGTTTCCAACTGTTGCGTAAATGGACAATTTTTTTCACCAATGTTTGTTTTATTGTCTGTTACCGTTGCATGACTGTTTTAAACCCTCTGTGGACTAGGGGTATAAATGGTCGTTTTACACTTCTTTTGTTTTTACCTTTTATATATCACTTTTAAAGCAGTTTACCTAGTTTGATATCACTCTTTTCAGCACAACCTCACCAGTGTGATTTTACTTATTTTTTTTTTTTTTTCTTCATTTTGACACACTGTATTAACACAGTTGGCCTTAAACCATACAAAAAAACATAAAATCTGAGTAAATATTTTTTTGATTTTTCATTTTGAAAACCACAAACTTGTTTCAGGTACCATTTTTATAACTTATGATGCAAATGTAAGTAGTTGGTTTATAAAATATTTGAAAAAATTGCCCATCAAGAGATATAATAATTATCAAAATGCAGCAAAGTCAATGGCTTTTTTTCCAACTATATACAAAACAAACAATAATCACCATCAGATGCCACAAAGATTAATTGCAACAATCCAAAATTATGGTTCCTGTCCATCACAAGCCAAAGAGGTCATTACAGGTCTGATATTTGATACATGTTTTTAAATACAACTTATAAACACAAGTAAACACTTGTATCGTAACTTGTTTAGTATACAACGTGTATGATAAATTATAAATCCAAATTTAACCAAACAAAACAAGCATTGTACTTTGGCTGAGTTTTTTGAGTTGGTAGCAGCTTGATAGACTGTAAATACATGTAGTTGCTCCCAAAGAAGTTTAGATCTTTGACTCTCATCAATGATACTTCCTATATGCCCAACCTGGAAGTGACGGAGCATAATACAGTGTCATGTTTTTTAACTTAACATAACCGAGAGCTGAAAATCTATTTGTGATTATGAAGGTTTGAAAATGCCCACCACATCTTGCATTCTACCTCTCCAGACTGTAGTCAGGCCCACGATGACTCGTCTAATGTCTTGCTCTCTCTTCATCTCCCAATGTCTTCTTACATTTCTGTGCTGAATGGTAAATGGACTGTGCTCGTGCAGTATAGCGCTTTTCTAGTCATATTGACCACTCAAACGATTTACACTACATGTCAGATTTTACCCACTCACACACATTTATACCCCGCTGGCACATCAAAAGGCAACGTGGGGTTCAGTGTCTTGTTCAAGGTCAATTTGACACGTACCTCGGGGAAAGCCTGGAATCAATCCAAAGACCTTCCAGTTGATGGACAACTGCTCCTCCACTTGAGCTACAGCCATCCAACCGTGCTCTGTATCAGCCACTGTGCACATTCAGAACTAGCCTGGCACAACAGCCTGACTAACGTCATGTATGAGTCTAAGGGCAGGGTCACATGGACACTTTTGTCACGATTAAATGTTCTCAAGTCCAGAAAAGGGGTTACATCTGTATTTTTTGCGCCATGCAACCGTGCCAAAAGTCCGAAACAGTTGTCAGAACAGAACGGTTGGAAGAGGCTGGCTGCACGATTGGAAAGTCCAGAACGTTTGACACAAGGGGGGGAGAGAGGGGGAAAGGGGTGGTGTTGGATCTCTGGCAGCAGATGTTTGTCTCTCGCCAGAGCTCCTTGCTGATGCTTCTCCCTTAGTAGACATCCCTCATGCACACTGAGTAATGAGAAACACAAGGCACGTTTCTCAGAACTTCCGGCTGGCTAATTGATTGATTGATTGATTTTGACTGATTAGTGACAGACAACGCGCTCTAACAGGTGGTGATGCAACCAGCAGGACTGGAGTTTTGCCGTCTCTTTCCACTTGCGTCTCGGCGTGATAACAGGTTCGTCCTCAAAACGTTTCAGAAAACAACCATGAGACCGCACAGAGTTGTCGGAACCCTGCTGCCAGAATCCAGATTGTTCAAGTCTAGTTCGTTCGAGGAAACCAATGAGCCCTAATTTAATTTTAGCACAGTTTCAGTAGAATTAAGAAAATTTACATATATATTTGTGAGTCTGGTTTTAGTTGGTCAAAAAGAATTTTGCCTCTTAACCCCTTGGCTATCCTTTTAATGTTCACATATAGGCATCATTCACACCAGCTTTTTTTATTCAAATCTGCATCCGTTTGCTCGGAAAGTCTACTTCGTTTGGGGTATTGTAAATAGGGATGTTTACCAGAGTACCAGTATCATTTGGTACCAGTTCCTAATCTTAACAATACTGGGGTACCCTTAAGATTCTGGACAAACAATACTGTTACTGTATCTATTATATATTATATTTTTTGAATGTCTACCTAACCATAGCGTAATCATGACACAGTCATGTAATCACAGTGATGGAGTAAGACAGACATTCCATCATTCACAGCTGTCCTTCAACTATCTTTACGTCCAGGCCGCTTCAGCGCCATCTGAACAAGTGTTTTCGACCACTGGATCTTTTAACTTTTTGTAATGTCTTTATTTTTTACTTTAAATTATGTTACAGTATCAACAAGAGCATTGATAAATATTAGTAAAGAGTATCAATACTGGTATTGATAAAATCATAACAATGTACATCCCTAATTGCGAATGCACAAACAGACTCTGATTGGGACCAAAAAAGCAGACTCTGTCCGCCTACAAATGCAGGTCTCGGTACAATTTGAAGTGCAAATTGCAGGAATTGTTTTGTGATTTACAGTTTTATTTTATTTTCTAATGATAACCGTGGCCTGTCTTATTCTCTAATCGTTGGTATTTGTGGTGCATTCAGTGGGACTTTTTCTTAAGTCACTTTAAAGCTGACACCTGTTGTGTGAGAGGTTAAGAGTTTAGAGCAAACTCTGTACAGAGACACCCTGTTGGATTCAGACCTTGCTGGGAAGTGATGGTGCTTAACACTATGCTGAACTCCCCATTAATGCTTAAACATTAATGGGAAATTTAAGATGTCACAGAGAAATACAAAATGTCAAACGCAATAATTACTGCTCTGCACAGCGGCGACAGGAAGACGTGCTGTGCAGCAATATGCAAGACAGCAGCTGACTCTGAAAACCTGCATGAGCCAGCAATCGATTCCTGGCAGTTCTTGAATGTAATCTCTCCGTGCCTTCAGCCTCCCCTCCATTCTGTGTGGAGAAAGAGAAAATGGATTTGTATTTCCAAATATGAAGCAATGAGATGATGAAAAAACAGCTGGAATAGTGGTTGATGAAATAGGTGTGACATCGCCAAACAATGGTTCAGGATATTTGTTCTTCGGACTGAATCGATCAAACAAAAATCGGCGAGCAAACATGAAGCGAAATTTACATGAAGCTGATAGAATTCTAAACACGAAATTATCAGCATTCCCTAGATCCAGCTGCTCACATCAGTGGGGGCTGAAGCCATGTTGTGCATCAATCATAAAGGCTCAGCTCAAGCAGGAACACTAAGCCAAATGCATCATCCGGCAGGGAATGCACACTGCTGGCACAAATCAAAGCGAAAGTGCACATCTGGAGAGAGATCTATGTCTGTGTTGCTGTTGTCATGCAATGTGTAAGCCTGTATGAGACTAATAAAACATCTGGCAGTTGAAGGGACTTAAATATAAGTCACTCCATATGAGCAAGCTCTACATTATGAGCTAGTGTGTATTGGGTATGAGTTTAGGATCATAGGAGCCTTAAACAAATCTAAAATAAAATCATAAATGTACAGTAAAATAAGTAAGCGAGAAAAATTTGTTTGAAAATAAAGGGGAAAAAAATCTAATGCATTCTGTGATGCCGCTTTATGCTTGTAAACTTAGAGCAAGAGGCAAGATTAAGAAATGAAACTCACAACTGGCGCTTCATGTAACTGCAGCCACAGGCCAAGCCGTCACGGGAGCGTAAACAAACTGAAGCTATAATGTTGTTTACTAACCTTTTTCTTTGTAGTTACACTTTTTAGTGTCTTTCAGTTGATCTGGATCGTTTGCTGATGCCAGAAGAATCCATAACTATCGCTTACAGTGTTTAAAGGGACTTGAGGCAAGATTAAGAAACAAAACTTGCGACTGCCGCGATTGGCGCTTCAGGTAACTGCAGCCACGAGCCAAGCCGTCACGGGAGCGTGCACAAACTGAAGCTATGATGCTGTTTACTCACCTTTCTCTCCGTAGTTATACTTTGTAGTGGTCTTTCAGTTGATCTGGATCATTTGCTGACGGCAGAATAATCCATAACAATCGCTTACAATGTTTGAATTTACCGCGACCGGCTTCGTCCTATATCAAAACAGCGGATGTAGCGTCATGTGACGTCACATCTGCATGGCAGAGCTGGAAAACTATAATCTTTTTTACAAAGCTTTTTCTTCGTAGTTACAATTTTTAGTGGTCTTTCAGTTGATCTAGATCGTATTCTGACAGCAGAATAATCCATAACTATAGCTTACAGTGTTTTTATTTAACGTTACCACCTTTTCCTGCATCAAAACTGCGGATGCGGCGTCATTTGACGTCACGTCCGCAGGGCAGCGCGGAAATTCGGACACCGAATTGCAGCGCATTTTGCAGCACACAGCCTGTTCAAGGCAACGGAGAGAAACATGGGTGGAAAAGTTATTTTTGGTATTTAGCGCTTCATCACCCATTAGTATGAAAAAAAGGGACATTCATGTTTGTTTTTTTCAAATTCCTGCCTCAAGTCCCTTTAAATTTACTACGACCGTCTTCTTCCTGTATCAAAACTGCACATGTAGCGTCATTTGATGTCACGTCCGCAGGGTAGCGCGGGAAATTCGGCCACTGAATTGCAGCGCATTTTGCAGCACACAGCCTGTTCAAGGCAACGGAGAGAAACATGGGTGGGCTCGTTCTTTTTGGTATTTAGCGCTTCATCACCCATTAGCATGAAAAAAAATGGACTTCCATGTTTGTTTTTTTAAATCCTGCCTCTAGTCCTTTTTAAAATCACAAATGTTCAAGATAAGTTGTTTTCTCATGAGAGGACAATTTTCTTCAAGTGCCTTGTTTCCAGTGGCAGGTGCTAACCACATCACTGATAGCTCTGTTAAACTTATGACTTAAGTGCTGATGACACATTTTTGACATTTTTTGCCATGTCTTATCAACCAAAACGTTTTTCATGATGATCTATGTAACAGAAAAAAGCGCAGCTGCAAAGATGAGTTATTAGAAAACGGCGCTGCTTTTCAGCACATCTGAGCAGGCTGTGGAGCTGTGACGTCTACCAGAGTCTTCTCAGCAACAGTAGCGACTCAGCTTTCAAATTGTATTGACAGTTAATGGTTAACAGCTTGTAAGTACAGCAGGTTTCCTACAGATTCAGTTTTATTTTGTTGAGTCACCCTTCGCGTACATCCATATAATGGCAGAGACTGGGCAGTCTCAATATAAGGCATTATCTGCAACAAAACTTCATTTCACCGATACTTTTAAGTATAGTGAACAAACAAATGAGTCCTATTGTCCTGTAAGTCCAGACTTTCGCGGATTGCGGTTTGTTGTCTGGGTAGAAAGCTGCTCTTGTCAGCTGTACTGCCTCAGCACAAATTGGGGATGCCTGCGGCTTGTAGTCTGTGGAAAAAGCCCCCAATAACTAACGGAGATCTGGACTCATGGGACAATAGTGTCTGTTCGTTCATATTATTTAAAGTACAGGAAAATCTGAAAATCTTTGGGAATGCAAGTGTTAAAGACAGAAGTTAAAGCAGTTCAGTGTTTGTTTTTCACCAAACAGCAATTATATAAATTTCATAAAACCCTATTCTAACACAGAAATGATCAATTAAACCTTGGCCCATTCATTCGTATAAAATGGACCTTTTTTAAAGGTTGGATATGGAATATGGACACAACGGCACCATCATGTGTGTCAAGGTTGTAGTCAACGGCAGAAAAATAATTCCAGCCGTTGGGTGGCCAGGCTCGCTGCTGATATATCAATTGACCAGCAACCTGCACCATGCCCAAGTATTGCATATAAGAGTGAGTTTTATAACTGACAGCTAACGTTAGCCATGTAAGTACAGTAGGCGTGTTAGCTTACCATATCCGGAAGAGAAGTCACCATTTACGCTTTTCAATGCCATGGAAAATGTTTGTGGGTCCATCTACAGTAGGCTTCACATAAATTTACTCTAGTTTTTGCTTTTCTCTGGTTACTTGTCTTCTGAGATGAAAAACAATATCTCAGGGAATCTGAAGCAGCAGCTTGACTTTCCAACTCCACCATTTTCCCAGAACTAGCCTAGCTTTTCCAAACGTACTATTGCCACACAGATTGTATCTGCCAACCTGCAATGGCTGCCTGGATTGGCTTGTAGATGTAAACAAAATGTCATTGCTGAATGCATTTAAATTGACTTTATTTATTTTCAGGCTAAATATTTTTAAGGAAATACTTAACACCTTTTTTTTTTTTTTTTTTTTTTTTTTAATATAGCTTTTAATAAAAATGTTCCATATCAAATCTTCAAGTTCTTTCTTACCAGATTGCAAAACAAAAAATCCCAGTGTGTAATTCTCAGTTTGAGACTGAGGTTTACTTTAACATCACACCATGCTGTTATGTCACACCATTTATATGCTGGAATCTTCATACTCTTTAATGTCCCATCATGAATCCCTTATGTGCTTTTATGAGTAAAATGAAAAGACCCCTCTGGGTTTAACTCAGTGATGCATGGACTTGGAAGTACAGGAATGAGGTATCTATAATGCATCCTGTGACACTGTGATACAACTAAATAAATCCAAGGTCATCTCGGGGGTGATAGAAAAGCTCCTTTAGCTGCAGCTCCAGATGCTATTCAAGGTTCTTGTAAAGCTGCTGAGGACTAATGGCAAATCAATAATTGAGCTAAAACATGATTAAACATTCTATCTTTGACTAATGACATTACGGTCTGAGTTGCTGAAAGCGTGGACGCCTCTTCCACTCAGACGCTGCGAACAAACCCATAGAAGCATTTTAGCAGAGCACATATCTGCAATCACTGCAAAGCAGAGGAACGGGGCAAAAGGTTCAGCAGATCAGGCCGCATATAAACGGCTCCATCTATTTTCAATTAAAAGATGCCATCGATTCAGGCCTATTGGTATGCATGAGAAAGCAGCAGATGAGTGAGGAGTTGTTTTTGCCACTGAGAGGAAAGTAAAGGGCGTTCAAGCAAATCAAGAAGCTTTGTACAAACACATCTTAACACAAATTAACCAAATTATAAATAAATTTGTCATACTCTGGGTGGGATTCTGGATGAAGGAAGATTAAAATTAGCAATGGGGTAAACAAAGATAATCCTGGTGCTCAATACCACATCACCTCCCTCTCAGAGGAAGAACTACCTCAGTTGCCAGTCATGTGCAAATGATCATTAGTGGCAATAACTCCCAATGTGTGGGTAAATTAGCAATTTCTGTATTAGACAACTTTTTTTTGTGTGTGTGTATGTAAAATACTCAAGGAAACAATCAGATAAATTAGTTCAATTTTGTACATGCTATTTGTCCAAAGGAGACAATGTTCTTTGCCCCACTTTGTCCCTGTTTGGTGTTTTTGGACATTATGTTAAATTGGAATGCACATTGTGTTAAGTAATGATTGCAAGCATCTGTGCTGATGAATCATGAATTATTCATTCTGCTGAGAAACGACTTAATGTTTCACCCATCACAAAGCATGATTCACACTAAGCGACAAAATTCACAACATAACTATTAATGTACTCAATGATTCTTGACTGCAGATTAAGGAAATGTATTGTATGTTCAAGGTTTCCAGCGCTTTCCACATGTTTATCCTCCATTTGCAAATTGATATTCATCACACAGAAGATGTTGTTATTAAATAATTACAGTAAGGGCTAATTATATAGCTGAAGTGATAAATATTAATATCTAATTCACAATTTAATTTAGACTTCCATCCGTGAAGTTGTGGCCTTAATTTGCTTGATAACATCTTAATGAGGTAATGTATAAGATGTAACGATAGGATTTTTTTTTTTTTTTTTTTTTTTTTTTTTGCCATCACTGTGGGGTTATTTGGTTTATTCATTATTTATGACTTGCTACTGGTGAGTCCAAGTAACCCCTTTACATTCACACCATACTGTTTCATTTTTTTTGAAGGCCCTGAATCTGATTTTATTTTAATCTCTTTCAGAGAAATGCTTTCTACACGGTATAATGTGTGTTAAAGGAGGTAATTTAATGAAAATGAATCACTCATTGATTGCATATATGCATAAATCCAGGCCTTTTTAGTTTAGGTTTCTAAGGCTGTCGTGACGCTCTCCTCATGCCAATGCGGTTCGTTCAACAGAAGTTTCGGTTTCCAATCAGCCACTTACAGTGTTTTCTAGCGAGTAGTGCCCTCCCCTCTCGCGTGCATGGCAGCACTTGTAAACAGAACCACATGGGGTTTACCAAAGGGAAAGTCACTATACCCCAGCAAAACGGACTGAAAGAATAAAAACTGAGGAGGAGAGGGGGTAAAAAGGAAGGAGGGACAAAAGAAGGAGGAAAGTTGTTAAAACCTTGGGGGAGGGGGTTTTTTATTAAAGGAGGGAGGCGGCGGGCCCCGGATTAAATGTGGACTGGAAGTCCGCCTGGATAGGTATTTTTCCAATAACTGTCTTCTTAGTAACATTTTATACGTCCTCGGGTGCATGCGCTTCCTCTGCTGGTCTACCATATATAATACATAGTGATATTTACACCGTAACGCCACGAAGCTTTACATCACTGCTTCTCGAAGTGGCCGGTTAGAAACTTTATCAGTCTGTCATGTTGTAATGTTGCCTAAAACATTAACTTGTCATAATTGTGCATCTGTTTACATAACTGTAGTTACAGTAAACTACCAGTTATGACAGAAAATGGCATGTAGCTGATCCGCAGCCATTTACTGCAACCAAAACAGTAATTTCACTGGAAGATGCAAGTTTTCTCTGGAGAGTTTCTTTGTGCACGAATATGATATTGTGCACGTTATTTCACGCATGTCGAGTGGGAGGAGGGAATAAGAAGAGGAGCATTTCTCACTGGGAGAAACAGTTGGGGGCGGGGTTTACAGTTCAAACTACACTTCACATCGCTCACAGTTCGAAAATGTGCAAAATCACAGCGCCTTTAACTGATTACTTCTGGGATAAGGAGTAACTTTGACAGGTGTTTGGAAGATTAAACTGTTCAGAAATCAGCTCTGTTTGTTTTTATGGCAGGGTTTTTTTTTCTTTAAATCATGTCAAAAGATATTGATGACTAAACATTTGAGTGTTTTGTTTTTCCACTGGGCTGCACAGTGGCATGATGGTTGGCATTGCAGGCTCATGGGAAGGTCGCTAGTTCGAACCCCGGCTGGGGAGGGGTTTTAACATTTCCAACAGTGGCCACCCTGTGTTGACTTAGCATGTTCTCCCCGCATACGCACGGGTTCTCTCTGGGTGCTATGGCTACCTCCCCCAGTGATTCCCCTGGCTGTGGGGTATGGCTCTGTTGCAATCCTCTGAGCTGGGAAGCTTATAAGAAGGAAGTATTTATTTTTTTATGTGCCATTACATCCTTCACAAAGACGCATCTGTCTGATTCCAGCCTTGCTGATTTTCACTGATCCTCCTCTATAACGGTCAGTGATATTCTGTGGGTCATTGGCCTGTCCATGGCTGTGTCCGAATGTCCACCTATTCCTAAAAAAGGGGCCTTAAAAGGGAATACGCCATTTTTGGGGGGGGAATTTAAAAAAAAAAAAAAAAAGGAATTAAAATAAACCATAATGAAATTAAAAAATGGAGTTCGAGGGCTAGAGGGGGATAAAGGAAAAAAGGGAGGGGGAGGGAGAGGGGAAGGGGAAGGAGGGAAAAAGAGGGAGAAAAAAAAAGAGAGAAAAAAAAAAAAAAAAAAAAAAAAAAAAAAAAAAGAAAAAAAAAAAAATATAAAAAAATATTTATGGGGGTGGGGGGGGAAGGGAAAGGGAAAAAAAAGTGAAAAGGGAGGGTAGGGAGGAAGGGGGGGGGGCCATGTCTCCATCTAACCATGATGGAGATTAAGAGTTGGGCAAAAACTGATAATTGGCCCCAGAGAAGATGACCTTACTCCAGTCTGATGTCCAGTTTGTGGTCTTTTTCAAAGCTCAGGCTGAGGTCTTTGCTTCTCACCAATAAAGGTGAGTTTTGCATGACTCCAGTCCTGCCTGTATAATGGCTGATGGACTGTACTTATAGCACTTTTCCAGTTATGTTGACCACTCAGAGCACTTTACACTTTGGTAATCTGAAATTAACATCTTCCAATCATTCCTTTGAGTGATTTTTCATGTTTGTCTTGTTTCATGTGAGACAGATTAAGCTCTCTACAATAATTGCAATTCTCATAGCAGTATTTTAGCTAATTGTTTAGCCAGTTTATGAAGGAAGATCAGCCAGTGTGGTGCAGTGGAGTATACTGCATAATGTTACTCTGTCAAAGCCAAATGGATTTCCTAACTGAACCTTTAATTCCATGGACAAGACCTTGCCAATAGCCAGCGCAGTTTCATCATAAGGTTATATCTCAATTTGCAAACTACAGCATTTGCTAAAAGGCAAACAGGCAAAGCTTAGAGCAGCCCATTATATAAAGGATGAAAATACTTCATAATAATTACAGAGTCAGACTACATAATAATCTCTTTTCATGCTTTAGTAGAGAAGCATGTGTGGTATTATATTCCCATTCAAAAACAATGCGATGCATCGTTCCAATAGATCAGGACAATGGTGCAAAGGAAGTGTAAAGCTTTTATTGGAAGCATTTAGTTGCTGAAAAATAGTACATTTTATCCAATATGGTGACAGTAAATCAACCAAAGTACCCCAGAGTATTTCTAGCTAATGGCTGATTCAATGATGGATTTAACAAATTAGCATGAAGCATGCATGCTGTGGCCAGAGGCAATTATGCATCCGGTTTGTCATTTTGCATGCATGTGTCTGCGAACAGGATCCATCTGATTTACAGCATCGCCGACAGCACTACTTCTTGTTTGGAGGTCTTTAAACAATTTAATTCAGTCAGCACAAGGTTTCATACAAATTTTAGTCTTACTCAAATTCAAATTGGGGTACATTTTGTTTTTGTTGCCTCATTTGGTAAGATTTTCTTTATAATGTCATACAAGTTTGTTTGTTACTGTATGACTTTAACTTTAGGCGATAAGAGGAGAGCAGCCTGACAGGGAAAAAAGAATTCAGTTTTAAGAGAGGGGGTGGAGGAAAAAAGGAAAAGTTGTATTTTTAAGGAAATATTAGAGGAAAGTAGATGGGAGCAATTATTAGAACTGATACCTGCGAAACAGCTCATTTTGGGGGCAACAACCAAAGCCAGACCAAACCAAACTTGCAAATAAAATGGTGCTTGAAGGCAGAGATTTGCCACAGGATTAATGCCTGGTGTTAGAAGCCACTGGATCCCGATGATAAAGTAAAGAAAGGGAGACATATGGCTGGAGTTCAGCTTGGCTGAGCTTCGGGGGCCTCCATGCCTGACAAACACATTATGTGCCAGAGAACCTTACCGGAGCAGAATACAGAAAAGAGTTTGTGTGAAGGAGGCACATGTGGGGAAAATAAGCAACTTTAAAGGCAGAAAGATCAGTGCCTCACAACACAAAGGCCAATGTCCAGATTTCCACCAACATACAGCTTGTTAGCACAAAGGCTGCATTAGCTGACAGCGTGGACTTTCTCCAAAACTCAGAAACCTATTTCACCATAAGATACCATAATGCTAATCTGCAGAGCAAGGCAATTATTGATTACAACCTATGAGAAACAAATAGATTAAGCTAACGGCTTAATGAGGGTTAATTGTGCTACATGCCCTTTCATATTATAGATAAAATATACTGCAAGATTTTGTTTGTTTGCGCAGAAATACAAACATCCAGAGTGCTAAATAAGTGATAATTAGACATTTAGATGCATTAAACACCCAAGCTGCTACTGCACTGTCGGCTTTGCAATCCTTTCCGAGCTTCCCTTGGCTTATGTCTCCCCTGACACATGCCCTGGAGCAGGAGCTTGCTGTTCTAGCTCGTTGCACCTCTCACCTCACCACTAGTAGCAGCTAAACTGGCCACTCAACAGGTCGCAACCTGCTGCTTGTGAGACATGGGTGTGTTTGGCCCTTAAAGCTGAGCAAGGGCCCATGGCTTGACAAGGTCTTTAAAGCTCGGGAGGATTATTTTGTGTGACAATACTAAAGTATTGTTGCAGAATGGATGGAACCTATGCAGTTATGCTGTATTATAACGAAGGTCAGGAGTTTCTTTGTTACTATCCACTCTGTGCATCTTTTCATGAACGCGAGTTACCTTTTGGATGCCTTCTACCAGTAAACAAACCCTTGTGAATGATGAGCTCTGCTCCCTCTTGTCATGGAAGGGATGATGAAGTTTGCCATTGACTTCCTGTTCATTACTGATTCAAACGTCTCCAAGATTGGACCAATGACAGTTCCACACTTGTAAATTAGTTTATTGATCCTGCTGGCATCTCTGGCACTGACACTGCTTCCCCAGCAGACCATAGCACAGTAGATGGCACTCACTACCTGTGCACACAAAGATCTGAGCTTCGTCAGAAAGTTGAGGCAGATCACCCGGACTTGTGCACAGTATAGCGTTTTGTTCTATTCTCTTGTTGCTTGACACCACAGGAGGGAAATGGCTTCCCAGCTGCACAGAGGCATGCCCAACACATTGTTTGTTGTCCTTGGAGCATCTTCTCTCAGCAAAGTGGTTGGATAATGTTGAAAGGAGTGGAAAAATCCAAGCATGCACCAATCAGGGTGTGACCGAGTTGGTTGCATCATCTACAAACACATTAAGCTGATAGGAAAATGAAAGCAAGGAAGGTTTCTTTCATATTTCATGGTTTTAATGTCAGGGGTTACTGGCTTGAGGTTGGGGGAGACCATATAGGGTGGCTGCTTTAGATACAGCAACTAAGGGCCAGTCCCAATACATGCCCTAGCCCTACTTTTTAGCTCTATCCCTAAATTTAGTGTGTTCCTGTGAGAGTATGGTGTCCCGTTACTCTTGGCAAATAGGGGTAGAGGACATAATGAGGGGTAAGGGGTATGAATCTAGCCCTTTATAGAGTGAGGGGTTTCAGATTCTAACATGCCGAGGAAGGGCCAAAGAAAATTTCCCAGAAAGCTTTACGTCATTTGCATACTGAATCAAACAATCAAACTACCCCAAAAAATTTGAATTTTGTGAAAAAGTTAAAAAGTTAATGTATTTATAATTCAAATTAAAAGGTGCAATTTACATATTGTATAGACTAATAAAATGGTTACCAATATATTTCAAGCTTTTATTTGTTTGAATGTTGCTGATTAGGACGTCCTGCTTAAGAAAAACTGAAATTCTAAAAATAAAAAAATTTGGATATCGCATGAAATCAATTTAAAAAGGACTTTAAATACAAAATAGTCGGGCCTCCGAAAGTAAAATCTTGCATCTGTACTTAGTACTTGGTTGGGGCCCCTTTTTCTTGAATGGCTGCCTTAACCTGGTGTGGCATGGATGCTACCAGCTTTTGGCATATCTCAACTGTTATGGAAGACAAACATGCTTCAATCACAGCCTTGAGCTCTTCTTTAATGTTTGGTCTCTTCCTGTTCAGCTTTCTCTTGACAATGCCCCACATGTTTTCGATGGGGTTCAGGTCAGGTGAGTTTTCGGGCCAATCCAGCATGGTGATCCATGGTTGTTGAACCAAGATTGTGTACTTTTGGCAGTGTGGGCAGGTGCCAAGTCTTGCTGGAAGATGACGTCTGCATCCTCATACAGGCTGAAGCAAGCATGAAGTGCTCCAAAATGTCCTGGTAGACGGCTGCATTTATGCTGGACTTAATGAAACTCACAGGTCCATTCCTTATGAAGTCCTCCACACTTTTGATTGGCCCCTTCCTGACCATCTTCTCCAGGCTGCTGTCAGCCCTCCGGCTTGTACACAGTTTTCTTCCACACTTCTTCCTTCCACTTAACTGTCCATTAATGTGCTTTGAGACAGCACTCTGAGAACAAACAGCTTCTTTTGCTATCACCTTTTGTGTCTTTCTCACCTTGTGGGAGTCAATGATGGTTTTCTGCACAACTGTCAGATCAGCAGTCTTCCCAATGATTGTGAATTCTTCTAATCCAAGACGGGGACTTTTTTTTTTAAAGGCTTGGGGCACTTATGGAGGTGTTTTGGATTACTTGCCTGATTAGAATGTGACTCTGAGCTTTTCACAGTATTCTAATTTTTTGAGTTTTTGAATTTGAGGTTTTCTAAAGCTGAAAGTCCTAATCAGCAACATCCAAACAAACTGCTTGAAATATATTGATTCACATATTGTTTGTCTAAACAATTCGTAAATTGCACCTTTTAAGTTGAATTACAGAAATAAATTAACTTTTTCAGGATATTAAGTTATTTTGGGTCGTACCTGTATGTACTGATTACACATTAGTTTAACAAGGCTAGCCACATTAGCTAAGCTAAAATACTGAAGCTTGCAAAGGCTTTTTGTCAGTTCACAAGGGACAACAGTCAATGGCAACTCCTTATCCATGAGGCTTTGTTTTTTTTTGTTTTTGTTTGTTTGTTTTAATCAATCAACAGAAGCATGATGAAAGATAAAGCAATTGCAACCATTAAAGGTGGAATATGGAATATTTTTATTTAAAGCTGTATTACAAAAAAAAAAAAGAAAAAAAAAAAAAAAAACCTCCACAGGTCGGTTGGTGGGTGGGGTGGTACAGAATGAAAGTACAACATTTCCTAGAAAAATTATATTAAGCCCAAAAATGATTAACTCATTGACTGCCAGACCTTTTCCGAGCAAAGCGCTCCATATTGCCAGGATTTTTAAACATTTTCACTGATTTTGGGAGATCCACAGAATATTGTGTACTATGCCAATACAAACACCGAATGTACCGAAGGAAAGCTTAGACTCTCTTCTTTTATCAGAAAAAAAAAACATTTGTTTCTAGCTTTTTCCATTCTTTAGTTATCTGCAGTAGAACATGGGTTTGTTGCAGCAAAAATGCCTGTTTCTGACCAAAAAGCTGAGAAAAATGGCTTTGAATGCTGAGGTCCGCTTCAAGTGGAAAAGTGTCTTTGATGCCAATATTTCTTTACTTTAGTGACACCTTCATCATCTGAACAGCTGTTTACTTCTATGAAAAAAAAAATAAAACACTGAGAAAAGGATTTTGGAGGAAAAAAAATAATTAAATAAATAAAAAACACAAAAAAATTTTTTTTCGGCAAAAAAAATATGGGAAAAAAAAAAAAAAAAAACCTCTCCTCTCCCCCCCTCCCCCCCCCCCCTCCCCCTCCAGGTAGGGGGGCCCGCGGAGCCTCCTTCCTCGTCGCTCGCGGGGTCGTCTCCCCTCAGTTTTTCCACAAACTTTCCTCCTTCATCCACCTCCTAAACTGCTTCGATTACGACCGGTCGCCATGTTCTCTCCCCCTCGTAACAGAATCGAGCATATTTCCTCTGCTGACCATGCTGCTGACTCGTGCAGACACTCGTGCAGTTTACACACACACCATAGAAGCACACTACTTTCCTGGTAGGTGTTTTAAAAACTTGTTTAAGCACCGCAATCTGCAGGATTGGATAAAAATTACCGAAATAAAGACGATCAATACTTGGTTCTCTCTGACAAGCTCTGCCAGAGATTAAAACAGCTCCCCCGATTAAAACCCATAAATAACGTGTAAACACGTGATTGGCAGTTAACGTTTGGATTTGATCTAACGTGTTCACACGTGAATGGCAGCCAGTGAGTTAAAGTGGAAAATGTGTGAAAGGTGTAACTTAAGTTGACAGAGAAATGGTAATTTAAAACTAGTTATTTTAATAAGTAACAATGCCTGAGATACTGCAGTGCCAACTGTGCTTGAAAGACAAACTACTTTTTTTTTTTTCTTAAAAAGAATCAACATTGTTGAAAATCAGCAGTTAAACCCAATACCACATACCTGACTGCATACTGGGTCCTAATCGTATATCATACTCTTTTGCTGTTAAGGGAAAAAAATGTTTAGTCATTGATGTATAGCTGTAAACTAAAATTCTCTAAATTCCAACTACTATATGTTAAAGCCTGAAAGAAATAATAAAATAGACAAAAACAAGAAGTCAAAATATTTCAATCAAATCTGGAGTCAGGATACATTTGAGGGAATGCAACAAAATGGGCATCAATCAGCACATTGCTGTCTTGTTTCCCACAGGACAGTCTTTAAGATGTAAATGAGATCATGCAGTGTACCACATTAAAGAGGAATCATCATTCTTGCATGTTGACTATACTTTTATCAGTTTCTTATCCATGAAACATCTTCACCCAACAGCACAAAAAAAAAAAGGTCTCAGAGGAACGATTATGCATTTGAAGATACAAGAAGACATCATCATTGCTTTAGGGCAGCCTTGTTTTCTTCATCGTAAAGACACCTCCACAAAAACAAGTTTTGAGTTGAGTGTCTCTGAAGATTCATTTGTAGCACTGTAATACAATTACTTCAAATCCAAATGTATTTCTTAGGATTTGTGATGGAAATTTCTAGTGCAGGTATTAGTTGTTTGTGTTTTTGGTGCTGTATTTTACAACAGAATTCACATAGCACTTCATTACTCCAGATAAAAGGAACATATTAATTCAGTACCTGAAGCAAATTGATAGGGAGACAAACAACAATATATGACAGTCCATAGCTCCCTTATTACCTTGCTGAGTGATAGTGGAGAAAAACACAAGGTATTAAAGTAATATGGACATGCTTTCCAGATGTCGGAGTAATGACATGTCTGCAGTCACGTACTGTCCCTCATATAAGCCACCCAGTCATTTGTTCTACATCTGAAACCTTTTTTTCCATGTAAAAAAGTACACATTCTTTAGCTGAAGAATAAACCCTCTAAAACAATGGTTTCCAATGTTTTTGTGCCATGACCCCAAGAATGACATAAATTAGTGTTTGCTACCCACCGCAATACTGACAAGGCAACAAAATCAGCTTCTCTTGTTGAGATAATGCCAAATTTGGATTTTTAATATGGTATTAGTAATAACTTTGGAATTTATGCAATGATTAAGAAGTGAATGTTTATTTTATAGATTAATCACGTTGCAATAATGCATAAATTTTGATAGCCAGAGTCTCACGTTTATTTGATACTTTTTTTTTCTTTTACAAAGATCTGGTGACCCCCCCCCCCCCCCCCCCCCAACATTATCCTGCAACCCACAGGCATTCTAAGAAAAACAACCAATCTAGTTGGTTAAACCAACATTGTTTTGAATTAGTTTAAATTAAATTGATGGTTTAATGTTTTTTTGAATGGTTTAAATTAACCAATATTTTGGTCAAAGTGGACAGTTTGTGTTAGACTTCAACACAAGTTTTAAATGCATTTATTCATTCATTCTCTGTACCGCTTAGTCCAGCTCAGGGTCACAGGGGTTGCTGGAGCCTATCCCAGCTATTATCAGGCAAGAGGCAGGGTACACCCTGGACGGGTCGTCAGTCTGTCGCAGGGCCAATGCAGAAAGACAGACAACCATTCACATTTAAATTCATACCTAGGGACATTTTAGAGTGAAAAGTTAACCTAATATCCATGTCTTTGGACAGTGGGAGGAAGCTGGAGAGAACCCACACATACTGGACACGGGGAAAACATGCAAACTCCACACAGAAAGGCCACTGTTAGAATTGTTCGAATTCCCTCCCCAGCTGGGGCTTAAACTAGCGACCTTCTTACTATGAGGCTGTTGTGCTAACCAACACACCACCATGCAGCCAATGTTTCAAATTATCACAGTAAAACTAGTTTTCAAAACAGTAGACATCTACTGTGGTATGTAAAATTTTGGAACCCCCATCTGAGATTTTAATGTTTATTGCACTGATCACAGCAAAAAGGTTTTGTTTGCCATAGAGATGGAGATGTTTGAGGGTTTTCCGGACTGAAATTCTTGAGTAGCATTACATAGTTTCATTATACAGTATGGATTGATTTGAAGCGGGTTGTTTCCATTTGGAAGCCAAGAAACCTGCCTGAATTGAAGGCCTGAATTTTGTATGGAGGAATGGGCCTAAATACCACCTGACAGACTTTAGCGCTATAGGAGGTGTCTACAGGCTGTTATTGCAGCAAAAAGGAGACTCCACAAAATATTAATGGAGTTATTTTTTTGGTGTGGCCAAATTTAGGCACATACCTATTTGTTTAAATACACACAAAAATGTTTATGTTGGACCAATAGAATGATTATTTAAAAAATAACAACTAAGGCTGTTATAGTGATGTAGTGAAGTAAAAAGATTCAATATTTTACTCTCACTCTCAAAGAGCTGAATCACTGGAAAAGCATTTTTTTTCCAGTATTGACATCTACTGAAGGCTGAATGTGGTGTTGATGAAACTCCAGGAAAGCACGTTGTGGATATATTGAAACTGAAAGGAAAAAACAAACAGATCTTTCATACATTTTTTTTCTCTGATTGTGTGACGGAAAACAAGAAAAGCTGAAAAAAACAATACAAATAATGCTAAAAGAAAACAATCGACACAAGTCCTAGGGGTTTTAAGTGAATTGAATTTTTACCTGCTTTGTGTTGAAATAGCTTTTGGATAAGACATTATCAGAGTGGGCCATGGTTGTAGTTCAGGTTTTTCATATTGCTTTGTTGGAGGATTTTGTGATCATACAAGTTGGCTGTAGTTTGCTAGTCCCTTATCCATGCAATGAATAAAGGATAAGTCTCAGTATGAAATCAATTGTTTGCTCTCCATTGCATCTTGCAAAGAAATAGCTTTGCCTTGGTGTCACCAGTTTCATGGATATTTTATTGCATCTCTGTGACAAGGCCTTTCTTGATGGAGAAATTCCCAGAACTCTAAGTGCCAATCCCCCCCCACACACACACTCATTTATTTACAGATACCATGAATTTTCTTTGTATATAAATCATTGCGTAACAGGGCTGAGGGATATGATTTTAAACAGTTTAGCCAGAAGTTTTTTTATTTTATTTTCGAATGTCACCAATAAACCTTTTAAAATGAACTTTTGCCAGCACATCTGAAAAGACCTAAATGTTCTTAAATATGTTGAAATCTATTAGGTATGACTAAGTCTTTAGGTGTGACGAAGTCTTTTTATAGGATGTAACTTATTTGGTTTTGCTGCTGGTTGACATTGTTCATACTAATAAAGAGAAGGTCCTGTTTTATTTTGTTTTTTTTTACTTACGAAAACAGTCTTGATCCACATAAGGAACCAGAAACCTGAAAGGAAGCTGTAAGCCATCAAAAGATCCTTTTAACTCCAGTTTGATTTGAGGTGAGCTCCAAATAAAGAGGACTTTTTTTTGTCCAGCATTGCCAACAGATGCTCTATCGATCTGAGATTTGGAGAATATGTAAGCCAAGTCAATGTTCTGAACTAACTGTTCAGAATTTTTCAATAAATTTTAGAGAATATTTGCCATAGAGGTCCATATCTGCACAGAGGCAGACATGTTTGTATACAGAGGTTATACAATATGTTTTTATTTAGCATCCATATGAATGAACAGACTCAAGTTTTCCCAGGAAAATATCAAACAAAGCGGTACACTGCCATTACTGGCTTACTGTACCTTCTTTCCATAATGGCCCAAGTTGTGGTATCACCATCATAGAGCAACACCACTAATGTTAACGTTTCTGATCTTAAAGTTTTATTCATTTCTGTTGTTTGATGCCACCATAAGACAATAATTTGGCATGAAAGTAACCATTAAAGTCCTTTTTTCTCAGAGACTTTTTCTTTTGTAAAATGTATTATGAAATGTATTTTAACATTTTTTCTGAACCTGAGTTAAGAATTTAGAACAAAATATCAAGCTGTAGACATCCAGCAGTCCTTCAGTAGTATAGCTGCCATAACGGGTTCAGCTAGCAAGTTTGTCCCCATTTGGCTACCATATTTGAAGATGGCCATGCAACATGGCAGTCTTCAGTTGGGTGCCCCACCACCTACATGTAAGTAACTAACTTTAGGCTATGAGAAGGCTTTCATTGGGATTTTTTTTTTTTTTTTATGAAAGCAATTAGCCAAATAACTTACACACTGGACATTGAAAAGTTACTTACCTTTTCTTTTAACATACTAAGCCAGGTGGGTGGTTATCAAGGGGCAAACTCCGCCTCAGAACAGTGAAGCT
This sequence comes from Atherinomorus stipes, assembly GCA_023101725.1. Taxonomy (NCBI): domain Eukaryota; kingdom Metazoa; phylum Chordata; class Actinopteri; order Atheriniformes; family Atherinidae; genus Atherinomorus; species Atherinomorus stipes. Next base: position 187,858 of record JALJCO010004757.1, read on the forward strand.
TGCTTCCGCGTTGCAAATAGTGTAATCCTCCCTTCATCCGCTAGGGGCTGGCTCCAAGAGCGAGCAAATCCCCATAGACTCCCATGTTAAAAACGCCAACTTCACAGCAGAAATAAACAGGTTTACAGCCTGGTTCAAAAAATCATTTTAGGTTTATTAGGTCACGTTTACCTTCATGTCAACTGTGAGGGGGGTGAATTTTTTTATAACTCATTCGTTTAGATGTTATTTATTCTTCAAATTACACATAATTAAGGGCGTGTCCTTATGATTGACATGCGGCAGACCGGAAGCTCCGCCTGCCGACCGGAGGCTCCTAGTTAGCTCCTTGTTTGCTCTTAATAAGGTCTCAGTTTGTTACAGAGTCGCACAACGGCGGTGTTTAGTCAGCGAATTGCAAGTCTAAGCATGTCTTACCTTAACCATGCCGCTTAGGGGGCTTATCTTTGTTAGCTCCTCTTAGTTTCGTGTTAGCTTAGTTAGCGTTTAGCCCACAGTACGTAAGCTGTCAATCATTTGCCCCGCGGCCGCGCTGTGCCCATTTTAGTATTTTCCTGGAGTGACCACGTACGTGACACGGCAAGATGGCGACGGTAAGACACGCCCACCTGGCTTCACATTTCTCTATTCAGAAGAGACCGGAAGCTACGTCCAGTAATTATATACAGTCTATGGTGGTTATCCTGCAGGTGGTGAAACATCCATCCCTTTTCTATACTAGGGGACGCTAAAGCTTAGACCGGTGGCTACTAAGCAAGAGGCAGAGTACACCCAAGTGTGTTTATCTCTTGTAAGCCTGGGGTAAAACACGTTCAATTTATTCTCTCACTTGACTGGAGCTTTTTGCAGGCAGTTTTACAGGGTGGTGCGCTGTTCTCTACAATGGTTTAATTTTTCCATAACCAAAATGATGCAACAAGGACTATGTTGATTGTTTAATCATTTCATCTGCCACACTTTCACATTCTGAAACACCTTTTCTGCATCTAGTACAAGGAACTTTAAAGGACCCATTGTGCAAATTGACTTTTCTAAGTGCTTGAAATGATCTTCTGGGGTGTTTTTAACTATTCCCATAAAAACAACTCTGTAGTTACATGTATTGAGGGTCCTTGAGACTTTAAAATGGAACATTTTTTTATGATCGGCCTGACCTCAGCATTTTATTCTTACGTCACTGACTGGTAACACACACGATGTGTAACTAGTTTATTTCTACGCACAAATCCCTTTGATTGGCCAAAATGGCTCAGACAATCTTTTTGTGGAAATGACAATATTTGGGGATCATGACAAATGATAAATCATGGCTAACCTCTTGCTCAGGAGCACCAAAGATATTTCCATGTGCCATTGACACAGATTTGTCTGGACACACCTGCATTAAGATCTCAGCCTATATTTTCATATTTTTGCAGAATTACTCATCAGATATTTTACAAATTCCTAGATAAATTGGGCTACTATGTTATTATCCAAAGGTTATTTTTACTTTGTTTTCTTTGGGAGAGATGAAAGCTTTCATATTTCTATGATCAGGGTGAATTAGCCAAACCAACATTATAGCTCTTAGTTGTGAAGATATACCTCATTTGTTTTGGAAATGCCATTACAGGCAGAAGGCAGAAGAGCATTAAAGAGGTTAATACCATGATAAATTGTGAAATCAAGTAATCGTGACATCCACAGCCCCAAGTAAGCTGCAAACACAGACCCAGCAATCCACATCATGTAGAAAAAAGATGACTTGTCAGACTGAGCTTTGTGATCCAGCTCTGATGTCTGATCTGGGCATTTTCAACAGTGGGCACAAGTCAGATGGTCACCTTGACTGATCTGCAGTTTCTGCTGCCTCTTATTCAACAAACCCTGCTGCATTGTGTGTTCTGACATCTTCTATCAAAACCAGCATTGACTTTTTAAGCATCTGGAGCCACACAGGCTCTTTTATTGGACTGAACAATGCTCCCCAAGTGCATCTATGCCCTTGGCTGCCCATGACCCCATCTCCGGTCACCAGTTTTCCTCCCTGTCTTTTGCAGACAGTGAACATCCCACAATGGCAGCTTTTTCCAAGATAAGATGCAGCTGTCTGGCTTGAACAGCCTTTCTTCATTTTTAGAATTGCTCACATCCAAAACCCCTTTTTTTTTTTTCTTTTTTTGATTCAAACACATCAACTTCAAGGACAGACTGTTCATTTTCTACCCTAATGTATCCCACCCACTGCCAGGTGGCACTGTAATGGGATAATAAATGATTTTCTCTTTAACTGTCACTGGTCATAATATTATCACTGATTGGTGTTGGTATAAAACAGTAAGATGGAGTAAACAAACCTAATTCAAATACGGAAGGAAGCCAAGATTCTCTTCTGCAACATCCTGTTGGTAAATCCAAGACAAATCCAACCAAGACAACAGAAAAAGTCCCACGGCTCCATTGGTGACTTTGCTTTTTCACACACCATTCATGCACTTTCTACAAATATTTACAGAAATGTGATTTAATCACATTGTGCAACACAGGCAGCTACATATGAAAAAACCCTCCTCCTGACAAACTATGGTTATGTCTCCCCGCTTGATTGCTTTAACAATATTGAGAAAAAACAATTGGGTGAGTGGCAGCCCCACAAGACAGCAGCCTTCATGAGAAAATAAATTGAAATTTGAAAATAATATGTCTGTTTCGCTTTGCTGGTGGGAGCAGATTCATTTGTTTCTTTGACAATCTGTTATTTTGGAACAAAAATATGACTTCATTTCACTGCATGGTAATCACTGTAATCACAAATGTCAGGAAATGTGTGTGCGCCTGCAAATGATACAATATGTGAGAAGAGATGAAGTAGGGAGGGAAGGAGGAAGAAGTATTAACTAAGGTCTCTCTTCCGCCCCAAAGTGTGCCCTGCAGCAGATTTACCTTTAATGGAACAGGTACCTTTCAGCCGATAGGAGCAACTATTGATTTGAAAAGAGTGTATTCATGGGCAGAAATGAAAGCAGCAATAAAAAGGGGGCCTTAACATCAAAACTGGAGATATGCTTGGACTAGTTTGTCAGGACTTCAGCCTGCTTTGCGCTGGCAGAGCAGTACTGTTGGAGCCAACAAGCATTTTCAACCCATGTTTAATCGGTTTAGAGCAGTTCATGCGTGTAATACACATTTATCATGAATGAACAATGCTGGCCCACCCACTGAACACAGTGGCTCGCATGCCAAACCATCCGTTTGAGTTTAACATAAAAAGTTAACTTTTGTTATTTATTTTGGAAAAGGCTTGTGCTTGCTCGGCACTTTCTTTGTACAAGTCTAATACAGCTGCTTAACACTTAATTTCATGGAGTTTCTACTGCAGAGTATGTGCTTATACAATGATTGTATTTTTATTGTCTAAGAAGTCTCTTAATTGGTCCATCTAGGTACTTATTGCTTCTTTTACTTCTGCCCTTTCAACAAATAAAGGCAAACTCAGACAAAATTTGTTTTTAGAGTGAAAAAACTAGGCTTTTAGCATGACTGAAGATATATAACAGCATCTTGTTGAAGTGATAGGTCAACAGTGCCTTCAATGGGCCCCATGCATCACCTGGCTGGACAAAGTGCCAAAGATGAGGAATTCCCAGCATGAACACCCTGCTGAAATAGAGAAGCATGTGCTGACTAGCATAATGTGAGTGGGCATATCCCCAGGGATCTTCTATATGAAGAATTGGAGCAGAAAAAAGTCTCCTATGGTCAGACCATAAAGGGGCCTTCACATGATAAGAAATTGGAGCTTTTCTCAGCGCCAGGTAGGGCGAAGAGGCGCTGAGGGACGCGGCGGAGCTCAGAGATGCGCCATCAATAAGTGCAAGCTATTCACCGTTGCTCAGCAACGCCAAGGCTCTCACTGCGTCTGCCTGGAACATACTGAAGCATCATTGGATGCACCTGCTCATGAAGTTCCAGGCTTTATGAGCTCGCCAAGCCAATTTACCGAGATTTCTTTCCATATTTGTCAAACTTTTCACCAGATTGATAAGGACACAATGTACAGATGCTATGTCACGTTAAATTTACGCACCTTGTTCTCAAAATGATGGATTGCTGTGCAAAATCTAAATGAAAACGCAATGCAGTAATTTTGGCGTAGAGTCTCATTTTCTTGGAACCTTCCAAAGTCTGAAAACTAAGGAGGCTGGCTGTTGAATGTTATAAGATTCTAGCTGCTCAATATGACAATTATTTGAAACCTTGGTTACATTCATAATCTGACTTGGTTCAATTTGTAGACGTGGTTGATATAATATGCTGCTGGTATCTGAGCAGTTTTTCAAATTGAGGATGCAGACACTTGATTTTTTTTTTTTTTTTTTTTAGCATCTTACTGGTGTAACTGGAATTTGATTAATAATAATGTTAGATATCACTTTCTGTAGACTTATTTTATTTTCTATTTTTATTTTTTTTAAGTTTTTTTTTTTTTTTTTTGAATGAAGGTTTGAAACACTTTGTTTCGTTGATACTGTTTTTTTATGTTTTTTTTTATTTATATTTATATTTATATAAAAAAAAATATGCTGTTGTTACAGGAGAGATTGTCAGGTATGAATCATTTTCCATCCTTTAGAGCTATATTTAAAACGCCCACTGAGGGCAGAGTCATGTTTTGAGAGTTTGTGACGTCATGCCATGCTTGTTTATGGCCAAACAAGAAAGCAAATGTTAAAGCTGTGGGGAAAAAACCTGGGCTTGTCCATCATTTATGAGCATACTGCTCTCTCCTTAATACAAAGTGAACTACTGTGTAACCGAACTGGAAAATGAATTATGAATAGTTACTGGAGTTTAGCCTTTGATTTCTACCACACAGCTCTAGATTTAGCCTTTTTCTTTCTTTTTTTTTTTTGGCATGTCTTTGCAAATATGGATTTCTTTTTGTTTTCTTGTTGACTAAGTATTGATTATGTCCTGTGTATGAAATGGGTACCACATAAATGACTTTTTCTCTTCAAAGCTTTATATCCAGGGTTGAAAGAAAATTATTTGTAGTCCTGCTCAGACTTTTTATCTAGTTTATCCTGTTATGACTCCCATCCATTATCTGACAAATTTAGCATAAAATAAGTCTTTTGTCTCACACAAAGCAAAATGTTTTTAATGTTTACATCAAAGACCTTGTCTATAGACACAGAAATGACCTTTTGTAGTAATATCTGTTAGATTTGTCAGTTTTTTCTCTCATTACAAGGTTCATTAAATTCTTTTCTGTTGGCTGCTGTGCGTCAGTCTACATCTGTAATAGCTTTCTGGTGTCAAGCTGAGAGTGGCTCACCTTTGATCAGCCTTGAATGGAGTGGCTAAAGCTCTGTTAAAAAATCACAGGATGGAAATGACAAAATGCTCATGGGTGCCAGCTGCATGGTATTTAGAAATGACCAAAAGTCATTTATCAAACTGGATGACACTGATTATATGACATCCTTTAAATACAGTTAGTGTGAATAGTTTATATGAATCACTGTTAGGTTTTATTATATCATCTGTGTCCTGTTTACGTTTTTATATCTGATTTACATCGTGCTGCTTATTACAGATTAGATATATGGCCGTGCCATCAGGAAAGAAACATCCATTGATGGAGTAACCTGGTCATTCAGTATATTTGGGTATCAGCTGACCTCATTATCTGAGCTCATACTGTTGCTGAACCTGGACCTGAGCAACTGCAGCAACCCCAGATCATCACACTGCCCCCACAGGCTCATACAGTAGCACTAGGCATGATGCTGCATCACTTCATCTGCCTTTCCGGCCACATTTCTTCCTGGAAGACGATGGTGCACTATTCTTCCAGTTTTTCATAATGCGTTGGACTGTTCTGAACCCAGTTTTAGTAGTTTCTGCATCTCCTTAGATGTTTTCACCTCTTGATGCCAATGATTTGACCCTTCTCAGACAGACTTACATCTTTTCCACGACCACGGATGTGTCTTTCCACATGGTTGTTTAGGAAATAAGAAGCAACTCATTGCACCATTTGACGTTAAAGAACTTGTTGCCAGCTGAAAGATAATCGCCCATGCAGTAATTATCCAATAGGAGGCTCGTACCCATTTGCTTGGATAAATCCAGGTGGCGACTTTTTTTTTTGGCCAGGCAGTGTATTTGCTGTGGACGCATGCGGCAGCGTCAGGAGCGTTTGTGTACATACCTGCTGCAGCACGTGAGGAGCACACAGCGGCCGAAGCGCTCGACACTGAGTCTCCGCGATCTGGAGTCCTGTTATTTACAGTCTGATGGAGACACGGAGACAAACACTTGTGCTGCAACAGTTTAAGGTAAACTGTTTGCGGAAATTCAGGAAATGCGCTGTGTCCTTTCAGTCTAAGAACTGACATGTTTGCAACCGGCGTCGCCATCCTTTACGTGTGGCGTATTTGGGATTGTAAAAACTTTATTGTCCAGCACATAGTGACAGAACTCACGACATTAACGCCATGAAGACATAAAACACATTCTAGTGAGTACGTGTCTATTCTGCTTTGTTTGTTTGCTTGTTTTCTAAGTTTAGTTGGTGTAAATGAGAGTTTTACCGGAACAGATTCAAAATGACATTGGTCATTGATCGGATCGGTGAATGAAAAGTTAAGGACCGATCAGAAAATATGAAAAAAATGTAAAATATCGGCCGATCCGATCAAACCGATCTGATCGGTGGAAAGCCTAGTAGTGAATTAAATTTTACCAAATATTGCAAAAACTGTTCAAAGAAACATCTTCTATAATGCCTTCAAGTTTTGCACCTTTAAATTCTTATATATCTCCTATTGTACTGTGTTTTGGTAACCTTAAAGACTCTTTCAAACAAAATGCATTGTTAATTTTGTTGTTTCATTTCAATTTACTCAGGTATAGTATCAAAAGCAAAGTATTGGACACTTGGAACACTGTATTTTGTCTAATGCTGTGTCCCAAAATCGCCTACTTTCATACACAATACTCAAAATTTTGAGTATACTGCATCAAAATGAAAAACAGTATGCATAATATGTGAAAATTGAGTATGCAAAAGTACCCAGATGACACTCAAACCCGTCAAGATTTTGAGTAGGCCACTGTGGACAGTCACCTACCGCACTCTCTCGTCCTGAATTCGGTTCAGTAGGTGGCGGTAATGCTCCCTGAAATGGGAAACAATATGCCATAAAACTCAAGATAAGAAGACATTCGCCACGCATTCACAAGCGGAAAAATGGCAGCTAGCGCAGCTTCCTCTGCACAGCTTCAGCCAATAGCAGGAGGACATTGATTTGCTGGCGCCGTTTTTGGCGTAAGGATTCATGAATGATGCTCATTTTTTCGTGATGAGAAATAACATTCAAAGGTGAAAAGCGCCGGCAGAAGATGGTGGCAATGCGCTGTGGCTGTAAGCTGGTTAAAAACTTACGTAGAAGTCTACATCGGCTTTCATTTCCAGTGAGTACTATGCACGGGAGTATGCGATTTGGAACAGCACTGCGAACTCGAAAATCACGTACTGAGCCATTGAGTACATAGTACTTAATTTGGGATTTTGAGTATCAAGTATGGAAGTAGGCAATTTGGGACAAAGCATAAGACACCAAAAACATGCAAATGAACCCTATCATTAGGAGTAAATTCCTTAACTGAAAATAAAACAACAAAATATAGACAATACAATCTACACACATAGTATTTTATGGCCTCATGTGAACTCGATCTGAGTTCAAGCTCAGCCATAAACTTCCAAAAGACTAAAGAGGTTTTTATTATGATTATTATTATTATTTATATATTTTTTATGTCTTTATTTGTAGTTTTGAGTGACTTTGTAGTTTTGACCTTTTTCTCTATACAGTGGTTTCTTTATTTCCATATCCTTCCACCGCTGCAACGGAGCGCAACAAGCGTAAATGTCTTTGTCATCAGCTTCACTGCCTCACATGCAATGTTGCCCATACTGCAGAGCTAAATGACAAAAGCCACCACTCAATCAAGTTGTTACCACTGTACCATTCATCCAGCTCAGCCCATCCTTACCTCCTCTTAAACAGAGCAAGGAGAGACGCATAACACAGCCCACTGGTATTTCACTTCTGTAAGATATGAAAGAACATGAAGGTCGTAAAATTCAAAGAACCTATAAAAGAGCTTCTTCTTTAATTTTTCTTTTACTGCAACGAAAATGAGTCCACCAGTTTGACTTATTAGAGCTTCAGTGAAAATGGAAATAAAACCATAAAGATGAAATTGGGGATTCAGTTTACATCATTCCAGTGATGGCATGGACAAAGTCTCTCCTACTGAGGCTTCCTGAAACAAAGACACTATATAAAGGCGAGTAATTATTAACAAATACAAATTAAAACATGACTCTGTAATGGTAAAGATGTAATTGCACTGATAGAAACCCCTTGATCGAATATGAAGTACCATATCATGCTTAATGGCCCATTTCTACAGTTAAAACTGGTTTACTCAATTTTTACAGATGATCCTGCAGTCTGTGCAACATGAACATCAAAATGGGTCTGTGCCATTACAATGGCACACTGCTCATGTACTGCATGGAGTCTGCACACTATTTAAACATTAGCCACCCTTCCCACCGAATCTCCAGCGCAGATGAAAGTGGTGTATATCCCCATGGCCACTGCTCACAAGATGAATGCAAATGAAAAATCTCCAACAAATATTGACATGATTTTCAATGCACCATCAAAGAAATTATGATTTAATCAATGGAGCACCAACGGGAGAGGAAAAAACGAGGAGCACAACAAATTGACACTTGGTGGTTGAGATGGCGAATTTCTGGCTGTGAGTACAGTTAACACTTGTAAACAAAACAATACATGATGAAACCAGTGAGTTGTTTTTTTCCTGACAGCTTAGCCAGAATCTGCTTACCATCCATCTCCATCCATCTTAAGAAAATGACCCAGACTTCCCAGACTTGTGTTTCCCAGCCACGTCATACAGTTTGTCGGGATTCCACAGCTTTCTTAAGACAGTTGAGAGATATGATTACTCCAGCATGTCCAGTCTTCCGTTTTCCTCTCCTCCTCGGCCCCTTTCCGACCAAAGATAAACTGATTCTGCTGCTTGTGCTATACCTATTCTACTCTGGTGCTTCCAATGAACCAGTTGTGTGTTCCACAGACTGAGCAGCACAACCGATGCAGAAGTGGATGGGTAGAAGGAAGGAGGAAGGGATAGAAAGAGATGTTTCTGTCAAATGTTATGTTGTAAAACAAACTTGTTGTGGCTAATACAGCTAGTGAATATATATTTTGCCACCAAAACTTTTCTGTGTTTTATTTTGTTTCATAGTAAACAGCTGTTCAGATGATGGTGTCACTAAAGTGAAAAAAAAAAAAATATTGGCAAGAAAGACACTTTTCCACTTGAAATGCATTGCTGCATATAAAGCTTGTTTGCTCACCTTTTTGGTCAAAAGAATGCACTTTTGCTGCAACAAACCCATGCTCTACTGCAGGTTACTAAAGACATAAAAAGCTATCAAATGCTTTTTTTTTTTTTTCCCCTGATAAGAGTCTAAGCTTTCCTTTGGTACATTCAGTGTTTGGATAGGCATAGTACACAATATTCTTTGGCGCTCCAAAAATCTGTGAAAATGCTTAAATGTTGGCAATATGGAGCGATCTGCTCAGAAAAAGTCTGGCAGTCAATGAGTTAAGCTTGTTACAAACTCTACAAAAAGCGAGAAATTTATGTTCTTGAGAACAAGAACAAAATGATATTTTGTTATCACTGACTTGATTGAGGATATCTTGCGGCTTCTTCTCGACACCTTGGCCAAGCAGATATTACTTTTCCTAGGGATCCGAGAAGTATTGTGCGATTGGTCGAACATTTTAGGTGGGGAGGATTACGCACACACGGCAATTACATATATGGACATCACCGCATGCGCAATCCCATCAAACTACAGACAAAGTTTGTTGTAAATGTACAATCGCTGGGTGAACACCATCGACTCTACACTCAATCGCGGACAAAGCACCTTATGGAGTACTGACTGGACGAAAACAAACTTTTTTTTTTGGTCTTGAAGCCTCAAGAGCAAGTTACATACTCTGCTTCTTGTGGAGTATGTAACTTTAGTCTGGCTCCAAATCAGCACTGGAACCAGGTCAGTGGAAAAGGGGGGCCATGGTGGGACATGCCTGGACCACTTCACCAAGGAGGTGTCCGGTAATAAGGTTGGGCATCATTTTGAGTTTTAACATATCCGGTTCCGATTTGATTCCCTTCTTTCAATTCTGGTTCCTGACAATTCCGATTCCGTTAAGGGGCAGGGTCATAAAAAAGTTCAGTTTCTTTTTTTGTGGACAACTATATCAAATGACAGACATAGAATGTCGTAAACTCGCACTCTATATGTTCTAACCAAAGGCATTTAATTTAATTTCAACCAAAAAAAAAAAAAAAAAAAAAAAGATCCCTGGCAAAACTTGAATAGACCTCACCATTTCACCAGTTCACAATTTTAAGAACTTTAACTCTAATTCTTCTTCTTCTGAATTGACAGACTGAACATGGCTTTGGCGTAATGCTGCCCCCCAGAGTTTAAAAATGTATCTGCATTTAAAGGCTGTCCCATTTCTAAGTGACAAAATAGCCCTTAACACTTGGTTTTGAGGGCTACTAAGATTGAGGGTTGAGCTTGATGGTTAAGATTGAGGGTTAAAATAGAAATTGGAATTGTCCCTTAGTCCTGGTTCCCATCAATACTCGATTGTCGATGCCCAACCCTATCCAGGAAGCATCCGAACCAGATGCGTGAGCCACCTCATCTTCTTCCTCTTGTTGCAGACGACCAGCAGCTCAACTCTGAGCCCCTCCTGGATAATTGAGCTTTTCACCATATCTCTGAGGAAGAGCCCTCTGTAGTTCAATTTCCACTTTATTTGTATAGCACCAATTCACAGCAAAGGCACCTGTGCTATACAGACGCATCCAATTCAATACAGGTCATTGTAGTCCAATTATAATTCAATTTGATCTGCAATAATTCCATTTATATTGTGTTCATATAAGACCATTACCATACAAAGGAAGCCAATTTCAGCCGCTTGTATCAGAAATCTTATCCTTTGGTTCCTACCTACAGTACAGCTCATGACAGTAGGTTAGGGTAGGAACGCAGATCAGCAGGAAAATTGAGAGCTTTTCCTTTTGGCTCTGCTCCTTCCACTCCAGGACAGACCAATGTAGAGTCTGCATTATTGTGGACGCTACATCCTTACACTTGTCAATCTCGTGCTCCATCCTTCCCACACCCCTGAACAACAACCCTATACTTGAACTTCTCTAATTGGAACAGGACCTCATTTATGACCTGGAGAGGAAAACGCCACTACTTTCTGACAGAAGATGCTTTGGGGTCATGATACTGAAACAGAGCTGTGGTAAAAGATGACTTGCCTGTATTTCACCCATCTTTGTGGGCCAGACTTGTATATCACAGTAAAAACAAAGACTAGAATCACTAAAAAAAATTAATTCCTGTAGTAGACAAGGAACTATTTGTGACACCCTGATATTTACTACATATAATTATTATAATGTATGATAAACAAGGTGACTCAAACATATTTCCATCAGTGAAAATAAATGTCAGTTTTTAATCTTGTCATTCTTCATGTTTGCAAGACTAATTAATTCCCACTGCTGTATTTCAGGTTGAATCCAGTCCTGTTAAAGCTTTCCAACCTTGCAGCTGCTGTAAAAAGACATCGTACATGGGGGACAGATTGTAAGTTGATGCCGTTTCATTACAGTACTCAAAGTAGAAAACTTTGGTTTTATGTTTCTTTGACAAGCAGGTAGATGAGACATCAGAGTAGCTGTGAGAGGAATCCTGAAAAACAGAAAACATGAAGAAAATGGGGCAAAGCGAAACATATTGAATGCTAAAATCTCAATCTAAAGCCAAAGAAGTCAGCAAAGACTCCACTGCATTGATGCATACAGATGTATGGTGATGAGTTGAAGAGAAATAAGGGTTTATATAGTGTACAGTGATGAGAAGATGATGCCTGGGTGTGCATGCCAAGAAACCAGAAACCGCCACAGTGATGAATAGGCAGAGACAGAGGCCTTGTCCTCTTGTCCACATGATTATGTTATGCTAATGTGAGTTTCACCCCTCCTTTGTTCTAAAACATTCATGTAATCTTTTGCCAAAAATCTACTTAAAAATATAGAAAAACACCCAGAAGAAAACAAAAGCTAGAAATTGCAATTGCCTCATTTTCCAAAGCTCTAATTACTCAATCAAATGTTAAAAAGTGTAGTTTGAAAACTTCTTCTGAGTGCACATTTGTCTTCTTCCTCCTTGATTTGTGAAGTGACAACAGAAAAAAATCAGCTAATTCTGTTACAAAAGTAACTGAAGGTCTGAACAGGTTTTGTGTAAGAGAACACAAAAGGCATTGTGATTTTGGCAGCACATGAAACATCCACATTAACATCACATTTCAATTTTTCCAGAATTTTCAGCCAAAATCAGTACATTTTTAAATTATGTAAAATGACCTGTTAATACTAGTATGGGTGATCATTTACCACCATTTACATTTACCATGCAACCAAAAAGTGAGAACATTTGTGTGTAGACTACATCCAAAAGCTCATCAAAGAATCTGCACCATGAAAGCTTTTAAAAAATGTGGATGTGGACACAACCACACACAAAAAAACCACAGGTGAGTTACAGATGTGAACCATTTTATTTTTGTGAAAGAAATCACTTGAAGATTACTTTAGTAAACTTTTAGGAGCATAATTATGCAAATTTTATTTCTCATTTGAACTGGAGGAACTTGGAGGAAATCCAGCTGTAGCTGTCACCAGAAGCTTTAATGAATCTCATTGTATTGGTAGGGGGCTTCACTGAATTGTTAATGGATCGTACTATTGGCAGGGTATTGAGAAGCATATTTTTGGTGGAGATTCACATCCCCACTAGAGAAACCATAGTAAAAATGGTGGCACGAATATGCCAGCTGCCATGTATGTGAACCCCCAGCAAATAGATACCCAATCAACCCCTGCGGTCCCTGCGCTCCTCCGGCAGCAGGCGTCTAGTCATTCCGAAAGTCAGGACACATATCTTGTCTGTGGAACAGTCTGCTGGAGGACCTCAGGGGATCAGAGAACATTCATGTTTTTTCAAGGATACCTTTTTTTTTTTTTTCTTCCAACCTTGACCTTGTTTCTAGGAGTATATATTTGCATTTACTGACCGGTAAAATTTCTGTATCACTTTGACTTCTTTATATAATATTTTGTTGTCCCCCTTCCACGTATATCCATATAATGGAAGAAGCGGGGCAGCAGGAGTGGGCATCTCAATAAGGCATTATCTGCAGCAAAACTCCTTAATTTCACCAATACTTAAAGGTTGAATATGGAATACAGACAGAACAGCGACGACATGTGTGTCTAGGTTGTAGTTGCAATGGCAGAAAAACAACTCCATCCGTTTGGGTGCCAGGCTCGCTGCCGATATGCAAGTGACCAACAGTCTGCAGCATGTCCAACAAGTAACCCAGAGGAGTTTACAACTGACAGCTAATGCTAGCCACGTTAGCAAACAAGTTAGCTTACTGATCCAGGAGGAGAGTCGCCATTTCCGTGTTTTGACGCCGTGGAAAACATTTGTGTGGGTCCGTTTAGTGTTTTCACCTAAATTTATTCTAAGTTTTGCTCTTCTCAGTTCACTCCTCCTCAAACAGATGACAATATCTCCAGGGCTCTGAAGCAGCTGCTTCACTCGCCGTCTCCACTGTTTCCCCCTGTGCCAGCCTAACTGTACAGACGTAAATATAATGCCATTATCGAACCCCTAAAAATTTATTTTATAATTATTTTCAATTATAAAATAATTAAATAAAAATATAATTTTTCTAGGAAATGTTCTTTGATTCTGTACCCCCCCCCCCAAAAAAAAAAAAAACCACCTGTGGAGGTTTTTTTTTTTTAAATATAGCTTTTAATAAAAATGATCCATATTTAGACTTTAAAGTAGAATGAGTACTATTGTGCTGGTGCCTTAGTGGAGGTTGGTGTTCCTGCTATACCGCCCCTGGGCATCTTGAGGCCTGTGCCCCTGCAGTTGCTGCCAATGTGCCGCCCCGTGGTAAAAACAGCTCCTCTGATTAGGTTTCATCACCATTTCCATCCGTACTTGACCTCATGTACTCTGATTTATCTTCTGTGTATGTGCGTATGTGCATATAAATACTGTACATTGGTGGAATTGTTGGGCAGGAAAGACTAAATTGTAAAGTGTCTTGAATCGTATTTTCATTGGAAAAGTGCTTTACAAATAACGTTTGATAAATATAAAGGATTCTCATTCTAACACCTCCCGTCCACTGCTTCTGCTCCGTCCCACTCTGATTCACTGCGCTCCAGTCCATCTTTCCAGCGGGCTGCAAAAACACAATACAAACTCAACATGAGTCCGCCAGCCCCCTCTCCATTCAGCCACAAAGCAGGCAAAAGCGCATGCGAGAGATTTCCAGGTTCACGGGGTAAATGGTGAAGATGAACAGCGGCGACAACAACCTTTTCATTCATTGCAACTTTCGAAGGAATTCCCAAGTCACACAGGATGCAATATTTCATGAACTGGCCTTTGAGATGCTACAGTATGAACTATAAATTTTATACACGTCAATCAAGTATTTCTGTTGTACAGTAAATGTAAAAAAAAAAAAAAAAAAAAAAAACTTTTAGAAACCGGATGTTTACACTCATTGAGCTTTCCGCAGTCGGGCAAACCAGAAAATAGAGGTGATCCGTATTTTTGGCGCATGCCAACAGACCTGAGCGGACTGCTTCTCAATGACTAAAATAGTAACGGATTTGCTGCATCGTGCGGAGCAGAGTGGAGGCAGTGGACATGGGGAGAAAGAGAAAAAAAAATGTAATTAAAGTAATTGAAAGCCAAGAGTAACGGTTTTTTAAGGATATATTAAATCTGTCGCTGACCTTTGATTTTCTTGCATGCTTTAATACCGACTACTGTCAGGATGTCATCCAACATGCATCAGTTTGTTAACTCGTGCAGTAAGACATTGTCCCTCAGGCCTGGTCCCTGCAGCAATCTTTGATCGTGCAGCCTTAACAGCAGCTCATTATGCAGATTTGTATGGTTATTTTTAAGCTACAGGGTGGTGTATTGGAACCTGATTCAAGTATACTTTTTGAACGTTAAATCACGTTGTTAAATAACGGATAATTGCAAATCATTGAAAGGTGCTTTTAGTATCATTTGGCTATTTTATTAGTCATAACCTATGTCATCTTCTACTTAAACACTTGTTTGAAATCATTCGTTATGATTTAACACATTAATCCAGAGACTCAATATGCGAGGATACCCATCATCCTGATGTTCCTTCACAAATCTCCAGGGTTTGTAGAAAATTTGCAAGACAGCGAAACCAGCAAATCTAAAATAAAGATCAGGAAAATTTTAAATCAAATGATCAAACAGCTATATTTCATCTCTTACCCTAAATAAACACAACCCATGTCTAATTATTCAGTCATGCCTGATTGACCTTAATAAAGTAGTTCCTTATGATCTTGACTTTCTTTTTGACCTGCAATTAATCTACCTCCACAGTCAGCAGCATTTCTTCTCCTCACCACACAAATCTTTTCATGAATGATAAAGTCTCATTTATAACCACAGGTACTTTATCTTAGGACTCATTGGAAACATCTGGTTGATAAATGGCTTGTATCAAATTAAACAGCAAGTGAACACAGAGGGTATTGTGGATGATTGCTCATCTCCTGGGATAGACACAGTAATGAACACATAATTTACACAACATTTAGCCAAAATGGACGCATCTGCTATTAATGTGAGATCAGTGAATTTGGAAGTGCTGTTTTGTTATGAGGAAATCCGGTTTTGCTCTTGGGCCACCCGAGAAGATGAGGAAGACCAGTTTTGCATAAATGATTTAAGAAGAAACCCATGAAACAGTTTAATGATTATTTATATGCAAAACGGTAATCAAGATTGATGTTCAGTTGTCATTTTGTTGCTTCACAGGTAATTACCGACATAAAACAGATAAATAAACTACAAAATCTACAGTCAGACAATGAATGATTGCTGTATGCAAAAATATAGCCTGAGCTCGCTGTGCTGTGCTGTACATAAAGAAAAACGGCATTCCCGTGCGTTATTTTATAAGTCCTCTTCCTAGGTTGCATGTCTCTCAAGGCACGCTCTTTGACATGACAGCTGCTGTTAGAAACATATTAGACAGTGACTGGGGGATAGAAAACGTGTAAGTAGGATTCATTACACAAAGACACACTGGTAAGTCTGTGAAGTGCTTCACATATAATTTGATTTTCTTGCCAATGGACCTTCCTGCTTGTTTACCCCTGGAGCATGAAAAAAAGAAAGGAAGCAAAAAAAGAAAAGAGCCAATAAGTTTGCCAGAGACCTTTGCCATGGTTTTGTGTTTTCTGGCATTTGCAATTAGCACCAGGCAGCCGCCTGACACTGAGAAACAGATGCTGTCCATCCGTTTGTCAGACTCTTATTTCTTTCTTTGCTAAGCAGAGATTGTGCCTCACTGAACTCTGCGTGCGGATCCTTTAAAGCGACGGGGTTTTCTCTGTAATGAGGGTTTGACTACTTGTCTTCAAACAATCATTGTTAATTATAGTCCCGGTTATTGTATGTGTGCTCATACATTGTGTATGTGTGGTTCATGATGCATAAAAGGAAAGTGAATGATGATGGTAGAAAGGAGCAAGGGATCAAATGACAGCCGAAAGCTACTGAGCTGCATGTGGAATGTAAATGACTGTGAATAGATATTTGCAGGCAAAATTTTTGCAAGATATTTGAAGGATAATCCTCTTCAGCAGCCAGAGACAGGATAGGTATGTGGTCTTGAGTGGAACTCTAAAAGGAGTGTTGTTAAAATTGTAACCCCTTTATGTTGCTCTTCTTTAACAGTTGTTTGATTGCTAGCTTTATAAGCTGTTCCGTAACAGAAGCAGAAATTTGTCTTTGACACTGCTTAAAGCACACAACGTAACTTTTAGACCTTAAAAATATGCATTTCAGACTCATTTTGATGGAACACCAACATTCATTATGTACATTTTCAAGCCGTCACTGCCCAGAGGCGTCCCGAGGCTCAAACTTCATTATGTAACTTTTGCATCCAGGACGTGGCCATGACATTGCAGCCGACTCTTGGTTGCGCACCGCGTCACTTACTAGCAAACGGATATGAACCAGATATGAACGCAGCTGGTATTTTGAACCCACATGTCGGATTCGGCAATGAAACGCAAGGAAACCTTACCGGTGGAAGACAGAACAAGAGTCAAGACTGTCTTTTCCTGGGTGGAGGGAGCTGACAGTACAGGTATGATGGAAGATGGATGCTAGTTTAGCCGTCAATAGGGGGCGCGTCACTGAGAAAACTGCTAAAAGTTCCATTGTGGGCCTTTTACTGAAAATAAACCCTAGACTTGTGAGCAAAATCTGGCTTAATCCGCACCTTTGGGCCTCTGCTTTCGTGTGGTGGCGAGTTTTGTATGCAACTCCCCTCCCCTAACTGTATTTCGCCTTTTCCCTTTGTTGTGATGTGTTCGTGACATTTCTGGGTGGAGATTTGCATGTTGTCTCCAGCCAATGACAGCGATGAAAGTGTTATGTTCTGTTGAGATAAACTTGTCACTTGGAGCTAACTTTTTTTAAAACGTTGACTTGAGCAAACACCAGATTCACTCGAATTCTTGATAAAAAAATGGCGGAAAAAGTAAAAAAAAAAGGAAGTATTTTGTGGGGAAAAGAGCTTTAGATGGTGCACGCTCGAAAACCGTGGGTTGGTTTGGCTTTCACCCACTTTCTATCTTTGAAGGAGAGGTTTGGGGATGCGGCCATTAGCCCAAGGGAAGGGGCTCTCAGTTTGAATAGTGTTAACAACAAGCGGCAACCTCCAGTGGCCAACTATGAGTCCACCCGGAAGAATTATTTTTTTTGTAGTTCTCCCTTCATCCGCTAGGGGCTGCAAGACTGAACAAATCCCCATAGACTCCCATGTTAAAAACGCCAACTTCACAGCAGAAATACACATTTCCTCATATTTGGAGCACCTTGGGCTCCAGAAGGATTTTGTTAGTGTGCTCTATAAATAAATTGAACTTGAACTATAAGCCTGGTTAAAAAATTATTTTGGGTTTAATAGGTCAGGTTTATCTTGCAGACCGGAAGCCTGGCCCGCCAACCGGTGGCTCAAAGTTGCTCCTGTTTGGACCAGAGTCGCACAACAGCGGTTTTTAGTCAGCAAATAGAAGCTAGCGGTCAATTTCCCTGACGCTTGGAGGCTATATTGCTCTGTTAGTTTCGAGTTGCTCGGTTAGTGTTTAGCCAGAGTACGTCAGCTGTCAATCATGGCCCCGCGGCTATGCTCTGCCCATTTTAGTAGTTCCCGAGAGGACGACACACGGGACACGGCAAGATGGCGATGCTGGGGCATGCCCACTGGCTTCATTTTTAGCTCTTAGAAACGGGTGACGTAGCGGAAGGTTCGTCCTCTCTCTTAATGGTCTACGGTTTACAAACAGAAACGAGGGAACTCCTGGACTCTACCTTTAAGCACATAAAAAAAAACTTTTCTAAAACACAGCTATCAATGTTTGAGTTTGTTCTGTTTTCTACAATGATTTCATTGATTGAGTCAAAAACCACAGAGGTTCTATCATCTAGTCGGTAAGACATCTGCAAACAGAAAAAAAGGAGTTTGAGGAAATCGAGGAAATCATTTTACTTTTTTTGAAGAACACAAATGCAAAAACATTACTATTCAGACAACATAAGCAGCAGTCGAATATATGATCAGACAAACCTTGATTTGTAAATCCAATGCTCCTGGACAGTCAAATGAATGTTGTATTTATGTCGAGATACAGTGCAGAGTCAGAAAAGATTGGACAGAATGGGCTATATGCACGGTTCCACTACTTCCTGAACATCAGACAGCACCTTTGTTTCCTATCTTTCATTATTGGACAAACTGATTAATCCAGGTGTGTCTGATCTCAATAACTGGCTAAACACACCTGGATTAATCAGTTTGTCCAATAATGAAAGGCAGGAAGAAAAGGTGCTGTCTGAACTTAGGAAGTAGTGGAACCGTGCATATAGCCCATTGGTTTATTATTCAGAGAAATTCAAGACTGAGTCAGATATCGTTAGTCTTATAGCATAATTGTCCAAGTCATGTTTTAAAGTTTTTGGAAATGAAGATGTACTACGGTGAGTCAGCAGTGTTGGGAGCGACGAATCAGGCAGATGTCACAGTTTGGCTCAAAATAGCTCAAGCAGTTATGAGGCTTACGACATGCGCTTTTTTTTTTTTGGTGAACTATCAATCAGCATGATGCCCTACTTTACAAGATGATTGAGTACAAAGTCATCCCTACCATTACCTTGTGTGTTTTCTTTTATCAAAATGCAATAATTTAGATCAAGTTTACATAATAGTGTAAATACAAATAAAAAGACAAAGAACGTAACTTTTTTCTTAATATTTTATGATTAGTTGCATCTTTAGATCAGTATAGAATGAAAGATTTTCAATTCAAGCCCCGCGATGAGGTCTTTAATCCTCAGATTCTATAAATGGGGCTTCACTTTTCTTTGCAAGAAAATCTTGATTTATTTCATATCATTCCATATTGCCAAAATGTAAACTGCACCAAGTGCCACAGATGTGGGTGTCATAAGTTTTGGTATGAGGTTGTGCAAGTGAAAGATTAACATAGTGTAAATCAAAGCACTTTAACACCTCAGGCATGATGGGTGAAATCAATCACTGCTGGACATTGTGGACAAGCCTATTACACCAAGTGCCACGTGGCGTAAATCTTCTCCAGAGGGGGTTATGAGCTTCAGTATCAAAATTCACAAGAGAATTATGGCTAAATGACATTTTTCCACGAGCACAGAGGGTGTAAGATTAATTGATTTGAATCCATTCAAATACTTGAATGATTTGATAATTGAAAGATTTGCAAATTAAAATTAAATAATTGTATAAAATACTTTTTTTTTTTCTGTCTTTGTCCAAGCCAAAGTAGAAATGACTGACCTGGCATTGCAATGGGGCAAATATCCTGTCCTTTTGCAGCTATTCAGAGAGGCCTGGGTATATTACAGCTATATAGGGCTCTTTCGATGAGTGTCTATTTGACAGAGCCATCACTTGAGGTCCATTACTCTCGATCTGCTCCCTCTACCAATAATGCCACTGCAGCCATTGTGCGGGATCTTAACCCTCCTGTTGTCCTGGGGTAAAAAAGACTCATTACTGTAAAAAAAACTAAAAAAAAATCCAAAAAAAATATTTTTTAAAATAAAATTTTTATTTTTTTATAGAGATAAACAAAAAAAAAAGAAAAGTGGTGTTTTGTGAAATAATAATGTTAAGAGGAAAGAAAAAAGAAAAAAAAAGGAGGTTGGGGGAAAAAAAGAAATTGGTCAGAAAATTAAGTTAAGAAAAAAACAGAGAGAGGGAGTTGTTACACAAAAAAAGAAAGGATGGTTATATTAGTGTAATATCAGAACAATCAGTAGACATGGAGACAGATGATGAGAGTGGAGATGAGAGGAAACAAATATCCATAATAATAATTAAAATAAGAAGAGAAGGGGAATATGGAGAAAGGTGAGGGAATATAGAGGAAAAGGGAGGAGGGCGGCTGGCCGCGGGCTCCTCCTCAAAAATATTAAAATTTTTCCTTTATAAATTAAATTAGAATTGAGAGAAAATATGGAGAGGAAGAAAAAGGGGGGGGAGGTGGGGGAGCAGGGAGGGGGGGGGGTAGAAACACAGGTATGGAAAGAAGGAAGGATGTCCACGGAAAAGAGTCGAAGGAAGGGGAAGAGAAAGAGAGATAGAGAATCTCATCAGATGTGAGAAATGAGTGATCAGACAGAGGGGGCAGGCGGGGGGGAGGGTGAGAGGAGGAGGGGGGGGATGAGATGAGAAAAAAGAAAGAAAGAATAAAAAATATGGGATAGGAGATGGGGAAATATGAGAGTGAAAAGTAAATGCATTAGTATATTACCTTGCATGGTTGGTGAAAGGAAATGATGTTGTTTGGGTTAAAAAAATAAAAAAAAAAAAAAAAAAATTAATGAAATGAAAGGAAAAAAAAATAAATTAAAAAATTAATTATATATATATTATAAAAATAAAATATAATAATAATATAATAACAATAAAATAAAAAAAAAAAATAAAAGTAAAGAGAATAGAATAATAGAAAAAAAAAAGATAGAGGATTCAGAAAAAGAAGAAAAAAAAATAAGGTAATACAAGTAGTGAATGAAAAATATAATATTTAATTAAAAAAAAAAATAATTATTTTATAAAAATAAAACAAACTGGTGATATTGGGAGTAAGAAGAAGGGGGAAAATAGAGAAAGGAGGGAAAAGGAGAGGGGCGAGGGTTAATGGAAAATGATATGCTTGTTGGCAGCTCAGTGTTGCAATACTGCAGTAACCCGTAGCATGTCATAATGAAATGGAAGCGAAACCAGATGGAAGTATCAGAAGGGGCCCCTACTCTTTCAGAAATTTCTTATACTGTCGGTTGAAGAGAAAAGATGGGCTCAGCAGTTTGTTATTGAGGGAAGTTGCACCAAATGGCCAAAAAGTTTTTGCTGGCTAAACTTGGATCTTGTCAATTATATTGACTAAAGTTAAATAAAATGCACCTGACAAGGGGATTATATAAAGAGGTCTGACAAACAAAAAGGAAAGAACTAAACTGTTTTCCAGTTTTCCATTCAATTCAGATGCCGAATTTTCTCACTCTGTGACCAATGTAATAACTTCCAGTGGGTTTACTGGCATTCTGGACACATTTTCTAGTCCAGTAACACACCCAGTTGTCCAAATTCATGCTTTGGGATACATTTTGCTAGATGCTCCAAATGCAGCAGGTAATTGTGCATATTAGTTCTGTTTCAGTAAATAGCGTCCTTTTACAGATCACAAAGACAGAACAATATCTACTTTCTCCCAATGCTCAATCACATTTGCACTGCCAGAAAAATGCTGACTGGGATGTTAGGGAAGCTAGAAGAGTGGAAGAGGATGCTAAAGCTGATCAGCCATGTCTCCCATTTGAGCTGTAGGAAGTTGGCGAGGCAGGACAAGGACTTTTGAAGGGATGGTTGTTCCATTAATGCACCTCAGATGTCAAATTATAGCAATTTGTGAAACCTTAGCTGTTTAATCTGTTTGGCAAAACAGTAAGGTAACACCCCACACACAATTTTTCAAAACACTTTAACTAGGACTTGTAGTTCTCGAGACTGGTCTTGGTCTTGAGACAAGTGGACAAGACTTTCCACTTGTCTTGAGAGCAGTCTCAAGACCATTTTTTCACGGTCTTGGTCTTGTTATGGTCTCCGCAGTCTTTGTGTCTCGGTCTTGCAATGTCTCGGACTGGCTGAGTGGTCTTGAAGGGATTTGTAACCTATAATATCCGGGGGTGTATTTTTTTAATTTTTTTTTTTTTGTAAAGTGCATTATACGTCCCTTTCAAGTGACCGATAATACAATGTCATCTTTATTTTAAGTGGCTAAACCCAGTATGGTTCTTAGGTTCTAAACTCATGCCAATTGGCATGAGTTAAGAACCTTTTTTCCTTCTTTTTTTGTCCCGTTCTCGAGCTGAACTAGTCTTGGTCTGACTTGATCTGTCTTGGTCTTGGTGTTAGTCTTGTCTTGGTCCTGATACTGTCTGGTCTTGGTTGTGTCTTGGTCTCGGTTTAGGCAGTCTTGACTGCATGTCCAACGAGGACACTAAATCAACCTCTTTGATCACCAAACAGTTGGTGGTAGATTCATATATTACTGGCCCAATCAGACTTTCCACTTGCCACACAATCCAGATTTTAAATGCAGCTAAATGCATTTAATCATCTGTTTCTTCTTATTGTTTTAATTGAGCTTTTTACAAAAGTGCCAGACAATTACAACTTTTCTCAATTTTGTCAACCAACCAGTCACCAACCAGCCATCACAACAATTACATCATCAAACTCCTGCTTCTGTTTTCCTGTTCCTTATAATTGGCTTACTTTATTTAAGTTTCCTGCCTTATTCAGCTGCATTTTGTTCATGCAGTAGCTTGTTGAAATGTAGTGATTTACTTCATCATAGTGACAGAAGAGCCGGCTCTTCGTAGATTCAGGTCAAGGCTCTTCAGGGTCCCTAATGGCTTGTCATTTGTCTCTTCTGAGCTGAGTTTTAGACTGAATTAGCATGTCAAATGTTTGTGTTATTTATTTTTTCCCCGAAAAAGCTTTATTTATGGATCAAAAGATCAAAACTGAGAGAAATATATTTATATGAAAGACAAAACACAGACTTGAAGGGAAATGTCCCCTTTTTCCCCCTCGTCCCCCTTGACATCTTTCACAGTTTTCCTTTATCTGTTTGTTTTGTTTGTTGTCTCAATGACTGTATTGTTTCCCATGTCTCTCATCGTTCTGTTTGGTGAAGTTACTGTGAAAACTACAAAAATTAAAACTTATTTTAATCAATCCATGAAATGAACAGCTGAGTACAGAACGACGGGGAAAGACAGATAAAGGCCCAAATCTAGACAATATCACACTTTTTAGTTTTTATTTTCCAAGTTCTGACTCAGGTTTTCAGTCTCTGTTATGCAGATGCTGAGGAATGCAGTCAGATGCTGCTTATTTCTTGCTTTTTGCATTTAAATCTGGTCTCTATATTCACGCTGCAGATCTGAACACTAAAGTCCTTTTTTTTTTTTACTGAAATCCTTTTTTTCCATGGATAATCAAATTATCATTTAAAGCAACCCTTACCGATGTTGCATTCTTACACTATTTTTCTAACAGGGTAAAATGCTATGAATGAGGTAATGGAACTCTAAAATACAAGACAGACCCACCATTAATCAAAATAAAATATTATTCCAATCTCTAAATATTCAATGAAAACTCCAACCAATCCTTGAAGTGGGGTGCACCTCTAGGATTGTCCAACGGACCTGCCTGTCAGACCTTTGATTCTGCATTGGGAGGTAGAGGGAATAAAGGGGTGTGTCTTAGGAGTGAGGCGGGACTGTTTATATTCAAATAATCTTGCTGTGCTTTCTGAAATGCAAGATCAGTAAAGGTTGCTTTAAATATGTGAACTGTACTCAGCCCTATAGGGACCTGCATGTTCATAAGACGACATGATGTCCCACTGTGCGGTTTTAACTGAAGTAAAACCATAGTCTACATTTATTATGTAAATTTGGGATTTTTGAGGCTGTCAAAACAAAAGCATCAATGCAACGAGATCAATCTGAAATTGATGCAATATTTTGCCTAAATACACAGATACCTGTGTGGGTGGAGTTGAAACCCAGCATAGATAGCCCATCTGTGTGTCTCACTTTAATGATTTAACCCTTTGAACCCAAAGCCCATTTTTCTCGAAATTGCATTCTTAAAATAAAATGAGTGTATCTCTGCAACCACAAGGCCTATTTGAATAAATTTGGTGTCAAATTAAAGAAAACACTTGAGATTTTTGGAGGTGTGTAAATATAAGTATATTTGTTCCTGAAGAAGAGTAAATGAAAATGGCACAGCAAAATTTCAAACCTCGCCTTAAAAAGAACACACTTTCACAATCAGAAACTCTCTGAGATGATGCTTTAGAAGCTTTTAATCCCTTTTAATCCAAAGTAAAATATGTTGACATTGTTCCTGCAAAGACCTCCCCTTCTAAAGTAAAGCAGAACAGAATTAGAGTTTATTTTTACAAAAAGTTCAGGCTGAGGTTTCCAAAATGGTCACTTTGGCACAATTTGACACAGTTGGCAATGTTGTTTTCCATCATGCCACAGTATTATAATTCTTCCATTATAAATGTCTTTTCAAAACAACAAAAACAGCCTCAAACTGCAGCTTTTATGACTTCTGTTTCTGCACATCCCCTCACAGCGTCTTTACCTGGCTGTATGTGGTTACGCAGGCCCATAACTCCACAACAGATTGTTTGATTTTGGTAAATGAAACATCAATCAATTCATCAGAGCCAGGAGACTGTATCTAGACCCCCGTGGGAAATATTGACAGTACTTTCAGCCAATCAGAGCCAGCAGAAGGCAGTAATTCAGTATCGGCTGGTACCTGCATTGGTTTAGACCTTTGGTTAAAACCGCAAGTGTTTCATGTGTTGCCCCAGAGATTTTCAAACGACCAAGTGTGGATTTACCGGTAAAAGATAGTTTTCACAGAGAAACAGCAAAGGTAAGAGGAATTTAAAAACCACTTTCTAGCTGAGCGGTTTCTCCTATTGCTGCTTATCAGCTTCTATCTCTGTAAAGCTTTGGTGTAGAGGACTGTGGAGCACATGTTTGGATTCTGCAGAGTCATTTGATATGTAATTTGTGCTGGTCTGATCTGGGGTTGTGGCTGTGAAGACAGAAATGTTGTACATAGTTGCTATTATGCCATTGATATACGTTTTACATTTTTTATTTCATTCAGATATAACTTTAGTTGTGTTTTGCACAATTAAAAAAGGTTTGTGCAGTCTTGTAGCCTAGCTTCTGTAGTTTAATTTGATGTGCCACATTGCAATAATCTCTGTCATTAATACGTCGTTTATCACCATTGTTGTTGAGTAACAATCACGAGGGACCTTATAAGGTCCCTCTCAGGTTCAATAAAATGAGACGCAAATGTTCAGACTGATCCAACTTTGAAAAAGATTGTGGTAATAAATCGGGTCCATACCACTAAGTATTCTGGGTCAAATTTGGGGGAAAAAAAGACAATATAGAAAGATCAGACATAGGCAAAAGAAAGTTAGTTACTTTTACTAGCAATGTGAATGGACCCTTGTCGCTTTGGCCAAAACCATTGAAAGTTGTCAGAGAATCATGTCCCTCCATGAATGCTTTTTGTTCTGTTTACTCTTTAGTTTTAGAATCTCACAACTTAAAGGGACTAGAGGCAGGAATAAAAAAAACAAGCAAACATACATGTCCATTTTTTTTAAATGCGAATGGGTGGTGAAGCGCTAAATACCAAAAAGAACGAGCCCACCCACGTCTTTCTTTGTAGCCTTGAACAGGCTGTGTGCTGCAAAATACGCTGCAATTCAGTGGCCGAATTTCCCGCGCTGCCCTGCGGATGCAACACCAAATGCCGCTGCATCCGCATCCCCAACAGTTTTAATACAGGAAGAAGACGGTCACGGTAAATTCAAACACTGTAAGCGATAGTTATGGATTCTTCTGATGTCAGCAAACGATCCAGATCAACTGAAAGACACGAAACAGTGTAACTACGAAGAAAAAGCGTAGTAAACAACATTATAGCTTCAGTTTGTGCATGCTCCCACAACGGCTCTGCTGGTGGCTGCAGTTACCTAAAGCGGCAGTCACGAGTTTCATTTCTTAATCTTGCCTCTAGTTCCTTTAAGACCACCATCAACAAAGGGAAAAAAAAAAGGGGGGGGGGGGGGGGGGGAAAAAAGGTAAAAAAAAAAAAAAAAAAACCAATCATTTCTAAAGCTTTGTTTTACATTTTTCTGCAACCATGCCACGAGCATCATGTAAAGCCTATTTAATGCTGTTCATGCTAAAAAAAAAAAAATAACATACTGAAGTTGGTGCTGAATCAGCTTTAATCCCCACCTAAATTTGATTCCATTTTTATCATCTTTGGTGAACCTTGTCTTTGAAAAATATGCCAAGCCTCGAAGCTTGAAGTGCTATTCAGATGAAAGTAAATGCACGCAACAGATGGGTTAAAAAAAGATTATGTGGTGTGTGTGTGTGTGTGTGTGTATATATCACCTTCTCTTCCTTTGGGCATAGTTAATAGATGTGATTTACATAAGTGTGTGTGGTCCTTCTCTATCATTCTACTACTAATAGAGCAGGAGAACATGCATGCATGACATCCAAATAAGGAACAGCGGATTACGGTTACTTCAGCGCTTCTTCAAGCGGCCAAAGAAGTTTGCATCCTCATAAGTAATCACATTGTGTCTCCAAATAATCATGTTTGTGTTAGGTCTTACAAATAAGCAGAACAAATACCAGAAACATATGCCGCAGGCTTAATTCCACTATCTTGCAGTCATACCTCTGGACTCTGGCTAACAGGCTCTGCTTGACTTTAATGAAATTCACTGCTAAATCTTTCAAGCGGTCAATGTAATGTGCATCCTAAAATGATCATCCTACATCGTGTTATTTTCTTATTTTTGAACTATTAAACTGAAACAATCCTCTACGGAATTTAAGGTAGGTTACAAATATAAAGCAGTTTTGGTTTTTCAAAGGTAAACAGACGACCTAAAGTTTCCTTAATATTTTTTCTTGTAGTATAAAATTTCAATGACCATTTTAAGACATAGCATTTGTTCCGAGTGGTGTGTTTATAGTCACGCCCTCTGGGATGCTTCAGTGATGTTTAAATTGTAGTTGCTGCAAGAAATTCTCGGAATAAACTCCAACACATATTTCCAATGCTGATGGTACAATAGTATCCAAAAAACACAAAATTTTGACTGTTTTCAGCCATGTATGTGACCGTGTGGAGTCCTGTCAGTATGCGTTTGGCTGATTATGCGCCTGTTACGGCCGCCAGTTACTGACCATCTTTCATTTTACATGCAAATCTTCCTGCTTCATCCCTCCATTCTGATTGGACTGGTACCACACCACCACCACCATCATCTCCTCCCTCCTCACCTGCTTATTACTGATTGTTCTCAGCTGGAGCAACTGGCATGCAGCCACAAAAGAACCCAGCAAATATTCCAGTCAGTGGCAACTGTTTGGCCTGGAAACATTTTGTCCTTAGTGTGGTTATTTATTTATTTATTTATTTTGGTGGTAGTTTGGGTAACTTTGTTTCTTTAGTTTTGATTTTCAGGTGTTTTTGTGTCATTTACCATTGATGAATCATTTCTAACTTGTTCTTACTGTTTCCAAGCTGAAATCAAGGGTAAGAGGGTGTGTTCTTGAGCCTCTATTTGAAAATGTCAACACTAACCAGGTATTCTCAGTGAGACCGTTCCAGAGCAACAGCGGACAACAATGGAAGCTTCACGGCTCTTCAAATTCCACAAACGTTTGAAAGGCCACCATGACAAAATCTATCAAGCCCCCTTTCAGCAAACTGACCTCCATGTCTGTCAAAGAACACATAAATCAAGTCATTTCTTTGAGTCAAAGATATCTGTAACACTTTACAATAAGGGTCCCTGAAATAACATTAGTTAGTGCATTATTAAGCTATTAACTGCTTAAGAATATATTAACAACTTTTTAAACTATTACTCTGCATTAGTTAGCATATTGGTTAATCTGTTAATTAGCAGTTAATTAATGCTTACTTCCTAACCTTGCTTAATGCATTATTAAGCCTTGATAAAAGTTGAATTATGTAATAAGTTACCATTATGTATTACTCACCAACTAACGTGGTTATTAATGCTATGTTAGTAAGCCCTTAATAATGTTAAAAGTAATGGTTCACCAGTGGTGTTTATTTGGAGTGAATGAGCATTAAGTAACAGCTAACTAATGCATCTACAAAGCCTTCGCTACATTATAAAGGGTTAAATGTTTACACTTTACAGCAAGGGTCCAAATAACATTCTGGAATGGTTAATTATGGTTAAGTACTGCTTATGAGACACCCACATTGTTAAGGGCTATTAGGTCAGGCTACTATTGTGAATTAATACCTTAACATAAAGTAAGGGGTACTTGATAATATACACAGAACAGCATTAGTAAATGATTGCCTAAGATATTGATAAATTGCTTATTGATGCCCATCCAGATAATGTGCAATGTGGGGTGAAGTAGATGCATTAGCTAGCTGTTACTTAATGCTCATTCACCAAATAAACACCACTGGTAAACCATTACTAAAGACATTAAGGGCTTACTAACATACCAACTAACATGGTTATCAATGCTGAGTAATAATGCACTAACGTTGATTAAGGGACCCTTATTGTAAAGTGTTACCAAGATATCTGCTCACCTGATGTCTGTTGACTTCAACATCTCGAAACAGGTGGTGAATCTTGAAATTAGATTGCTACAAAATGTATATCCACCTCTCCACTGGCGACACTTTTATTTGATACATCCATAGACACATCCAAGTACTGTATAGCCCCGTTTCCACCAGCGGGTCTGGGTCGTGCCGGGCCACATCTGTCCACGTTTTTTTTTGCGTCTCCACAGATAAAAACTGGGACGGGGACCCTTATATCCGACCCGGCCTACTTTTTTGGTACCCTTCGGTCAGGGTATTGATCTAACTGATCCGGACTGAAGAGGTGGAGCTAATACACAGCAATCTGTTGATTGGTTGAAAAATCTGTCACTTCCAGCGTGACCCGGCATAAAAAAAAAAGCAGGGGTGACACCTTTTGTTTCTGTCACGTGTGGTGCAGTGTTTTGGTTAAATGGCGTTGCACGGTGATGATGTCACGCAACCACGTAGCAGCACTATCTGGTTAATACTCCACCTTCCAGAGTAAGGGTACAGTTTGCTGTGGGCACGCAACGTGAAATCAACACATCCGTACCAAAACCTACCTGATCCAGCCTGGCCCGACCCGACCTGACCAAGACCCGTGGGTGGAAACGGGGCTCATTTCAGTCCTGTTGGCAGTAACGCATCTTTAAGATGGTTGCTAAGAAAACCCAAAAGTGGGTTGAAAAATTCCTGATGGCCTACCAGTAGACTTTACAAAGAAACTCAGCAGGAGGAAAGTAAGAGGGAATGGGTGTAGCTGGAGAGAAGTACAGAAGTTAGGGTGAGACCAGGGTGTGATCTGTGAAAAAAAAAAAAAAATGGGGGGTGCTTACAACACTTTTTGTAAAAAGTAAAACACATTTGCTTTTTTAAAAAAAAATTGTTCTGCTTTCTGTTTGATTCACCTCAAACACCACAGGGATTCATTGATTGGCATAAAACACCATTATGGAGCCCTTCATGTTCCTCACAGATTGTCCTTTGAGACAAGATAGAGGACGCTTCAGATGGTTTTGGCTAAGACCAAGATTTTCTGTATCCATGGTTCAGAGATGTTAAATCATTGTGAATGACTCCTAAAAGGGCGACATACTCTGGTGACAAGCTGGTTGAAAATGGAGCCCCGAGATGTTCCACTGAGTAAAAGATCTAGTCACTTAAACCAACCAAATATCTCCTTTAGAAGGGGAATAAAATCTGAACCAGTTTTATGTTCAGAAAATGGGTTGAGGTATTTGTATCATTAAGTATAATTCTATATATAAATGTATTAATTGTACCACTCAGATCTTGTTCTGTTAAACAGCAGGCTTGGAATTGATTTTGATTTTCAGATCACAAATCATAAGTACTGCCCCTGTTGTGGTGGGCCTGCTGCCCAGATTGAAGAGCTCCAAAGATGTGATGCATTTCTAGATAACTGCTGCTTCAGAGCTGCTTTTCAACATTTTCTATGAGAAACAAGCTCAAAATAGATAAACATAATATGCCAGAGGTTCGAGTACGTCTGTATTTACATGCTTTTGCAGTAGTATTTTGTTATGAGTAGTGGATTTCACTTCCAATGCTATTTAACTAGCAGCTGTGAATGGTATTCATTTTATTTGACCAGTCTTTATTTTGCATTACAAGGCCCAGAATTTTAAATTTAGAGATCAAATCTATATGGAAATCAAATGGGTATCCCATTTTCTTTTGATTCCCACCCTGCATTTATGTTTTAGGTTAGATTGAAAAAAGTTAGGGAAATGCTACACAACCTTCCTTCAAAGACAGGATTTAATATGTTTTCTTCCCCCTGGTTTATGTTTTTCCTTTTTTTTTTTTTTTTTCTTTCTAAAGCAGACACACCATAAAGACAAGAAAGTTTGCTTCTCTAGGATTTTATCTTTAATCATCTGGTTTATAGTTGTTTTCTGTTTTATTTAGCGTAAAACAAAGACATTTTGTATGGAAACCCGACTTCTACTTTTCATTCCCTTGCAGTAACTTTTGGGTTGTGTCGCAATAATTTTGCGTTCTGTAGTAAGTTTTGCGTTTCGTTATTTTGAAATGCATTTTGGGCAGAACCGGACAAAATGGTATGCTACTAGCTCGATGCATTCTTGAAAGCCCAGTGCAATGTGTTTCTTAAGGGGGATAAAGTTTTCTGTTTTTGTCATTTCTCCGACGGTTTGGAATACCTTTTTTTTTAATCCTTCAAAACATGTATACACAACAAAAGACACAATTTTTCAAGCAGTAAACATTTATAAAGCATCCTGAATGTGGTACCAGTACAACCGCTCTGACAGTGGCAGCAAATGGTGGCTACAGGCTGCAAAAGCCTGAATCGGCCAGCTTCAAAAGGGCTGTAAACATCCTGAATATGGCACATTTAATAAACCATTTTTGTGTCTTTTTATTAGGGGTGTCAATGTTGGCATCGCATTAACCCAAGTTTCTTTTAACAGCGCAAATTTTTTAATGTGCAATTAACACAGGCATGGTCTGTGCCCTACCTGTTCCCATGTGCAGCCCATATATATTGTCGCGGCAAAGTGTGGAGGTCTCGAAAATGGACAGAACCGCTGAGATTGAAATGATTTATCTGAGAAAGGAAGAGTGCAATCCAGGTGTTTACTGTATTGCTGTGAACCATATAGTGCCAGTGGGCGGCGGACGGTGGCAGGCAGGCAACAGGAGTTCAGAATGGCAGCAGTGATACTGCCCACTCGGGACACTTGGATTACATTGGGCGAGCAGTATGGAGGAATATTGACAAGTTTTTGTAGACTTTTATGGACCTTTTTGGCTTGGACCCCGGCGAATTCCATTATATGAAAGTTGGGGGGGGAGCCTTCCTGATCACCGGCTGCATTTGAGATATTAAAGTGCTCCAGGGTCTTGCTCACCATGAGGGTAAGTGGAAAAAAAAATTAAATCATTCCGTGGGTGAACTTTTCCTTTAAAGCCGTTAACGTGGTTTGTCAGCTGTTTACGATCAAGCTAATGAGCTATCCACTCGGCTGATATCGTTAACCTGCTTGTAAAACATCGGCGCATACGTCCCTGCTTTCTGAAGGTATGGTTTGGGATGGTGTGTTTTTTTTTTTTTTTTTTTTTTGTCGCTTGCTCAAACCATTTTTCAACATTGCTAACCCTAGCTTAAATACGACAAAATAAGGAAACTACAGGAACAACAGGCACAACAGCCTCTACCTCAGAAAATATTTGAATATCTTAGTACTGAATGTGATAAGTTAAATTTCTACAAGGCACTATTGGACCAGTTTAATATAATTTACAATTTTATACATGAGTAGGGGTCATTGTGCCATCTCTCCATTAATTTTGGGTTCCTTGGCCTAGAAAATGTTGAACACCCCCTGCCCTAGGGGGCTCCATAATCTTGGGACAACAAACCTGAGCTAATATATAGTTTGAAAATTCCTCTTTTGATAACATTTCCTTAAAAGTTGGAAGAAATTAGTCTTTTTGATAGTTTTGTTAAACACTGAGTGAACATCTTTTGTCTTGACTATAATTAGTGAAACCTCCCATTACACGCTGTCTTTTATATAAAGTTTTCTTTTATGTTCAACAATAATTGTCAGCGTCCATAAGCTCAAGCATCTAAGAAGCATGCCGTTGAATGCTAGTTTCTTTTAAAATAACTCTATCTGTGGAAATCATTGTCACTAAAGCTTCGAAAATAACCCAAGTGGAACTGCAGCATTAATCCAGTGGCGCAAGTCATTTTATCCTTGGGATGTTGGCAAAGATGAGGAAGTACATAAAAATAAAGAAAAATTAATAGGGCAGCAAAGATCCAAGGCTTTCTTCATCTTCGGGGATAGATGAAATGTGAAAGCAGTGAGCAGAAATCACGAACTCTTCAAAGCTCATAAGGAAGTCTTCCAAGTTAAATCATCTCCAGAGGAGCTTGTGTATATAACACCAGTCCTGTCTGGGATTGGAAGCTGCAGGATAGAAACTTAATTGAATCGGGTTCACACTTCTGGGTAGTCAAGTGTGTTACTGTACAAGTGTCCTAATAAGCATACAATTAATTATTAGTCATGCACAGGTCTGCTATTTTTACTCACAAATGGAGAATGGGAGCGCTTCACAGCGGGTAGCCTGAATCACGATGTACAGGTCTTATTTCTGCTCCTCAAACCAATGTTCAAGCTGCAGACACTGCAGAGCAAAGCAGCAGCCGTAGCTCACTGTTAATACATCATCATGGTTTTTTCTAAACTGTAGCCTGGCTCATACGTCCATATCAATCAGTATAGGGACATAAATATAATGAAATTTGAAAACATAGAAATCCTGAAACAATATCTCATCGTGCAAACATTCACTTAGTATCAGATCTGGGTTCCTTAATGACATTAAGTGTTACAGACAGTTTTCTACAGCAGGAAGTGTCTGACTCACTTTATCTGAATGCTGATGAGACTGCAACGGGGGCATCCAAGAGGCATGCTGATCTGGATAGAAAGAGACTTATTCATATGCAGCCCTGATAGTGACTTTAGTCAAACAAAGTACATCTTTCCCTTCTCCCCACAGTCTTTTAATGACTTGGGGATTTGTAGATAGAAACAAACAGAGAATAAGGCTCCATGATGGACCCGTAATTGTATTTTCATCACTGAAAACTGTGTCTGTTTACAAGGATCTTATCTGGGCTTATTAAAAATTCACAATCAATATTAGCAAGCATTAAGGGAAAATTCAGAGAACATGTTGGGCTGAATTAACATGCAACTGCTGCTTTTTTTTTTTTTCCAACTCAAGCTCTAGACATCAGAAATATCAGTTAGGTGGCTTCTGATTTGTCTTAGCTTATCTAACACCATCAGAGCTTTGGAAACAAATGCTGCTCTACATGTACATGCAGTGTTACTGCAGTGGACTCCAATCCATTTAAAACCGTACCTTGTGTCTAGCAGTAACATAAGGAAAAGGCAGGCATTTATAATGTATTAGAGGTAGTGGCACTACTTTATCGATCCCACGGAGAGGAAAGTACTTTATCACAGGAATGCCACTGAAATGTGATTCAATATTCAGAACAAAAAAACAATCAGGACTCTGTCCATGTAGGCATTACAGAATAATCAGTGACATGTGGTAAATAATGATCCAAAGTCTGCCTCTGCTGAGGGAGTCTTGTTTTCTCTGTCGCGAATATAAACACTTTCAGTAAATACAGACATTCTGGCAAAAGCAAAACCGTTTCCAAAGTCATTTCTGAGATGCACAGTAAGAACCACAAACTTTTATTAAAATTATGTGTGCATGAAATACATAACTTATGTCAACAACCCTGACAATGCAAAAAAAAAAAAAACAAAAAAAAAAACAGCAAGTTATCGTAATTGACAGAAAGTGGTGTAAGCCAAACCTCAAAAACTTTTAATTGGACATCGATTTTATGAATTGTGTACAAATCTAACACTAAATGTCTTAAATTTGCTTTTCAAATAGGCTGTTTTATAAGAAAATTTGTTGTAAAGGGGGATAATTGTGTTGAGAGTGTATCACTCAACATTTATAACTTTCATTTACTTCCATGCACTCCAACAAGTCAATATGTGCACCATCAAAAGACAAATGATGTTCCCATGTGGACTTCCTGCTAGTAAGTATGAGTAGCCAAGCAGATAAGATGCTGTATGCTTACCCTCTTTAAATCAGTCAATTAACTCAAAGGCACACATACCTGTCTACTTAATTGCATCCCCAGTGCTTAATTATCTGAAGAAATTTTAGGGAGATGAAGCCTGAATCTGCCAGATGAAGGGGAAAAAGAGCCCTGCAGCTTGTTAGTGTTATGAAACTGATTTGTAATGAAAGGCTAGATGCTCATTGTAGAACTGTTTATAGTTAAGGATGACCCCACCAAGCAGTTTTTGTTCTAAAGGACATCTAACAGACAGCTAACAGTCCTTAGACCTATTTTAACCTCGATGTCTATCACTGGTCTGAAAATATGAGGTTTTGTTTAGCCATCTAAGCGTAGACTGTCTTAGACTAAATGTAAACTACACTGTACATTGATCAATGAGATAAAATGTTTTAATCCAACATTTGACCATCATTTATACAGCCAGTTGTTTTGTAATTTAATAATTGATAAATAATGGACTAAATTCTAATATCTAGATTTGGGCTTGAATATATAGACAAATTATAGTTGGGTGTATTTTGGTCTAAACTTAGACAAGATGTCTAATAGATGTTGTTGGCTCAGTGGTATGGCAGAGATCAAATTGGCTTGTGATAACAATTTAAAAAGAGACATGCTTACATTAATGTGTGTTGGGCATAGCTACCAACAGTAGTATTCAAGGTCAGTTTGAGTTAAACTAAGCCAGCTTCACTGTGGCAACATAATGTTCAGCCAAAATACTTTTTGTGCCATTGTTTAAAGTTACACAATTTAACTTTTGACCCAAACATTAGCCTTATGTAAGTAATAACTGATTTCTGGGGTGAGTATAGCACTTGATTCATGTCGTGCTCAAAGGGGGCTGCCCTCCTTAAAAATCAGATGATATCATTTTTAAGGAGTGGATCAGTCTTTCTTTGTATCATGTGACCTGGATTGTTTTGCTTTATGGCTCGAAGATTTTGCTATCAGCTGATCAAAGTGGTCTGCAAATATGATTCCAAGACATGGATAGAGACTTAAATTTTGCAACAGTTGTGTGGCCTGTGGGAAGTTGCAGGTTTAGTGCCCCTCATAGCCAAAAGTTATGTGGTATCCCTTTAAAACTATAACTGTGGACAGAAGAGAAAACTATAATCAAAACTAATATTTAGTGAAAACTTGTTCTGCATTAAAATTGTGTATATTTGCTTTTTTCATTGAAAATTAATACAGTAGACTTTATGTAAAACTTAGTTTAGCAAAGACAAGTCAAAAAACTTCCATTTATTAATGCAATTAGAAAATTTACCCTAAAGAGGCTTCATAATATGTACAGAAAACAGTATTATCTCTTCTTAGACTCTCCACTGTGTATTGCTGCATGCACTGGGATAAATCAATAATGACTCTAGATTTGAGCAGTCAAACACAATCCAATTATTGACCTGCACAGGGAGAGCCTCAATGAATCACACAAAGTGCAACACAAAAACAGCCGTGCCACAAAGCATGATAGGAAATACAACAACGGGCCCGCCCCCAGAGAACCAACCACAGTAACTGAAAGTATTCTGTTCATTTCTAAAACATAAGAAGCTGTTTAGAACATGGTCTGCGGTGCCAACATACTGTTATTTCCAACTCGTTGCAAATGGGACTCTAACAAGCTATTTTTATTCTCACTTATGAATCTGTTTGTGTAGCTGTTAGTGTCTGTAGACTGAAGGATTTTGGGCAATTTGTCAACACAAATGGAGAGACATGCAGTCCTTCAAAAAGATAACCATGCAGAACATGTCAGAGCAAAAATCAGTAACGTACTTTGAGCTCTACTCTCATATGACAGTGGAAAGCTAAGACAGTCACATGTTTGTGGAAGCTATTTAAAAGCATTATGCAGAGGTATGTTGCACTTCTAAAGTCATGACCCTTTAGTGTTGCATTTAAATGTGTAAAATGACATTCACTTTGTTTGTCTAGTTGATTTAACTGGAAATCTTTTAGCATCTATGGGTGTGATGGTCTGGGAGATTGTTTCAATTGGTTGGGTAAATGTGAGAAATGTTGCAACTTTGGCTTGCTTTGCTTTCAAACTGCAGTTCATTCTTGTGGACCAAACAACCTGGACAACAACATACAGGTACAACAATTGCTCACTATAGGTGGTATACAAAAAAAAAA
Source organism: Atherinomorus stipes (assembly GCA_023101725.1). NCBI lineage: Eukaryota > Metazoa > Chordata > Actinopteri > Atheriniformes > Atherinidae > Atherinomorus > Atherinomorus stipes. The sequence goes on from JALJCO010004757.1 coordinate 224,842, forward strand.
AAAAAAAAAAAAACTGGCTCATTGGTTGGTCAGGGCTGAAAATGGCTCATTCACAGCAACAACAGAGTAACAATAACTTTAAGTCTGAAGGTTTCTGTTTTTCTATGAAAACCTATGACTGTTTTCACAAGAAGCTGTCCAGCATAAACGGCAGGAGAGGCAGTGACCTGTCAAGCCAATGTGCAATGAGGTATCCTACATCTCAGGACCAGGTTTGTTTTAAAGGTAGAGTCCGGAGTTTTCACCCTGTAAACAAACGCTAGACTTGTGTGGGTGAAATCCGGCTTAATCTGCACCTTTTGGCCTCTTCTTTTTTGTGACTGTGAGTTTATACAACTCCCCCTCCTGTGACTATATTTCACCTTTACCTCTTGTTTTGGTGTGTTCGTGACATTTCCTGGTGGAGATTTGAATGTTGTCTTCAGCCTCCAGCCAATGGCAGAGCTAAGGGTGTAGCATTCTGTCGAGATAAACTTGACAGGATCAAACTTTTTTTTTTTTTCTTTTTGAAACGTTGACTGGAGCCAACACCATATTTATTGGAATTCTTGATAATAATGGCATGAAAACCATGGGTTAACATTGGTTTGGCTATAATTGCTATAGCGATGTGACCATTAGCCCGAGGGGAGGGGCTCTCAGTTTGAATATTGTTTACAAACAGAAACAGGGGAACACTCCAGGCTCTACCTTTAAGTCTACCAAAAGGAGCCAATATGAATGTCGTTGAATTCAAAGCAAGATTTTAGAAATGGAAGAGGATGTGTTTGAGTAAGAAGCAAGTCTTTCTAAAAGGGTAGCAAACCATCACTTGCTGAACCAGGCTGTGTAGTTGCCTACACTGAAAAGATGATGACTGAAAAATGTCAAACAAAAATGTAGAAATGACAGTTTAACACCAGACACAAGCTTGAGTCTTTTGGGTGGAAGACCCGTGTTTCATTCCTCCACCAACCCTCCAACTCGTGGTGGGCAGATCTATACAAATATTGATAATATTGACACCAATGTTGGTAACTATCGGATCAACTGTGCAGTTATATTGACACTTCTATGTAAGACTTGGAAACTAGGGATGTAACGATTCAGTTTAACAATTGATTCATATCACAATTCATGGTTTCTGATTTGATTCATGGACGATATTGGTTCATTTAGAACGATACAATGTAAGTTCATAGTGTATAGATTCCCCAGAATAATTTATTTGCATAAATCTGTTCAATTAACAGCCTTATTGAAAAGTATTGGCATCTGTAGCGATGATACTACTGTAGCCATTTATTTACTATGAGATCAATACCAAACTTGCAGTATTGCACACCCCCTACCTCCAACCCATAACTTGTGACAATCAATTAAAGAACACATTGGTATCCTCAAACAGTGGAAAAACGAAGCATGAATATTCAATCATAAAAGCAATCTTAACCGGTTAAATCAGGGGTGCCCAGGTCTGATCCTATGCTGAAATTTTTAGAGCACACCCCTCTAACACACCTGAATCAAATGGTCATGCACATGTCATTCACCTCTGCAGAAGCTTGGTAACAAGCCATTTTTTCGATTCAGATGTGTCGGAGATGGGACACTGCCAAAATGTGCAGGATCGTAGCTCTTGATAACTGGACTTGGGTACCCCTGGGTTAAATGTTCTGGGATTCAAAATAACATGTTACAGCACGGTGAGAATTGCAGCATCATTTGACTTGTGACTTTGTTTTAGTTTAGCCTTGTATAATCAACTCTCAACTACAGTATGTATGATTTCAGGCATACCATCTCCTTCCTTTATGGACCTTTTTGGTACGCTGGCCTGTAGAGCAGTGGTGGGGGTACCCTGGTCCTGGAGGCCAGCAGTCCTATGGGTTTTCTGTGCCTCCTCTCCCAACACATCTGATTGAAATCAAATGGAGCCAACAGCCTATCAACTTCTGCACAGTTACTCATTCATTTGAATCAGGTTTGTAGGGACAAGGACACATGGAAAACCTGCAGGATGAGGTTCCCCAGGTCCCCCCACTACTGTAGAGTTCATTGTCACATGAAAATATAGCATTTGTTCTATTACTACACCTCATTTTTACACTGCTTAGAGTAATTGTGGCACAATTCAGTGTATATTACCTTTAAACCAGCCTCTAGTGCTTTCTCTCCATTTATTTGGTTAATTTTCGATGATGAGAAAATGCTCCCATGTCTGAGAGATGTCTCAGTTGTCCGACAGATTAAATGCTGTGTATTGTGTTTGAACAGAGAATGTAATCCCAAGCAACTGCTGGGAGTGACTCACACAGGATTTGTAATGACATAATGAAGAGATGGATGCTGACATCTGATAGCTGGCTATTCATGTTTGCAAAGCAAAATGAACAGAGAGAACATTGCATCAAGCTGATGCTCATGTTAACTATTTCTCCAGGGCCCATGACTGCTATGGAAATGAAAGAAGGTAAATTATGGACAAAACACAGTCAAGTCTATCAGGCTTTAACTTAATTTACAGCTAAATGCAATAGGCTATTGCCAAAAGGCTGTAATATTTCTCCTAAAGTGGCTGTACCAATAAAGCTACTCTATAGACAAGATGTATAAGTATATAACTGCATCACTTTAGGGTTTAAACATATAATAATTCATTATTTGTCCCCATGAGATGAATTTACATAAGGCTTTAATTTATATTCTGTGGCCTAAGACTGGAACTAAACCTATTGGGAAGTGAAAATTACCATTTTCCCTTCAGGTCTAGTTTATTTTGATTCTCTTTAGTCCCGATTCTCTTCTAGACATGGTCAAGTGTTTTTCAATTAAATCTTAATAGATGCAATCTCCACCCCTTGCTCAACTTTTCACCTTGCCCCTGTATCATCTGGTGGGAGATCAAAAGAAATCAACACAGTTAATGAGAGATGGTGGGTATTATTTTGAGCCCAGGAACTACATGCTAATCAATGCAGAGATCTGTTTATTTAAACCAAACAAAAATGGTATTCCTTCTCACCATTCTGTACGTCATCCATTTCTTTCTGGAGCTGACATTTCATGGTTTCAGACAATCTCTTTTTAGAGCCAGTCTTGCACAGTGTAAGGTATATAGAATTAGACTTGGATCACTGAAAAAAATCTTCTATCATTCTATCTAGCCATTTAACAATACATTAACTTCAATTGTTGTGAATATAGCAAGGATTCAGTTTATAAAAGGCACCGACAAATCCCTACTTTTTGAAACTTCAGCAATAAATCAAGCTCCAGTCATGATATTGTCACTCCAGGGAGTTTCAGTTGGACAATAAACAAGCAGATTTATCTGGACTAAATTTGTAAGGGACACTTTTAGTGGTACCATTATCATCGGATGAAACCTGACTCTTTGGGATCATTATAACAATGTTATATTCCTTTTTCCCTCCATACACTCCAATTTATTTTTGTATTCTGGAGAGTTATCAAAGGATTTTTCCATAGCGGTATATCTTTTGGAAATGTCATTGTTTCTCCCAGTATCCTCAAATTTTACCCATGATGTGACAAGGTTTTTAACAATCAAGTTTTCCTTCATTGGAAAATGGGGGGGGGGATATTCTTTGAGCTAGTGTAGTGTTTATTTTAGAGTTTAAATTGGATTTTGCTAACAGGGAACTTCCCATGGCCACTCTCTTTTTAAAGGGTTAATGGTACTTATCATTGTGTTAACATCTTTTTTGCCCTTCATCCATATCTGCTGCTTTACATGAGGCGCACCACTACTTGTGGTTAAAAAAAAAAAAAAAGAGGGCTGTGGGTGGGTTAAAGGTCATCGTCACTGCTCTGTAAATTTATTTTCAGTTTATCCCACTAGAGGAAACCCCTGTGGCGTGGGGCCCAAATTATTTGCCTGGTATGCTTGGCAAGTAGCGCCTCTGAGCATGTGCTAAGGCTGCCATTTTTACAGTTTTAAAGGTGAAAAGGTTCCATATTTCACAGCTTTGGTAAAAGATATGAAAGGCTTACCTGAGACAGTCAATCACTGTGTTTATATGCAGCCCATAACTCTTTCATAACTGGAATATTAGCAATAACCCGGTTGCGCACGGCCACGTAAACTCCAGCAAAAACCTGAATATGCTCATATTTGGGTTTTTAAAAACCTGAATATTCCCCATGGGTTACTCCTTTTCTAACCCAAATATTTGGTCATTTAAACGTGTATCGGAATGTCTCCATTGAAAGGAACATAATTTAAAGGATAAGTATCTTTTTTTTTTCAACCTGGACCTTATTTCTAGGAGTTTATATGTGCAGTAACTCCCCAGTAAGATTTCTGTATCACTCTGACTCCTATGTGAGAGACTTCGATTTTTTTCGCGATCAGCGTATGTCCATATAATGGGAGGGAGCGGGGCAGCCAGAGCGGGCCTCTATATCAGTCATTATCTACCACAACACCCCTTTAATTTTATCAATACTTACTAATGAATGAACAAACAAATGAGTGCCACTGAACTGTGACATCAGGTTTTGCTCTTCGTTTGTTATTGGGGTTGTTCAACACACTACTGCGCCCCCTTGACGCGCGTTACTGTGGTACAGCTGAGAGCCGGAGGTAGCTTACTGTATGGACAACAACAAACCCAGAACAACTCATCACGTTTAGACGTGTGTTTAGACTACTTACTCAATGGAAAGTTGCCCGTTCAGTCCTGCAGGCCTTGACTGGGTCTTCCAGTTTATTTTGGAGACAAAAAAAAGTCTCTACCACAGTCCGGTTGAACAGAGCAGATAAATCCTAGTAAGACATCCTGGAAACATCCAGACACGTATCTCCCGGTCTCAAATCCCTATCTGAGCAACAAAGGCATTTCCTCCTCTGTTGGCATAACTGAGCATTGTCCACACGCACACCAGCAGGTATCATATGTTCGCCGACGTGCAGCGGTGTCTTGCCCTCTGGCCAGCCATTCTTCTTTCTGCTTCCGCCGCCTCCTTTCAGTGAGCTCCTCATCTGTTCTCTGGCTCGAATTAATAAGGACGTCCATCATATTCAAAGTCGTCGTTATCGGCTTCAAAATCAGAGATATTCTGCCATGTTGCTCAAAACTAGTACAATCGATAGAAATCGGGTTAGCCGACCGTCACAGAGCAGGAGTAATGAGTTGTGCTGGGTTTGTTGGTAAGCTACTTCCGGCTCTCAGCTGTACCACCGCAACGCGCGTCAAGGGGGCGCGCGGCCAGTAGAGTTGAACGACCCCAATAACAAACGAAGAGCAAAACCTGACGTCACAGTTCAGTGGTACTCGTTCGTTTGTTCATTCATTAGTAAGTATTGATGAAATTAAAGGAGTTTTGCGGGAGATAATGCCTTATATAGAGGCCCGCTCTGGCTGTCCCACTCCCTCCCATTATATGGGCATATGCTGGTCGCGAAAAAATCTAAATATCTCACGTAGGAGTCAGTGATACAGAAATGTTACTGGGGAGTTAGTGCACGTATGAACTCCTGGAAATAAGGTCCAGGTTGAAAAAAAAGAAACTTATCCTTTAAATTATGTTCTGTGCATGTTCTATTCGCAAGGTTTCTTGGCCTTTTGAATAAACTACAAGGAGTATTTTTACCAGCAATCAGACAGTACTCTACACAGCTTGCTAGTTTACATATCACCATGGCAACACGCATCTTGAGAGGAACTGGTGTGCAAACAGTTACTTTTAGGGGCTCCATCATTCTCTCCATCATCTGGCAAAGTTTGGTAAATTATTGGCGCGACAGGAAAATTGTCACACCTGCCGGAGTCGGTGAACTTCATCATTCCAACCGTTCCCACCAGTCCTGACTGCGCACCTTCAGACACCTGTCCGGGGGGCTCTGGTGGAAATGGGAAACGTGGATGCATATGGCGCACAGCTCCAGCTCCATTCCCCATTTCCACCACACATTCTCTCCTTCTATGACCTGCAATAGTGTCAAGTACTGCTGGTGGGTCAGTACCAGCACAACAGTGCCAGCAAAGGACTGCTGTCGGCCCCGGACTGCAGTCAAGCCAGCCGCCCCTCGTGGATCCACAGTCAAGCCAACCGGATGTAATTCTGAAAATTTGCTGTCTTCACTGCAGTGGCACTGGATGGTTCATTGTCCACCATTTTCATGACGTTTTCCATGCATTGTGGTTTGGGTCTGGATAGCCTGATTTATTGCAATTATCATGCATACAGGAGTAACTGTCTGCTCACGCATGTAAACAGGTTATTCCTAATTTTTCAGAAACTGGAATATTGACCTTAACCTGAATTTTGATTGCATGTAAATGTAGTCAATCTCTCTTATCTTTTTGTTGCTTTTGGTAGTACTACAGACATCGTAGTTGGTGTTTTGATCCACAGAATAACAACCATGCGATGTCAGCTGACTTTGTTCCAAAGCAAATAGATGTCTACTGTATATAAGTATAACCAATATGCATAATGTGATGGTAAAACTATGATGGAATCATAAACATGCTGTAATTTAATTCAAAATGCAGTTGATATGAGTGAGCACAAATTACTTACAAATGAAAACAATCAGCCAAACAATCTGAAATGAAACTGTAAAGATGGTTTGAGGTCTGTCCAAATCTTTCTCTACCTAATATAACATTTCAAATTTATTTCAAAATGTGTGGAATCAGTACTACCTCCCCCTCATTCCTGCTACTTTGGATGCTGGGTGCAGGACTCATTGCATTTCCAAAGTTACTTAATCACTTTCACAAGTTTTTGACAAAGGTCAAGTCCGGGTTGCACCCGTCAAAGACATTTCCCTCTCGTGCTCACCACTCAGCAAGCGTCGACAACACTATTTCACTTAAGCTCTTTCCCCTGATTAGAATGTTCTCCACGGTCCTGATAATTAGCCTGTTAATTGCCTCTACTTTCAGAAACGCATTTGAGCATTGAATTGATATTCAACACAAATGAGTCCTTGCAGGTTTCGTTCTATGGTTCCCAGCTGTTGGATAAATTTGCCACCATTGGAAATCACAAGAGAAACGCAATCAGATTTTATGGTTTTTTCCTCTTTATCCTTACGATTAGATTCTTAGAGCAATACAGAATTACTTAAACATATGGTGTTTAACTTTTAAAGCCTGGTGTGATGGTGAAAACAGGTTTGTCTTGTTCCCACTAAATAACTTATAGTATCTGATTGTGTTCAGTTTTTTGTGAAATTGGCTTTGGATATTTTTATCCATTCTCTCTTGTTGTCTTATCCCAGAATTAATAATAGACGAGGCGCCTATCAGCTCTACATACCTGTGCAGGGAGAACCTCTCTCACTTTACCTTCTGGACAATTTCCCCTCAGCTCACCCGGAAACATCCAATAGCACACACATGCATGCACAAATGCACACGGATGCTTACTTTTCTTTGACAGCGAGAATTGTGGCTGGTTCTCATGTATGTTCCCTTTTATATTCAATTTGCATTGCATAGAAAAAGGTTGCCCCCTCTAGGCCTCCACTGCCACATGCCTTGACAGTTTGAGGCTGAAAACCCATCAGGCAACTCGGTTCCACGCATGAGAGAATTCCTGTTAAGGCTCCCACTGAGGAAAATGGCCCGGCCCCTTAATTTACCGGCTGAGTCAAGAGGAGGGCCCATTGATGTATTTTGAGCTAACTAGCTGCTCTCAGAAGCCCATTGCTTTTCTTTTTACATTCTGTATTACTCTTCATTTAACAAACTGGGTTCCATTCGATGCTTTCAGCTACATTTATGCTGCTTTGACTCTGATAAGCTCATGCTGATTTTTCACCAAGGACAACTTTTTTTTTTTTCTGTGAAGGTTGGATGGTAAATTGATAAATCAACCATATTAATGTTACTAAGAGCTGTTTCTTACCCACTGAGAGGGAAGCAAAACGAAGACAAGTATAATGTCTCATAAACACGGTATCAGGCCAGAATAGCAATATTTGGTCTTCCCCTTTTTGTAAAATCTCTACTTAATTCAAACCGGAAATCATGATGCAAATCCAACTTTATCATTGAAGTTCTACTTCCCCAACCCTCAGCGGCCCAACCTTCTCTGACTTAACTCAGTACTTGTAAATAAATTGCTGATCAAGTATTCCTTTATCACTTTGGTGTGTGCTAGTGTGATCTCTAAGGCTCTTCACTCATTCTTTCGTAATGATAATATGTGCTTCAAACTTTGAAGTGTGGAATGTCTTCGAAATTACCTTTGCATGGCTACATTAAGCTATTGCACCAATTGCAAAAGATGCCCGTACCTCAGAAGAGGGAGGTGGAGTGAATCTGAGTGGCTCATTTCACTACCAAAACCAGCTGCTATAAAAATATGTGTTAAAGGGGAATTCTGCTGTTTTTGAACCCAGGGTCTGTTTCCATATGTCCTTTCATTTATGTGAGTGATGGAGAAAGGAATTTTCAAGATGGCTCCCGTATTTAGCTAGGCAGGCAGCATAACAGCAGCATAGCTGCCTAGCTAATAAGTATGGGGTAGTGGGCCCTAAAATTATGCTTTTTTTCCACACTAAAGGGCTCAGATAGTCTACGAGTGTCCGATAACATACCACAGAGGAGAAATGAACAAAAGTATCTATACTTCCTGGCGATCACTATTTGTTTTGGTGTTTGTGTCCAAATCTCGGGGTGCTGGAAATAAAATCTTGTTTGGAAATCATGCAATAACTCGCGTCAAGACACCGGTGGGGGAGTAGGTTATTGCATGATTTTGGAACAAGATTTGATTTCCAGCATCCCCAGATTAGGTAATGTAGATGCTTCCATGCATTTCTCCTCTCTAGTATGTTGTCCGACACTCGTAGAAACTATCCGAGCCCTTCAGTTTGAAAAAAAGCACGTTTTTAGAGCGAACTTGAACACCGGAGCCAGTTGCGCCATACTTATCATTAGCCTGGCTGCTAGGCTGCTGCTATATTGCCTGCCCGGATAAATACTGGAGCTTTCTTGAAAATTCCTTTCTCCATGAGTCACACATATTAAAGGACATGAAAACAGACCCCAGGATCAAAAAGCGAAATTCCCTTTTAAGACAGGGCTTGGGTTAAGACGGGGTTTACCTCTGAGAAGTTCGTGCTCATATTTAGAGCAATATCGGATAAATTTAACAAAGACAGTTTTGCAGAATGAAACAAGAATGGACACCAATGCTGCAAGATGAATTGTTTTCCATCCTTAATCTGCACAAGGCTACAAGTTGCTGCAGCATTTTACTGTAACATAATTCCACACAGGTTTGATGTAAAGTTCAGGCTATAGGAACAGTTGGGTCTTTACATACTGTATACAGCATCCAGAGCTGCAGCTGCATAATCTTTTACTTTCTCTCTTTTCACTCTGGCACCATACTTCTCACTGAAGCACACTTGGCTAGTTGTTGTTGACTCTGAAGGGAGCTGCACTCGCGCTGTGGATCCAAAGGTAACGAGGTGCAACTGTGGCTAGATGAAGTGGAAAACTATTAATTTTGTCTGTTGGTGAATAACAGGGCTCTTGGCTAACTGCAGTCTAGCTTTGTTGATTTAAAGTTTACGCTGATTAATTGAAATCTAAATTAGGCATAACTGGAAGAAATCTATAAGAGAAAAAAAGAATATTTTCTCGAATGAGGGAAACCTGCAAAACATGACGAAACGCGTGCTTCACTTGAAGTTGGGTATGTTGTTGAAATAAAACTTTGACACAGGATACCTGAGCTGCTTTTCCTTATTACATAAGGATCTCTAACTTCAGTCTGTCTAGACTGGAGAATTTTTTTCTTTTATGGTGGCCCTGATTAACATTTATTGAATGCCTTGTTAACGCCCTGCATTCACACCTGTGTGAAAAAAAGTGGTTGGTAAAAAAAAGACCAGTTGGTGGTCATATACGTACTGTATAAGCTATAAACTATAGCCAGTACATAATAGATTGGCTATAGTTTGACATCAATTTATGCTGTTAGGAAGTTTTTGACTATTTTTAAGGAGATAAATGTCACTGTTGGTCAATTTAATTCAAATTAATCTTTTGAGGAGACATTACAGAGAAACAATGATTGAAATGAGTGTGTAACTCAGGGTTTCTCAATCCTGGTCCTCAGGAACCCCTGCCCTGCATGTATTCCAGGTTTCCAACTCCACCACCCCTAATTCAGATCAACTCAACTGCTCATTAAAGTCTTTGCAAGCTCCTAACGAGCCATTCATCCGAGTCAGGTGTGTTGAAGTAGGAACATCTTGAAAACCAGCAGGGGTGGGGTCCCTGAGGACCAGGATTGAGAAACCCTGGTGTAACTGATGCATTTGATGTTTGAAATATCAGTCTGTTTGATCCTGAATTATGTTTTCCCAGGACTATAGTCTGTACATAATAATACAATAATAATACAATACAATAATAAAACATACTTTACTTGCGTATGCTCTTTCGTCGTCTATAGATTGGTTAGATACAGTGACTGAATTCCATCAGGAATTAATATACTAAAAATAATTTTGAAAAAATTAATCAGCTAGACCCAGCATTTGAAATAAAAGTGTAACCCATCTAGTTGGGGTAAAATGCACAACCCATTTTGTTGGGTCATATTAACTACTGCTGGGTTGGTCAATAGTTACCCAATAGTTTTTAGGATGTAAATATCCAGTATTGACATGCAAAAGTTTGGTAAGTTTGGTCTTTAAAGAGGAAAAAAAAGTTTATAAAATGTGGTAAAAATTAATATTTTTTGTTTTGTTTTCTTTAGCTTTATTTTTTTAATCCAGTGTTTTGTAGAAAACCTGAATTTTGCATAACTGACATTGTTCAGTCCAGGTGTTGATTGCCACTGTTAACCTATGATACCATGAAAAATAAATCCGGATGGTTGGTTTGTTTGGGTGCTGATTCTTGAAACAAAAGTGGTAAAAATAGTTCAGAAAAAAGGGTCAATTCAATGATTATGCAAATAAAAAATGGTAAATATTGTTAGTGTTTTAACAAATCCAAAAGTTAAGTTGACAGTCATGAGCCGTCCAAATTTAACTTGGCATGATACCTTCCTGTTAGAGTACAGTATAATGGCATTGAGTTTGTTTTTCTTTTGATCTTTATTTCAATGTTTTCTACACTGCCTTCTTATAACGCTGCGGTTGCAGACCTGATCATTTCAACCTGAGGGAGACGGAGGGCTGAATTGTTCTCAAAGGTTTCGGTCATGAGGTAATTTGTTAATTTTCACCAATTGAAACTGAATGCTCTCCTAAGGGCTGTGCTGCACCTGCGTTTTCTGTATTCAAAGCAGTCCTATCCTGCTGTTCTTGCCTCACACTGAAACTCTGTTTTTGGTTAATCATAGAGTACTTTTCATCTGCATACGTTGCATTTCACTCTGTCTCCACTTCCTGGGGCTTTCTGTAAATACTTCACTTAGATTTAACTTCCTTATTTGGAAAGGCAAATATATATTGCTGGATTAATGTAATGAAATCTGATAATTACAGCTTTTAACATTCACTCTTATGAATCTTAAATCAATTTGAATGGATGTAATTACATCAGTACACAATCTGAATGCATCATAAACCTGTTAATAGCCTGATTCTTCATTTAGCTGACTTCACATACACATTAATTCTGATTGATGTTTCAGATTTTCTTCTTTTTCTTTTTTTCTTTTGTTTCCAATTACAGGCTTCACCTTTCTACTAAGACCTCTGCTGTCTCTGTTGCGGCTACAACAGGCACTATGAGTTTAACGTCCACCTCCTCTGAAGACACTGATGCCATCACTCCCCCTATCATTTTCTGGAAACTACTGTATCTATATTGGTGAAATCTTGTAATCTTAATAACTAATATAATGTCTGTCTACATCAAAACCAAATGGCAGAAACACTCGTGTAAGATCCTGCACAGTGCTTTTGCTTGCAGTATGCAAACAATAATAATAAAAAGCTTTTTTTCTCCCGGGGAGCAGTTGGTGGGGCCTTGCTCGGGTGGTCCCCAGGAGGGGGGGGGCGCCCGCTCCCGCTTCTTCATATCCCTCAACGACTATAATCAGGAAAGCATAGTATTTAGTAAAGGAAAGAAGAACTAGATACAGTAAAAGTTTGTCTATTTGATTGGTCAGTAGGAGCGATTAAGCATCAAAGCATCACACAAGATGAAAAATATATACAGCAATCCTCAATGATTACCCTTCCATTGAAGAAAAGGCTAAATACAAGGAAATAAAGAAACTGATAATAAATAAAAAATTACAAAAATATAATTTAGAGAAATAAAATAATGCTTGTGAATTGTAGTGGAAAAAAATAATAAAAACAAACAATTGAAACTGTCCCAGACCAAATAGAGAGGGGGTCAAAATATCTGTCAACAGGTGCAGAAGTCTTATTGAACAATGCAGAACACTTGACTGCCATAATTGCCTCAAAGTGTTGCTCAACAAAATTTTGGTTTGAGAGCCCCATCATGCATGTTTACTTGTTTTATTTATTTATTTGTGTGTGTGTTTTAATATTTCTTTTGAACCACAATTCAAAATCAATGTCACAAATATAAGATTTTTTTTTATTTATTACTACTTTAGTCAATTTTAACTTATTTCACTGCCAGATGATTTCTTTTCCATCTTTAATGGGAAGGTATGGATAATTTTGAGGATGACTGTTTACATTTTCTCCTCCTTTTTAAGACTTTCCATCCAAAGATCAGCGAGGTAAAATGCAACTACAGACTCTTCTGCACAAAGTCACACTATTCAGTCCCACAATTTCAGAAAGAAGTTTTTATATAACAGTGGAAAATGAATGTCAATCTTTATCACTGTCTGATCCGCACTTAAAAGTTTGGATAGTTTTTTGCTCTGCGGTAGCCTCTATGGTATGGTGTACAGTTGTTTAAATGGAAGCAGGCTGCCCCTTGCCCATGCACAGCCATACATGTGCATTTGCTGACATGGTACGACCAGCAAGACTGATTGATATAGCAGTGAACTTGATCAATCAATAACCACTCACTTTATCCTCCAAATTTCTGAAGATTCTGATTTTTTTTTTTCAAACCTTAGCTCAAAACTGTTCATCATGTCTACGTACAAGTAGTTTCGTGTTCTCTATTCAGACATCAGTCGTGAAAAACCTAAGGTTTGATTTTACCTCGCTGGGTGTGCCGTATGGGCCGGCTGTCAAGATCTCCCAGCTGACACGTCAGGCGCTGTCGGTGGAACAACTTCTGATGAAGGCGACAACTGTTCGCCTAAACTGTTGAGGTAAAATCAAACCTGACGTTTTCCACTATTGATGTCTGAATACAAAACTATTTTTCAAGCCTTACATTGAAGTATTGGTATAATTGCAATAGTCTCGATCAATACAACTATCAGTAACATCAATATCGATGTTACTCATAGTTGTATTGATCCGCCTCTCACTATAAGCAAACTGAGAATTCATCTGAGGCAGACATGTTTTTTTGTTTTTTTTATCTTGCATTAAATATTCTGATATGCTACTGTTGTAATACTGAGATTTTTAGCCATGCTATTGCGCACTAAACTGACCAAAGACAAGTAATGTTATTGTTTGACATATGTACAGTAAACTGCTTTAATAGTTGTTAATTTAAGAATCAAACCCAGCTTCAGTCTCTTCTGATTTCCACAGAAACAGAAATAACCATGATCATGTTCTATTCATGATAATAAGCCAGCACTTCAGCAACTTTACTGACAACACCAAGAAAAATTAAAGTGATACAGGACATGAGTTAATCAGTTATTACTTACTGATGGCAACATCAAGCTGATTTCATCTAGCTGTTCATTCTCAGAGTTCTCCCATAACAGAAATCCAATCTGTTTTCTTATCCAAACTTAAATTTTAAATTTGTCTCATTTCCAACATTGAATTGGATCTTCTTGCTGCATATACCCGTGTGTGAGTTTCCTGCCTTTTTATAACGGTGAAAATGTGAAAAGGTTGACGGCAGTGTATTATGCACGGCTGGAAACCAAAAGTTTTGAGGTACCATAACTAAACCCTCCTGCGCTAATAACAGTTTCAAGTCTGGGGCCCAATTCCAATTCCTCTTTTTATCCCTACCACTAACCCTAACCCTAGCCCTCCCCCTTGGCCCTTTCACTCCTCATTCATATGTCGTGATGACAGAAGCGTGGCAGCCATTTTGCTCCTATGGCCCCTCCGACCACCACCGGAAACATTCACACCCATTCATACACCACCGAGGCCCTCGCTGGAGTCAAGGAGGGTTAGGTGTCTTGCCCAAGGACACAATGGCAGATGGCTGGGGGAATGGGGATTCAAACCACTGATCCTTGGCCAACCTGCTCTACCACCTGCCGCCCTGGAATAAAAACTTATTCTGTTTAGGTTGAATAGTTGCTGCAAAATAAGGCCAACTAGCCATAGTGGCTACCTTATGTCATTATATTTTCCAGAATGCAGTTTTATTGTTGATGTAGCTATATATTAGCATAAGATGTGCAGCACAGGTGGTTACTTGTTTAAAAGCAACAACCTGGATAGCATCCATCACCGAGCCAGCTGTGCAAAGTTTCCCCATGTCATCTTCTGTTTTAATCTCACCACTGCCATCTCCCATCTCTCCCATCTCCACTCTGAGAGTGGGCCATACTCAGAGGCACCGTATCCATGGAGATGTGCAATTATCCAAGACATCAACAATTCATGCTGAATAATTTTATCAGCGACCGAATGTGCATGATGGTTAGAGCACCCCCGCCATACCCACACACACACTCCCCGAGTTCCATCTTTTTCATTTAGTTCTGTGCTCATCAGTGATGTGTTTCAGCAAAATGTGTGTTTGTGGGTGTAAAAATAGCACGCAGGCATCAAATTGCTGCACACGTGTTAGCACTGGACTTAGCCGCATCATTGAAGAGTTTTTCCTGAACTCTCAACTGCTCACACTTGAGGCCACAGTAATAAAGCCTGTGATTTAAGAGTGTTTTTTTCTTGCGATCGACCCATCAGTGACAATATAATTGACCGAATTACTCAAGATTTCATTGACTAACGTCTTAAGAGGAAAAGCAGAATAAAACAGTAATTAACAAGCACATATAAAGATCACCAACTCATACCAATAGCAAGACTGGGGAGGAACTAATAGGGAAGAAAATCAAGATATCACCTTTGTGTAAAACCGCAGCTAATTAATTTTAAACCATAATTGTTCAAGTGCATTAACACAGGGCTTAGTTAAAGTAGATAGGCTTGATTAGATGTATAATACATGTCAACAGGGAGAGAGCAGAGGAAAAAAACATGCCTATCTGGCTCCTCAGTGTAATGACACACTTTGAGGTCAGTGACAGGGGTGGGTAAATCCATTTTAATTGGACATTTGTGGCACATGAAGTAGTAGGTATAGTACTGAATCCCTATCAACTGATGATTAAGTATGGCAGGTAGTCTGACAAACGCTGCACTAACACCTATTGGTGGGGATTAGTGTTAATAAGGCAAAGTAGAGATGAGGACTATAAAGCTTCAGTACATGTTTGGGAGGCATTTTAATCTTGGGTAGCTTATAGATTATTGCAATACAGCTGTTTAGGGGTGTCTTGCTTCGTTCCTCTTGGGCCACAATCCTGCAGGTTTTCTATGCCTCCCTGCTCCAACACACCTGACTCAAATGAGTGAGTGTTTGTGCTGAAAGTTATAGGATTTTGGATTCATTCAATTTGAGTCAGGTGTGTTGAAGTAGGAAGGGAAAGAAAACCTTCAGGGCAGCGACCCCCCAAGGGCCGACTATGGACACCCCTTGTTTAGGTACAAACCCCACTGATGTTGAACCAGGATTGTGTTGTTTTAAGTATTGTTAGAATACTGCTGTTTCTTAAAGGTACAGTATGTAAAAAAAAAACTATGGTCAATGCCAGAAAAATGTGATTATAATTCAAAACTGTTTCTATTCATGTGTAATCACTGCACTAGAACAGCTGTTATGTTTATTTTGTAAGAATGAGTCATTTATATCTACTTGCTGGGGGTTGCACATATGGAGGCTGCCATATTTGTTCCATCATTGTTACTACGGTGTTCTTGAATGGTCAAAAAAATGTGGGTGAAGTGAGAACCCTCTGAACTTTAAAACTGCTGTACCCGCTTCGTTTAATGGGAGTTAGGCTGTTTGGAATCAGTAATGCCTTAAAAGCCATTAAAAGTAGTTACTCATAGTCCAGTCATAGCTATACCTGAGACCACTGGATCCATTCACATGATGAAAACATCTTTATGTCTGGGAGAATTTTGACCACTAATGGCCTCCATACATTCACAACAGTGCTGGAATATGAAGTCATTTGAAAGAAAACATCTTTTCTTTCTAATACCCATCTTTACCACTAGATGTCAGTAATTCTTACATACTGTACCTTTAATGCTGATGAAAGATTCTACAAAATTAGGGTTTTCAAAACTCTAAAGGTCTATTCTTTTTAAGCTATTCTGTTGTAGATTTATTGCTGTGTTTGGGGTAGATGTCCAGCAGTATGATCCAGTTTCAGCCAAGGTTTAGCTGTCGGACAGGTTCGCACGATGCGCTTTTGACCGTACAATATTTTGGTACACAGAAAGATTATGGCTGACTCAATGACTGCAAGGTATCCAGGTCCAGTGGCTGCAAAGCAAGCCCAAATAATCAGCCCCCAACTCCCATAGAGATAAGACCCACCGACCCACCAGAATGTCCTGATGTTAACATCTTGACACAACTATATTAATCCTAAACTTTTTGAGCGTTCCACACAAATGAACTCTAAAATATTGAGCTCTATTAAGTTAGAGTAGCATAAACCTTAATGGGGCTAAACTCTTTATAGTGTAGTCAACTGCATGACGACATTTGACTGATACGGCCTCATTAGTTATGAACTAGTAGCTACAACTGTTTGGGATTACAGCACGTGAGCACTTAACAGTCTGACATTGGGGAGAACTAGCGGGGATATCTGCTAATGGGCTGTCCTACATGTTAGAATGTAAAAATACAAACTGATAACCTTTCCCAGATTGATGGGAACAATAGATTCCCAAAGATCATTGGTGATATCTTTCCTTATTGGCATTGTGTTAACAGAGCATAAAGACAGACAATGTAACTTTTAAAACTTAAAAATCTGCTTTTCTGACTTGTTTTGATGGCACACCAACATTCATTATGCTCATTTTCTATCCATCACCGGCTAATGGCGTCCAGAGGCTCAGAAGCAAACGGATATGAACCAGATATGAACACAGCAGATGTTTTGAACACGCATCATGTCGCATTTGGTAAAGAAACCCAAGGAACCATTACCTGAGGAAGAGAGGAAAAAGAGAGGAAGCGACAGAACAAGAGTCAAGATAAGACTGACTTTTACTGGCTGGAGTGAGCTCATAGTAAAGGTACGATGGAAGACGGATGCTAGTTTAGCTGTCGATGGAGGGGTGCATTACTGAGAAAACTATTAAAAGTTCCATTGTGCATCTTTAAAGTCCTGTTTCCACCAATGGGTACAGGATAGGTGGTACTAATTCTTTTGTGATTTAACAGGCAAAAACTGGGAAGGGTGCCAAAATTTCTCGTCTAACCAGCCTATTTTTCTTTAGGAAACATCCAGCAAGGTAACAATCTTACCAAACCTACCCTAAAAAGTCAAGCTTGACACACGGCAGTCAGTTAATTGATCAAAAGAATTGTCAGCACTAAGAAGCAGGAACAACAGCGTGTTTAAATATACCCTTCATTTTAGTTGTTAAAGGTTGTTTTCACACATATTTAGGTCGAGCCAGGTGCTGTCGCAGCAATGATGAGGTAAACAATGTTTCAATTTTCAACTAATACGGCTCCGTTTCACACATGCTTTATCACCATGCTCACCAATTGTCCTACAGTCTGGAGCGTTTTGTATCCATGGCAACCAGATGGAAGTAGATGCGTTCCAGCTGTAAAGCGTGGCTGTGTTGTAGACAAAACACACGTGAATGGTGGAGTGTGTTCAAGACAATACACGGTTTTGCTTGGATAACAATGTTTTCATGCACTGCAGGCAGCGGATTTCCAGACAAACCAGAGCAAGGCGCAGATTTATTTTGTTGAACCGCGAAGTCCAGGCCATACGCAGATATGAGCGAACAGCCAGGTACTGGTGAGTTGTAAACATGAGTGTTAACGCTAAGCCTGCTAAGCCCTTGTTGGTAATTTGTCCAGTGTTTGTGAACGCCCTATTTATCTTAACATTTGAAATACATTAGTAACTAACAATCACAAGATCATACTACACATTACAGTTAGGCATGCTGTTTAACCCTATTATTTGTAGTGTATCACTGTTAATGAGGGTTAGGAGAAAGATATCCCAGTAGTACAGCTGCCTACGGATATCTGTTTAGTTAAAAAAGGCGGAGTAACTTGGATTTAGGGCGAGCTAAAGTTGGTGCAAGTTCACACATTCAGGTCCTCACAAGCCGCTCCGAAACTACCCTTTCCAGCCACTCCGAGAGCGGGCGAGTTACGTCAACTACGAGCTTGAGTGGCGTGTTCACACAGACCCAGTCGCGCCGCGTTCAGTACTAAAACTCAGGTCGACCTAAACAGGTCCTGTTTGAAAACACCCTAAGCCACATGCCAAGAAAGAACACAAACTATGACCTTTTCCGTCATTTGTTTATGTCATGTTCTTCACTATAATTCAAGGAAGGCCACAATATTACGTATCTGACTCATCACTTACTTACTGGCGGATTGTCTGGCTAACAGGTAAGGGTACAGTTGGTTTATTGAACCAAACCATACCAAACTGTCCTGACCTGAGCTGATGGAAAAAGGGCCTAAATGTTCCGGACCAGCCAACTGTCAAAGGTTCTGCTTTTATAGAGGTGTTAACCCTGAAGATGGATTGATTCTTTCTGACCAGCAGCACCTGGCTGCTACATATCGTCTTAACTCCAAAGGAGACAAGAAGAGTCCAGCCTCTACTACGCAGCCTCTGCAGTGTAGTATCTTTTTTTTTTTTTAATGACTTGGTGCAATATAAAGTGTTATTGACATTCTGAGGCTGCATTTACTTGATTCTAAGATCTGATAAGTACCAAATGATTTTTTCTTTTATTAAGTCCTAATACATAAAACACATCAGTAAAGAGGATGTTCTTTCATTTTAATACTTGAATATTAAAACAAATGTTTCCTTTTTATTATTAATCCCATGAGATGTTCCTTTATTAAACTTGTATTCAGATTTAGCTAATGATTTAAAAACAGTTTCATAAAATAAAATAAAAATTGTAAATCTCCTAGGTGAAACACCTTTCAACTTCCCACCCACTCTTCTTTACTTCATCTACCTTTTTCAAACACCACTTCCCCTCCTGTTGCTGATTCCCATTTGAATTAAGACCACAGGGATGCCACTGTGCTCCTGAGCTGTAGAAATCCATTAGCATCAGTGTTAACACGGGGCCACTGCCTGCTCATTAACGCCTGGATCCTCTTCTCCCTGATGGAGGAGCTCGGTGCTGCTGCATGCTGATGGACAGCCAGGCTGGAACTGCACAACCACTGTCTGCACATAGCCTCAGGGACTAGGCAGTAAAAGAGAGTGAGAGTGTGGGAGGTGGGTGGGTATGTCCCTGATTACATAAGTTAAAAGTCGCCCTATCAGGGTGAGAGTCATGTACAGCCATGTACACAGAGACACGCTGTCCTGTGCTGGGAGCTGTCTGGCTTATCAGGACACAGATAAGTGTCTGTGTTTACTTATAGTTATGGGAAGCACTGCACTGTTTGTCTTAGCTAGTCCACAAAGTTTGAGAGAACATCCCATGATGAATTTTACCCTATGTGTTTAACAGGTAAGCTGCAAAGATCTGAAAGGAAACTGAACATAGCAGTGCTTTTAAAATGTGTATGTAGAGGCCAACTATTAAAAAGTTGCTGAGGTGGATAATTATATAGTTTTGGAAATGATGTTAAAGTCTACTCGTAAACATTCTGCAAAATGAGTATCATATCCAGAAACGAGGAAATTCTTACATTAAAAGTTTCTTGGTTTGATTTTCATGAGGCCTGTAATCCTCAGCAGTGTTGGGAATGCATTAAATGAAGTTTGTAAAGTCTTAGCCATCATAAATTATGCAAATGGAGAAATACACACCCGTTATAAATGAAACCAATTACTGCTTTGCCATTTTAGAGACTTGAGACGATAAACTGTACTCTTAAAAGGAAATGGCTATCAGTTAAGTTATTTATTCAATTAAATAAACTTATTTTTATTTAATCAGAAAAAAAGAAGTGTAGGGGGAGGGCAGCACAGTGGGAAACCAAATGCTGACTGAGAAAGGAGTCGTATACAAATAAGCAACATCCATCCGTTGCTAACACCTGCTTATTACCAAAACTGCTGTTAAAAAAGGGCAGTAAACATATTAAGAGATGCCTCTCATCCTTTGCACAGGCTTTTTGTTTTGCAACTGTAGAAAATAAGAATGACCTCTATGGTCTGCAGCACATACGATTTGCACACAGAAGGCTTGTTGAGGTTGTGATTAAAGAGAGCTGACTAGGGCCCTTTTCACATTTGACCACAAATTTTGTCCATGTGACAGCAAACAGGCCAGGCTCAAGACCTAGGCCACCTGCACTCGGGCAGGGAAAAATGCGTTGTGAACGGCTCAACGCTCTGCCGGTTGTGACATGTGCAACTCACCGGACAAGCAGATGTGACCAAATCAAAACTCAACCAAACCGGCAGGTTTGATTTTGTTGTCGTTCGTCGTCGTCTTCTTGTAATTGTCGTTGGTGGTTTAAAAAAGCTAAAATGTCAAATATGAGTGCTTGGTTTGCATCCACAGTGGACGAGAGATCTCTCCAAGTAACCAAACGAGTTTCCTTCCTTGTTGATGTACTAACTCGTCACTTGGCTGGTCACGTAAGGGTTTGTTGCTTCCTCAGTTGTTTGCTATCAACAAACTTTCCTCAACACTGCCTCATAGTTTCCTGGCACTGAAACTACTGAGCATGTCCGAGTCTGGTTCAAGCAGTGCCATGTGAATGCAACACAAGAATCAACGATCCCCGGCCAGGCACAGGCCCGTGCACGCCATGTGAAAAGGCCCTAGGAGAACACAGCAGTAGGCTGCATGGGGTTGTGCATTGTAGGAGACACAGTCTAATATAATACGGAATATTCCAGTACGAATTTTGGAAAGGTTGAAGGCCAAGAATCAAAGAACCGACACAGACAGAAACGTAGTGTGGAAGGACGCGTAAGTGTATGTTGGCTTTCCAAAAGTTTTCTCTGGATGGTGGGTGTATGAATTCACGAATGTTTGTGTGTATGAGTGTGAGTTTCTGTGTCTGCATGGGCATCAGGTTTCCAAAGTGTGAACATGGAGGAGGCAGATGATTTTTGTTGGTTGCTAAGGTGGTTTAGATGAGCATTTCCATAATATACACCCTAAAGAAGCAAGAAAGGGGCTTCTCCTTACTGATGCAGTGAGAAATTAGGCTCGGTCCTCAGCTTCCAAAACTACCGCCATTTTCAATTTTGAACCTTTGATAATCTATCACTTTCGTAACTATCCTACTATCTGTAAGTTAGAACCATCTAAAAATAATTGATGTGTCTGGATTCTAAGTCTGGTCTGAGACTTCGGGAAGAAGAGAACCTGGCAAGTATTTTGTCCATGTATATGATTTAGGAAGGATTTAAGTCAGTCTTTATTTATAAGGCACCTTTTGGGCATAATTCCAGTTCAAGGTGCTTCACAAAACATTTTAAAATATAATATCACATTGGTCACTTGAATAGAAATGAGATATGAGGATGACATTTTTGAACATGCTCCACAACACTACCAACACACTAAAGATTCAGGTGAATTGCATGGAAGTTATGCTGATAACCACACCTGTATCTCCTTTCTCTGTACAAATGTTCCATGTTGTTTATTACTTGGTGCTTTCCAGTGTCAGCTAGCCTTGATTTTCCTACATCCTCCTGTGTTAGCATTTTAGTTTTATAAACTCTTCAGTTGTTATTGGAATCACGGTAACACCAAAATCAGAATTGTCAAGGTGCTCAAGGAGCAGCTGTATCAATAAGAGTACATTAAAGGATTTCACTTTTTGTTTGTTTTTTAACCTGGGGTCTGTTTTCATGTCCTTTCATGTATGTAAGTGATGGAGAATTTTCAAGATAACTGCAGTATTTAGCCGGGCAGTCAGCATAGCAGGGGCAACTGGCTCTCCGCGTCTTAAGTTTGCCCTGAAAACGTATTTTTCCACACGGAAGGGTTTGGTCATTCTCAGCGAGTGTCCGACAACATACGAGAGAGGAGAAATGAACGAAAGTATCTACATAACCTGACGATCGCGATTTGTTTTGGTGTCTGTGTCCAAATCTTGGGATGCTGGAAATCAAATCTTGTTCCAAAATCACGCAATTGCTCATGACAAAACACTGGTAAGGGACTGGAAATAGCGCAATAACTCCTGTCCCACACCAGTGTTTTGATGTGAGTTATCCGGCGATTTCAGAGAATGGGGGGAAAGAGAAGATGAGAATTGTGTTCTCTTTTTCTTTATTTCTTTGTTTTAAACAATATCCAACCCCTCTTGGACCCTCTTGTGTTTGTCCCGGTTCGTCTGCAGCTCTGGCGCTCTTAGCACAATGTAAACAGCAAATTTCTTCTTCTACGCTTGCATTATCGGCAGAGTAGGCTGTAAACGCTGAGGCTTCCGTAGTTTCGTGAATGCGCTTATGCGTGCTTCGCAGAAGTAAGATGTACTACTGTTTAGGCTCCAAAAATATAGTAAATGATGTTTCGAGTAAATTATGGATGCTACCCACCAAGGACACTTGGATTACATTGGACGAGCAGTATGGAGGAATATTGACAAGTTTTTGTGGACTTTTATGGACCTTTTTGGCTCGGGCCCCGGCGAACTCCATTCTATGAAAGTTGGGGGGGGGGGGGGGAGCCTTCCTGTTCGCTGGCTACATTTGAGATATTAAAAAAGTGCTCCAGAGTCTTGCTCACCATGAGGGTAAGTGGAAAATAAAGTTACATCATTCTGTGGGTGTACTTTTTCTTTAAGAGGCATGACCCTCTCTAACATCAGAAATCTGTTATATTTGATTGATAAGGATGCTTCTCTGCAAGAACATGTGTTAGATGACTGTATTTGCTGTTTTCTGGACAAAACGTTGCAAAAAGATCAATTTAACATAGCCTTAAAAGTCTTTTTACAGGCCATCCCCTGTAAAAGCTCCTTTTGCAATGAAGAAATGTGTCAAAGTGCAATGGAAAGAACCGATGAAAAGCAGCTTTGGGTACTAACCTGCAAACTTTGTGTACAAATTCTGCTCAAATGTGCAGGAGTATGATGGACATTTCAGTGGCTTAAAGTATTTAAAAAGCTGTGCTACTGTAGGTTTAATTCAGTGTTATGTGTGATTAACGCGAGCTGAAATACCATACATAAGACTACACTTACACAACAGGAGGAGCTCTCTTCCTGATATCTATATTTAGATAAACTTTGCCAGCATTTTATTTGATTTTTATTTCTATGCTTTCCTCTCCCAAGCAGAGATTACATTTGTAAAGAAAACTGTGAGGATAACAAAGATTTGTTATCAGCTTTAAGCACAGGAGTGGAAGTCTGGAGGTAAAGTGGAAATTTCAAAGGGGACAACCTGCAAAGGTTTGATTTTTGCCAATCGGTATCTTTCTATTGAATGTAAATGTTTCTGCAGAGACAGCCGACAGAACTCTGCAAGAATATTTTCAAGTGAGAAGCCGTGCAGTCTGTAGGAGATATCACAGATGCAACTGCATTTCTTAAAGGAAAACCTGGATATTTTCAAAAAGTCAGTCATTCTTTCAAAAATATAGACTAAAAATGGAGAACTTGAAAAGGTCTCCTGAAGAAAACAAGTTTTATTTATTGCCTCCTCATGGTTGGTTGTCTGTAGAGATGTTCATGTCAATGTCAACATTTATTTATTTATTTTACTTACTGAAGCTTAAAAACAGCTGTTATGTCAGACTGAGTGTCATAGGTCCTGAAGTCCATCATTTTTCACATAGGGCCTCATTTTTTGAGTTTGTCAGGCTATTTCTTACTGGAGACAGTTTGAACATATTTCACCTCATTATTCTAAATGTAGGAAGTCGCTGACGCAATGGCTAGTGCAAGTCAATAGGAACTGCTAAGCCTCTCATTAAAAACAATCTTTGGGCAGGGTCACACTTAGCATGATTGGTTTAATCCTGCTTATACTCACCGGGTGTCAAAAGTCTAGTACAAACGGCCTTTGGTTACACTTGCAAAGTTGGAAACGCACCACTATGCCAGCATGTACCATGTCATGTGACCGCATTTGCGTAAGTGTCAGGGCCTGCTTCAGTCCAGTGAGTGACTAATAGTCATTTGTGTTGTTTGATGTCCACCCAAACATGCTAAGCCTTTTGTACCTTCAGTTTTCTGACAACTGCCTGATGGCAAGCTTGCGTAAGCTGCTGAGCTAAAGACTGCAACAAGAGCTGCTTATCATGCTTTTGAAACCATGTTGTTTCCCCTCTTCTTGGCGTTTTCGAGTGGGGACAGGACTTCTACTTTGGTGGCACACAATCGCCAGTAGCTAACCACTGCAGACCACCTCTGGAGGTGGATCTGGGCACTGCGCCACCGCCATCGGTCACACTGAAGTTTTAACATGAAGCGCGTTATCCCCTGCTGTTTGTACCTGGGATATACTCCAACCATACCAAGTGTGACTGCCCCTTACACTCCACAGAACACCCGAGGAAAATCAGTTATAACGCAAGACCACGCCTGTCTTAATAGAACTAAGAATAATAAACTGACCAATCACAAGGGAGTACTTCTGCATTCCCATGTTCATCTAGTCTGGCTGCACCTATAGACTGTTTAATTATTAGACAAACCCTCCTGACATGACCTGAACGTTTCTGAAGAGTTGAATTGAAGCTCAGTGGGAAGTTCCCACTTTTGAGATCTTGGCAGTGTCATGCATCTCATCACTCCTTGAAAATAAAAAAAAATTGGCAAAGAGGAGCAAGCAGGGAGCTAGCCATTAGCTACCAGTGCTAGCACAAACAGCCTGCCTGCCCCTATCAATAGATTTGATTACGTAAACCTAAAAGAAGTTTTAAATGTTTATTTCTGCTGTGAAGTTGGCCTTTTTAACATGAGTCAGTATGAGGATTGACTTCCTTATGGAGCCAGCCCTAGTGAATGAGGGGTGAAATTTAATTTTTTTTTCATTTCAAAAGGCTTCATTTTTTTTTCAAAAATTTTTTCCTATATGTGTTGTGTGTGGTGGGAGGTGTTCCCTGTGGAGCTTCTGAAAAAAACAAAACAAAAAAAACAAAAAATATAAAAAAAAAAATGTTGAATATATATTGGGTAAAAGGGTTTTTAGATTTTTTCTCAAAAATAAATTAAATTTTTTTCAAATATTACAATCAATAAAAATTAAAAAAAAAAAAAAATAATTAAAAATACGGATAAATCCGGCAAATAGCGAGACCGGAATCGATGGGGGTGGGGGTGGGGATGTTTATATATAATTAGAATTAAAAAAAGATAAAATTTTAATTATTTATAGAAAATAAGGAAGGAATGTTGGAAGGATTGTTGATTTTCTGGTTGTTGGAAAAGAAGTGGAAAATTATAAATGAGGAAATAAGTGAATAAGAAGAATATGGATAATAATTTTATGAAGATTTTTGATGTATATGGGAAAATTTGATGGTGCTGATTAGTGTAAGGATGTAGTGTGGGATATCGGTAAGAAAAAGGAGAGGAGAAGAGGAAGAATTAGATGGAAAGGCAGAAGATAAATTCAAAATTAAAAAAAAAAAAAAAAATAAAGGAAAATATACAGTAATCACACTAATTATTCAATTATTTTCTTTGTATTGACGATCAAGAAAAGCAAGAATATATATATGCTAACAAAGACAAAGATAGCAGAGGAGAGGTGGAAGAGAATAAATAAAAGAGAGAGAGAGATAAAAAGAAAAAATATATATATATATATATATATATATATATAAAATAAATGAAAAATAAATAATAAGGGGAAATGGGAAAAAAAAAAAAAGGAAAAAAAAAGAAAAAGGGAAAGGGGAGAGCTTGGAATATATTAAAAGGAGAAAGAAAGTGAGGATATATAGACTTAAACAAAAAAAAAAAAAAAAGGAGAAAAAAAAAAAAAAACTTAAAAAAGAGTTTTTATCAAAAAAAATCAGAAGGGTGATTAGGGGTAAAAGAGTAGGGGGGAAAATATAAAATCTCCAAGAAAAATTTTTTTAAAAAATTTGTCTTGGTAAAATCTAGGCTCTGTAAATCCAGATATTCACGTTGCTTTCCATGTTGGCAGATAGGAAGTAATTGGGTCTGTCCCCCCAATAAAGCAACCAGATCACCATTCTGCTTGCTACGATGCCACACTTGACACCCCCCAGTCTCCACCACACATTTCTTGCCTGTTAAGCATCTTGTATTACTGAAGAGATGCAACTAGACCTTGACTGACACTAAATGATCTTTTGTGTTTGGACATGTGATGAAGAGGCCCATCATCTCCAAGCATTGACTGAATTGACTGTAATGGTCAGGTCAGTGGTTGCTGCTGAAAATAAATTAGTTTAATTTTGTGTACTGTGCAGTCATCCTGTGCAAGTTTCAAATGATTTTATGAGGCAGCTATTTAATCTCATAGTTTTTTTCCCCCCTTATTTACAGCCAAGACACTGCTTCATTCTGCTTCTGCTCATTGAATGTGTAAAGAATGGCATCTGCTTTGATGCAAGGTGGAAGGGAGGACGCTTTGTGCAATATGTAGAGGAGCAAAGCTCTGCCGAAGGAGGGTGAATTTAAGGTGTTTAAGGTGTCAACTAATCAGTTACTGTAAGACGAAGAAAAACACCAAATTCTTTGGTGGACTGAGTAACTGCTGCTTGTACATTCATTTGAAGGACATTTTGTGTTTATTATTCTTCAGACCAGAGCTTCTGAGGCAAAATGCATCAAGTTTTCAGGGTTCGGAGCCTTTTTTTCACCTGTACAAAACGGATGGGATGGAGGCGAAAGAAAGACGTTTTTTCAAGGATCAGTTTTATTTCATAAGTGAATCTCTGACTGAAAACTCAACTGAAACAATTGACTGCTTGAGTTTATTTCTTTTTTTTAAAGGAGGTAATGTATTTCTGCTGGTTCATAAATTATTCATGCTCATATTAGGTCTTTATAAAAAATTCTGTCTGAAGTGAGCAATGCTTAGACCTTTGATCTTGTAATCAAATCCTTGGACTATATATTAAGTATTCTGGTGTACACAGCAGAGGTTTTTGGTCATATTTTCACTTTCTTTCAGGTTACTAACCTCAAACTGTTTTTATGTTCCACAATACAATACAAAGAGTACAAACTTGACAAAAGACCTGGGTACAGTTTTGATCATGATTCTCTGGCATATCTTTTACAATATTGAATCAAATCTCATGGAGTTTTCCAGAAACTCTAAATAATTTGCTGTTCTGTGCTCTTTATGGACCCCTTTAGTTCTCCAGGCTTCCTGATTGTGTAACTTCAGGTACTTTGTCTTTGTGACAGCTACTAGAAACAGATTTGTGTAATTTCTTAAGTTGTATTCATGAAACATGCCAAAGTAAGCACAGCTTGAAAATAATATAGTTTTTGCAACAGTAAGGTTATTTTTAAAAAGACATTCAGTAAAAACTTGGCCGAACTATTCATGGTATGCTTTGCCCTTCAAGAACTTAAGTAAATTGAAAAAATTGTGGACAAAAGAAGTAGCAGAATGAAAAAAATAACAGGAGATGAGCAGATCTGAAAGTGATTTCCCAATGAAATGTGGAAAATTTCTTGCAATGATCTGATACAGGACCTGAATGATTGGTTCTTTAGATGATCCACCTGAAGAACTGATACCTCATCAGAGATGATCTCCATGGAAGAGTGGCTGTGATGAAACTAATGGGCCTTTTCCACTGCATATTTTCGTAACCCTTCCACACGGCACACTGTTTCCTCTGGGAAAACCTGTTAAGAGCCGCTACGTTTTTTCGCACCAGTTTCAGAGCTAGCTGTAATTGTGCTGAACCTACACAAAACATGACGTATCAGATGATTGGTCAAAAGGAATTGTCGATGTACTATCATACATGTTTCGCCTCGCCTCTGTCTCTGTTTTCGGTGACAAGCCACAGAGAAAACAACAAAAACAGCAGCAGTAACACATATCAATATCATCCAAGACCTCCATTGGTGGTTTTACTTTACTAACCATCATGGGGCGCGGCAGTGACGTCACGGCAGTCTCGACTGCGCCTACTCCACCCACTTCCAGGTAGTAGACGACTGCTTCTCCTGTGTGGAAACAAAAACCGTCCTGGTCGTCTTTAGCATGTGGCGCTGTACTGTGCTGTACCATGCCCTATGCAGCTCCAATCGAAAAGGCCCATAAGGGAGGGAAATGGATAGAAAGGGCCAAGAACTGGACTGAAAACCAGTGGCTACAGGTCTGATGAAGAGATGAATCCTCCCCAGAATAAGACCTCAACATGTTTGATTCAGTGAGGGGCAGCCTTACACAGAGTGGAACAAAAGGCAGCCAACATCCAAAGAGGAACTTTGAAATATCCTTGAAGAAGCCTGAGAACTATTTCTGAAGACGGCTGAAAGAAACTGTGTGAAGGTTCAGGCTTTATTAAAGAATAAGGGAGGTTATAACAAACAACTTTCAAGCCTGTAAGAACAGAGCAAAAAAGGGTTTTGTCTGATGCACTGATGCATTAATGTTTCCATAGTTATGTTTAAAAAGTTGCTGTGTCTATTTACTGCTGAAGACTCGGGGTGGGTAAAAAAATTTATTTATTCGATGCATCCCAATATTTACCTGTCCAATTCAATATCGATTTGGCAAATCCTCTGCATCGATTGACCCATTGGGGGGAAGCATCGTAGCAAGCAGAATGGTGATCTGGTTGCTTTGTGTTGAACAGATTTGCTTTGCCATGGGGAGCTTTATGAACACAAGGCTCCCCTTGATATCCTCTTTGTTCATTTTATTTCTTTAATTAAACATTTGTTTATAACAGCATTCCAGACCATACTGCTGGGCTTGACAAGGGAAAAATGAGTTAACAGAAGCAAGTTAACAGAAGCAACGATAGAAAGTGGAACAGAGAGAAAGGAGTAGGGGGGAGAGAAGGAGAGAGAGAGAGAGAGAGAGAGAGAGAGAAAAACATGGATCCACGTCCACAGGTCACTGGTGCATCTGTACAGAAACCCCCTAAACAACATTCCAAAGTCTCTGCTGGAAAACAAAACTAGCAATCCTCCTCAGGGGACCTGGAGGTGGCTTCAGTATCATCAGCTCATACAAACACACGCAGAACTACGCAGAGAAGAGGTAAAACCTAGTCAGAGCAACGGGAAGCGGCGTCACCGTGTCAACATGCATAATAAAGGGTGCTCTATGGTGATGCAGTCATGCAGATGCTGCCTTGTCTCTGTAAGGTGGAGGCTGTTTGTATTCTTCATTGTATGGACGAAGGCTGTGTTAGTAAATATATTTTTTTTATTTAAATTAAAAAAAAAAAAAAAAAAGGGGAAAATTTTTTTTTTTTAAAAAAAAAAAAAAAAAAGAGTTTTTAAATTTTTAAAAAAAAAGAAATATTGGGGGGGGAATGGAAAAAAAAAAGAATTGGCATCTGAAGAAAGCGCGCGGGGGGGGGGGGGGGGGGGTCTATAAAAGAGAAATAACATCGGTGAAAAAAACAAAACATCAGTAGGAGGGGGAGAGAATGAATGTTTATAAATAATAAATATTATTTTATAATAATTTTTAGTGATCGTTGCAGAGAATAATTTGTTACTATCAGGGGAGAGGAAGGCGGGGGGGGGAGAAACAGAATGGGGGGGGGGACACCAGAAAAGGCAGAGAGAAGGAGCCAAAATATATCATCTCCTCCATAATATCTATCGGTGAAGGATGACAGACAGAATGATCCCCATGCAGTGGGCTGGGAGGAGTATATATTGAAGAGAGGAAGAATAAAAAAATGCAATGCTGGGGAGGGAGGATGAGGTCGATGTCGGTCACGACTCCCCATCAAGGATGACTCTCACAAATGGAAAATAAATTGAGATACAAGATGGGATGTGTAATGAGATAAATCCTTAACTACACCTAAGAAATAAATTTATATAATCCATTCAATAATTTCATGATATCAATAATCATATTCGTTTAATATAAGTAACTAAAGAAGAATCTGAATGTAGGATGAAATATAAAGTCCCAAGGAAGGAAATCAAACACAATCATAAATTATAGATCATTCTATATGAAAAAGGAAAAAGAAAAAAGAAAAGGGGCCATACGATACAAAAAAATAAAAATATTTATAACTTTAATAAAAAAATAAAGTCATACAACATAGCAATCGTTTTTCTCTTTTTAGATGTTTCTCTGTTCAAAAATGTGAGATGACAAACCACGTTCACATGGGCATCAATTCTTTTTAAAAATGACAATAGAAACTAATTATTTGTTTGCTTTGATTGAACATCAGAGCGTTTAAATCAATTAAGAATCGAATCAATATTGAATGGCAACGGAAAGAATCTAAATCTAATTGAATTGTGAGGTTCTTAAAGACCCACAACAGAACTTTTACATCTTAAAGGGTGGTATAGAGGATGTTTCAGCATTTCAAAAAGCAGTTAGTGAGTTTTTGAATAATGCGCAAGACCAGTCTGCTAGATTCACAGCTCCCTCCCCCGCGGCCACAGCACAACATGTACGAGCCACTCCAGTGTTTAGCAGACAGCTTGTACAGATTCTCCCATCGAGTCACAAACACAAGTAAAACAGATGCCGTCCGAGTGTCGCTAACTGCTAGCCGAATGATTGTTAGCTACCTACAGGAAACCTCAGATAAGGGTGTACGGTGTCCGGCACGCAGTATTACTCTCACCAATCGACCACTCTTATTGATCAGTCTCACCCATTACCTGTTGAATAGACAATCAATCACTCTTACTACCGTAATACGAGTGATTGCTGAGCCAATAGACAAAAAAAAAAATGTAAGGAATGGAGAGATGTTTGGAGGTTTTTTCCAGCCCTCTTTCACAGCTGATGTACAATAATATTTATATATTTAAAGTTTTAAATTAATCATAGCGGATGGGGTAGTGAACCCAATTTAATCGAATATTGTAAAAATTGTTGAAACATCTTCCTTAGTGCCTTCTAAAATCTCCGTTTCTGACTCGTTTTGATGGCATACCAACATTCATTATGCGCATTTTTGAGCTGTCACTGTCCAGCGGCGTCCCGAGGCCTAGAAACCACAGTATGTAGCTTTTTTTGTCCGGGACATGGCCGTGATGTTGCAGCAGAGTATTGGTTGTGCACCGCGTTATGTACTTGCAAACAGAAATGAACCAGGTATGAACACAGCTCCTGTTTTGAATGTGCATCATGTCGGATTCGGTAAGGAAACATTCATGGAGGAAAAGAGGAAAAGAAAGAGAGGAAGGGACAGAACAAGAGTCAAGATAAGACTGTCTTTTACTGGCTGGAGTGAATCACAGTGCAGCTAGGATGCAAGATGGATGCTAGTTCAGCCGTCAACAGGGGCGTGTCACTGAGAAAACTGCTAAAAGTTCCATTGCAGGTCTTTAACAATACCCGGCCCTACTGATGACTTTCGTACAGAACTGTTCAGAAACTGTCTCTGCCAAAACCGATGCAATGCTTTTTAGTGAAAATTTATTTGAGCTTTTTCAAATCATACGAAGACATGTCACGCAATCCGTAATTGCATCAAATTTGGAAATTTCTTTTGCAAACATTTTGTGCAGGATGTGCTCGTATATATGCATTAGTGTCCACAGAGTTTCTCTAAATGTGCTAAATCCAACTTGCAGTCATAGCCATGGCCTCATTGCACATGAATCACCTCTCGCCTCTTTTATCCTCTGCTGCTTTTCTGTTTCTCTGAATATGAATGCAATATTTCACCACCATGGCCCATTTGTCTGATCTCATCTCTGTTGCGTAATTGAAACTTTTATTGAGATGAAGGGGATAATAGTTGTAAATGTGCTTTAACTGGCGCCTTGCACCCGGACGTGATGTAAAACCATCCAAAGACATAAAAAAGTCGAAAGTGTGAAATGCTGCTCACTCCTGTGTCATGTATCACACAGTACCATTAGGACACTCACGACTGGCTGGCTGCGGTGAATGGCTCAGCCAATGTCTACTGCTGAATGCAGTCCAGAACATGCCCCATTATTAATAAACACCTCGGTACACAAGGCACCATTTCTTCTCTCTATATGGCTCACTAAAAGCCTGTCTCCATTACTGGTAAAAGGAAACAAATGTGTCGTCGATCAGCCATGCAAATTAAGTCGTGCAACATATGCTGAAACATTTGTGTGATTGAAATTGTGAAATACTGGTGTTGCATTATCTCTTATGTTCTGATGACCATTAGATCTCACAGTCGTCCAAATAAAGTCCTGTGAAAATTTTTAATCCATTTTATGCTTCAGGATATTAATCAAAATCAAGTACTCATCAGCTCTTACAATTGCATAAATAGATCCTCTGATGAATAAGTCTAATAAACTGCCCATTCAAAAGGAAAAAGAAGTTACTAACTAGACTAAACAAAGCAAATAGATAAGTGTCCCATTGCATAATCACTGTATGAATGATTTATGTTTTAGCTGGCAACAAGATATTTAACTAACTGATGTAGCTTCTAATTTCTGAAAAAACATGTGAGAAGACACATGCTGTGGTCATGGAAAAATGGTAGTCTGCAAGCAAATAAATATAAAATAATGTAATATAATTACTGAATGCTGGGCACTATTATTGTAAATGATAATGTCAGGTGTATGATGATAATGTGCAGTATAATACTATAATATCAAGTACAAAACACAAAAACAATGGTCCTCTATGGCTGGTTGTTTGTTTCAGTGCCAAATAATTTTTCATGCTGAAAGCCAAAACTTTGTTGAATGATACACAGATGAGACGAGGCTCATCACAGTCGATTAATGATGTAACATTGATGAACGAGCCAGCTCCAAGAGCCGATACTTGGTAATGAACAAGGAGAGCAGATTCCTGTCTAAGAGTTGAATCTTTAGAAGAGGTGGGACTTTGTTTTGATGGGCACACCATGTAGTCAATTATATACACACAAAGACAGGATCAAACCACTTTGAAAAGGAGGAAAGGTGTCTAGAATATGGGTAGTATAGTGACAGAGAGCAGCTAGACATAGAGAGCAGGGAGGCTAGATTTGAATAACAAGTCTGTCATATGGAGCAGATATGAACACAGCAGGTGTTTTGAACGTGCATAATGTCGGTTTCGGTAAAGAAATGCAAGGAAACATTACTGGAGGAAGAGAAGAAAAAGAAAGAGAAAAAGGGACAGAACAAGTCAAGATAAGACTTTTACTGGCTATAGTGAATCACAGTACAGGTACGATACAAGATGGATGCGAGTTTAGCTGCCAATAGGTGGAGAAAACTGCTAAAAGTTTGAGAGGGACCCATCTGCAGTCACAATACGTCGCCACATATCCAGTCCACGCCGGCAGTCCCAAGCAGACGTTTCCTTCCCATGTAACTTACTAAAATCTAACCCTAACCCTTCTCCTAACCCTAACCACCTGATTACACCTCACGCATCTGGTTGCAAGTCGCAGATAGATACTCTTGGTGGTGTTTAACCAACTTTCGCTTGAGACTTCCTGTATGGATTGGATATATGGTGGCGTCCTTGTCTGCCAATGTAACTGCAGGAAGGTACTCTTAAAAAGTTCTGTTGTGTCTTTAAAGGGACACTGTGTAATCGGGAGCAGCTCCCTCGTACTTTTCATGCTGCATTCGCGTGAAACCGGGCGACGACAGCAGATGCATGTAAAGTTATCACCGGCCTCTATGTGAAGACGTGGTCCGTCAGTTACAGTGACATCAGTCCACATCTGATTTGTTGTCATGGCGATGTCGTGTTGTTTTCCCTGACCCATGTTTTACCGTCTTTCGCTCGGCTTCATTGATTAAAATGACATCTGGTTTGTTACCAACGGCCGTCTGCCCGACTGCACGTGAACCCAGCGTCAGTGAGACGCTAGTTTCTCCCCACTGCAGCGTGGTGACTTTTCAAAGGCATTACCTCGAACTGAGCTGAAAACTCCGGTGTGTCTGGTGAGTTTCTGTGTTTTCCTACTGTCACGCTTCTCCCGAACGCAAAAACATGGCGATACGACATGGCAGCCTCCACCG
Source organism: Atherinomorus stipes (assembly GCA_023101725.1). Lineage (NCBI taxonomy): Eukaryota > Metazoa > Chordata > Actinopteri > Atheriniformes > Atherinidae > Atherinomorus > Atherinomorus stipes. The sequence goes on from JALJCO010004757.1 coordinate 259,239, forward strand.
AGCCGACCCGCTCGATGTGTAAATGAATGATACGAACGGCAAATTTAGAACTTAGAGGAGCACTTCAGTTTGTTGATGGGAGTGATTACTGATTAATGAAAAAACACTTTTGAATCAAATAATCAGTTTTTGTGAATAAAACACAGGAGAACTTACACAATATCCCTTTGAAAAAACAAACAAAAAAAAAAATGCCAGGATGTTTATGGTATGTGAAAAGGTTGAGGTTCTACATGTATTTTTACATTAAGAACAAACAAAAGAGCAGGCGGATAAAAAGGCACAAAGAGTTTTAAGGGTTAAAAATTACAAGAAAAAAGGTGCTGCAGGGATTCAGCTGAAGTCAAGAACTCGACTGATTAAAATGCTGTGCATGAAAAAAATGTCTAAAAAATGAACTATTGTATTGTAAAGAGTGGACTGAAATTGGTTACTTTGAGGTTATTGCTGCTAATGTTTGTTTGAGAAATGGATCACAATATGCTTTCACATAATTTCACGAACGATCAAGTTTTAAACTTAAGATGTACTGTTGTAATTCTTTCTTTTTTTTCCATTTATAAGCATATAACTGGAGAGCCCTGAAAATTCAGAAAACATGTCAAGCATTTCGATAGTCTGGACCATTTAAAGCATTAATACACACGTCATATCGCAAAGCAAAGTTTTCCGATCTGATCTTTCACCCTGGCCGTCTGTTTTCAGAGAGGTGAGCGTGTGCGCTCCTGTGTTGATTTGCTCAGCGGAACCTTCCGGGGGACTATGCAGCGTTTGCAGAATTGCTTCCCTTTAAAGGCTCCAAAAACACCTCAAACGTTTGATGGATGGCTCCCGTGAAACCTTGTGGCCTCCAAATGAGCTATAATGTAATTCTGCTTCTTGTGTGATTTCCCTCCGTGACCCTGTGCGAGGAACAATCAGCAACTTTCAGCAAAACACAGTGCCAAGGTTCAAATATTGCAAAAGAGGGGAAATATACACACAGACTGTAACACATGACCCTAAAAGACGTCCAAAAAAAGCTTTAAAAAAATTGAAACACATTGCAAAAGAAAGACTGCCGAAAGGTATTTACATTTGGAGCGACACGGCAATTTTGCAGGATAGGAATACAAAGCTATCAGAATACTTTTCTTCACATTAATTTCACAGCAATATTGAAATGAAGCTAAGTTTGGGGGAGAATGATTAAGATTAAGACAAAATAAGCATTAAAATGAGACCATGGATGGAACAAATGCCTCATCAAGGCAATGAGGTTCATCAGTATGAGTATGTCTCGGATGAAAAGAAGATGCTCAAGACGTAGCCTGGGGGGGAAGGAGCTCTGCTGGACTCGTCTCGAAGTCCAAATATTTTGCATGACTGGCTTTATTAGAGCCATATCGCCTTTATTTAAAAGAGGACCATAATAGAGCGACAGCTCGTTACTTTTACAGGGTTTATTAACAACATCCAGACAAAGTAAGGCCATAACTGAGCTCGCCCAAAAGCCACAGGTTGTAAAAGGTCTTCAAATATTTAACCATACGGGAGCTTAACACCTGGTTTCTTTTAGGCCACTATTTTAAAGACCTATGGTAAAAAAAATAATGCAGTTTTTTTTTTTTAAAGAAAGGAAGGAAGAAGTTGGTAAAACATTTTTTTAAGAAAAACATGTAGTTCTCCAGTTTTAAATAAAGTGATTCATCAGGTTCAATTCTTCTTTAACCACTTCAGCTGCACTGACACTAGTTAGAGGATGTAATCAAGTAAATCACTTAACCGCCTAATGAGCACAAGACCTTCTTCAAGTTGGACAAAGACAAGTTTATACAGACATCCAATCATTGCCACAGCAATTTAAGTCTTTTAAGGGTTGTTTTTCTTGTAGAAAACAAAATTACAGGCCTGGTTTTCTCTTATTTGCTGAGTTTTTTTCCACTGATGCTAATTCCATTCTGAGATCAATGATTTCAGTTCAGGTGGGAAAGAGCAGGGGGAAAATTGTATGGGAAAAAAAAAAAAGAAAGCTTTTTGCCGATACCAAAAATAATCTTTAACAGATAGGAAAATATAATTTTAAAGAATTTCACTGTCACTCATCAGACTTTAAGAGAAAAAAAAGCTGTTTAATGTGCAACTTTACAACATAATAAAATAAATTTAGTTCAGTTTTTTATACAATGCCAGTTTATTACAAAATTCCTCTCAGGGTACTTCAAACTGAAAGTTTAAAAGTTGGGTGGAGTCTGTCTGTAAGCCAATAATTCATTTAAAGTGGAGTTCATAATAACTCTGTTCATATATGTATGTGTGTGTATATCTATCTATCTATCTCTATCTCGATCTATCTCTATCTATATCTATCTATCTATCTATCTATCTATCTATCTATCTATCTATCTATCGCCACACAGTGTGTGTCTATTTTAATTTCTGTGATTATGGAATGGATTGAATAAAGAATTAGTCAAAGCTCGAATATAAATAAAAATACAAAGCAGTACAAAAAAATGTTGGGGAAATACATGGGGGCTGACAAGCTGCTCTGATAGTTCATAAAGATTGGCTTTGAATCACCGGCTGGCAATGAAATTTGCATTTGTGTCGTAACCAAGGCGTTAAGGCATCATGAACTGTTTTGAATACTTTGTTTCATAGAAATAGGTTGGCAGTAAAGGGAAGGAATTCTTTTTTAGAAGGAACCAAACATCTGAGGCACCTGTCTGCTTAAGCCAGTACTTTATACACATTCATCAGTTATAAAATTTGAAAGAATAAAGAGTATCAGTTACTATAAAAAGGAAAATGAGCCATTATAAGTGTTTTCAATAAAAAGGACCTTTAGTGATTTTGGGCAACAACCGGGTATCTTAAAGTGTCATGCTCACATGATTGTCAACAATTTTCCTAAACTGTCAGTTTTTATTTACTGTTCTTTACAACTAATATATAAGAGAGGTGAAAATTGTAAGCAAAGTACAATTACAGATCATTAAGCTGGAACTAATTTAAGATATTCCTTTGAAAGTGTAGAAATCATGGAAAAAGTACATTTTCAATGAAAAAAGGTCAATTGTGCATAAAGCTGGAGAGTTTGTAGGGCCTGTCTGTGTCTTGGCAGCATCACACTGAGCAAAGATCCTAAGAAATCCTCTCCAACCTTTTTCAGATACTCTTTCCACTCATGTGGAAGTCTTGCAGCTTCATAGTTAAGCTTGGGCATTTGGGAACCACTGCGGAGGAAAGGGCGATTCAGCCTCCAGGGTCAGTGCACGAGTAATGGATTGTTGAGCTGCATGCAAACATAATGTTAGAGTTCGAGAATGAGAGTCTCTATGTGCATGTGAAATATGAAAAACCGAGAATGGATATCTTATGCATTTCTCAAATCATACTTCCTGGAGCATCTCTTGTCAAACTGCATATAAGACAACCTGCAGCTTCACTATTAAATTAAAGAGAAGAAATGAAATCTTTTCCTTACAAATCTGTCTGGATTTAGGTAATAGAGTGATGTGAGGTAAAAAGCAGGAAATGGAGAAGTATGATTAGGGTACTGTGGAGGAGATGCACTAAAAATTGGTATCATTTTCTTCCCCATTCTAACTTAAGATTGCACCGCTGCAGAAAACAACACCTATTTGAAACTTGAGAAAGACAGATTGACTTTTAATGACTGTAATGGGCATTTTTTTTTTTTTTAACAAAAAAGGAGAATAAAAATAAACTGGAAAGAATGCTGTGCATATGGCCATGCACCACTTATATGCAGATAATAAGAAAAAAATAAAATCTGTAGCCTTGCAGTGCTGCCAGGCCCGGACATCTGGGCCTCTGAAGTCCGGTTCATTCCCAGGTCAGAGCTGAACAACAGCCATCTCCTCTTCTGTGCTGCCTTCCCTCGTCACTCTCACCGAAAGCTGATGAGAAATCTTTGTCAGAGCAAAAAAGCAGATCAAAGAACTTCACATCAAGATTGACAGCTAGATAATAGCATGCAATCTTTGTTCCTAATAAAAAGATGTGTATTACCTGGCAACATGAATGTCTCTCCAAGTTTGTGAATAGCTGCATAACAGCCTGGTTACATCATTTTAAATGCTCCATTTGTCACTTCTGAAAGGGTTTCTTATAGTTTGCTGGATAAATGTAATTTTTCATTACCTTTGTTCTATGTGTTGTATTTATAACTTTTGAAACATTGAAATTTGATTTATTTGCACATTTGAAAGATACAGTAAGTGGATATTTTTTTAAAAAAAGACAGACAACACAGAGCAGGGGAGGCAAAAAACTCCAAAGATAACAAGCCTCCACTTATAACAAAGCTTGTAACAAAAACAAAGAAAAGATAACTTACAAAAATTTAATATTTCTCAGCAATATGAAACTAAACATCCAAAATGTAAGAAATTAAGCAATATTTAAATGAACACATGGATATAAAGTTATAATTCAGTAATTAAATGACCTTTTGAACATCTCTTGAAACGTTAACCATTACGAAAGTTGTTTGACAAATGAGTACGATTTTTCCATATTTTAACCCCTACGTATCTTATTGAAAATAAGCTGCAGTTGGTATGCAGTCGAGGAAAATGATTGCCGTTTTACATAAGAATGGACCTCTGAATTTACTTGGCAATAGAACAAAAAATGATTGTGAATATTTCCTTTGCCTGAATACAGAAAACACATCAATTCATTTTAAAATTTTGAAAGACTTTGGAAGTCGGCACATACAGTTGGTGTGTTCAGACCAAACGTGGTCATGCATGTGTTTTTGTACAATGGCAGGTAAAACTGAGCAGCTGCTTGGCTTTATTTGCTCCACAAGGCCAGAGAATGATGTCACAAGATTGTTCAGAGGCGTTCTGAATTTGAGTTTCACCGTTTGCTCTTTTTTCAACTTCTCTGCTTTCATCTGATCTGGACCCAGTTTGATGACCTGCTGCCCGCATCAACTACAAGGACACCAACTACAGGCCATCAATTTCAGAGCTCAGTTGCTCTGATTGGTTGACGCTGCGCACCAAGCGGCAAAAGTTGTGATTTTTCAACTCTGGCGTATGCTGCCCTGGATGCACAGTACGCATGTCGGATGCGCAAAATATCAAAATGCACAGAGCCACACACACAAACGAGTCACTAGATGGCTTGACACCTCGTGATGCACATTCTGGAAATCTGCATGTAAACTAGACCCCCTGAGGTGCCTGACATGATCAGTCTGAAGGCACCAGAAGACTGCTCCAAATTGTGCAAGGTGGGACAAAAAAAATCAACTTGTCAGGTTTTCAGCCTCCATATAAGATTTTCTTAAGGAAACATTTGTTTTCTTGCAGCCCGTAAGTGCAGCAGCCTCATTGATGACTGACGTGCTCACCCAGGTGTTGTTCCCATCAACACAGATTAGAGCCAGCACTGATACCTTGCGATCAAAAACCCACGTTTTTCGCTGTAAAAAGAGGAAGAGCAAAGCCAGAATATGCAGTATATTAAATGTCTGAGCTCCGGGTAGATCATGGGTGGCAGTAGCTCGGGTGTTAGAGAAGGTTGTCCAAGAGCTGAAAAGTTGGCGGCATCGTGGGTGTTTGAATGAATGTTTGATGGAGGTCAGAGAGGCTGTGGTTCATGTGTCTTTCAGTCTGCCTCAGGGCAGCTATGGCTGTATGTGTAGCTTCCCATCACTAACTTTGACTGTGGAGAGTAGGAACACTGACTCTTAAGTGCTTTGGTTGACTTAAAAAAAAAGAATATATAGAAAAGTAATCCAATGTTATAAGATTGCATATATTTAAACCAATTCACATGACTGAACATCAAATTGATATAATCTGTCATATATCAGTACATAACATACCCTAATCTACTTTACCATTTTACTGCGTGAGGATTTTCTGCATGTTGTTTTTGCGATCATCCATGGAAGTCTAGTTTCAAACTGTTGACACAAATCTAAATGTTTTAAGCAGTGTTGATTATCACCACCTACAACAAATTTGCATCAATTGTAGTGGAGAATTAGTAAGAATCTTGAAAGTCTGTGACCTCAAAGGCTCATATTTGGTATAAATGACAAAATGTTAATGAAGCCTGTGTAGTAAAACCTGGATTTTACATGCTTGAGATGACTAGAGCAGAAGGTTCATCGCCCTGTGTGCGTATGTGAATGCAACGTTTACTTTTAAGCAAGAATTCAGTCTCTGGAGGTTTGGATTCCACACAGCATCATATTAGCAAAGCAAGCATGCCAGGGACATTTTGCTATCATTCTCATTTCCCACATCACAGGAGACCTGAACTGCTCATCTCCACAGTGAACCGAGACCGTAGCAGAATAATTCTGCACGTCAGTGTTCGTCATGCTGGAAAACTATTTCCCTGTCTATTCTTATGGCGATAGACCTGTACTTCTGATCAGCACCTCATTAAGCACAATCATGCCTGTTTAAAGTCCAATTTAGAGGAGATTTCCCAAGACAGCTGAAACCATTGGATATTAATCTGGGCAACACACATGCACATGCAAACAGTGGCAATAACAGCTACGCTCCCATGGGTCCATTTCCTTAGAGGGCATGAAAAGGGAAAACAGTTTTTTTCTTTTTGATAGTATAGGGGTTAAGATTATTGCCTTCTTCCCTCTATTGTGGTCATGGAAATCCTTGTACTCTGTTTGCACTTCTATGATGGCAAATGTGAAACAAATTGGTTTTGTACCAGATGACATCTGAAACATGACAATACTAAACCAATATGGCCCCTGCAACAAATGCATGCCCACTGATGATAATTGGATGGAGAAAAAAATAAGTCTTCAGTTATGGCCACTTTTTCCATTTTAAAGGTACATTGTATAAGAGCTACTGACCTCTAGTGGTTAAGATGGGTATGGCCATGACTTTATAGGCCAAGCCCTGTTTTGAATGTACAGTGACCATCGTTGGCCAAAATCCTCCCACACATAAAGATGTTTTAAGCTGTGTGGGGATCCAGTGACCTCAGTACTGCACTACAGGTAACTACTTTTAATGCCTTTTAAGACATTACTTTTCCAAAACAGTCCTCTAACTTCCATTAAACAAACCTGACAGTAGTTTCAAGGGATGGCCCTTACTTCACACATATTGTTTTGCCCATTCAAGGACACTGTAGTAAAAAATGGTGATGCAAATATGGCAGCCTCCATGTATGTGGAACCACAAAGTAGATAAAAGTGGCTCATATTGAAAAAATAAGCGGCTCATATTGAAAAAATAAGCATAACAGCTATGCTGGTGAAGCAATTACACATCAACAGAAAGTTTTGAATTATATATTAAATTTTTTTCTGTCGTTGACCTTTGGTTTTGTTACAAACTGCACCTTTAATGGATGCTATTGGTTAGAAAATATATGCTGACAAAATCAAACATTTGTTTACATTTAATAAAAGTCAAGTAAATAACTTGAATATGATTTACTTTTCAACTTATCTGGAAATGTGGTTTGCAGGCACTCCTGTTACACCTTTCAGAAAATAAGGAAGAATCTGTCTGCAATTCTTGAAGCTAATGTGTCACCAACAGAAAGGGACAATGCAAAGATTTGAACCACGATGAGCATCTAAAATGCAACAGGGAAGCTCCTAATTTTACGGAGACTGTATTATTTAACTGCTGTTGTATTTCTTCTAAGCATTTTTTATCTTTAGTCTACTGTAAAAATACATTTGCCATCGCATATTGGTGCCTTTTGTTGTGGTAATACTTGCATTTCAGACACTGCACCTGCTTGAGTTCCATGCCTTCCGAATCCAAGAATTTGATCAACAGTCTCACTGTATAATGTGATACTTTGTATTATTCCTGTATAGCAATTTGATTCACATTGCATTTTATGACCAGTAATTTTTGCTTTTGATACTTAAGCCCCCTGGCTCGGGCCTAATCGTTTTTTTGCGTCTCCACAGATAAAAAACTGGGACACGTACCCTTATATCCAACCCGACCCGGCCTAGCTTTTTGGTACCCTTCGGTAGGGGTACTGATCTAACCGATCCGGAACAAAGAGGTGGAGCTAACACAAAGCAACCTGTTGATTCATTGAAAAATCTCACTTCCCGCGTGACCCGGCGTAAAAACAAAGCAGGGGTAACTCCTTTGTTTCTGTCACGTGTGCTGCGGTGCTTTGGTTTACAGGTGTTGCACAGCGATGATGTCACGCGATCACGTAGCCGCACTATCTGGTTACTCCGCCTCCAGGAAAAGGTACGATTTGCTGTGGGAGCGCAACATGAAATCATCACATCCGTACCAAAACCCACCCGATCCGGCCTGGCCCGACCCAACCCAGACCCACGGTTGGAAACGAGGCATTAAGTACAGTAAATACTAGCTACTTTTTTTACTTAAGTAATATTCTAGCAGGCGACTTTCACTTTTACTTGAGTAATTTTCCAGTAAGGCACTTTTGCTCAAGTATGGCTTGTGGGTGCTTTGTACAACACTGATTTTGATGGCTTGATGACCACGAATCCTTGATCACTTAAAAAAAAGAGGGGAATCTAAAAAGCAACTGGGCTTTATGTCTGTTGAAAACATTTTACCACCAATTAAAAAAGCTGCTTCTTAACTGACTGGCCAGGAATTCCATGCTGTTGTTTGGCCACTCACATATGAGTCAGTGAAATCACTATTATTGACTCACCCCATCATCCTGTAGGTGGTTAGAATCATTGCCACCTGAGCTGCTTACCAACCTGATCAACACGCAATATGTTTTGGTCTGAAGACTTAAGGTGTGAATGGTTTCAAAACTACCCAGTTAGGAAGAGTCAAGGCTGCACTGGAAGTGATGAACTGATTAAACCTGAGGACACCCCTCAGTTTAACAGAGGTCATTCCCATAATAGATGGCTTCTTTCACTCTTCACTCAAACCATTTGACTTCCCTGCCCACCCTTCCTTAGAGGGGAAGGGTCAATTCAGAGTTAACCCTTTATCGGGCAAGTGCCTATATGTTGGTAAGTTCTGCAGATATCTGAAGTGGCATCACTTTACGGGCCATTGAGGTTAACATGCCTTTACTCAGTCAATCAGTAGATGTTACTCCACATCACACACTGTCAGACCAATCTGCAGCGGCCCAGAACCTATCCAACTGTCCCCTTTCCTTATACAGTTTGAAATAAGGTATTCTTCCCCTGCTTGCTATATTAATTATGACATCAAAGATGCAGATGGTGAGTTGATGAAACTCTCACATTAAACTGTTGAACTATTGTTAAATATGTAGATAGACTTCGTATGTTTAGGATTAGTGAAATCAATCAATTTTTAGCAGTGCAAAAATGGTGTGATCATATGTGATTATATGCCAGGTTCACAGGTAAAACCAGTGAAAGTGATGGTGTGGCCATTTTTAGACATGTAGTCTGTGCCAGTAGAGATGACATTGAAGTCTCCAGAGATCACCATTAAGGAGTTTGGATGCTGTTTGTAGTTGAGCCACGACAGAGCTGATGACATCACAGGTGGTATCTGGAGCGGTACCTGGTATAATATAAACCGCTACCAGAATGACACAGGTAAACTCTCTGGGTAAATAATATGAATGGAAACTCAGATCTTCTCCTTTACAGTGACGTGTCCTGAATGGCACAGTTAACTAGCACTGCAATTCCACCTCCCCCCAGCTTCCCACTGAGTTTTTTTTTTTATTTCGGTCTGCACAGACCTCCTTGAAGCCGTGTACAGACACATTACAAATTACAGTCCCGGATGTGTTCATGCAGCCATGTCTCAGTGAAGCACATAAAGGCAGCTATATTCCCCCCCCCCAAAAAAAACTCATAAACTAATACAGAGCTGCTACAATTGCTGCCATCTACCAGCACATTCTAGAACATCAATAGAACTAGAAAAGCTCTTGGAGAGCGCAGACCTCCGCCAAGCAGCTTGACTCCTTTTTTTTTGTGTGTGTTCTGGATCATAGTATCCGGAAATGGATCCGGATCAACTTTTTAAACATTGTAGAACTCATTGAGATCCTTTCTTGTAATTTTTTACTAAGGACTCGGGCCATTTGTACGGAGTTATATGGAAAAATTTGATGTTGATGTAAGGCCGTTTAGGCGTTGGTAAGGTTTCATGTTCATCATGGGGTGTTGGTAAGAACACACAGGACTCGCTTGTACAGTTAACTGTCTTTACTAGTAATCACAACAGCACAGTAATGCAACAAACGACAGGCTTACAGGTGATGAATTCCAGGCTAGCGAAGGTGAATGCCTGGATGGAAGTGAGTGTAGTCTATAAACACAGAAATGCAAAGCCATGAGGAACATTTGTTTGGCAAATAAACACATTTGAGATATTATTACTGATAAATCCCTTACAGTTAGGACTAAACACGCATATGTGTTCAAGCCTAACAGTTACAGTAACTGGCATGTAACAGGTCAGCTAGCTTAATAGCATAAAAAGGCACATGGTTAATGGAGAAACACTTCAGAGTAAGCTTTAAAGGCTAATTAAACATCCTGTTCAGGCAGAAATACAACTAGTTACCTACAGTTCTTCACAAACGCACACACTTCATGATATTCAACTGGCTAGAAGTCTGTTCAACAGTCTTCTCTCCTCGTGCTCACTGATGCTCAGAAAATTTATTTCTGCATCCTGACATCATGTGCTCAGTCCCGCAGCTGCACACTTCTGCCACAAGGGGGCACTCACACCTCATCAACAGCCTTTCCAACATGGCCGATCTCACAACGATAATGAATCCTTCACAAATTCCTGGATCCAGAAAGCGATCGGATCACCACCAATATTCAATGGGTTTGTCCTTGGGCTGAGGCACACAGGTGGTGAAAATTTCAGGTCAATCCATCCAGTACTTTTTCCGTAAAGTTGCTGATGGACGGACGGATGTACGGATGGACGGACAAACCGACGCTATCCAAATCATTACCTCCTTGGCGGAGGTAAAAAAGCTGAATTAACTATTACCAAACTGTAAAGCAGGCCTTTTCGCATTTTGTGGCCCATGATGGTTATTGTATGAAACTATCAGCTGAGGAGTCATACAGTACATGTCATCATGCAGTGGGCATTTACAATCACAGTCTGCCTGGAGCTGGTCCAGAGCAGAACAGAGTGGAGCGCACATGCATTACGTAGAATCTGGGGGTAATACGTACAGGATGCAAGCCCTCAAGGACCAGAGTTGCCCTCCCCTGCTCTAAGGGCTTTCCTAGCATAGTTTTAAATGGTGAGCGTGTACCTTCAGCAAGTTGCTCCCCCATGTGGCCCTAACTAACAATGACAAAGAATCTTTCAAACAAAATCCTGGATCCAAAGGGGAGATCAAGATCAAGGCAAAAATCAGTTCTTCCTTTTACCATTGTTACACGATCTCACTTCATAGCAGAGGTAATAAGACCAGAATTGGTATTGCTTTGGTTTCCGGCCCCTAGTTGTTGCTTGGATTTTTAGCTGCAGGGTGTACCCAGGTGGCTTTCATTGAAAGCTATACATCTGACTTTTAAAAAACTACTTGGAGCATCATTGCAACATTGCTTTTGTGTACATTTATTGTCAATCCATGAACCTGAAGGGCGTTTTTATGCAGAAACTTGCTTTGAAGATAAGATGATAAAAAATCTTGTTACCATTAGGGCCAAAATCTAATCCAAAGGTTAGATTTCTAGTGTCCTATTGAGAGAAAATCCTGTCTTCTGTTCTGATAACTAAGGATAACACGAAGCTGCTGTGAAAATGCAAGTTCTCCTCGCTGCATTTTTATGCACACAGTTTTATGATTTCTACAGCCCTAACCAGTGACATGAGAAGTTATGCAAATGATTTATAGCAATAGCCAAGTTTTTTCTTATCTCTCTTTTTATGTTCCTTGAAAGATTATGCCACTGCTTCACTGAGGATTTACTCAACTTTCCAGCAACACAAAAGAAAATAAGGATGTATATGAGCTACAATAGCCACACGAACAATTTAAAGTGCATCCCGGGCAACATAATGAATCATTTGATAGTGAGAATATGATAATGAGAAATCATTCTTCCTCAATTTTCATTTCTCTCTATGCACATCACTTTATTTCTATGCTTCCTGCAATCAGCTGTGAGCTATGCATTTATAAATTTAATGAAGTCTGATTGTTGGAGGAAATACTAAGCAGCTGATATTATTATACCTGGAGACATCAGAAGACTGACAGAATCAAAGTACATAAAATTGCTATCACAATGACCAATCAGCTCCCCACGGGTGCATATTTTGTATGTCGTGTGATATCTCCTGGGTGTAAGATTACCAAATTTAAAAGAAGTACTCTGATTTTATAAAATCTGACATTTCTAGATTCACAATAGACTTTTTGTAGAAACTCAGCATGACTAGACCGAAAGATTAGTCTAAGATTTGGGTCTGATATACTGATTGTAGTTAACATAGCCTCAGATGATTTCTACAAGAGGAACTAAAGATATGCACAGTACCAGAAGGTTTCAGTCTGAGCCTGTCTTGATATGGGTTGTTGGTATCCTGAGAAACTTCAAAAGCCCCGTTTCCACCCATGTGTCTGGGTTGGGTGGGTTTTGGTACGGATATTTTGATTGTCTCCATAGAAAACTGTAGCCTTACCCTGGAGGTGGAGTATTAACTGTATGGCACTGCCACATGATCGCGTGACATCACTGCAGTGCAACACCTTTAACCAAAGCACCACACATGACAGAAACAAAGGAGTCATCTCTGTTTTTTTTTTTTTTTATGCCAGATTGGCGGGAAGATCCGTATTTTTTTAACCAATCAACAGATTGCGATTCCACGGAAAGTCTGCTTTGTTTGGCCGGTCTGAACACCAATGGGCTTTATGCACAGCGCCATTACTCCCTGAACTTAATACTGCACCTTTGTTTCCTGTCTTACATGATTGGATAAACTGATTAATCCAGGTGTGTCTGATCATTTGCTGAGGCCAGACACATCTGGATTAATCAGTTCGTCCAATCATGAAAGTCAGGAAACAAAGGTGCAGTATTAAGTTCAGAAAGTACTGGAGATGTGCATAAAGCCTATTGTACTCTGGTGCGTACCAAAGAAGCAGACTCTGGTCCGTCTGAAAGCCAGGGGTATTGGTTCACTTGCAAATGGAATATTGGACGATCCAGTGCACAGACATCCAGCACACCTAATGGAAGTGACGTTTCTCAACCGCAAGCAGAAGAAGTTTAGTTTATTAGTTTGACAGGGACAGTGTAAAAAAAGAAACAGTCATAAAAAAGAAGAGATGTTTTGTAGCAGAGTTAGCTATTGAAAGACGAAAAAGAAGGAAGTGGGGTAGATCATTGTTTGAGTCGGAGGGAAGACAAAGCAAAATACGTGTGTCTGAAGAAGATGAGGTCACAACAACTGGAAAAACCAACCGGAAAGTGAGTAGACAAAGATGGAGTAGCCTAATAATTGGAAGCGGAAAGATTTCCACTTCAATCATGGAGTCCGTTTTTCTTCTTCTTTCTGCTTTTTATTCATGGATCAGTGGTTGTATTGGGGAGCTTTGCCCCCTAGTGGGCATTTGTTTAACTGATGGCTTAGCCAAGGTGGTTTGATCCGCTTCAGTTTCTCCACTTTGAATGCAAACCAAAGCAAAGGAAGGTGCAAACTTTTTCAGAAATCCCTGCCCAATTGGACCGAGGTCCTGGACTACCCTGGTGTGAATGCACCCTTAGATCAGTACCCCTACAAAGGGGTGCCTAAAAAGTAGGTCGGGTTGGATATAAGGATACCCGTCCCAGTTTTTATCTGTGGAGATGCAAAAACACGTGGCTTGACCCGACCCGGACCTGCTGGTGGAAACAGGGCTTAAATGCATATGCCACCACTGGGTGAAATTGAGCCTCCCCCACAGTCCCCTGAGTTGGACAAGTGGGCAGAAGCATTTTCTAACTGACTCGGTCACTCTCTGAATCTGGCAGCACTGACTTTAGCTTAACGTAGCATAGTTGGTGCAATCTGGTGTTTTCAAATAGCACCACTTGAAGAAAGTGAACTAATTAACACAAGATTTTTTTCCAATTGCGTTTCGTGACCCGCACATTCTAATCAAGTACAAACAAGAAGCCGATTTCACATCAAAAGACTGACTAGGCGGCATTCAATAGGGGAACTATACGCCACGGAAGTACAGGCGAATCACAGGCGAGGCACTGCGGATAGTAGCAAAGGCAGAATGCATGCGCAGCATCCACAACTTCCGTTAACAGGGTTGCCACTGGATGTTATTACAACCCAGTCTCACTCCAAAACGTGACAGTCCTACATTGGTCCACAGCACAATACGTACCTATTTCACAATTTGGCCTCTGAAAACATAGACTTACTTCTAAGCATGTCTTGCTTTGCAGTTACATACCGAATCGTAAAATACTATTCTTACTTCAATTATCAATGACAATAACTAAATGATCAGTGCTGAGAAAAAGTAAATATTGGTTTATTTATGACATTCTGGACAAACGTTCCTCCACTTCTTCCACGTCACCACAGCCAATGAGAAGAGGACAGAGACAGCCATCAGACGCGCTGATAGAATACGTGCGATGGCAACAAAAATCCTTTTTATTCTTATAAAAGAAAATAAAAAGACTTCCAGAGGAGGCTGAAGCAGACTTTCATGTAAAACCCAAAGTGCCATAAAAATGTCTTGCTGATTATGATGTGGAAATAGGCCTGGAAACGGGAATGACATTGCACTCCCACATACGTCATATCCGGGATTCCCTTCGACTAAAATTGAAGTGTGGATAGCGAATTAAAATAAAGATATTTGCAATCCCAAAACGACATGTCACCCATTAAAAACTCTTTGGGAGCCATTTCTGGTGTGTGGGTCTCTGCTCTGTTATCTTTTGTTCCACTTTATACAGCACCCAGTTAGGGATGTGTGTCACTGTTTATTTCTGGATGGCGAAACAACACACACACACGCAAGATAACAGAGAAGATCAAAACTTTAATAGTCTACCGCAATTTGATTGGTGAAATTACAATGGAGATATTACAAAAAACATGTCAGCAGTCACAAAAACGTAACTTGTGCTTTTATTTGTTCCAGAAACAGGAAAGTCAACTGGCTCCGCTATTGACTATATTGATCTAAGTCCCAACGTGCCGCGACCAGAAATAAGGGTTGAAACATCATTTTAATCCACTTATTTCACGCACTTCTGTGAGATATTTGTGTTTAGGCCTGATTACAAGAACACTGGCTTATTCCAGGATACTGTTAAAAGGGTTGCAACCACTGAATTGGAAAAAAATGAAAAACGTAGTATTTCTACAATTTTGTTGAGTGACCGGACAAAATGTCCGTCGAAACTAAAAAACTATGGATTGTATACATAAAATTAATGCATAATTTGAAAATAAAGTGTATATTTCCCGCTAAAAAAGTGATCAAAACGATGGCAGAGTCGCAATCTATCTTAAAATATGACAGTTGCCACACGAAATTGAAGGGATATCCGCCATGTTCTCTTGGGAGAAACTCTGCAGTCACGTGACCTACAGAAATGAATGGGAAAATCAAATGTAGAAACTCTACGTTTTCAGAGGCCAAATTGTGAAATAGGTACATATTGTGCTGTGGACCAACGTAGGACTGTGACATTTTGGAGTGAGACTGGGTTGGTTGTTATGATTCAGAGAATGACTGGGTCAGCTAAAGATGCTTCTGCCCACTTGTCCAACTAAGGGGACTGCGGGGAGGAGGCTCAATAAGGCTGGCCTAGCGAGGCTATCACTCTCTGAGGTGGCATAGAAACTGATGACCCGCCGGTACACATAGAAGTGGACCATGTTTACAGTATAACCTATTGGGTGGTTTTTAACACTGAAGTCCACAAATAATTGATGTAACATTCATGAAAATATTACATAAAAAGTCACATACAAGTTGTATTGACTTTACTTTCTTGCTGGCAATAACTGATTTTTTTTTTTTTTTTTTTTTTTTAATGGTTCAGGCTTGAAGATACGGCAAGCTGGAAGGAGGACAGTGTTTCTGTAGGTTTTGCTTTTCAGCTTAGAAAAGAAACATGTACGAAGGTTTTCATAGATGGATACAAGGTTCCCTGAAATCTGAGATATTAATGATTTTAGTTAAGTTATTGTCCATCAGTGCTAAAGGCACTCCAGTCACTGGCAAAATCTTCTTCATGGCAGTTGCTTCCTGTTTACTTTGATCTACCTCAACTGTGACAACCAGGGATTAATGGATGGGCGCTTATGGCATGTCAAACAGGATTTAGGAATAGATTTTTAATTTACTAGAAGTCGTCAGTTTTGTTTCTGCATAACATGTGGGAGATGACCTCATGAAAGTACTGGATTTGGGTATCCTAGCAACAACTGGAAGCAAGGCTGTGTAAAAAGTGGCAATAGATGTCTGTCACAACAGTTGTACCTGTACTTCTAATATCCACAAATGGATATCAAGCTGTTGTTTCATTTCTACTTGGATGTCATATTTTAGATCTAAAATACTCTTATTTTATAGAATATTCATGAAGACAAAATTGCCCTAATTTATGACTTAGAAGTAATTAGCTGTTGGGTTTAAAGTTATTTTAGTTTGTTTATGATATTATGTGAACTAATCAACTGAAGACTATTCTGAAAGCTTGCCTTTGATTTCCAAGATCTGATGTGAAGTGAGCCAAAAGTCAAATACCACCCATGTTTGGCTACATGGGCCTTCTGAGCCAAACCCTCCTTTTAATTGGGCCTTTACACGGAAACAAACTCTACAGCTCTGAGGGGCAAATCCTAAGATCCAAACGCTTTATCACCAGATTTCCAGTGAAAACTTTCAGCAAATCCTCTGCTCTGCCAATCCATCTCTCTCTCCACCTTTAGTTTTTTTTCCCCTCTCTCTCTCATTTTCCCCTGCTATGAATACAGATGTCTACTTAACATGGTAAAAGCCTCCATTCTGTAATCCAGCTCTAAAATGATCTTATAGCATTTGATGTGGAAATGTGTATTGCAGTGTACCAAAGACAATGTAACATAAGGAAAAGGGGAAGTAATAAAAGTCCTTTGATTGTATTATTTGCTTAAGGCTTAAAATACCTACAAATTGTTTATTCTTCAAGAATTTATAGTCTTAAAGAAACTGATGCCTTTAGAGTTTTAAGCGATTAACAGTACGTCAACCTCATTCCATTTTTTTTTATTTTACACACCACGAAAAATCTTGTAATCCCCCTACAGATCAATGACAATGTCACCAAACTACACATCATGAAAGTACCAATCAGATTTCCCGCTGGTGTGAGACAGAGATAAGAAAACATCTTTTATTTATTTATTTACTGTCTTTTTTTTCTATTTGTCACACTATGGACTGGGGAGACAGAAACATGTCAAGATATGTTTGAAAAACGACAACTGGAGATTACTGATAGAATGTGATGCTGATGTCAAATGTCTCTACCTAATGATTATACTTCAAATGCTGAGACTCGAATATGCGGTTGCCATTGACGATGCCAAGAAATTATTTGGGAAAACCAAAGAGGATGACTTAAAAATATAAGTTACAGAAAATATATTTTTTGCGGCTTCACATGAAACTGTTAAAAAAAAAAAAAAAAAAAAAGAAAGAGGATGGATGGAAGGATTGATTGATTCTTTATTGTCCCATGACAGGAAATTTGTTTCCAAAGGCTGTCAAAATAAGTCTTTATATCAGTTAAATTAGTGCTGGGAAATTATTAGAATTCGCATGGAATTTTTGCTATTAATTGTGATAAATCAGTGAAAATCCAGAGTGAAGAGCCAAAAGTGGTATCTCACAGAAACATGGTACGCTCAAGCCTAAACACTTTTCTTTATATAAATAACCTGGATCCCTGTGAGTCATTACCAATCAACACAGCGGCAAAGGAGTTCAGTAGAATTTTTTTTTTGTTCCCCAAGCTGAAACACAAGATTGACAACATAACAGAAAATGTAGTTTTTCAGCTTTAATATAGTTATCAATATCGATTATCGGCCACATGAGTTTTAAAATATCGGCATATCGGATACTGACCAAAATTCCAATATCGTGCATCCCTACAAAAAACAGCTTCTCTCGTTGAGATAATGCTAAATTGGGACTTTTAAAATAGCAACGATAGCAACTTTTTTGATGGTTAAAAAATACAAAATGTAAGGCTTTAAGAATAGGAAGGAAACTTTAACAATGAGGATAAAGCATTTTGTGGATTCGGTTAGCCACAATATGAAGTTATCTAATAATGGTTTATAGAAATATTGGATCAGGACTGTATCGGTTGGTAATCAAACTCAAATCTCAGACTCTGCAGCAGAAAAAACCTGATCGGGACATCTCTAGTGGCTGCCATTCCTCAGCTCAGCCAGCCTTGATCAGAATACTGGCTTTTAGTTGCATGTCACCCCTTGGCCTATAAAGGCCACCGGACTCACAAAATCATTTTTAAGAAAGTACAGCAATTACTCCGATTTGATGGGGTCAAGTTTTTGCCACAGCTGAAATAAACTTCTGTGCAACCCCGCAGCGGGAAAAAAGTACCAGAGAACCATTAAACAGAGCTCAGACTAACTCAGTGTGATTTGTGTGCAGCAGCATCACTAATTTCTTTTGGATGCTTGTGATGCTGTAAATAAGAAATTACGTCTGATTTTCATATTGCTAAAGACTGTATCTGTAATTTTTGTAACATGGTTTTAGTTTCACTGCAGGATTTGATATAACACAGAGTACTGGACATTAGGCCTGATGTTGGGAAGACAAACTTAATTTACACTGCAGATAAATATATCTACTTTATTCATACATCATCCACAACGGATTTCTTTTTTGCTAAAATTTTTCTGAACAGAACAAATTAGACCCAGTCCGCTTTGTGTGCCTTTTACATAGTGTTTTCAGTAACCTCAGTCTGTGTGATCATGCCTCATTTCATCCAACTTTTACGCCCCTGAAGTGAGTTACGTGACAATCTGCAGTTGTGAAGGCGGGATGCGGTACAATGTAAACAATGGACACAACATTATTCAACCACTGTTGACCCTGATCGCACAACGGCTTCGAAACTGATGCACGCATGCAGCAAGTAGCATCGTGCCTGTAAACACAGTGTCACGTCGTCTTCTGTGCAAGCAGATCACTACAGGGTCATACGCAGTTCACACTGGAGTCTGACGGAGATCACATGTAAACATCCAGCAAAATAAAAACACAATCAGACATTGTAATTGATGGTTAAGATCTGCAGTGTGAACATACCGTATCATTACCCTATATTTAAATAATGGGGGACGAAAGGGGACCTGGTTAACGGCCCAAAAAAGGTTGAATCACTGAACTAAAGGAAAAGGAAGAATGGCCAATGAATGAAGCATTACAGATTGGTCTTCTTTGGCAGATAATTATTTCCTTAGGGTTTGAACTTTGACCTTTCACATCAATGTAAATCTCTGACACGTAAAAAAAACCCAAACGCTCAATGTTCACCTCAATCATTCAGATACAATGAGAATAACTGATGGAAAAATGAGGTGTCGCAATATAATCAGTGTGAAGAAGAGAGTCATAATGAAAAAGCAAACTGAGAGAGACAAAGACTTTCTCTGCCTCTACAAGCAGCAGCAAGAACATATTACATCATTAAAAGTGCGTCATTGTCTGCTGAGGCTGATGCTGCTCATCCTCATCAATCTGCCCCGTTGCTTCTACTTTATCATACACACATGCACTCTCTAACAGTTTTTTTTTTTCTTTAGTCTCTATTTCATCTGCCTTTTTCATTTCATCTCTCCCAGTCTTGTGTAATCAGTGGAACTGGACACATCAGTGATAGTCAGAAAACCAGCAAACATCAGTGGAGTTTGAAGTTAGATCCCTGCAGAAAACTACCCATTAAGCATGAAGCTTCAAGGCTTCGAGTGCTGTGCTGCAAACATCAGTACGCTCTGGTGAGATTTATTTATTTATTAATTCGTTTTTTTTTTATCATTACCGAGAATTGCAAAGAACCGTACTGTCGTGTTGGAGATGACTTGTATTGTCAGCATGCCATAAAATCTTTTTCTACTTGTTTCTTCATGAGCCGTGCAGGTCAGCTGGGAGATATGTGGGAAAAACCAACTAATAATGTGTTTTTCTTCTTGTACTTCCAAAAAGCTTTCTGCTTTTCAGTCGACTTTTAAGTGTAGCTAACCTCTTAAAAGTTGGGGCTTTTTCTTCTGTGCATAAGCACTCATAACTAATTAGAAAACTCAGATTCTTATTTAAATTATGCTAATCATTTTGTAATTGTGACCACAGCCAGCTCAAACCCTCAATAAAATTAAAACTGCAACTTGCCTATGAACTGATGGCTTATTTAATTATTTTCTTGACAAAAAATGGTCTTTTTAACTGAAAAGGTCCCATCAACCCACATGTAAACCTTTTAGCCAAGGCAAAACCCTTGATGCTGTTGCTGTTTGAATTACCAGGCAATTAGGCAATTAGTTGAGCTTAATTTCCATGTATTGGCTCTTATGGATTTAATTAGCATGTCACCACTCTTGAAGTGATCTTTAAATACAGCCAGCATCCTCAGATTTAGATTGACACCTAACTTTACATTATTGGAGCTACATACAATACATTAAAAAGATCATTTTAGAGGAAAGTGCAAGCCCCTCTTCAACTGTTTTTGCTCTGAACCATCTGTGAACAAGCTTGCTGTAACTAATGCACTGCATTGCCATTAAAATTGCATCTGACCCTTCGTTAATTTCCGTCCCCCCATGGTTACAGTTAAGTCTGACAAGCTTTCTTTTCTGGCTAATTTCTGCCTACGTCAACATGGATTTCTGTGATTTTCAGTGAACAAATTTGGAAGGAAATTGTGTTAAATGAATGTCGTGCCAGTAATATTGGAAACTGGAAATATCAGAGGGAGCTAGACAGAGAGGACTGCAATATACATTTAAAGAATTCATTATTTGTCGGCAGATGAAGAGGATATTAAATTGAAGCGAAGGCTCAGCGCTCATACCATTCTCACAAAGACTCTAGGTGCAACTTAAACACATCATCAGTGTTGTATCCGAGGTTCGTTGGATGTTTCGGGTCTCAAGCGTCACAACTTTATATGTGACGCGACTGGCACAATGTCACAATGTAGCCACGTACAGTCCAACATTATCACGTATATTTGTGGGGCAGCCCGGGTCTGGTGATTCCATTGCGTGCTGATCTGAGCTGAGCCGCTTGAACGCGATTTTTACCCAGTCGCTAGCCAAGTTGTTTGACGCGGGTCGGTGAGCGTTTCCCACTGCCACTAAAAGCCAATTGTTCACGGGTTTAAACTGTTTTTTGGGCCAGTGGAAAAGGGGTATATGTTTGGCAACCAACGTGACTTAGGCCTACAAGTGTTTATCTGGTATACTTGTTTAGCCTCTAGTGAAACACAGCTACTCTACTCCACATTAAAACGGTAACTTTTACTGACTCTTATACCGTAGTCCTTGTAGCTAATAACTAATAGTTGGTGTTAGCGTCTTACCTTGAAACAAACAGTTCGTTCAGCTCCATGTTCAGCCTAAATCAGCTGCGACTGAGGTCTTCCACACCATTTAATCCATATTTCACATCTCTCCACTTGTGTTTTGTGGCTTTGAGAAGGCAAAATAATACATCACCCATCAGCCATTCTGGATATCTCTCATCAGACTTGAAAATCCCGTATAATGCCCCGTCTATGGAAGTGAAGTTTCCTTTCATTAGTTACAATTGCTAACATATGATTGGTCAGCACCGGTTCTAGGGCGGGGCTGGCAAAGGGTCAATTGTAAATGTACAATTATGAAAAGCATAACACAACGAGGCTCCAGCAAGTCATCTCTGCAGTGGTGAAAGTAAACAGTGAATGGAGAGTGAAGCGAAATCGAGGAACCAACAATCATCTGGAGCGCCTGTAAAAAGACAAGCAAGCTGATATGCATCACAACAAAAATATCAGCAACACAAAGAAAAAAAAAAACTAAACAAGCATTTCTGTGATTTTCTGAGAAATCGGTGAGTGTTAATCCAACTTCTGGTGGTGGGCAGATTAAAACAATTATTGAAAACATTGACGCCATTGTTGACATTGCTATTAATTGATACTAGTGTGATTATATCGATACTTCAACATAAGGTTTGAAAACGAGAGTCAGGCAGACCGATACAATCATCAATAACATTGATACCAACGATAACATCAGTACTAATTGATACTGGTGTGATTATATCAATACTTTAATGTAAGGAAAATGAAAACTTGGCATCTTCATAAATAATGATGATGAGGGGGTTTTTGGTGGAATTGATTCACTGCAGGTCTCCATGTACCTAAAAATCAACTTCTCTTGCTGCGATACTGCCAAATTTGGATTTTTTTTTTATGAATAGTTACTGTTCTGTTAATGAGTTTAATATTTAAACGCATGAATACAACAGACTGATCTCTTTGCATTAATCTGTTCTTTTAGAAGGCTCCATTACAATCAGTACTGATATTGGCATCATATATACTAGCCCTTTATTTACTTGCTATCAGATCGATAGCAAATCTTGCAATATTCCACAGCCTTATTTATTTATCTTAATCCAACCAATTGCATCATTTGATATAGGATATCAGATTTTGACATCTACATGACACGTAAAAGAGCTTATAACCCAAGTTGTGCATATAAGCAGTCTAGTACAACTTCTGTTACATCCATGAACAGTCAGAATTTCTGACCTGTTGCTAACTGCCATCTTTAATAGAATTAATCATAAACTTTATCATCATTAGTATAAAAACACTATATGAAGCTCTTCCATACCATTATGTTCCCATGTGACCATTCAGTACTAAAACTAATGCAAATGAGTCACAAATGTTGCATTGAAAGTTATTCCTCTAAACAAACTAGCTCCAATTTAAAATCATTGCATATTACATGATACTGTATCTGCTTGTAATTACTGTGTTGGACAACTGCGAGCTAATTTCGCCCAGAGGCTGAATCCCAGAGGACAAATGATAAAAATAAGCTTCATAAGAACAAACTCACTTGAATGGCCACATTTTTTATAGGAGTGTTTGACAATGAATGTGAAGCAGAAATGGAAGAAAACAAAGGTCATAACCCTCAGGCTGTTCCTGTAGAGGAAAAATAAAGAAAAGATGAGCAAGTATAGACTCTGAAACTGAATATTTTAATACATCTTCGGTTTTCAGCATTATTCTCGGAGAGTCAACAGGGGTTTGTTAGATAGATATCACAGATGTGAATACCTCACTCTGCTTTTTAGTTTTTCATGTGAATGAGTTAAGCGTCTCAGAAGAACAGAAAAAAAAGTGAGCCACAACACGTAGGTTACATTCTGTTAGATTGGAAAGAAAAATATAAGGCCATTGACAAGAATGTCGGAGGGTTACATGACTTACTTTCTTTGTGTGACTAAAGAAAACAGACATAGTCTGAAAGAGCCTGACATGGTTGTCCTCAAGACGTAAAAATGACGCCTATGCTGCAATGAGTCATATCTACTTAGTATTATTCCATAGTAGCTTTGTTAGTATGTTTTAAAGGAAAATCCAATATTCCTTCAGGACAAATCAATTTATGTCCAAGTCTCTATCATATGAGAAGAAAAGAAGCAA
Organism: Atherinomorus stipes; assembly: GCA_023101725.1. Lineage (NCBI taxonomy): Eukaryota > Metazoa > Chordata > Actinopteri > Atheriniformes > Atherinidae > Atherinomorus > Atherinomorus stipes. The sequence continues at coordinate 282,955 of JALJCO010004757.1, forward strand.
TGGGAGGTTTTGTACACTGCTGAAAATAAAATTGACTTAGTTTTTCTGCGGCAGAAAATGTTCATGCGGATGTTAATCTGAGATCATTACCCTTGTTGGGGTAGTAAAGAAACTGATGTCTTTTTAATGTTTTTTTCTGGAAGACTCGTAGCTGGAGGTTTAGTTATTTTTTGGTCATACTTATTTGCATACAGAGGCATTGACATCATGTAAATTCCATTTTGTTGAATAAACTTTTGGTTGATTAAATGAGAAAAGTAGTGGTTTCTAATGTTAAGCTATCTTAACTGTTTATTTAAGAAGGGGTGTATCGATACCCAGGAGTCAGTACTATCTACCAGGTAAAGTATTGGATTCAGTACTTTTTAAAGTATCACAATTCTACTTTACTAATATAAAACATGGAATTTGTTTCACTTACAATTCAGAGACCCACAATGTAACTTTTAGACCTTAAAAATAGGCTTTTCTGACTCATTTTGATGGCACACCAACATTCATTATGCAAATTTTTGAACCATCACTGCCCAATGGCTTCCCGAAGTTCAGAAACTGCACTATATAACTTTTGCGTCTGGGATGGGGCCGTGACTTTACAGCTGACTATTGATTGCACAAACTGCGTCATGTGCTGGCAAATGGATATGAACCAGATATGAACACAGCAGGTGTTTTGAACGTGCATCATGACTGATTCTGCAAAGAAACGCAAGTAAACATTACTGGAGGAAGAGAGGACAACAAAGAGAGAAAGGTACAGAACAAGAGTCAAGATAAGACTGTCTTTTACTGGCTGGAGTGAATCACAGTACAGGTATGACAACGAGTGATGCTAGTTTAGCCGTCGATAGGGGCGCATCACTGAGAAAAACTGCTAAAAGTTCCGTTGTGGGTCTTTAAGGCAATAAACGTGCAAAATCCAGGCTGGTATACAGTATGTCCTCGAGGTGTTCCGTGTCACATGATTGAGGCGGCCTATCGGATATCGGAAGCAAAGGCTTACTTTGCACCCTCAGTCAAGCACTTCCATTGAAACAAGACTTATTGTGATCTATTTTTGTTTGATTTGTTAATTGGTTTATTTTATTAGAACATGAAAAGCATTTCTTACAAGTAAAGTTGTATTGCCCCTTGCGATAAAATTATTAATAGTGTTCCATTGTGTGGTTTTTCTTTCAGAAGAAAAAAAGTATCTGTCTCAATGTCAAAGAAAAATTACCATAAACTTATTATTTCAAAGATCAGAGCGACAACTTTTTTTGATCAAAACACTTCATTTTTTAAAAATGACATCCACAGAACGTCTAGAGGATTGCAGAATAAAAGTGTTCATTTTATTTAAAAAAAACAATAATTTTGACGGGCCAAAAACGTGTAAATATTTCCATCGGATTATCATGCCAATGACTACCATTAGCATAGTAAAGCAGCTCAAACGCCCCGCAGAGGTTGCTACTTTACTCCTGGACAGACAAGGTAAAAATTTGCTAATGCTAATTTACAGTTAGCCAGTCTTATAATGTTGTCAATCCTAAATGAGTAAGTAAATGTGAGTGTGACATCTACTGGCGAGAAAGATTTAAACTTTTTAAACTTAAAGATTTAATTTTTGTCAACTGTTTTTTGTTTTTAGTAATTTTAAAGTCCGAAAAGACATTTATGCTACTTTTGCTTTACATAAAGAGTCTCCACAATTTAGATTGATTTCTTGATAAGTGAGTTGCCATCTGGAGGGCATTGAATTGTATTGCTAGTGTGGGGTGGCCATATTTAAATGGGTTATGGCCCGGCAACCCTGTGGCTCAGGCCCTGAAATGCATTGAGATGAATATTTGTTCAATAAAAGTGAATTATTGAAAAGCCATCATTTTATTTGAATATCAACCAAGGAAATGAAAAGGAAAACCTGTTTCCCCCATTGTATTTGTAATTACAAAGGGAAACGCATATCATGGACACACATCCCTGAACAACTAAGCAAACCTGACACCTCATGCCACAATGCATTCGCACTCATGTCAACGGGGAGAAAACCCGACTTTACTCCATATCACACCAGTTCCCTTTATCATGCACAGAAAAACAAACGCAACAAAAATAAAACTCCTAAAGGCTACCCGTCTGTTTTTGATTGTTTCTTCTACACAATTGCTTGTAACTCTCATTCAAATGTCACCCAATCAAGTCCAGTTATTCACAGCTTTAAACGGAAAATCCCCTCCAGGGTTGTTTCTCTTTGTGATTCCAAAACCAGCGGCAGGCCGAGTTTGGAATTACAACCACAAGTGAATGCTTGGATGTTAATTAAAGAATGCAAATTTCATGTTTTTTGGTCCAAGGCTGACACACACTGAAGGCTCAGAGGTCCACGAACGAGAACACACACTAAAATACACGCAGAAACAACAAAAGACAAAGTTTTGAAGGCTTATTTTCACACACACACATGCAGAAACCCGCACACACAGACAACTGAAAGCCCTAATCAGGCTCTCTCATCCCCTTTGTTCTGAAAGATAAAGATAAGACAGCCAGCGAAGCGAATGACCTTATGCAGTTGAACCTCAGAAAGCTGATTATACAGAAGTTACATGTTCATAAATATGTTTACCAGTATGCAAAGAGAAGGCATAAAGTGGGTCAAAACTTTTAGGGAAGTTTCTGAAGGATAGGCTGCTCGTGAATGCAAAGTTTGACTGGAGACACCCACACAGAGAGGAAGACAGAATGCTAAACACACTTACAGCACACTATGGAAATCCTGAGCTGCGGATTTTTGTCTCCTTACAAATTTTCAGGGTTCCCATGCACCCTGGAAAACCTGGAGAATGATTGAAATTTTTTCCAGTCATGGAAACCACATAGAACATGAGAAAAAGAGGAAAATGTCCTGAAAAAGCTTGATTTTTCCTGGAAAATGATTTTTCCTCCTTCTGCTTCGTCGCTACTTCGTCGCTTCTTTGTCGCTTCTTCGTCGCTACTTCGTCGCTACTTCGTCGCTACTTCGTCGCTACTTCGTCGCTACTTCGTCGCTACTTCGTCTCTTCCCTCTCTTCGTTTCTTGTTCGTTGCTGCTTCATCGCTGTTTCGTCTCTTCTTTCTCTTCTTTGTCGCTTCTTTTTAGCTGCTTCGTTATTTCGTCATCACTGCTTCGTCGCTGCTTCGTCTCTTCTTTGTTGCTGCTTCATCACTGTTTCGTCGCTTTGTCTCAACATCTCTGCTTCGTCACTACTTCATCGCTGTACAAAATATAAGCTGCAACTGTCGGTCACTTCTCCAAAAGCTTGGGGTAGAATTAATTAGTCTAAGTTGCGATAACTTCACTCGTGCTATAGCAGCTGGAAAAGTCCAGAAAATGTCCTGGAAAAGTCCTGGAAAATAACTTTAAGAAAAGAGTGGGAACCTTGATTTCATTTCTTTTTTTTTTTCCCACTTTAAACTATCAACTTATGAGAAAACATGTCTGCTACCTGCATAATCTACAAATAAAATTTTAATCACTGTGCTTAGGAAGATTTTTACCCGTCTCAATTTATACAGTTTTCTCTTGATCATTTTTTAACCTACTGTAAATGATTTGGGAGTGAAATACCAGACGGTGCAGGTGTCCTTGTTAGACCATAACGAGTACAGTGCTGATGTTTTCAGAGGGAATCCTAAGGTTTTCGTGCCATAGAGTTCAAAGAGTCACTACTTCACCAAGAGAGGGGTCATTTCTGTATTTGGCCCATCAGCGCACATTGATATCCTCACTATCCCATGCCAATTAAGTTAATTTGAAGGTTTGCAGCTCAGGATGTCAGGGTGGCGTGTCTCATTAAAAGATATACCTTTCTATTAAGAAAGGAAGAAATGGAAAAAGAAGTGGAATTGAAATGATTAAACTTTCACTGCCAGCTTTCCAAACTGTGCCTGGTGGAAACCTGGAGTATTTGTGTATGTACTGTTTAAAGAGATGCTGTTCCTGTACTGATGTATTTGTAAGCTGATGCAAAGTTGGGGAGCAAAGTTGCGAAAAGAGTCAACTAGAGCGGTTTACTCAGGTCTGTAAAAGGGAAGACCGTTCATTTAATCATTCATTCACAAACACGACGTGAAAACGGAAAACGCACTGCATGAATCATTAGCCCATAGAACTATCTTTAGCAGCAATATCTTGAAGTTATCTCTTTCTGTATATATTCAGTCTCTCAAACCAAAGAGAAGGAAAATTAAGCCCAGTTTGCTTCAGTTGTTTGGATTTGCAGGCATCTATCCTGCCATAGCATTTAGGTTGAAGTCTTGATTTTGATGGTCATTAGAATACCTGGATACTTTTTACTCTGCTGTAGATTAGCTGCAGTGTTTCAGATTTTTTCCTGTTACTATCCCAGGAAAGTTTAAGAAATTTTAATGGGGTGGCCAAGATGAAACACAACTGTGTTGGGTGGCCAATCAGTAGATATCACTGGGTCGCTCTTAAAGGACAACATTCTTTTTCAACCTGGACCTTATTTCTAGTGTTTGTGTGCATTTACTCACCAGTAAAATTTCTTCATCCCTTTGATCCTTTGGAAGGTATGTTGTTGATTCGCCCTTTGGCGTACATCCATATAATGGGAGAGATGGGGCAGCCTCTCTATATGACATTATCTGCAGCAAAACTCCTTCATTTCATCAATGCTTTAAGTAGAATGAACGAACAAATGAGTTGTTGTGTGCGTTCAGAGTTTCACTGATTGTGGTTTCTTATTATCAAGCTGCTTTTCTCAGCTGTGCTGCGGAAGCGTGCATAGGGGTGCTGTTTAGTGCTTGAGATCGCTCTAAAAAAGCCCAAATAAAACGGATAATGATAAATAATAGAAACACTGACTGCTTTTCACACCAGTAATATATAACTGAACAGTAGGGCTACCCGATTATGGAAAACTCACTATTAGATTATTTTGGCGATTATTGAAATCATGATTATTCAAACGATTGTTTTCTAGTTACACAATGTATTAATTTTGCATTTCTTTCTAAGGTTTCTAACACTGAAAATTAATATAGGCTACAAATATGCACCTTACAGCTGTTTTGCAATGTATAAAGCATTACACGAATAAAACAAAAATACTTTGAATGTTAAATTAATGCTTAAAACATAGAAAAACATAAATGTATCCAAAATAAATTACTGTATATGTATCCAGCTGTTTTGCAATTTCTCTAAATTTGAAAAAATAAAATAAACTTACTTATTTATAATATATAATATATATATATATATATATATACTACGTTTTGATCATATTTACTACATATTTACTAAGCACTTTAACAAACGCATAAGAGCAACCAAAAATGCTTTAAAAGGCAAAGAAGATCATGAAGGGACATGAAAATTAAAACAAATGAGGTAAAACCATCAAAAACAATACAGATTAAGAATTAATAATAAAAGCAAATTGTAAATAGTGATAAATAATGTAAATTGTGATAACAAGAAGATACATGTTTTCTTTGGTTACTTTTGGTTCTAAAGATGAATATGGTCCTTGAATGGAGCTGGATCTTGAGGGGCGTTCATTCCAAGAACCATTTAACAGACTGGCATGTTGTTTTTTTTTTAAACCATCCTTTAGATTTTAGAATTTAAACAACATTGACATATCTTTATCAAGTAAATAATCACTAGGAGTAATTCATAAGCCAAGATTTTGATAGGAATAATTCTGACTCACACACCCCATTGGTGGGAATTTACAAATTCAGAAGTTTTGGTCCCAATTTTCATTAATCTTGATTTATTAAGCATCTTATAAGATGGCTCCATATCCCTGAGCTTTGACATTGAGATCACTATTTTGGATTTTTGTTGTAGCACTTTGTGGCACAACAAAAACTGAGCTGGCTACAACTAACTTCTATGCAAAACAACTTTACTCCCCAAAATTTTAACAAAACAAAATTTTAGTAATGCAAAAAAAAAAAAAAAAGAAAAACAAAGGCAAATGGAAAAAGCATATGTATCTATATAAAATATACTTTATAGGATTTTTTAAAATGCAGGAAAAATATAGAAATACGGTAAAAATACAAATCTAAAACCTGAGCCACATCAGTGCAAATTCTAACAAATGTTTAGAAACTCCCAATTTACTGCCCATAGATGCATTCGTGTGAATGTTAGACATCAGACTCCCGTGATGCACGCATGTGAAGGCAGCATGGACAATCTGGATTTGAAAAAGAATGGTTCACAAATGAACGGCTCACAACTGAGATCAGATTCTCATTGTTCATTTAAAAGAGCCGTTCAAAAGAATCGAACGTCACATCTGTATTTAGTTCCCTTGTTAATGAACTTGGAAGTCATACTGGGATGTTTCAGGCCCTCACTCTGAAATTCCCATTTGACTTTTACCAGTTTCATGCGAGTCTTGGCTCTCAGACAGATCACATTACATTTGACCCAGAATATTTTGTTATGCAGAAGAGTTTGTGGTTGACTACATGGCTGCAAGGTGTCCAGATCCTCTTGCTGCAAAAACTCCCCCGATCATCAGCACTCCACCTCCGTGCCTGACAGATGTTGACCTGCCATGTTCTTTTTAGAAACAAGTGCAATGGTCGGTGATTTTCTGATTGTTTTCTCGGAAACGTTAAAGATCTGAAATGTTAATTTCGGCCTGTGTTCAGTTTTTGTGCAGTTTCTCAGAACATTGCATTGTCTAACGTTGGGGTGACGTCTACTCCTGAAAGATCATCTGACTTCAGTGTTTTCTTTCTCAGGGTAAAGTGATTTGACTCAGAATGGCTTAGAAATGGCCTTATGACTCTTATCAGCTTAACAGGCGGCAACAAAATTGTTTTAATTGGGTTATAACTGGAATACATAGTAGTGGATTGGAATAGATTGTATCTTTAAAAGTGCCTTGAAATGAATGACAATGTTTTCAAAGGTGGATTTATTTTCCACATAGCTGCATATGTGTCTTTTCCAGGGAAAATAGTAGCTACAGTACATGAAAGTTACATATAAATGAAGCCGAGCAGACAGCATCAGGAGACCACTTAACTGACTTTGTATTATGCCTTTTCAAAGACAGAGCAGCTCTAAAGTCATACAGCTACAGCCATGACCACTGTGGTACTTGACATAAAAACAGTACGCTTGTTTCATTTGGTGCATGTCCATAGTAGAACTAATATGACCTGACACTTGATGGGAATTCCTGGAGGATGTATACGAGTGCATTTTTATACATTTATTTTTATGAGTGGGTGTCCACAGCGCAAAGCACATAAGATACATCCTCATAAACAATTTGTATTGTCAGTAACACCATAAGCTACAATAGGTGCTGTCACACTGACTATATATCTCCACTGACAGTAATGTATGCAGATTGGAGTTCTCCAATATTTTCAAGGTCAAATATCTACATGCACTTCCCAATTTCAGGCAAATACACACCTCATTATTTTTCTTTCCCTCATCCAGAGTTGAATTGTAGTCATGTGTTTTGCTTTTGGGGAAAATATTGCCTGGGATGCTTGGAGATATTGCTGAGATTTTGTAAGTATGCAAAGTGTGCTCATTTTTGCTGTGTTTACTTTTTTTTTTCTTTTAAGAAGTCGAAGCAAACCATATGCAAAGCCTGTGGAGACGGTTTCATTACACTTGCATAATGGATCAAAATACATTTTTTTCCCTCTTTATGTATAATAAGTATGCTATCAATCATAAATATAGTTGAAAAGTGCATGAAAACTAAAAAAAAAATGTTTGCATGAGATCACGTTCATGCATACATCATAACCACACAAATACACAAGAAATGTAAAATCATATATATCATGGAGTAACTGCACAACAGTTAATACACACAAAAGAAGAGTGGAAACACACATTAGCAGGTGCAGCGCGGCTTCAAAACAACTCTTTTAATCCAGTAATAAAGAAAAGCAAATTACTACATTCATGTTGGCAAGCTGATGTGTTGTTTCACAATTCTGTGCCCCGCAGGCTGGAGTCGCAGCACAATGCTCATTTTTCTGCAGGATAGATTTCGCTCTCAGAAAGCTGGAAACTTTTAGAGACACAGCACGTCTGTTGGCAGGAGAGTTTAGAAGCATTATCTGTACTTAAACAACATAAAACCACAGATAGATGTCTCTGTTAGAACTAAGCAGGGGATTTGATAGACATTTTGCCTAAACTCAGCATCAAAAGCAAAGAATGTGGTACAAAAGGTGCATAATTACTACTCTCAGAATGAGTTCCTTTGTTTTGTTTTTAAGCAAATTGAGAAGTGTGTTAAATGTGCGAAGAGGATGAGTTTGTTTCCCTTTTGCAAAAGAATCTTTAAATCCTCTTTACTCCAACAATTTAGATGTTCTGTCTTTTTGTCTGTGATTTAAAAGGGATTCTTTTTATTCCCAGAAGGGTTGTGTGAAGTACTTATGAAAAGTCACTGTCTTATCTCCAGGAGATAGTGGTGTACTCTCTTTGTAGAGCTGAGAACTGATTGGAGAGTTATGCTAGAAACTACTCAAAACAGACAATGAAAATCTTCAAAATTTCCAAAATAGTCGAGGAGAAGCTACATCATCGATTTTCCCTCCTTTTTATTTTGAATCAGGTAATATGAACCATTTTGCAACATGTTATGTTCTGTGGATTGAAAAAAGTTTAACAGAATAGATAACTGTCATGCTAAAGTCAAGAAGTATTTGGATGGCGTAGCAGTGCACGTGATGGAACTGTACGGTGCAAAGGTCATTTAAGCAGCTGGGAAAATGTAAAGGTTCTAGACCGGGGGTCGGCAACCTTTGTGACATGAGGCGCATTCGGACTGAGAGGTTCTAAGAACGCGGTTCCTATAGCTACAACTCCCGAGTTTAGTTATAAGAACTACCCTTCGCCTTCAGTGTGCGTTCGCGCATGAGGGAGGAACCATGTGTGATGCAATCGTCTGCGACAGTGACATTTATGCCCCAGCAGATCTGATACAAAACTGAGGTTTTTCGTCTCTTTTATTCAAAGCTAACTTACCATCTTTCCCTCATCACGGCCTTATATATCATGTAATGGAACAGCCCCCAGTTGGAAAGCTGCACTAACGTCTTGTTTATGTTTCGTTGAAGTCCGCCCGGACACTTTAGTGGACGGACCGGGTGCGTTCACTAAAGTTGTGCAGATTGTACTGACAAAATTTGCAACTGTATTTGGCTTTTCCGTCTCTTTTATTCAAAGCTATTATAAAAGCTAACTTACCAGCTTTCCCTTCCTTTCCCTTGTTTACCTTTTGCTGAAGTGCACCCGGAACCTTAGTGGACGGACCGTCCACTAAAGTGTCCAGGTGGCAGCCGCAGATTCTACTGCTATACTTTGCAGCTGTATTTGGTCATTAAATTAATATAAAAATAATTGCTTTTGGACGTTTCAAAATAGTTATTGATTTGGGACGTGCACCACTCTGATTGATTTAATAATCAATTGGTACACTCCTATTGTAATAGTTCTTGCTGTTACTACGATCTCGGTAAACAGTTAAACAGCTGTGAGACTTTTTAAATATGGCGGAGCTGGAAGAAGCGGAGCTCACGCAAGGGGAGCAGCTTGCCAGTTCTACCAATCACCAAACACCTACGTATTTCAGTTCCTATGGAACCCCCAAAAGTCCCTGCCTCGGAGTAGGAGCTAAAAAGGTTATAGGAACTAAGGTCCGAGGTCCCTAGTTCCTATATGTTCGAATGCGCAAAAAAACGGCCCGGTTCCCAAAAAGGTTATAGGAACTCAAAAAGGTTCCTATAGTCCGAAAGCGCCTATGGAGTGCCAGTTTGAAATTTTCTTCGCAACAAGTGTACTTTTACTAATTATAATGCAGACTTAAATTATGACAGAATACAAAAACATTTCCAGCATACCTGCAATTTTATTCCATCCATATAAAGCACATCCAGTGATATTCTTCCAGATATTTTCTAATTAACTGATTAAAAAAGCTGCTTTCAAAAGCATATTGCACTGGGAAGAGAGGCCAAAATGATCTCAGTGCAACTGTGCTGAATCCAAATGTATGTCATTACAAAGCAGCCATAACATCACCATATCTGAGGTATAGCATAACAAAACAGCAATGACCGTACCAGTCCTGTGTATGTATATCTATGTTTACCGGCCACTTTATTAGGTACACCTGTCCAACTGCTCGTTAGGCAAGGCAAGTTCATTTGTATAGCACATTTCAAAGTGCTTTACATAAAACATAAGCATCACAGCGGGGTGCAAAAGGGGAAAAAAATGTGTTCAGATGAAATTCAAATTAAAGCCATTTTCAAAATAAAAGTGGTTTTGATATAAATTTTTGCCTGATTTTGGGATTTTTCATCAAATTACGATTGATACATCGTTCTATATCGGAGGATTGATATAGATTGATGTATTGTTACACCCCTAATAGTAACACTTACCAAAAACATTTATGAAAATCCATCTGTTACCCATAAAGGGTTCTCTTGAACAGCAGAGTTTTGCGTGCATCAGGTTTTTTGTGACTGCATCTCTTGCAACATCTGACACACACATCGTAAAACTGCCTCCTGTCAAAAAAGTCCATAATAACATGACAAATGCGTTCAAATTCGTTTGTCATTTTTATGTGACAGTAATCTCCTGAACTTGAATAAACTGTGTGGGCTTGCATGGCTCGTTTCTCTGAAATCGAAAGCTAAGAGAGTCCAGCCACAATATTCTCTTCCTGAATCAGCCCAATGAGCATGAAGGACAGCGGGCCACATTTAACTGTCTGTGAAGACAACATTCGGAAAATTTATGACCCTTGACCTTCACTGTGTCTCTGCAGGCATTGAGCTCAATGCTTGTGGTGCACTCTGGGATGCGTGAAGGCATTAATGACTCTTGCCTGTACAGTTTGGTTTTGTCAGCGTGGCCAGCCGTGTATTAATCTTTATTCTCGTGTGCTTGTGTGTTTGTGCGCCCACTTGTTTTGTGCCTCCGAGAGGAAAAAAGAGGTCGAAGGGAGAGAAATGGGAGTGTGTGGGTCTTAAATCCTCGCCTGCTTAATTATAAATCTCTCCAACTGTCATGGGCGTCTTGCCTGTATCCCAAGAGTTTCTGTTAATATTTCATGCCACTGTCTTGTCCCCCAAGTAAAATGGCCAACCAGCAATTAGGCCCATCTGCACAAGACCCTTTCAGGGGTGAGCAACTCTCTGAGGGTACAAGAACCTGTTAACTAGTAATTAAGAAAAAAAAAGCTATTTTTTTTTTTTATCTTTTTACCCCCCTAAGATTAAAACCCTTTTTTGGTTAACACTCTCTTGTTTCTTTGTTCAACATGAACAAAATGGCAAGGAATAATCTGTTATGAGCTTTTTAAAAAAAAGGCAAAAAGGCAAGTGAGTGCTTTGAAAGAAACAAAGTGGAACAGTAAAATAAAACGCACACATCACCCAAACTGGCCTATTTGTGATGAATTATGTATGGTGCGAGCATTTTGTTGGGGTCACCACAAACTAAGCAGTGTGTTTGCCCTTCACAGTTCCTGTTTTCACCTAGATGAGTAATTTTAGAAACATAATTAATTCATCCTCATATAGCCACTTGGTACAGCATCAGAAAGATGCCTAAACTGCAGGAGAAGTTGAAAAGACCACTTTCTTTTTCGTCTTTCGCTGCTGCTGTGTGAAATTAAGGAAGGTAGCAGGTGAAAGTGTGCTAGAGGACAGTAGATATTAGCACAAGCCAGAAGAGAAGTTTGAGAAGCCATAAACACGCCCTTATCTAGACAATCCTTCTTAACTCGACTCTACAAATCGATACTCATCCTTTCTTTGCTGAGCAAACCAAATAAATAAATTCCTGCTGCAGACCTGCTGGTCAGAGCTTCCCATGAGGATGGATGCCACCTCGTGACCCTGCAGGGTCCTTAACAGTACAAATGTGACCTTTAGCATTCTTCCGAGAGCCCGTTGTTGTCCCCTTATCAGACTTTCCTGGTGCCTCTCCGACTTCTTCATTGCCACACAGCTATAGTGACCTTTATTTACGACAGCTTGGGGATGTAGTCTTGTAGAGTCCTCGGGGGACTTGATGTACCTATAATTCTTAGCCACAGCTCATAGCTCTAAAGCAAAGTTTTTAAACTTTTAAGTGATGTTTCAAGGTTTCATAAATCTAGGGATTCACGACAAACAACTTGCACAAGAAAAAAAGTTTAGAACATTTGGAGCATTTAGGGCCCATCAGAAAAATTTTGGGAACCACTGGTAAAGTTTAAGTTAACATATTTTAAGTAAGGCTGTCAAAAAGATTGTGATTAATGACATTGTCAAACAAGAGATTAATTTATTCTTTAGTACTGATATATGCAGAAAATACATTAACTTTTTTTTTTCTCAACTTAAAGGCTAAAACCGAGTCATAAGCTCCTTTCAGACTTGCACTGGAAAGCGGTAATATTGCAGACTCTGTCCTTTATAACGCCTGCATTCAGACATGCGTACCGGTCTTTTACCTCGGAGATGTAGCGGACATGAACGGGCTGGTCCCCATTTCATAAGAACGGAAATGTTGCAGCACGTTGTTTTGGCTGAACGCACAATGAAATGTTCTGGACAGAGTTAAAGGGGGAGCGGGGCTGCACTGACTTTTCCGCAACATTTCCTAATGTCTGAACCCCCCCCGGGCGCGAGAGGTCCACAACGAAACCGCATGTTTGATTAGACGAGTCCGTTTAAGAGCGGATGGACTTTACTGCTCGTGTACCGCAATGCAAGTCTAAAAGCAGCTTAAGACAGTTGTTAAGTCCACCTGTGTGGACCGTAACAGCAGCATTCTGGACTAAACTGCTGCCGTCTGCAGGACTTTAGGGAGACACGCATGGACAGGGGTTCAGTAGTTTAGTCTACTAAAGATAAATGCAGAAGTCCTGGTGAGACACCTTTTAATCTGAGATATGTTGTAGAAGTGATAAAAGTGATAAATCACGATTAATCTTTTTGACAGTCCTAATTTTAAGGTAAAGTAAGTAAAGTATTTTTTGGAGATGCCTGGCATTATTGGCTTACTATTATTATTGGCCAATTATTGGCCAAAGCATTAAAATGTAATATCCAAGCGGTAGCCTCCGGTGGCCAACAGTGAGGCCAATGCAGAAATCTGTAAAAGTGCTTAAAAATTGTAGTTCTTTCTTCATCCACTAGGGGCTGGCTGGAAAACAGTGCAAATCCCCAGAGACTCCCATGTTTAAAAAGGCCAACTTCACATCAGAAATAAACATATTTACAGCCTGGTACAAAAAATCATTTTAGGTTTAATAGGTCAATTTTACCTTCATGTCAACTGTGGAGGGGGATTTTTTTTTATAACTCATCCGTTCAGATTTTATCTAATCTTGAAACTACTCATAATTAGGGGCATGTCCTTTTGATTGACAGGCGGCAGATCGGATGCCGGCCTGGCCGGCGGCTGTCTTTCTGCTCTCGATAAAGTCTCAGTCTGCAGTAGAGAAGCAACATGGTGGTTTTTAGCAGCTAACAGCAAGTCCAAACATGTCTTACTTTTACCCCGCCACTTAGGGGGCTAATCTTTGTTGGCTCTTGTAAGTTTTGACTTATTTCGGTTAGTCCAGAGAACATTGGATGTCAATCATTTGCCCCGAGGCTGCGCTTTGTCCATTTTAGTATTTTCCAGGAGGGACGACACAAGCGACACGGCAAGATGGCAACGGTGGGACACCCCCAACTGGCTTCACTTTCAGCTGTTCAGACATAACCGGATACTTTTTTTTTTTTTTTTTCCTACAGTCTTTGGTAATATCAGAAATTATCAGTATGTTTTCTTTTTTGAGAACGAGTTTTATGCATCATGCACATCAAGCTCTTCAGCTACTTTTCTCACTCAAATGAGTGACACTCAAAATACATGATGCTAGCCACCTAAAATGTTTGAGTTTTTCTTATCTTTTTATTTTCTGGAGGGCAGGGCATGTATGGTATTGAAAATTAAGGGTACATTCATTTTATGCTTTTTTGGTCCGCTTTAAGCAGACCGTGGGTTGCTTCCATGGATAGTCCTCTTCTTTTAGTAGAGTGTGAACACCAACTGAATGCTGGTGCTCACCAAAGAAGTGACCCCCGAGACCCCCCAGCTTTAGGTGGGGGGTCACTTAGTCTTGGTTCACATGTAAAGGAACTATCAGACTATCCAGCAGACCAAAATGGAATAATAATGCCGATAACGCATCAAAAAGAAGAAGTAGAAGGAGGTGACGTAGAGTATCGTTTGGGTAGGCGGAAAAGCAAAGCTTCTGCACATGTTTGAATAAGCTGTGGTCAACAACAAAACACAACTGCAAAATGTCTTGTGGTCAGACATGGAGTAATGATGAGAAGCAAAAAGAGTTCCGCTTTCATGCCTGGCCAATGCACAGTCTGGTTTTCTTCTTCCTGTTTGAGATCTGACATCACTAATTATTTTCCATTGTCGCAAATTTATCTGCAGCTGCATTATACATTCCTTTTTTTAAAAAAAAAAAAAAAAAAAAACATGGCACTAAAACATTTACTTAAAGTAGAATTCATTTTGTTTCATTTCCATATTTAAAAAAGAAAAAAAGTTTAAGGTAATTTCCATACTTCTGGCACGATTCGAGTTAGTCTGTCCTCATGGTTTAGTGTGATCAGAAAGATAACTGTTTTAGCTAAAAAACAATACAAAAAAGGGGTACCACTTCCATTGCATATTCTCTTTTATATAACATGAAGAGCTTTCATTTTTTTCTTTTCTTTAAACATTAAGCTTAATGTATGCTGGAAAATAAGTTTAAACTTTTCCCAAAACTCTAAAAGGAACTTAATTAAACAAATAGTGGAAGTTTTTAAGTTGTTTCGGTCAGGTAGGAGTTGTTTAGCCTGGCCCTCATTGTAAATGAGAATTGGTTCTCAACTGACTTCCCTGGTTTGAATAAAGGTCACTAACTAATTATATGCATGGGTATTTGAAGGCTTCTGTGTTTTTAATTTGCAAAAATTGTTCTTTGATTATGTAAAGAACTTTGTGTTGCCCATTGGTATAAAAAGTGCTTTGTAGCTTTATTCAAAGTGCATTTCATGTAAGGATAAACATAGTTTGGATAATTCTGGGATCAGTATTTTCACCCAGGAACCATCTAAATGTGGACTTATAAAGTTGGGGATGAGGGTGGGTAAAGTGGTGAGGGAGGGCACCAAAGTGCCTTTGCTTGCCACATCTAGAGACAGCCTGCTCCCCAGTTTTAACCACACTTGGACACCTAAACACATAAAATAACAACAGCTCACAACCACTTCTGAGGGGCGGGCCATATAGTGTGTGGAGGGAGGGAGGGGCCGGTTGGGGGGTCATGCCCCCTACGCGACCCCACTCCCGGCATGACTTGGCGCTGCCCCTTAGTTTTAACTGCAAACAACACACATCTTACACACACAGTCATGAGCGGGGGGGTGGGGGGGGGGGGCAGGGTCCTTTCATACCCCGGTCTCCCGGGCGCTACTGGGGGGAGGAGGGGGACAGTGGCTGCTTCACGCGCCAGTGGTTAAGGCTGGCTGCATTGCGGGGGATCTGCTGGCCTGGGGGATGCCTGGCCTGCTGCGTCCGGGGGTGGGGGATGGGTGGGGGGGGGTACGTGTTGGGGGCTTGGAGCTCACGGCTCCTTCCCCGGCCCGAGCTACCACTCAGGAGGCACGAGGGCATGGGCAAGAGAGAGGTGGGTATGTGAGAATAATGAATGAGAGTGTGAAAGAGGAAATGTGGGAGGGAGGAACTTGGGCTGGAAGAGGGAGGAGATGTGGGTAAGTGGTTGGAGGAAAGGGGGGATGGAGGAAGGAGTGGCATGCTCGTGAGTGTCTAGTAGGGATGGTCATGAGGGGCTGAAGGAAGGAAGGGCGGGAGTGTGATAGGTCAGAGGGATGGGCGGGGCTGGACATGTAAGGGGGGACTGTATGGGGTATTGGGGGTATAGGGAGGTGGGGGCGTATGTGTGGGGGGGGTAGGGAGGGGTTGGTGCAGTTATGTGGGGGGAGTGCATGTGTGTGTTAGAGGGTATGAGGAGGTGGGGGTAGGTGTGGACGGTAGAGGGAGGGAGAGTGTTGGGGGTGGAGGGAGGAGTGAGTGTGGGTATGTAAGGTCGGAGAGCGGAGTGGGTGGGTGTATGTGTGTGTGGGGGGGGGTACACGGAGGTGTTGGGTAGGGCTGGGCGGTGTGGGCGGAGGTTCGTATCTCGGTATTCGTGCCGGGCATCTTGGTGTCGGTGTGGTGCGGTGTGGCTGCAGGTTGGTTGGGGGCCGGGCGCTTTGGTGGGGGGTGCGGTTTTGTTTGTGGCTTCCGGGGCTTTGTATGCGGGGCGGGCGCAGGGGGGATCTGTATCTTGTGTGTGGTTGCTCTTGCGGTGTTGATGTCTTGGGTGCCCGTGTCTCGATGTGGATGCGGTGACGGTATATCTTTCAGCCCTAGTGTTGGGGTAGGTGTGTGGGGAGTGTGTGTGTGAGCGTGGTGGCGGGGTAGGGGGTGGTAGAGGTGGTGGCGCCCTGGTGTCAGGTGTGTGGGGCAGGGACGTTGGGGTGGGGGCTGGCCTGCCCTGGGGGGGCGTCGTCTGGGGGGGTCCGGTCCTCCTGGGTTTCGGTTGGGCCGCCCGGGTCCGGGGGGGGGGGGGGGGGGCGGGGGCTGCTCCTGGGCGCTTGGGCCCTGGGCCCGGCGCTGTCTCCGCTCCGGGGGACGCCCGGCGCCCCGTGGGGTCGGCAGCTGCTGGTCTTGGTCCGCTGGGGCCTGGGCCCCCAGACTGCAGGGGGCTCCGGCTGGGGCCGCCTTTTGCCGCCCTTCGGGGGGATGCATGTCCGCTCTTTGGGGGGGGGGGGTAGCTGGGATCTGGGCTTCTGGGTGGCTGCTGGGGGCCTGGGTCGTGAGCCTTGCGGGCTTCCTCCTCCTTGCAGAGACGAGGCTTCATCTGCATGACTGTATCACCACGGAGCACCCTTTATTATGCATGTTGACACTGTGACACTGCTTTCCATTGCGATGACTAGGTTGTACCTCTTCTCTACTTCCCATTGCGCTGACTAGGTTGTACCTCTTCTCTGCGTAGTTCTGCGTGTGTTTGTGTGTGTTTGTATGATCTGAGGATATTTAAGCCACCTGCAGGTCCTCCTGTAGGGGATTGACTGTTTTGTTTTCCAACAGAGACCTTGGTTGTTTAGGGATCGCGGTACAGATGTACCAGTGAACTGTGTAAGTGGATTCATGTTTTCTCTCCGCTCTCTCTTCCTCTTCCTTACTCCTTTCTCTCTGTTTCACTTTCTATCATTACCTCTGTTAACTTTCATTTCTCCCTTGTCAGGCCCAGCAGTATGAAATGGAATGGTGTAATAGACAAATGTTTAAATAAAGAAATAAAATGAATAAACATGATATCAAGTGGAGCCTTATGTTCATAAAGCTCCGCTTGGTAAAGCAAAACTGTTCAACAGAATAAAGCAATCAGATTTCCATTCTGCTTGCTTCGATGCTGGACAGGAGGAGAAGTTAAAAAAAGAGAAAAAGAAAAAAAAAAAAAGTTGGGGATTGATTCATTGATCAAATCCCGTTCTTTAGCTTTCATGATGGACTTATTTGTGTGAAACAGATTCATTGCCTTCCCTTTAACTCACACGCTGTCAAGCTCCCTCAACCTTTTTAACTCGTATTGCAATCTCTGACTCTCCCCTCCTGGTTGACACCAGCATTAGTGGCCAAGTTTAAACATTGCGTTTACAAGCAGTAACATCATCTCCTCTGGGACACCTTGAATTAAAAAGATTTACTCAATTATGATCAAGATACACTTTGATATGAAGGTGGTTTGGACAAGACATTGAGAGTTTTCAACCAGTCTGAAAGTCTCTTAGAGGCTCTTAATCTTCACTTTGCCATTTTAAGAAGGGGATTATCTCCTCTGTACATTGTTTAGTCTCTGGTTCCTTCAGTGGATCGGCAGGAGTTAGCGATGACGGGATGCTCCAAAGGGTTGAAATCTCAGCTGAAAGTTTCTGAGATTAAAAGCAATGCCTCACTTTCAATCACAGCTATCTTGCACTTGATCCTCTTCTCTTTTCATTGCCCTCGATGGTGTACTTGCTAATCAGGGGGAAAAGAAGCCGAGGAGCCAAAGGTTGTATTTCAGACTTAAAAGTTATCATAAAACTAGTTTCAAGGAGTTCCAGTGGTAGGGCTTTCCACATTAGGTAAATTTCATATCTTGAATATTTATGAGCCTTGGGTTAAGATGCACGTCTTGTAATGCTGCTTGAAAAGTGAAATCAATACTAACTTCTCCGCAGACATTTGTTCGGCTCGTGGCCTCTTTTTTTCTTAGTCTTTGTTTGATCATTATGCAAAAGAACTCTCATTAGGTTTTATAATCCCCCTGTTTTACATGAAGAATTGTGATGCAAAAATCCTCGAATGTTGGCTCCATCAGGTATGCTCACTACCCGCAGGTACCAGGAATTAATGAGCATTTCTGTTCTGCACCTGAGCATCATCATGCAGCCTAGTGGAGCGGCCAATTTCCCTCTAACTGGCACTGCCCTCCTAGTTAGCTGCTAAACCCCCCACGGCAGTGAGGGATTGTTTTCAGCAGTTAATTGACAAGATCCTGGTGGTATTTGGCAGACACACATTCATAGAGGAGGGGTGTGCGTAAGCACGGCTTTCAAGCAGCGTGCCACTTCATGCAGCTTCATGCATTGCACTATGACCTCCATAGTGAGGCATTTGTTTCAAACTAAAGGTTGTGCCAGTCACCAGCGGATGCTTTATTTATAGAGTTAATTACAGGCTTTGTCAAGTTGTGTGCTGCACCACAGGATGCCGATGAGTCAACCTTTAATAGTTATTAATGAGTGAATTTTATATGACATTAAAAACTAAAACTTCCCAAGACAGGTAAAAGGATCTACTTTTTGCAGCTGTAGACATGCCAATGAATTTTTGTTTCAAGGAAGGCCATAAAACCTGTTCAGCATGTAATGTAAATTGTAAAAAGAGAAATACCCAAATAGTGGAACTTAGAGCTTTTCATGCTGCAGCGACGGTAAGTAAGTGTTATTGAGCTGCGAAAGAGGAAGAGAGGAAATGGTCCTGAACGAAATGTGCCTACCGTCTGCTTGTCGCTGTGTCTGTTTGTGGCGGAGTGACAAAGAGCCTGAGGGGAAAGTGATTCTGAGGCTCTGACTTTGCCAACAGGCAACTAATCCCAGCACAAAGCTCAGCTGACCTGGAGCTGCCTGTCTGCAGCATCCACAGCTCAGACACACACCATGACACCTAAATCCATATGCGCATTTTGTGTTGCTCAAACGTGCGCCTGCTTGTGTATGCAGCTCATGTCGGTGCACAGGCATGTGCCGCCTCTCGTTTTTTCTATGTGGAGATCCACTGCATGTTCCTAACTCAAATTTCTCCCCCAACTGAATGCCTAAACTTTACAATGAAAAATCCCCCTTAGAATTTTGAGATATAGTATTTAAGTAAACAAACATAATGTTAATGCCCTTTACATCCCAAGATCTTAAATTAGTACAGGCAAAAAATCATATATATATACCTTATTTTCCGGGCTATAAGTCGCTCCTGAGTATACAGTATACAGTTAGTCGCATCAGTCAAAAAATGCATCATTAAGAGGAAAATAACAGCTGTGTGAAAGTGTTTGCCCCCTTCCTAATTTCTTACTTTTTTGAATGTTTGTCACACTTAAAAGTTCCAGATCATCAAACAAATTTTAATGTGAGACAAAGATAACACAAGTAAACAGAAAATGTAGTTTTTAAATAAAGATTTTTATTTGTGGGGGGGAATCCAAACCTCCATGGTCCTGTGTGAAAAAGTGATTGCCCCCCCCCCCCCCCCCCCCCCCTGTTAAAACAAAGTATCTGTGGTTTTTCACATCTTCGGAAAGCTGATTTCAATTTCTCCAGCCACACCAAGGTTGGATTGCTGCAACACTTGTTCTCAATCAAGAAATCACTTACATAGGACCTGCCTGACGAAGTTTAGTAGACCAAAAAGATCCTCAAAAGCTGGACATCATGTGGCGATCCAAAAAGAAATTCTGTAAAAAATTAGAAACAAAGTAATGGAGATCTATCAGTCTGGAAAAGGTTCCAAAGCCATTTCTAAAGCTTTGGGACTCCAGAGAACCACAGTGAGAACCATTATCCACAAATGGTGAAACCATGGAACAGTGGTGAACCTTCCCAGGAGTGGACGGCCGACCAAAATTACCTCAAGAGCACAGCGACGACTCATCCAAGAGGTCACAAAAGACCCCAGAACAACATCCAAAGAACTGCAGGCCTCACTTGCCTCAATTAAGATCAGTGTTCATGACTCCACCATAAGAGACTGGGGGGCATAAATGGCCTGCATGGCAGAGTTCCAAGACCAAAACCACTGCTGAGCAAAAAGAACATAAAGGCTCGTCTCAGGATGCCAGAAAGCATCTTGATGATCCCCAAGACTTCTGGGAAAATTCTCTGCAGACTGACAAGACAAAAGCTGAACTTCCTGGAAGGTGTAGGTCCCATTACATCTGGCGTAGAAGTAACACGGCATTTCAGAAAAGGAACATCATACCAAAAGTAAAATATGGTGATTTTAGTGTGATGGTCTGGGGCTGTTTTGTGCTTCAGGACCTGGAAGACTTGCTGTGGTAAACAGAACCATGAATTCTGCTGTCTACCAAAAAGTCCTGAAGGAGAATGTCCGGCCATCTGTTCCTGACCTCAAGCTGAAGCGCACTTGGGTTCTGCAGCAGAACAATGATCCAGAACACACCAGCAAGTCCACCTCTGCATGGCTAAGAAAAACAAAATGAAGACTTTGGAGTGACCTAGTCAAAGTCCTGACCTGAATCCAATTGAGATGCTGTGGCATGACCTTAAAAAGGTGGTTCATGCTGGAAAAGCCTCCAATGTGGCTGAATTACAACAATTCTGCAAAGATGAGTGGAACAAAATTCCTCCACAGCGCTGTAGAAGACTCATTGCCAGTTATCACAAACGTTTGATTGTAGTTGTTGCTGCTAAGGGTGGCTCAACCAGTTACTAGGTTTAGGGGGCACTAACTTTTTCACGCAGGGGCCATTTATGTTTGGATTTTCTTTCCCTCCTTAAAAATAAAAATATTCATTTAAAAATTGCATTTTGTGTTTACTTGTTATCTTTGTCGCACATTAAAATTTGTTTGATGATCTGAAATATTTAAGTGTGACTAACATGCAAAAAAGTAAGAAATTGGGAAGGGGGAAAAATTTTTTCACACAGCTGTAAGTTGCATTCGACTATAAGTTGTATTTAAAACAGAAAAAATCGGGCGACTTTTGGATTTTCACATCCAGTTTGTTACTGCTAAAAATCCTCCAATCACTCTGATTCCAAAGTTAATGCCTCTAAATCATGAACATCATGATTAGGAAGGATAAACATCCTTGAGTCATGTCAGTCAACATGAATTGACACTTAAAAAATATGCAAAGTTATATATATTCTGATATATAAGTTACACTGGACTATAAGTTGCAGGAGCAGCCAAACTATGAAAAAAAAGTGCAACTTATCGTCCGGAAAATACGGTAATACAAAATAGCTTTATGAAAGCTGAAAATGTTTTGAAAGATTAATTGAAATACATCTAAAGGATTTCTAAGCAAGGGATCTAAAGGTTTTTTTTTTGTTTGTTTTTTTTTTTTTTTTTTTTTTTTTTTACCAATATCTAATACACAGTCATCGTCAAAATTATTCATACTCTTAAAGATTCATACAACAAAAAAGTAACAGTGAATTTATATATATATATATATATATATATATATATATATATATATATATATATATATACTTAGTGAAATCAAGTATTGCTTTTGAATTGTGTTTGAAAATAATGATTTAAAAAAACAAACAAAACTGTCTCCCATGAACAATGGACCAATATACCTGTCAACAGGTGTAGACGTCTTTTTGAACATTAGAGAAAACACATGATTACAGTGATATCCTCATATTTTTGCTCAGCAAAATTGTAGCTTTTGAGTCCCGTCATGCTTGTTTGGTTTTAATATTTCTTTAACCAGAATTCAAAAACAGTGTCATGATTTTCATAGAATTATTATTGATCACTTTCATCAATTTCAACTTATTACACTGACAGCTGATTTTTTTTTTCCCTTCTTCAATTGGAGGGTATGAATAATTTTGAGGATGACAGGACCAATATTGTCTAACATTTAATTCCCAATATCTGATGCCAACAATAATGCTGCACCGTGGTCACATGACTCTAAAAGGAATGCTGGGATATGAAGTTCTTCCTGAATAACAGTGACTTTTCTACATGCTGGACCAGTGCTGATGGAACAAAATCTTTCGAGATTATCGGTCATGCGGTTTGGGAAAAAAAAAAAAAACTATACAATATTTTTCAATATCACATTTTTAATGCCAATATCAGATAGTATTGGTATGCCGACATCTCCAGTATTGTCCTTTTTTTTTTAACAATCAGTGGATTGTGTTGCCTTCGAGGTTTCAGGGAGACACACAAGACCCTTTGTTCCCATGGTCGTGAGTTTGGTTCTGGGTACGTGGAGGAAATTTGGGTGAGTGGATCAGGGGGAGTGTTGTGTTTTGTGGGGTGAGGACTTTGAGGTAGGGTGAGGCATGTGCATGGATTCTTGTCAGACGAAAACCTCAAACTTAGGAGCAACAGTAAAGTGGTAGAAAAATATTTCATGTGTATTCCATTTCTTTCACAACATTGACTCACAAACTCAGCCAATAGCATCATTCCAAACTGAAAATATCAAAAATCAAAACTGTAATCATTTTTCAGACACACATAAAAAGTAAATGTGGAATTATTTAATTTTGCTGTCGATTCTTGGCTCCCAAATCGAACCCAAATTGTACTGTGATGGAATTTGTTGACAAATAACAAATTATTATTGATAAAATATAGACTCGGAATCAAACTTGTGGTTTACACCCCAATAACTTTCAATGCCTCCATCCATCAACAACCTCCACTGTAGACATGTCATATATTTGATGTGATCTTTTCTTAACTTATTTCATAAAAACTTTGATGTCTTTATCAAAATAGCCTAAAAATTAGGATTTTCATGCTTAAACACCTAATTTTTCTTATTTTTGTGTTGGGAAGAATCATAAGATAAATTAAAGGCATGCATGTTATTTTGGTTGCTTCTAAAGACTTCCTGCACTCTAACAGAGACATTTTTTAAATCATACTTAAAAAAAAAAAAAAATTAAACCATTATCTCAAGAAAAGAAAATGCTTTATCCCCTAATTATAACACAAATGATTTTATTATCTCAAAAAGCAATGTTATCTGGAAACTGAACAAACAGTATGTTGTAAAAACAAAGCAATTAATTTTCTCTCAAGATAACATTAAAAACTTTATTTTTTCAATCAGGAGGGCTCTCTGCAGCTTAAGTTTAAAATTATTGTATAAAAACTGACAGACAAAAGCTGAAAGACTTGGACCAGATGGTTGTGGGATCCAATGGGAGTTGGGGAGCTCTCTAAAGGGTAACATAACATCAGCAGATACTCTGTTTGACAGAAAGGTTACATAACAGCCAACTGTTGGGTTGGTAGACAGGTCACAATCAAGTTTTAATGTGTCTGTTGCGTATAGGCCACAACCACAAGCATTAGAGCTTATCTATTCCCCTGTGCTTCATTTGGGATCGGAGAGGAACTTTTATTGCTTCTTTCTTTTATATGTTATAGTTTTCTGTTCAATCAATCACTACACCTACAGTGTCTGGACCAGAATCATAGCATTACATCATTTGACCGAAAAACAGACCTTTTCCCCCACTGTTTCTCTCATATTTCCCACTTTAAACTAAAGGCTAAAAAAAGACTCAAATGAGCTCTACATAAAACGGGTATAAAGCAGCACAAAGGTCCATGCTGTCCAATATCTTTGGATTCAATACATTTGAAACTTACTAAATATGTTTGAAGACCTTGTACAGTCAACTTTACAGGTAACTGAGCTATCAGAATAAGGCCTCAATTAGCAGGAATTTTCCACACGACAATGTACTTCCTATCTCCTGCTAATCATATCTAGTTAGCACTGGCTCTTGAGAGCTGTTGCTTGCTAGTAAAAATTGGATTTACGTAGAGAGGAAACTAAAAATGTAAGACACGGGATTGTGAAGTTTATATACTGTAGTTGAGAAATCAGAGGGCGAGCTTCAGCACAATTTATATTGTGCCAATTCTTGACACAACAGACCAAAGTTGATCTCCGAGGCTCAGGATGCCAGCAGGCAAGCCTGGCAAATGCTGGGGGCCCCAAGCCAGAAGAAGTCCTTGAGGGCTGATCAACTCTGAATCACCGCAGAGCAGTGACAGTAGCTCAGTTTACACGGGCAAATGTTTGTCTGTCTGTCTGACTGAAATCAATCTGACATGTTCACATGGACGGTCGATAGTGATCCAATCAGCTGTGTGCTTCCATAATGGAAAGATTTCTCACAATCTTAATTGATATTATTTGCAAGTAGGGTTAATGTTTTATTTTCTAATTGTTTAACTAGACTTTATGCTTCTGAAAATTCCATTCATTTATTTCTGTCCTGTGTGATTCTGTTGCTATGATCATAAAGAGTCAAAAGCCCGGTTCCACCAGCAGGTCTGGGTTGGGTCTAGCCTGAACGGTCCACATTTTTTTGCATCTCCACAGATAAAAACTGGGACGGGTACCCTTATATCCGACCCAACCCGGCTTTTTTGGTACCCATCTAACCAATCCGGATCAAAGAGGTGGAGCTAATACACAGCAATCTGTTGATTTGTTGAAAAATCCGTCACTACCAGTCGTAAACACAAAGCAGGGGTTACTCCTTCGTTTCTGTCATGTATGGTGTGGTGCTTTGGTTAAAAGGTATTGCACGGCAATGATGTCATTCGATCATGTAATAGCGCTATCCGGTTAATACTCTACCTCCAGGGTAAGGGTACAGTTTGCTGTGGGGACGCAACGTGAAATCAACATATCCGTACCAAAACCCACGCAATCCGGCTTGACCCAAACCAACCTAGACCCGTGTGTGGAAACAGGGCTTTAATGTAGGGTTAAACATGTAGTTCAGTCCTCTGTAATTCTACTGTAAGTGTAATAAAAGTAAATACTGAAGTAGCAGTAAATAGAAAAATTAAAGGAGTATAGTGCAAGTTCCTGCTTTTGTCCTGAAGTGTGCCCCCTTCTGGCAACAAGTGGAAGCAAAGCCATTGTTGTGCATGAGCATAGGCTACTTCGATGACACAGCCATGGCAATATATAAGTACAACATCACTATTGCTTTAAGGGATAAGGTTATAGCTTGTAAATGGAATTTTTGGCCAACATTATGATACTATGCTAGCCAAATGATAGCAGTCACTAGTGGCAACCAAAAGCTAACGTGTTAGGATGTTGTTACCGTTTACATACAGACTAACACTGGCCTATAGATCAAATACCTAAATTCATAGGTGAAGACCAAGATTACCTTTTCAAAATTACTGAATAAGCTAAATGTTACAAGTGGCCAGAGTGCATCTCTTCACCAAGAACAGTCATATGGCTATCAGACTGCTACATTTACATGCTAAAAACTTAGCATTGCAATATTATGTAACCTTATTTCTGTCATATACAGTATATCACACCTTTACCTTTTTAGCAACAGTGAAGCCAACTGCGGGTCCCATAATATTCCCACAGCAGATTAAATCCCTGTGTTTATCAAAAGCTGCAACAATGCTGACTCTCATCTTACTCCAGTGTCGGTCAGACTCAGTTTGGCCCTTTTTCATCACACTAGAAAAGACTTTTTTCTTTGTCTTACGTGGATAACTCTTGTTATTCTTCTTTAACAGTAGTTGTCAGTGTTGTCTCGATGATGCACTCATTTTTTGTTCCAGTTAGTCTTTATTTAAAGCCGTCAAAGAAAATTCATGTTATATTTGAAAAATGTAATGCACTGACACCTTTTAAGATATTTTTAACTATTCACTTTTTTTTATCTATTGAATTGTGCTGTATTTTGTCTTGCTTTTAACTGCTTTTTTATCTTATGACATGTACAGCGGCTTTGAGTTTTATGAAGAGTGCTATATACTGAAACTAAAGTATATTATTTAGGTGATATTGCATCTTGTCAAAATACTGATAAATTTGCATTTCGGGATTTCAGGATATTTGGTACTTTTTTGTTCTTTGCCTTCTTAGTAACTTTACATATTTATTTGTCTAATATATGCCTTCATGTAAACACATTTACTCATCTTAAAGAATAGACGGTTAAAGGAGCATTGCGAGAATTATTATCCTGATAGTTTTCCCTGCAGCTGAAATCCCATCAAGCACCAGTACCTCACAAGCTCCACTGTGGTGAAATCTGACAGGTCAGAAAGATGACAACAGCCTGCAGCGTCTTCAGTCTGCTTTCGCCCCTACCTTCCTTTGACCTACACATCCTGCTTAGGCTCCACACTCCTGACACATTAGATTGGGCCAAATTAGCTCATGCGGTGTTCTCTAAGTCATCCACACACTAATAGTGCTGTTACCATTCACTTCACACGCTGGATGATTCTTCAATGGATGTAATTCCTCCACAGTGGGGTGAAAAAAAAGGACTTCAAAACGTCATCTTCTTCCAATAGGTGATGAAGAACATTGAAATTCCATTTACATTTAGAATATGCGGGAAATGTCTGGCAGAGGTCACAATCTTTATGCAGAAACATTGTTGAAGAATATAGTCTATGACTGCATTACCAGATGGAAGCTTGATAAGGAATATGTGCACGTCGCACGATGTATAAGAGCCGATAGGAGGCTAACAGGAAGCCATGGGCCAATGTGCTTTACCTGGCATCAAGAAGATGCCTGTGTCACACATCAAGCTAATTTAAATTCATAAAGCTGAAACACACAGGATTTTTTTTATGATCTTGAGTTGACTCAATGAGCAAACCTCTCTAACGCAAGCCTGGTTTTCACCTTTGACAGTCTTTGCACAAGTAGACACCAAATTTAAATACTTAATGTCATTTATACAGTATATAGAAGCTCCATAAGTTTCCAAAAAGGTGAGTCCTCCTTTAAAGGAGTGATGAAATAGCAGTATAAGCTATTTCATGTAGTTGATATTGCTGCATCATTCTCCAAAGAAAAATGTAACTTCGGGGGGGGGGTTGGGCATGCCAGATTTCCCTCTTCAGTAAATTGGTGGGTACAGTAATGATATGATCTGCCCGGAGACCAAGTTGACTTTTTTGATTGGCTACAACCTTGGTGATACCATTATTCAGAGAAACAAGGTCAACCTGCCAGTAGCTAGCGGTCAGAGTTTGGTAAAGGCTACCTGTTAGCATTATGCGCACTTCAGACAGTCAATGTATGTTTATCACTAGGAGTGTCACGATATTGGTGAAACTGTGAAATCGCGAAAGGTAAATTGCCGCGTTGTCGTGTTGTCACAGTATTAAACAGTGTGTCTTGAGTCAAAAATAATATGTTTCAGTCCGCTCTAAGCGCAGCATAATATACTGAACTACTTACAGTAGATCATGATCATTTCCAGCCAGTGTGCTTTCTTCAACCAATGGGAGCAGATGAAGCCCCCACACACAGGAAAAACAAACAAGGTGAAAGGTGCGAGGGTGCATAGACATGGAGCTTGAGAAATACTTTTCCAAGAACAAGAACTTTGTTCTTGAAGGACAATTAAAAAAAGATTGTTTTGGCCCAGTATTGGGGTGGCTGTTTGGACTTGAGTTGATATTTAACAACACATTTAGTCTGTGGCAAGGCAAAGTCCACACTTTTCACTTGATAGTGAGTTCTAATTGGAGAAAATAAATTTCATAGAATGATAAGTTGTCTGATTTCACCATTTTTGAACAAAGACACAACATTGACCACCCATGACCAGGGACTTTGCCACTCACAATTGATATTCATATGGCCTCATCAGCGCACAACAGCTCATATTGTACCCCCAAAGCCCCAGAAAAGTGAGAGTTGTTGTCATGGTACCTTTAAGCACTGACCCCTCTTCCAACCAGGAAGAGGTGCCCGACAGATCCTCAATCAACTCCTTAAACTGTCATGAAACAAGTATTTCTGCAAGATTATGCAATTGAATAACCACTGTTTATTCACATAGGCACAGTAATATTAATGCAAACATGCACACATGGGCTTGCACACACACAGGAAACACATATTCACAAGCAAAGGATTCCCCTCAGAGACTTGCTGTGCACATGGTGTTTACTGCTCGGCTAAATTATTGATTCGTTGTTTTCCTTCTGTTATGAGAGGCCACCCCATATGTACAGGGAGAAAGGCCCACTCATAAAAATTGCAGCCGCAACCCTTTTCGTGAACCTGACTGCATTTCATTGACTTTAAGCTTTCTTCTAAACAGGACACTGGCTTTTCTTGACACTGTCTTGCTTTCGTAATTGGTGTAATTTATTGATTTTTTTTTTCTTTTCACCAACTCCTGTTTGTCTCATTTGTTCTCCTACGCTTTCCCAACTAGCTAAACCCTTGTGATCCAAGGTGTCATCATAAACTTGACAGCAGATTGCGCACAAAGGAGGAAAAAAAGAGAGAGAGAGAGGGGGAGTTGATGTCCCAACAGCTGACGCTAAATTATTAATGATAATTTACAGCTGGAGGTTTCAAAAGTGCTTGGAGAGCAGAGTGATGCAAGTCTTGGTCAGACACAAAATGACAAAAAAGCTGTGACCTCCTTTTCCGAATGAGGTGCAAAAACCTTCATCAATGCATAATTCATCTTTAGATTGAAGCTTTAAAGGAACAATAAGTAAAAATTTATCATTTTTTGATGGAAAGAAATTTTAAAAAATTTCCATATGAAGAGCTGGATGTGTATTTTCATCTGGAGTAAATCATGAGAGCACGCACCGTCTCTCTGTGTTGATCTCTAGCATCAAACCAAATCAGTCACAAACCCAGATTAACACTGGCCTTGCGTCTCCGGGGTGGAGAGCACTGGGAGAGCGAATGCAGCTACAGTTTGACTCGGAGCTAGTTCTTCATCGCCTTGACAGATAAGTACCAGCAGAAAGTCAAAATGTCTCTTTTCATTAGTGTTGCAGGAACGTTAGGGACATGTTGCCGAATCAGTTGAATTTAATATTACAATTGTAGGGTTAATGTCCAGAACTTGGGTTGTAAGTGGCTCGGTCCCAGAAATGGGTCTGGTTATGTGGTTGTGTTTAAGGTTGTGTCAGGAGGGCAGCCCGGCCACCCAGCTTACATTTGCAGTGCACTGTCAGATGTGGGGTCACGGGCTGCTCAGGCCATTGTTTTCATTCATGGAGTAAAGAAGGAACTAGAAATGTCCAATATTATGTCCGATACCAATATTATTGGCCGATATCAGCATTTAAATCTGACATTGGAAAATATCTATAGTTTTTTCGCGCTGATACTTCAACTAAGGGCGCATTTAGAAAGCATATTCCGGAAGACTCGGTCCGTTTGGGGCCTTGGTTCGGTTGGGGGCAGGGGTTGCCTTCCAGACCGAGATCACATTCACATTGCACCATAGCCAAACGGGCAAAACCTTCTGAATAATGTTATTAATGGATTCACCGTAGGCAAGGACAAGACATACAATGAACAAGAAGGTTCTCACAACTTCCATTTCCTCCACAAAACAAGATTATTTTTTAGCGTACGTGGAGCTGGAATATGCTTTCATCAGACCAAATATCAATTAAAGCTTTTACTTTCTCGTCACTCCACGTCTGACCACGAGCCATCTTTACAAGTACTGCAGTCCCACACGTGTGTTTGTTGTTGTAGCATTTACCCACGTTGCCCAACATTTTACCCACAATGCCAATGCAATTTGTAGTCCATTTCTGTATTTGGTCCACCTGAATCGGACCAAGACCTGCGTTTGTAGGTGGACCGAGTCCGCTTGTTTGTTCCGGATCAGAGTCCATTCATTCACAACTCCCCCAAACAAAGCAGACTTTCCAAGCAAGTAGACTCTGATTTGAATAAAAAAAGATTTGTGAGTGCGCCCTAAAAAAATCGTGTTGTTCCATTACAAAGTTGTTCCATTGGTACAACATGTATAAAAGTTATTGTTACTCTGGAGGAACTTTTACGATGCAGCTTACAATACGTCTGGTTTTAAAGACCCACAATATAACTTGTAGACTTTAAAAATATGTTGTTTTTTTTTAATAAAGGATTTTTTGGGGACTAGTGGCCTTTATACGACAGTGTATAGCGATAGGAAAGGGGCAGAGAGAGTGGGGAGTGACATGCAGCAAAGGGACCTGGACCGGGAATTGAACCAGGGCTGACTGCGCTGAGGAACTGTAGCCTCTGCTAATGGGGCGGCTGCTCAACCAACTGAGCTAATCACCACCCCATATATGTTTTTCATAACATCCGTTTAGAAGTTATTTAATTTTAAAATTACACATAATGGGCTCTATGCACGACTCCACTACTTCCTGAACTTCAGGTATCTCCTTTGTTTTCCGTCTTTCATGACATACTGATTAATCCAGGTGTGTCTGGCCAGTTACTTAGGTTCGGCACACCTGGATTAATCAACTCATCCAGTAATGAAAGACAAGAAACAAAGGAGGTACCTTAGTTCAGGAAGTAGTGAGCTGTGCATGGAGCCCATTAGGGGCGCATGCTTTTGATTGGCATATATATCATGAGCTGCTTATATGTCTGGTTTTAAAGACCCCCAACATAACGTTTAGACCTTAAAATATGCTTTTCTGACTCGTTTTGATGGCACATCAACATTCGTTATGCACATTTTTGAGCTGTCACTGCCAAGCAGCGTCCTAAGGCTCAAAAACTGCACTATGTTTGAATTTTGGGACAGGGCCGTGACGTGGCAGCTGACTATTGGTTGCAGCACCGCTTCATGTACTATCAAACGGATATGAGCCAGATATGAACACAGTGGGTGTTTTGAATGCGCATCATGTCTGATTTGGCAAAGAAACACAAGGGAACATTACCGGAGGAAGAGAGCAAAAGAAAAAGAGGACGGGACAAGAATAAGAACAGGAAAAAGACTGTCTTTTACTGGCTGGAGTGTGCTGACAGTACAGGTGGGATGCAAGATGGATATTAGTTTAGCTGTCCATAGGGGGTGCGTCACTGAGAAAACTGCTAAAAGTCCTGTTGTGGGTCTTTAAGTTGTTGGTTAAGTTACCAAGTTGTCAGAAATATTGTAATTAGCTACATGTTGGCTAAAACCTGCTGGTAGCTATCTGATATATGGCAGCCAGATGTCTACAATGAACTCGTCTGAGTTAAAGCTATTTTACCATCTTTGCTCTTGAAGTATTATATAGTTGTATCTCTCAAAATATGAGATACAACCTCACAGTTGTCTGCATAGATCGTCAGCTGATAGGAAATTAAGTGGTGGTGTGGAGTGGAGGTAGAGGTAGAGAAAAGTGTGGTTCAAGACATACTTTGTATTGGGTGACAGACAGTGCTCAACAGCACACCTTTCAATGAAACAATTTTGCTTTTTGCCTCTTTTAAAGGCTGTTTTTAACCTGTGTCACATAAAAATGTAGCCATTGTCCTTTCTGCGAAAATATGAAGGTTTTTTTTTTTTTTTCTTCATCATCTGGTTGAATGGAACTAAATTAGTTAAAAAAAAATATATATATATATATATATATTTACTGTATATAAAGCTATAGATGATTTTGTGTTACTGTTTATAACAGAACAAAAGAAAGACACCAACGTGTAAATCATAATTTTTAACACAAGTATTTACAGTCCTTCAGCAATATGGAATGTTGCAGTTGCAGCTATTAACGTAATGTTTTCCTTTTGCAAATTCTGCATGTCCTTGCAATTTCTCCCCCATCACCCCATCTCCATGATATCTCATACACATTAATTTAAATTTTCTTCCATGTTTCTGTTTATTATTGTGCAGATGTGTGTGGGAAATATGTCACTTCTGTTGTCTGACATGGCCATGAGGCACCATGCATGACTCCCCGCGTTCAGTGCTGGGTTTGGCTCAGCTGGTTGAGTGACCATCTCTCATACAGAGATCACAGCCCTTCGAAGCAGTCAGAGCAGATTTGAATGCCGGCTGGGGGGCTCCATGCTGCATGTCAGCCTTTCTCTCTCTGACCCGCTTTCTTGCCCTAGAGCCTGAAAATACACTCACTGGCCACTTTATTAGGTACACCATAATTGTACCAGCTAGTACCCTTTTGCCTTCAGAACTGCCTTAATCCTTTGTGGCACAGATTCAACAAGGTACTGGAAACATTCCTCAGATATTTTGCTCTATACGCAGTTCTTGCACATTTATTGAAGGACTTCCATGATGGGAATCTCCTGTTCCACCACATCCCAGAGCTGCTCTATAGGCGATTATCATTAATTCCGTGTTCCGGCTTCCGGAATTTGAAACACCTAGCCGGTTCTCTTCCGGTCCAGTTCAATGTCCCTGCTCTGTTCCACTTCGTAAATTGAATAAACGCCAACCTACTCAAGTTTTCATGGATTCCCGACTGAAGTGATAGGAAGAAGTGGATCAAAGCGATTCGCCGGAGTGAAGGGCCGAACTTTATAATAAAACAACGTAGCACG
Organism: Atherinomorus stipes; assembly: GCA_023101725.1. Classification (NCBI taxonomy): domain Eukaryota; kingdom Metazoa; phylum Chordata; class Actinopteri; order Atheriniformes; family Atherinidae; genus Atherinomorus; species Atherinomorus stipes. Next base: position 315,702 of record JALJCO010004757.1, read on the forward strand.
TTTGTTTGTAGCCGGCACTTCAAAGATGCAGACTACGCTTTGATCTACTTCTTCCTTAGCATCACTTCAGTCGGGAATCAATGAAAACTTCAGCATGGTTGGCGTTTATCCGATTTACAAAGTGTAACAGAGCACAGACAGCTATTGTTAAAATGGCCCGGAAGAGGAAATGCCTAGATTCCGGAAAATTCTGGAAAGCGTGATAATCCCCCAGTGGATTGAGATCTGGTGACTGTGGAGGCCATTCGAGTACAATGAACTCATTTTCATGTTCAAGAAACCAGTCAGATTATTTTGCAGTTTGACATGGTGTGCTATTTTGCTACACTAGTCATCAGGAAATGGGTACACTGTGGTCATAAAGGGATGGACATGGTCAGCAACAATACTTGGGTAGGCTGTGGCATTGACATGATGCTAAATTGGTTCTAAGGGGACCAAAGTGTGCCAAGAAAAGATCCCCCACACGATTACACCGCCACTTTCAGCCTGAACTGTTGATATAAAGCAGGATGGATCCACACTTTTATCTTGTTGATGCCAAATTCTGACCCTACTATCCAAATGTCACAGTAGAAATCCAATTTTGGTGAGTCTGTGCGAATTGTTGCCTCAGTTTCCTGTTCTTTGCTGACTGGAGTGGCCCCCAGTGTGGTCTTCTGCTGCTGTAATCCACCTCAAGGTTGGACTAGTTGTGCATTCAGAGATGCTCTTCTGTATACCTCGGTTGTAACAAGTGGTTATTTGAGTTACTGTTTCCATTTCTATCGCCTCAAACCATTCTGGCCATTCTCCTCTGACCTCTAGCATCAACAAGGCATTTGCCCCCATAGAACTGCTGCTCACTGGATATTTTCTCTTTTCCGGACTACAGTATTCTCTGTAAACTCTAGAAATGGTTGTGCATGAAAATCCCAGTAGATCAGCAGTTTCTCAAACACTCAGACTAGCACCTCTGGCACCAACAACCATGCCACGTTCAAAGTCACTTAAATCATTGTCCCATTCTGATGCTCGGTTTGAACTGCAGCAGGTCACCTATGTCTACATGTCTAAATGAGTTGCTGCCATGTAATTGGCTAATTAGAAATTTGCAATAAAGGCATTATAGAAGATTTTTCTTTCAACAATGTTTGCAATTTTCTATAAAACTGGATTCATTACCCCATACATTATGATCAATTAAAAACTTTAAATACATAAATATTATTATACCTCAGCAGTGAAAGTAATGGGACTGAAAAAAACATCTGCCAATCATCGCTGCATTCCCTACATTTTTCATTGTCTATTGGCTCGTCAATCACTTTTACTCCCGTTGTAGGAGTGATTGATGATCAATTCAACAGGTAGTAGGTGAGACTGATCAATGAGAGTGACTGATTGACAAGAGTAATACTGCGTACCGGAAGTGGCGCATTCTCTTCTGATTTTTCCAGTAGGTCGCAAACAATCATTCTGCTAGCAGTTAGCAATGTTGAGACAAAATATTGTGTTTTACTTGCGTTTGTGACATGATGGGAGAGTATGTACCTGCTGTCTGCTAAACACAGAGTGGCTCATGCACGTTGTGCTGTGGTCGGGGGAGGGAGCTGTGAATCTAGCAGGTTGGTCTTGTGCATGCGCATTATTCAAAAACTTGCTGACAGTGTCTGCTTTCTGAAATGCCGAAACATCTTCTATAGCGCCTTTAATGAGAGGTTGGACAGGTCTACCTAATAAAGTTGCTGGTGAGTGTATTTTCCTGTTGCTCAATATAAAAGTAAAGCTTATCTATTTTGTTCAATGTGCAACATTGTGCTGGAAAACCATCAAACTGTTTACTTGCATCCATTTTTTACAACAAATCTCCACCAGGAAAAATCTAAAATGTTGGAAAAGATGAGGAAAATCACCATGTTGAGTCAATATTGTGCTGTTTGCACAATAGTTGCAGGTTCAACAACTCCCTGATGAAGGGTTAACATTCTCCCAGTGTGCTTATTTCAATAAACAATGGGGCGGCTGTAGCTCAGGTGGAGGAGCACTTGTCAATCAACTGAGAGGTCGGTGGATCAATTCCCAATTTCTCCAGGCTACATGCCGATGTGTCCTTGGGCAAGAAAGTGAACCCCGTGTTGTCTTTGTCTTATGAAGTCCCTTTTGGTATAAATGTTTGTGTTAATTGGTGATGTGAAGTGAAGGCTTGAAGTGGTGACTGGAAAAGTGTGATACAATAATAACCAAAGAATGTTATGTGAAGTCACTAAAATTTCTGAATTTCAGGTGCTTTTACAAGGAAAAAAACACAAAAACTACTTTTCACAAAAGGTGCTGCAAAATTTGCATTTTATTGTGAAACATCACAAAAAGAATAGAAATTCTGCAACAAATGCTGAAACACCCTGAAGGGACTGTCTAAAATTTTTTAAATAATAATTGGAAGGGAAATAAAAATTTGAATAAAAAATTTACATAAGATAAATAAATAAATCACATTTTAAATATATCTTTGTTGTTCTGGGTTTGTCACAGCTAAATGGGTCATTTTTCTGTATTTCTGCATATAAATGATAAATGGTTTATAGGGTTATTCCCATTGGAATATAAGATTTCTTCTTTCAGGGAGTTCTGGTCAAGATGGTAGCATTTTGTAAAGTTTCCCATTAAAGTTTCACCAAACAGAAGATTTTTAATGTTAGAACAACTGAAATGACGTCACCAATGTTGGCAACATTAACAAGTCTGAGTATTTGCACAGTTTTGCTCATCCAACTGAATTAGGACTCTAAATATTTGTATTTAATCTTCATATGAATCATCCTAATTTGATATATAAATAAGTCGCACTGACTGTCTATGCTGGTTTTCTTTGTCGGACTGATTTTTTTCTCCTTTTCAGATTTGTGTGAAGATCTGATGGCGTTTTAGGTGATGTTCATGCAAAGTTCTTAAATTGTAAACTTTCAAGCACCATTAAACATCTGATTCATAATCCTAAGAAACTCTTAAAGCATCGCACTCAAACCCACACCCACTGGTGGAGTGTCTTGGCTTCCCAGTCACACAAAGATCTAATTTATGGCACACTGGCTTCGGCATTGTCGCTCCTGCCTACAGAAGATAAAGTGCAGTAATGGAAATGCCATCCAGTTACAGAAGCCGGGACTCTGGAGTCAACAAAAAAAAAAAAAAGAAGAACAAAGTCAATATTGAAGAAGCAAAACAATGTGGAAATGGAAAATTGTCAAACGGCAGTCTGACTTGGCAGGAGGAAAACAATTTTAAATGGCATGCAAAACAATGTCAACGACCGAGCTGTCGTTTTAGTCATGTCTCTGTCTGTGTGTGCGATTGTGTGTGAGGTAGAGACACAGAGACGGTAAAGATAGGGCGCGTATTCTTCCCTAGCCTTTTGTCAAAGACTAAAAGAAGCTGGCGTGTGGTATCTAAACAGCTCCACACACAATCTTAGCTGGCCCACCTGCTCTGCTCCGGCTTTGATTTTGGCTTGAGAGGGAAGCAGAGAGCTTCTTGCTGAACAAGCTTAAGCCAGGATCAAACTACACGACTTTTTCCGTCGTTCACGATGGTCATATGTCACATTAACAGAAATTGTGTCATAAAATCGTACGGTGTCGTGTTACTCGCGAGTGGTCACACTACAAGGATTGCACCAGAGAGACAACCGTCTGATCGTCGCGGGGTGTCGCAAAAGACAACACGAAACGGGAGGCGGGACAAGCAGCTGTCAATCAGTCACTTGGTTTGGAGTCTCTGAATTGACTGTTGGGGTCACTTATGAAATGGAAAGTGGACGGAGACATCAGTTCCCTCCATTATTGTGACCAACATGACCTGTTTGTGTGTATTCTGCCTGTTCCAGTTGTTCTGTGGAGCGGGTTTTCAGTTGTAACTAAACAGGATTAAATCCATGATGCGCACAGAAAGACTCGCTGCTCATCTTTGAAAAACAGCTTTGAAAGAGAGAAACTGGGCTCCGATCGGCGCCGTTGCTTCCACCAGGTGCATCACGCACCGCGCGCAGGACGCCCAGTGCCAAGCGAAGCCAAAACTATCAGGCTGACCACAGTCTGCTGCCACGAGACCAAAGTCCAGCCGACCCAGTGACGCTACTTTTAAAAAACTGGCATAAAGTGAAATAAAGTGTGTTGTTCTATACGAACGCATACGGGTGCGTCCTCACGTCATTCACTGAACTCCATCAGTTCAGAGCGCACGCTGGAAACCATGGCAACCACATGAAATCACACACGCATGATAAACTGAGAGCTGCGCAGTGCACAGCAGCATCGCTGTGTCTATTCTGCACCCAGAAGGTGTGTTCAGATGGTTAATTAGCTTTGATGATCACGCGTAAAGTGGATAGTTATAGCTGAGTGCACGAGCGCGCATGGGTGTCATATTTGCTCATCTCATTGAGCGCAATGTCTGTTATGTTGCGGTGTTTTTATTTAAACAAAGTGATTTTTCTGTGATTTTGTCATTGATTTATTTGAGAGCGTCACATTCGTGCACGTTTGGACCTGCTGTAAACTACTGTTGACTATTACTATTACTGATATAACACATATCGTGTGGTTATGTTTCGAGTTAATAAAGTAATGTCTTATTCAAGAGAGATACACCCTTTTGAATGTTCGTGGAGGTTTAACACTGTTGAAAATAAATTTGGCACACCCAGTCTTGCTTTTCTTTTCTTTTTTTTCTGGAGTAAACTGATGCCACAGCTCCATAAATCTCTCGGCTGCTCCACCGGAGCGGGACTGCGTCTCTCCTTCTTTCCTCCACTGTTGTTTGTGTACCTGCGACCTGAGCGTCACTCTGGTAGAGGCGAAAGACGCACTGTCCTCCTATTGGTCAATATGAAGGGACATGTCGTGGGACGTGTCACACTACACGGACAAAACCAAAAAATTCTGACACGCCAGTCTTTCTGCGTCGTGGTCGTGGAGCGTCGCAGACGCCAAATCGCCAATCGCTGATTGTGTCACATTACACGGAGCGAAGACACGACGTCCTGCGACCCGACGACGCAGAATCGTGCACGACAGTGAGCGACTGTCTGCGACGCCTCCGTCGGGCCAAAATCGGGCTAAATTCGTGTAGTTTGAACCAGGCTTTACAGGGCTGTGAGCTTCACAGAGACTAAGTGAAACTACACGGATGCTTTTTTTTAGACCCCCTACTGATATCCGGCAATTCAAAGAGAGTAAATGTATACAGGTGCATTTAAAGCTCGACATCAAAGTGTTAACAATCACCTTCCTTTTGACCGGTTGTGTTGACATGCCTCCAGAGTGTTTCCTCCCCCTCTGAGAACAGAGTACTAGGTTGTGAGGGAGGGGAATGCAGGAATCATCCCTCTCCCTTTGGAGTTAAGCTAACTGTAAGAATGATGAGACAGAGACAAAAGTGGAGGGGGGGGGCGGGAATGACTGATGAAGACGGAGACAGAAACACAGCATCAGAGGAAGTAACAGAAGGAGAGGCAGACCACTTTAGGGCATACCCAACTTAGACACGGCCATCATAAATGATTAAAGGGCGATTTCCCATTCCGACAAGCCAACCAATCTTTGCTCAGTGTAATGGAAGCCAAAGCGAAATGAGCATGGAGCTTTGCATTTGCATCAAGCAATCGCCCGAGAGATGTGTTTCAAGAGTCCGGGAGGGGCAGGGAGCAGGAAGAGTTGCACAGCGTTTTTTTTATGCTTTGGGCTGTGTTTAAATGGGGATATTACCTGTTTACCCAGCTGCTAAGGGCAGCTAGCATTTTGTTTGAGGTCCTCTGGCTAATATTCCTCCTAACAGTGGATGGTCTGGCAGTGAGGAAGGTTGTGACACTGTCTTTATAATTCCATGGCGTGTTCTGTCGGGAGAGGAAGGGTCACGACCCCAGTTGCAGGGGTGGAAATTGCACCAGTGGTGCCATGAAAGAAGAAATGAGTGATGGATCTGGAAAGGAGATGAAAATCATAAAGTCTGACAGAGAGCACAGGAATATGTGGCTCTGGGGGGTCTCTGAGCTTTTATGTTTTCAAATACTTGTATTCAGAAGAGGCAACTTAAGAAAGAGAGGTGACTTGGGAAATTCTAAAGGTTTACTCATGCTGTAATTATTATTTCTTTCATATCCGGCCAGCTGATGTCTGACACAGGATATAGAGGTCACTGGCTTTCATTTCTCAGGTTTTACATACATTTAAAAGCATGTGGAACCACTATTACAAGCAAAAACTTGAAGTGACGGGTTTTTGTGAGTTATTGGGCTGTGAAGGAGTTTTAGCACACTTTCCTCTGCTATGTCTTGATGGTTTAAGCACAACTCTCTTAGGTTCTTCCACAGCAGTGTCCTGAGCTATCAACTTGCATTACTACACATTGATTGCTGCAATTTCCCAACCAAGTCCCTCCAGAGTATAAGATGCATCCGCTAAAAATGTGTCATGAGGAAGAAAAAAGCATATATACTGTAAGTTGCAATGGACTACAAGCTGGCGTTATTAAGAAATTACACATTGAAAATGCTTAATTGAGTAATTTAAATTGGTTTTTAAAATGTGGCTGCAAAACACTTCCAAATCACCAGCCCTCCACCACCGTGCTTAACAGTTGGTATGAGGCATTTCTGCTAATAGGATGTGCATTTCATTAGACATCTAAACTCTGGTCTTATCTGTCCAGAGGATATAGTTCCAAAAGTCTTGCAGGTTTTTTCTTTTTTTTTTTTTTTTTACAGATGCAAATTCACAACCTGAATTTGTTCCGTCTTTTTCTCTTAAGAGTAAAGAGGCTTTCTATTGGACTACCTTCCTCACGAGCCATATTTGTTCAGGCATTTATTATTTGTACTGTCATGACCTTTAACATTTAACATGCTGAGGTCTGCAGAGCTTGACATGCAGCTCTTGGGTGTTTAGCAGTTTCTCGGAGCATCGCACAGTCTGACCTTGGGGTGAACTCGGTGTTACAGTCACCCCTGGGAAGATCGTCAATGTGACTAAAGTCAACTAGTTTTTTTTTTTTTTCTATTGGTTCTTGAGGACAATTTTACGTCTGACTGGAAGGGCCTCTTTAGTTCTAACTAATTTGATAAGACTTTTTCAGCATATGAAGTACCAGTCAAAAGTTTAGACAGAAATTTAATGACTGCTAGTGTAAGTAGTAGAAAAGCTGTTAACACTTGAAGCATCTTCATGGTCACATCTCTGAATCAACTCATCATTACCAGACTGCAAAAATGTTTCATTTGAAGATTGATTAGCAGTCATGAGGTTTTAGTTCTGAACTAAAATGAAAATCTGTTTTGATCAACATTTTAAAAGGTAAATGTTGACAAGTAATCAAGACTTAAATGACTTAATGCCATTTAGGGAAGAGAAGTGTTGGCCCTGGCTCAGGGGAAGGGCGTTTTTCTGCCATTTGTGATGTTGTTTTGATCCTGGTTCCCCCAGACTACATGGGGAGTGGATTGGGCTAGATACTGAATCCCTCATTACCTCTGATGTGCTCATTGGCATGTGAATGTGTGATATAATGAAAACAAGCACCAAATAGATAATTCTTAGGAAGTGCTGTATGGCTGTGCATGTGAATGGTGAATGTGGTTTGCAATGTAAAAGCCCTTTGATTGGTTGTAATGTTTAGAAAGGTGCCTTAAAACCTGATGTAATGAAGCTGAAGATGCTCTGAGGGGGAGTTTTGAGGCCACAGACTGGAATGTCCTCTTTGAACCACATGGAGACGACATATAGGTACTACCCAAAAAATGAGAATATCCTGAAAAAATTCACATATTCCTGTAATTCAACTTAAAAGGTGCAGTTTACATAATGTATAGACAAAAATATGTGAATCAATATATTTCAAGCTTTTATTTGTTTGGATGTTGCTGATTAGAAGTTGCAGCTTAAGAAAACCTCTAAATCAAAAACTCAAAAAATTTGAATACTGTGAAAAGCTCCAGTATTGTAGGCTCAGAGTGTCATCAGATAAGTAATCCAAAATATCTGCAAAAGTGCCCTGAGCCTTTAAAAAGTCTCTGTCTTGGTTTAGAAGAATTCACAATCATGGGAAAGACTGCTGATCTGACCGTTGTGCAGAAAACCATCATTGACTCCCTGCACGAGGTGGGAAAGACACAAAAAGTGATAGAAAAAAAGCCGGTTGTTCTCAGAGTGCTGTCTCAAAGCACACTAATGGACAGTTAAGTGAAAGGAAGAAGTGTGGAAGAAAATGGTGTACAAGTGGGAGGGCTGACAGCAGCCTGGAGAAGATGGTCAGGAAAGGGCCACTCAAAAGTGTGGAGGAACTTCATAAGGAATGCTTCAAGAGAAACAACACGCAGGTCAATACTGGACATGGGATTCAAATCCTGGGATTACCTTGCTTGATTGGCCCGCAAGCTCACCTGACCTGAACCCCATTGAAAATCTGTGGGGTATTCTCAAGAAAAAGCTAAACAGGAAGAGACCAAACAATAGAGAAGAGCTCAGGGCTGTGATTGAAGCATGCTGGTCTTCTATAACACCTGAGATATGCCACAAGCTGGTAGCATCCATGCCATGCCGGGTTAAAGCAGTCATTAAAGAGGCCCCCACCATGTACTAAATACAGATGCAAGATTTTACTTTAGGAGGCCTGATATTTTTGTATTTAAAACTCTTCTGTGATTGATTTTATGCAGTATTCTAATTTTTTGAGATTTTGAATTTGAGGTTTTCTTAAGCTGCAACTCATCAGCAACATCCAAACAAATAAAACCTTGAAATATATTGATTCACATATTATTTGTCTATACAATATGTAAATTGCACCTTTTAAGTTGAATTATGGAAATGAACTTTTTCAGGATATTCCAAATTTTTGGGGTAGTACCTGTATATGCCATGACTGTGTGACAGATTACAGTGATGTGCTTCGCCAATAACAACCCCTGGATTACCAGAAACCTTGTGAAACATAAAAATAAAAAAAAGCCTTCAGGGATGGAAACACACACTTATTGAAGACAACACACACACACACACACACACACAAAAACTTAAAACACAAAGGAGTTGAGGAGGATGACAGGAAAAAGTTAGAAAGCGGTTCTAGAAGGACAATGTGAGGGATGAAGGTCTTGAATGAAGATCACCAGCTTAAAGTTAAAAGGGGTATCAGGCTGATGAAGGTCTGGACAGAGCTAATGAATGGGATACTGTATGTTCTTCAGTAGGTTCAGTTGCCCCCCTGCCTCCAGCCAAATATGTCACACATCCTTCATGAGCCCACAGCTTTCCTGTCACTCCTCCACTCTGTCACCCTGCAGCTCAGTCATGGACCTGAACACATCCTCATCCCCCTCCACATCAGGACATCCTGAGACAGGGATGGAAAACTCTGGTCCTCGAGGTCAAATATCCTGCAGGTATTAGGAGTTTTGGTGCTGCAACACACCTGACTCCAATCAAAGGGTAATTGTGCACAAGTCAGAAGATGTGATGTGTTGCACCAGGAAAACTTGTAATACCTGCAGGGTGCCAGCCCTCGAGGACTGGAGTTGCCCACCGCAGTCCTGAGACCTCCTCTGCCTCCTCCTCCAGTCTGTCTCCTGAAATCAGGTCAAGAAACAACTGAAGGAACTGAACCAGAACAAGGCTGCAGGTCCAGATGGTGTCAGTCCCAGTGTTCAAGACCTGCTCAGAACAACTATGTCCAAACTTCAACACCTTTTCAACACCAGCCTGAGACAGAACAGAGTTCCGGTGCTGTGGAAAACATCCTGTCTTTTCCCAGTCCCTAAAAAACCACAACCAGCTGAACCAAATGACTACAGACCAGTTGCCCTGACATCTCACATCATGAAAGTCCTGGAGAGACTCTTACTGGCTCACCTCAACAAGAAAGTGAATACCTTTCAGGACCCATTACAGTTTGCATATCTTAATGGGCTTAGGGTTGAAGCCCTCATGTACCAACAAAGAAGCCATTATCTTCCTGCTTCAGAGAGCCCACTCTCATCTGGTCCAGTCAGGCAGCACTTTCAGAATCATGTTCTTTGATTTCTTGAGTGCTTTTAATACAATTCAGCTGCTTTGTTGTGTGAGAAGCTCCATAACTTCCAGGTGGATCTCTCCACAACCACCTGGATTTACGACTACCTAACAAACAGACCACAGTTTGTGAGACTGAAAGGTTGTGTGTCTGAGATGGTAGTCAGCAGCACTGGAGCACCACAAGGAGCTGTACTCTCACCATTCCTCTTCACCTTATACACCTCAGACTTCCAGTACAGCTCTGTGTCCTGTCATCTGCAGACATACTCTGATGACTCGGCAGCTGTGGGGTGTATCAGTGATGTCACAGGCTCATACAGTAGGCACTAGGCATGATGCTGCATCACTTCATCTGCCTTTCCAGCCACATTTCTTCCTGGAAGACGATGGTCCACTATACTTCCAGTTTTTCATAATGCGTTGGACTGTTCTGAACCCAGTTTCAGTAGTTTCTGCATCTCCTTAGATGTTTTCGCCTCTTGATGCCAATGATTTGGCCCTTCTCAGACAGACTAACATCTTTTCCAAGACCACTGGATGTGTCTTTCCACATGGTTGTTTAGGAAATGAGAAGCAACTCATTGCACCATTTGGGGTTAAATAACTTGTTGCCAGCTGAAAGATAATCGCCCATGCAGTAATTATCCAATAGGAGGCTCGTACCTATTTGCTTAGTTAAATCCAGGTGGCCACATATATATATATATATATATATATATATATATATATATATATATATATATATATATATATATACACACTTATTTCTCTCTCCACAATGTTGTTGAGAAGATAGATAGATAGATAGATAGATAGATAGATAGATAGATAGATAGATAGGAGCTTGTGGGGGAATGATTTCAGGTTCTCAACAAGATAGTGGAGAAAAAACAGGACATCAATCCTCTGAACAGAGACTTGAACCCCAGACACTCAGTTTAAAGCCAGATGCTCTACCCAAAGAGCCAACTGAGATCTGCCCAGACATTCACAACTAACTGTTTCATCCATGCCTGTCATCTTCCTTCTCCTCGTCTTCTTCCTCTGTTGTTGTTTTTACTGGCGGTTGGCAATGTTTGAGGTGCCTTGCTGCCTTCTACTGTAGGGAGTGTGAACTGTTGCTGCTGTTGTTTAGCACAATCTAGTACGTCACAGCAGCTTCACTCTTATCCTGCCCGGTACTGGGTTGTAATTGAAAAGCTACCAAGCCAAGTTGAACTGAGTTTAGTCTAGTTGAGTTCAGCTGACCTGTGCTAGTGGAAAAGGGCCAAAAAGTACAACTAGGTGAGCTTGAATTTACACAACCTATTTTTTTTTACATTTGATTCTCTTTTTTTTCATTTAATTAATATTATCATTCTAACATATCAGAGTCAAAAACAAACAAAAAAAAAACATGTTCATATGGTTCTTGGAGCTTTTTTTGTCATGAACTCAAATAGAATAGTTGCCTCAGTGTTAGTGTTTATTAAATCAAGCCATTGGTGGTGAATCCATCCAAAATGTAAGATGGTTTGGCTCTCACATTTCTTGACATGTCATATCCGCAAGTCTTGGGGAAAAAAAAAGAGAAATAATTGGGATTCTTGCTCCAAAATATTGAATGTTGTAATTCATTTGCTCAGAAGTATCCCAAGAATGATTCAAAGCTTTATAATCTTCAATATAAGAGATAGCCCCAAGCAGAAAAGAGCTTTGGAGCAATGGAAGCTTACCTCTGAGGCTATGGATGATGGATTATATGAGCAATGTTGCTAACCAGATGGTTCGCTGTACAGATGAGGAGTTAAATGAGTCAAACCTGAACAGCCCTTTAATGATTAATTATGTCATCCTTCACCCTGAAAAACAAACAGCTTTGACATGTTTTGCTTAATATTATGTTATGAAATATTCAACAAGACAAGCCGTTTTATTGTTGATACACGGTGAATAATTCAACATGGCAATGCAATTCACACACCTCTCTGAAGTTGCACAACACATTGCAAGTAGTATCAAGCAATGCCTTTCAGTTGAATGTTTTATCTTCACAGAGGCCGTTATTTTTATTATCATATTTGCTACCATTTGAATATTTTCAAGGACATCCTGGCAGCTCATACTAAATGGTACTGATTAATAGCATGCTAAACTGAAAGGTCTTGTCAACTAATGTTACATTTTTAACCCTAATTGCAAAATACAGTAAGTAGTCTGGCTTCACTTGAAGTTGTACTTCCATGGTCATTTCATTAATATTTCTGTGTTCTCCATTATTATTGAATGCATTCTGCATCGTTTCTGTTTAAAAAAACCTTCTGGTTGCTTAGTATCCAGCTGTATTTGTATACTAGAAGAGAGGCTTGTGGTCCAACGGCAGGCTTTTCCGGGTCCTTCTCATGAATTTCCGTCTGATTGGCTGCCTCCCATCAGTGTATGAAGGAAGCTCCGCCCTCCGCTCTTATTTCGTTACAGACAGGAAATAGAGCCGACAAACAAGTTTGTTCCGCCATGCTAACAAACAGTTAGCTAATTAGCTTCTCAACTCCGAAGCTACAGTCGTGCTGTCTTTACTTCTAGCGTGTAGTGGAGGGTTACCTGCCTTCCAATGGACAGATAGAAACCCCACGTGGGATACGTTATTTGCAATGTGACGTAGAAGTGCGAGGCTGTTCCCGATTCGCTCTTTTCTTCGTATTGTTTCTCTGATGAGAAAGCACAGCCGACTGGGGGGAACGCAACGCTAGCAAGTCAGCATGTGTAAGTAAACAAGGGGAAACCCTCCGTATTACAGAAGGAGCAAGTTAAACGGGTTTTCAGTGGAAGGAGGCCTTTAACAATTTTTTCTGCTTTAACATGTTGGACCCTTGACTCTAGTTTTACATTTTTGTTTTGTGTAATGTTGACTGTGTAAAACTACAAAGGAGAATTACGGTTACATTTAGATTTTTTTGTTTGTTTGTTTACAGATTTTGAGAATAAAGTTGTAATATTGTAAGAAAAAGTTGTAATTTTACAAGAGTAAAGTTGTAAATTTAAGAAAATAAAGTCAGAAATTTACAAGAACAAAGGAATTTTATGAGAATAAAGTTGTAATTGTACTAGTAAGTGGACAATGGAGACTGCCGAAAGTGTAACCTGGGTAGGTTAATGTGAAGCACATTTAAACTTTTCAAGTAATTAAGATATCAAGATTTTATTCTCGTAAATGTATGACATTATTCTCATGGATTTTCGGCTATTCTCATTATTTAACTACTTGATTCCTAAAATAAAATTTTCTCGTGATATTACAACTTTATTCTTGAAGTCTGTATAATTTCTTTTCTATTAATGCGGGCTTAATACCCCATTGTATAAAACAGTTTTCTCAATTTTCTAACAAAAAAAAAATGAAAGAAAAACTTCATTTTGCGGCTTTTACAATGAGAGATCATTGACAAAACTAGATAGTCTATGAGATCTGCATGCATGTAACAATTGCTGCATATACAGTCGACCTCAATTACTTGTACCCTCCAATTAAATAAGTGGAAAAAAAAATCAGCTGCGATTGAAATAAGTCGAAATTAACAAAAATAATAATAAATAAAAATTCTATGAAAATCATGACATTGATTTTCAGTTGTGGTTCAACAGAAATATTAAAACGACACAAAAAATAAAATAAGCAAACAAGCATGATGGGGCCCAGAAGCTAAAATTTGAGGGAGGCAATCACTGCAATCAGGTGTTTTTGAAATGTTCAAAAAGACTTCTACACCTCCACACCAGTTTTATTTTAATTATTCTTTTTAACCACAATTCAAAAGTAATATTTTATTTCACAAAATTGTAATTTTAATTTTTATATATCATTAGTTTCTTATTTGAATTACAATTGTGAATTTAGCCTTTTCTTTATCGGATTGTATGAATAGTTTTGAGGACGACTATATACTGGGCTCCAAATGGATGATTTGACCCCATTCGGTTTAATGTAAACATCTTTCCACAAGTTTGAAGCCTAGACCTTACATTTCAACCCATGACAACAGACATTCATGCAAAACGTAGCAGTATAAACAAACACAACCAAGGGCGGCACAAGACTGGCTAAAATGTATTTGCCATTAACTGTCAACTCTGCCCTCTATGCACCTCTAGATACCGCACTTAAGGCATCTGATAACACATGATTTGTTTGAAAAAAAAAATCCAAACCATTCACCCTGTAACTTATCAGTAAGAGGTTGAACTATTAAAGCAAATAGTATGTAAATAATCCCCTAATAGCCAGAGTAAAACACCAGAACCTGACAGGCCAATTGTGATTCTCCTTCCACCACTCAGCGTAGCATGACAGGGGACACACAAGGACCAAACATATTTTGCTGTGTTTGATGTGCGCGGCCATTATCAAGATACATGGAATCATCGCTGCATGGATATTGCCTTTTGTTGGAGGCTAAATTTAGTGCAAGGTGTCCCCTGGTCCGCCTTTAACATCACAGCTCAGACAGATCCCTAATTAGGAATTGTCTGTATGATCCCACCAGGCAGGCCCACGCTTTAGAGTTTAGCACGTCTAGCGTGTGTTTATTTGAAGCCGACTGTGTAAGCATGGTTGTGTTTGCACAGAGCAAGGGCATTAACCTGCGGCTGATTCATATTGTCCTGCTAAGCCAGTGGCTCTCCTCATAAAGCTGAAACGAGAAAGATTTGTCATAATAGGGATGAGCCAAGCAACAAGGGCCATATTGCAAAGAATGGTCGGCCGAGGTCCAGAAAATAAAGTACCTGAGAGACTGTGACTTCTTTAATCTATTTTTTTTTCCTTTAGTGTTCCACTAATGGCAATTCCTCTCAGTCTGTGTGTGTCTGTCTCCTTTTATGTCTTGTTTGCTCCCTCTCTCCTCTGTGTCCCCTTTACTGTTTCCCTATTTCAGTTTTCTCCATCAACTTTTTTTTTCCCTCTCCGTCCTCAACCCACCCCCACTAACTCTCCCTGTCTCTTTCCCTCTCTCCCTCCATCTCCCACTCTCCCTTTTTTTCTCTCATGGGGAACAATATATATCACAGCTCCGGCAGAGCCTTGCTCTACTAGTTGCCACGGCAACCGACCTCATCACGGCATCTACTCTGTCTCTCTACCCCCTCCTTTCCTCTTCTTCTTTTCGTCCTCCATCTCTCTTTCCTGCACTCTCTCCTCCCCTGTCTTTTACTCCGTCTCTTTCTCTTTATCCCTCCATCCTTCAGAGGGGGTTCTGTAAATTGTAAGTGTGGTGGCTGGCCCCGTCTGTAAGCAAAGCAACAAGATGAATCATTGGTAATAACAGAGACATTGACTCTGTCTTTCAAAGACACCTTATTCCTGCCTGATTTGGGTGAAAGTTGTACAGAAAGATGAATCCGTCTAAATGCATGACCACAATGTCCCAGCAGGACACCCAGTCGTTACAGCAACATGTGACCTTAATTGCAAACTATTGGAATCAAACTGGGGTTACTTTGACCTTGCTGTCCATCAACTTTAGGGTATATATCTTCTTGCGCCCAGCATCAACACCAAAAGGACTTATTCAGACAAAGCTGACCCCCCCCCTCCCCCCCCCCCAGCCTTTTCTTTCTTTCTTTAACATCACCTTGAAAGACATTTATGTAATGCAAGTCCAGTGGCTAATTTTGCAATCATCAACTACGCAGCTCTCATTCAGTTTGTCATTTTGGATCAAACAATTGACAAATCAAAGTTAACTTGACCTTTTGAGGGGGTGGGGGGCTGACGCCAAAGTGTTATAGGTGCTTATCAAAGCCCTTGGGAGCTCCCCAAAAGACATCATGCTGTACATGACAGTTTTTCTCTGCTTGCCTTCTTATCGCCGATAGGAAAGTTGGTGTTACAGCCAGGCTGAATTTTACAGATGAGCTCAGGTGCAAGTCCTCTATCCCGCTATTTCTCAAATGGGGGTGCGGGAACCCCTGAGGGTACTTCGAGGCATTCCAGAGGGTATATCTAACCACTAAAAATGACCATTGTTTTGTAAAATTCCAGTTTAATAAACCTGACACAAATGACGAAGTGCTGCATTTCTTTAAATCTTTTTCTTCAAAGAAAATTAAGCTATATGTAGAGGTAGCTGACTGAAAATATATTTCACAAGGGGTACTTTGTTGAAAAATGGCTAAGAACCATTGCGCTATCCCATATTAACTGACTGTTGGCTTCAATTTTAGTCCATTTTTCTGTGTTTTCTTCAACTTATTAAGGCCAACAATTATAAATTGGATCTAGCCAGTTGTTTCTGATGTGTTGTACCAGTGACTGTAAGTTAAGTGGTCTAGTCTCACAAGAAAATGTGAAATGTGAACATGTGGAAAGTGCAGCAGCGTCACAATTCAAGGCTAAAAATTGTGAGATGGCAATGTTTTCAGTTAAGAGACAGAATTGAGGAGTTAGTTCATGTTTGTGCTAAATGGAAAGGGAGAGGGACGTGGAGGTAGCGCTTTGTCTGTCATGTGTAACCATAGGGACTTTGTGAGCCTGAGCACAATGGAGATGCCACCACACAACTTTCAAACACTCGGGAAACTATCATCAGCAACACTTGGATATTGCAGACAGCGCAATGTCCCTGGATTACAAATTTTTGCTTTCAAACATGTCCAAGATGAGGATTTTGTGTATGGAAAAAGTGACTCCAAAAACAATGGACAGTTTTACAGTGATGATTTGGATAGAAGCGGATATTGCACTTAGATGTGGTCTTGGGAAAACAGAGAGATCACCTCCAAGATGTTGAGAACTTTTTAAAAGTCGATCAGGGACACATGTTGCCAGAACTCACAAAACTAGTCAAACTCACACTGACTGTCCTTGTAACAAGGGATAGTAGAAGAATAAAAACCCATCTGTGCTCCACAATGGGTAAGGCAAGGCTGAACCATGTTGTACTATTGAACTGCCACAAGACTATCTTGGACACTGAACCTGTAATCATCAGTGAGTTCAGCAAGTGCACAGCTGCACAGAGCAATAAGTTTCCTTCAAAGAACTAGCAGGACTGGTGAGTGAAAAAAATCCAGTTTCAGTCGTCCTTTACTGTGTGAGTTTGGGTTGTGAGAGTTGTGTTGTGTTGACCACTGTATGTTTTCTCACTTGTCAAAGCATGCACATTTAAGGGTTTCATAATTTATTGAAAAGTAAATCGAGATGATGATAAATCGAGGAAGATGTGTTCAATAAAAAGACAGACACTGCAATATGCAAAACCCCACCCTGCCACAGACGGCAGTAACTTTCTCATAAAGTGAAATAACTGAGCCAAGTTTACGTGACAACGGGCCCGGGCGGGATTGAATCCCACAGACTCCCAGGTGAGAGTCATGCTTCCAGACCAGTCAGCCAAAGGGATATCCCTGTGGCCATTAGCCAGGGCATGTGATCAATCTGAGGCATTTTGAAAGGACCCCACACTGTCGCATCTCTCCCCCTCTTTCCACAAACACGTCCTCATGCTTCACGCAGGCTGCCACCAATTTCAAATCCATGGACTATTTACCAGCGTCACATGGATCCTGCTGACAATGCCAGAATGTGGCAAGGTACGCAACGTTGGCCCGGGTGGGATTTGATCCCACAGACTCTTAGGTGAGAGTGATAAGCGCCACCAGTGGCCACACGTGGTTAGCGCGTGTGACTCTCCCTTGGCAGTCTGTGGGATCGAATCCCACTCAGGTCCTCATGCGTATCTTGCCACATTCTTGAGATTGAGTGCAGTGTGGGGTCCTGTCACTATGCCTCCGATTGATCATGCGCCCTGGCTGCTTGGCCACAGGGGTATCCCTTTGGCTGACTGGTAAGCATGCATGACTCTCACCCAGGAGTCTGTGGGGACAAATCCCACCCGGGCCCTCATTGTGTTCCTTGCCACATTTACATTTCACATTAAAGCATGGGAACCCCTCAACTTATACTTATTCCAACCGTGTTGCAAACCAACCCTCTCATGAAGTATGAAGCAGTCAAGCCAAAACAAACTTATTTTATACACACATATATAATTAATTTTCCCTCTTGAAGTATTCAACATGCTTTAGCTGACAGTTTAATGGTAAAAAGTATAAGGGGTCCAGTAAGGGGCTTAAACCTTCATCTTTAAAGGCTCACAATGGAACTTTTAGCAGTTTTCTTGGTGACGCGCCCCCTATCGATGGCGAAAGTAGTATCCATCTTGTATCGTACTTGTACTGTGATTTACGCCAACCAGTAAAAAACAGTCTTATCTTGACCCTTGTTCCGTTCCTTACTCTTTCTTTTCCTCTCTTTCACCAGAAATGTTTCCTTGTGTTGTTTTTTTTTGCAGAATCTGACATGATGCGTGTTCAAAACACCCGCTGTATTCATAACTTGTTCATATCTGTTTACTAGTAAGTGTTGCGGTGCACAACCAATAGTTAGCTGCAATGTCACGGCCCCGTCCCCAATACAAAACTTAAAGGGACTTGAGACAAGATTAAGAAATAAAACTCGCGACTGCCTCGACTGGCGCTTCAGGTAACTGCAGCCACGAGCCAAGCCGTCACGGGGGGTGCACAAACTGAAACTTTAATGTTGTTTACTCACCTTTTTCTTCGTAGTTCCACTTTTTAGTGTCTTTCAGTTGATCTGGATCGTTTGCTGACAGCAGAATAATCCATAACTATCGCTTACAGTGTTTGAATTTACCGTGACCGTCTTCTTCCTGTATCAAAACTGTGGACGTAGCGTCATTTGTCACGTCTGCAGGTATTTTTGGTATTTAGCACTTCATCACCCATTAGTATAAAAAAAAAATGGACATGCATGTTTGTTTTTTAAATTCCTGCCTCTAGTCCCTTTAAATACTGCAGTTTCTGAGCCTCAGGACGCCTCTGGGCGGTGAATGTTCGAGAATGTGCATAATAAATGTTGGTGTGCCATCAAAACAAGTCAGAAACATAGATTTTTAAGGTCTAAAAAGTTACGTTGTGTGTCTTTAAAGGTATAGTCCAAAGTTCCCCCAGTGAAAATAAAAGTTTGACTTGAGCAAGTGAAATCCGTCTCAAACCCCGCCTTTGGGCCTCTACTCCCGTGCCGTGGTGCATTTGAATGCAACTCTCTCTCCCCCTGTCTGTAATTCGCTCTTTTGTATTGTTTTGGTGTGTTCAGGACGTTTCTGGGTGGAGATTTGTGTTTATATCGGCAATGACAGAGCTAAGAGCATGACGCTGTGTGGAAATAAGCTCATGATTGGAGCAGACGCCAGTCACTCGAAAAAGAAAGAGAGAAAAAAATGCGGAGGAAAGGTAAGAGCTTCAGATAGTGCACTTTGGAAAACCAGGGTTAATATTAGTTTGGCTTTTGGAGTCGTTGACGCTGAATGGGCTTAAGAACGAGGCGGCCATTAGCCTGAGAGGAAGGAGCGCTCAGTTTGAATACTGTTGTTTGCAAACAGAAACGCTGGACGGACTTCGGACTCTACCTTTAAAGGGACACTGTGTAATCGGGAGCAGCTCCCTCGTACTTTTCATGCTGCATTCGCGTGAAACCGGGCAGACCGACGACAGCCGATGCATGTAAAGTTATCACCAGCCTCTATGTGAAGATGTGGTCCGTCAGTTACAGTGACATCAGTCCACATCTGATTTGTTGTCATGGCGATGTCGTATTGTTTTCCCTGACCCATGTTTTACCGTCTTTCGCTCGGCTTCATTGATTAAAATGACATCTGTTTTGTTACCAACGGCCGTCTGCCCGACTGCACGTGAACCCAGCATCAGCGAGACGCTGGTTTCTCCCCCTCTGCAGCGCGGTGACTTTTCAAAGGCATTACCTCGAACTGAGCTGAAAACTCCGGTGTGTCCGGTGAGTTTCTGTGTTTTCCTACTGTCACGCTTCTCCTGAACGCAAAAACATGGCGATACGACATGGCAGCCTCCACCGAGCCGACCCGCTCGATGTGTAAATGAATGATACGGACAGCAAATTTAGAACTTAGAGGAGCACTTCAGTTTGTTGATGGGAGTGATTAATGATTAATGAAAAAACACTTTTGAACCAAATCAGTTTTTGTGAATAAATAACAGGAGAACTTACACAATATCCCTTTAAGCTTGCAGGTGATGTTCCAGCACATCTGAAATGTTGGTGGGGACCAATGCGCCATATGTTCAGCCAAGTTGGAAAACATTTTGGAGCAACTGTTCCAAAAAAATTGGCGTTCCATATGAAGAACCCATTTCTGATATGAAAAGTATTTTTCTTTTAGTCTTTTGTTCTTTCACATGGTACCTAATTCTTCACTCCATACACGCACACATACCTCTACTCAACCTCCATTCACAGAGGATTCAGCCATATATCAGAGGGCGACAAGGGCAGGGGAGCCTTTTTCCTGCTCTGGGAATTTATGTGGTATCATTATTTAACCTAATTGCATTGAAGACAAGTGGAGGGCTGCATGCTTTCTGCGAGTGGTGAGTAGCAGCGAAGCATCCATCACATGTTTGCCACACACACACACACACACACACACATGTACATTATGCAGTATGGTCACATGCCAAGACCCCATAAAGGATGCTGCTAAAGTTAAGCTTTTCTCTGTTTGGTGTGTAGACGAGGCCGTGGACTGTACACTTACCTCCCTGCTAAACATACATTTGCAAACAAATATATCAAGAGCATATTCAGACATGCTTGTTGAGATATTCAGTCTCTTCTCTTTTTCCATCTCTTTTCCTCTCAAATGCGCACATACACACATGCAGATACAGACTCTTTACCATGCAGAGCAACAAGACAGTTGTCCTCCATCTGTCAATGTTATTCATGAGGAAATGGAGATGTGGCCTATGAGTGATGAGTTCTCCTCCAGAAATGGCCCAAGCAAAACCTCCAGGAAAAAACACCCAACCCATTAATGGGAAGAGAGGATAAATGTTCAGATGAGAACTCTCCCAAAAATTAATAGTAAAATTATGGAGCAGGATTTCAGGGTAAACTCAGCCCATTTTGTTATGTGCACATCTTATGGGGCAGAATTTCCAAAATGAATGGCAAAGTTTCATCTAAAAAGTAGATGGGGAGGAAAAACAATGATAATAATAAAAAAAAAAAAAAACCTTTTTACTTGAGGTGCAACAATGCATGTATTCAAATTGAACCGTTTAATACAGGGTGTACCGAACCGCAAGAACTACGTATCAAATATTGAACAGTACAGAATTTTTAATGTTTTTTAGTTGCTCTGCAGTTGGCTCTATTTTCAAAACTCAGTGGTCTCCGTCCCCCTTGACTCATTCAGGTCTTGCTTTGGATTCTTTGGTTTTATGTTAGCACTGATGGTAAGTTGTTGTGTACAACAGCATGACTAAATAAGGCATAAAATTTCTTTATATATATATATAAAATAATTGAACCTTGACACTAAAGAATAAACGGAGCATAATTTTTGTATCACTGCAACCCACTTTTTTTTTACTTTTTAAAATTAAGAATAATTTAGGAAATAATTGAAAGTAGATAAAAGAAAATGCTAGTTAACGCGAACAACATAGAGACGGGGGCTGAGTGTGCTGAGAATTAAATGTATTTGTTTTATTCATTCAATCATAAATATGAATAATTCTTGTTGCAACTAAAAGAAATTAAGAATGAAAAGGACCAGAAATAAGTACAAACTTATTTTGCCTTATTACGTAAATGGAGGTAAGCTATTCACCTCAAAAGACTGTTAGATATACTTAAATATACTAGACAAAAATATACAAAAAAATATTAAAAATGAAACATTGGCTTTTCAGTGCTCAGCGCTTATCAGCATTTTAATAAGTATTTAAATGAGAAAAGATTAAGTTTGTTTTTTCACTCCGAGATTGTTCCATAAACTGCACTAATTGTAATGTATGATAGAGACAATACATATAATGAATGGGAAAGATGTCACACGGTGTGTTAGTTGTTTGTGATAGGAAAAATGGGATAGAAAAAGAAATTATTAGAATAAAAAATGGATACATACACGGTGGAGCCTCACTAGTTAACAAAGGACAAATGGCTAAATAAAAAATGCAGCTGGACAAAAAGGCAAGTTATTATAAGGAGTTTGGATTGTCAGTTATTAGATCAGTTTCTGAGATGAATCATAGTTTCATTGATGCCAGTAAACTAATAGTATATTAAAATGAGTGTGGAGGAATAGGTTCAAAATAGGAAGCACAATCACAAAAAGTGGGAACTGTTATGGTGTGTAGTGTTGCACCTCTGCCAGGGTGTATGCAATGGAAAATGGGCATGAGACATTAGAGATGTAGAATACTAATGTAGAAATTCTCTTGTTTCGAACAAAATGTGTTTTAGAAGGCAATAACGGACATAATGGAGTGAATAAATTGTCATTTAATTTAAAAAAATTAACCACAAAATCAGCAATGAACGTTGACATTATGTTGCTAAAACACATTGCTCCTCATGCATAACAGTTCATACAGTATTCACCTTTGTCCCTGCTCATCACTGCCCTCCTCATCATCCATGTTCTCTTCTCACCTGCTCTTTCTCATTATTTGCTCTTCTTTTCTTCCTAATTTGTTCTCTTCTCCTCATCACTTGTTCTCCTTTTCTCCTACTCATTTGTTTTCTTCTCCCCATTTGTTCTCATTTTCTCCTCATTTATTCATTTAAAGGTTTCATAAATCAGAAACAGTGCTTTAATTGATCTACAGTCCCTGAAAAACATCTGAGTCCAGGTGTGAAAAGTTTACGTGCTGTAGATTTTACACAGGACCTCGTTTAATGTTGTCAGTAGAAAATTATTTGAGTGGAATTGCCCTTTAAGCCAAAATCAAAACAGAAGCTGGGAAAGGAGTTGCTGCTAACTTCAGCCTCGTTTTTTTATGTTGGGGGTTTCATGTTGACTTTTTGATATTGTTTTCAAGGAGAAAAAAAGAGTCAACACTGTGATATTTTCCTTTTACTTTCCTGCTGAAAAACTGCTGCTTTCTCTCATATTTTCTGTCCATCTCCGCTCTCATCATCTGCTGATACTTTAATTTGACTGCTGCTCTCGTCTGCACATGCGCACACGGAGCTGACAAACTTATTTGATGTTGGGGGGGGGGGGGGGGGGGGGTGTTGGGGGGGGGGGTGTGGTTGATGGGGGGGGGGGGGGGGGGGGTGGGGAGGAGGGTATATTTTTGGTCTGTGGGGTAGGTGTAAAGACAGACTGTGTTTTTTTTTTTTTTTAGCTTGTCCTGTCCAGCATTGAAGCAAGCAGAATGGAAATCTGGTTGCTTTATTCTGTTGACAGTTTTGCTTTAGCAAGCGGGGCTTTATGAACGGCGTCATGTTTCATTCTTTATTTAACATTGCTTTCACCTTCATTTCATACTGCTGGGCCTGACAAGGGAGAAATGAAAGTGAATAGAGGTAATGATAAAGTGAAAGAGAGAGAGAGTAAGGAAGGGAAGAGAGAGAGAGAAAACATGAATCCACTACACAGTTCACTGGTACTCTGTACCGCGTCCTACAAGGTTCTGTTGGAAAAAAAAAAGAAGGGACGAGGTGGCTTAAATATCCCAGATCATACAACACGCGCAGAACTGAGAGAAGAGGTACGGGAATGGGAAGAGAAGAGGACAGGATGGGAAGAAAGAAGGGCGAGGAATGGGAGAGGAGGAGAAAAGGGGGGGGGGAGGGGAAGGGGGGGGAGGGGGGAGGGGGGCAGGGGGGAAGGGGGGGGGGGGGGAGGGGGGGCGGAGGCGGGGGGGGCGGGGGGAGAAGGGGGAGGGGGAGGGGGGGGGAGACAGGGGCGGAGCGCGAGGGGGCGGGCGCCAGGGGCCCGCGCCCCCCAGGGGGGCGCGAATGGGGGGAGGCGTGGCGGAGGGCGGGGCCGAGGGCGGCGGCGCGGCGCGGCGGGCCCCCGGCCCCCCCCCCCCCCCCGCCCCCCGCCCTCGCCCCCCCCCCCGCCCGCCCCCCCCCCCCCCGGGGGCGGGGGCCCGCCCCCCCCCCCCGGGGGGGCCGGCGGCCCCGAATGGCGCCCGGGGTGGTGCCTGTCCCCCCCGTGGCCGGGGGGGGTGAGGCCGTCCCCCCCCCGGGGGTGTGGGAGTAATGGGGTGCAGTGCGGGAGGGGGTGCGTGGGTGCCCACCGGCCCTCCCCTTTGGCCGCCAGAGGGTTGTGGTGTTGTTTTTGTGTTTGGTGTCTAGTGTGGTTAACTGGGGAGGGCTGCCTGGTGGAGAAAGGTTTGGTGCCCCCCCCGCCCGTTGCCGTCCCTCCTGGTGTGGGGGTGAGGGGGGGGGGGGTCTGGGAAGGGCAGGGGGTATGAATTCCCCCTGGAAGAAGAGCGCGGTTGGTCCCGCCCGGGTCCCCCAGGGAGAAAGGGCAGGCTGGCCGCCCCCGGCCCGGCGGGCGTTGAAGAGGGGCCGCCGCCCGGGGGCGGCGGGAGGGGGGGGAGGGAGGAAGGGAAGGGTGGGGAGGGGCGGTCGGCCCTCCCCGGCCGCAACGGGCGGGTGCTTTTTTTTTTTCTTTCTCCCCCTCCCCCCCCCCCCCCCCCGCCACCACCCCACCGCCCCCCCCCCGCACCCCACCCTCCCGCCCCCCCCCCCCCCCCCCCCCCCCCAGGCGCCCACACACCACCCGCCCGCCCCCCCCGCACACACCCACCCACATACCGGCGGGGCCGCGGGGCCCCGCCCCCCCCGCCCAGTCCCGCCCCGCCCCGGACCCGCGAGCCACCCGTACGAGCCGCGCAGGCCGCCCCCCGCCGCGGCCGGCGGGACGGCACCCGGCGGGAAAGCCCGGCCACCCGCCCCCCCCCACAGGGACGATGGACAAACCCCACACCCCGCGCCACGCCAGACACCCCAACATCGATACGACACGACATGCCACGGGTCCGCCGAAAACCAGCACCCCGGCGGAAGCGCAGCTCCGTCCGCGACCCCCAGAGCCCCACACGCAGGACAAGCACAGGGGAAATCCACACCCCCCACACGGCCGCCCCCGCGACACCAATATATCTTTAGTATTAACTATTAACTGAATTCAGGTCATGGGTGAAGTAATTAAATTTAGGGAAACTTGTTGCTGGAAAATGATGCTGTTTTCTTCTTAAACTCTATTCATACTCGCGCTGCATCAGCATCTGTGTCATGACCGCCGTAAGTCCTTTATGGATCCACAGAGGCTCAATACAAACTTCTTCAAGGCTGACGTGCGACCGTGTTCAACAGAACACAGCAACTTTTTTTTTTTTTTTTTAAAACTCCAACATGAGTGTGTACAGAGGCGCATGTCTGCAGGTAACTGCTAAGTGTATGGGCGAATGTCTCCAAGTATCTCCGTATCACTCCGCCTCCTTTCCGCCAGAGCACCATGACAACAGAAGCCATATGGTAACAAGCGTGCCCTCTGGTCCCGCCCACTGAACCTCGGTCATTGTATGCTGGTGCTAACAGTAGCGCTAACTCGTAGCACCTGCTATTCTATGACAAGGATGAGTTACGGCGAAC
Source organism: Atherinomorus stipes (assembly GCA_023101725.1). NCBI lineage: Eukaryota > Metazoa > Chordata > Actinopteri > Atheriniformes > Atherinidae > Atherinomorus > Atherinomorus stipes. Next base: position 341,238 of record JALJCO010004757.1, read on the forward strand.
GATCCTTTAATACAGTATTCAGGTACTAAGAGTCTGACTAAAAAGGGACCAAAAGTCGCCAGGAATTTCATGCCACTGGCACTTTAAGGATGAAATTAATGAAAAAGAAGGCACACCCCCTCTTTGACATAGTAAAGGGGAAAAATACTGTAATCCAGATGTGAAGTTTAAGCTCTGGGTAAATGTTACTTGATGACAGTTGATACTTTTGATATTAGTATCATGTATCTAAGTAGATGCATAGAATAGAGAATTTTTGAGGGGGGTTGGGTAGAAAGTATAAGCTTAAAGTCTGCAGTAACTTTTACAGACATGCATTCACTTGCTTCATTTCCAAAGTTTGAGAATATTTCAGGACTCTATAGAGACTGCAGTGCAAGAATTCTAAGAGAGTGCCAAATGCTTCTTATATAATGGTGCTAACACTTGCTAAAAATATATATATATATGAATAGCAAAAATGATGCCATATGGCATTTACTCATTTTACAACTGCATGCACACACTGACACACTTCCTTGTTCATGAAGTGTTTTGAATGCCTGGTGGAAAATGTGATGCTAACAGAAGTTACATTGATTTGAGAGCAGGAAATCACAACTTTTGGTTTTGCAGATCTGTATTCCCCTCCTCACCTCAGGTGGCGCTGCATCAAGACTAAGGAGAAGAAGAAGAAACTAGTTTAGACGGATCAGAGTTCAGTTGCACGCTCACAGCTTCCCAAACCAGAGGAGGGAATTGTGGAGTCAACAAGTCTTTCCCATGTCATGTATTTGTTCTGCCCAGCTACACTCTTAGCCTGGATTTTAGATTTACTTAACCTATTTGAGGAAAAAATGTACAAAAATAAATTAATTTGAGGTCATTACTGAGAAATACTGTGTGCACTTTACTAATTTTTCGAAAAAGTTAAATGTGTGAATAATTTTAAGTTTGATGGACACAAATTTCTAAGTTCTGGCCATGGCCACACAAAATGTAAATGTAACATTGGTTTTAATAGGCTATATTTAGAAGATATAACTTAATTTTAAGTTAGTTGTTAGTAATACTAATCTGTATTTCACTTCAACTTTCAAGTTAAATGAAATGGCTATTTTAAGTTCACTCCATTGAAATTAGAGATGGTGGGGAGGCAGGTTTGCCACAATGCAATTAACTTCTTTTAACAACAAATTATAGATACAGTAAATCACAAATGAAGGATTTATAAACAATGTTGGTAGTGTCATGTGACTGGTCTCACCTTGTTTCTTTATTTCTGTATATAATACCTACTATCCAGCAGCTGCTGCACCATGACAGAAACATCTGTGGTCTGACATTAGTTTCAGCTAAAAACCCACACATTTGAAATACTTGCTGCATTGCAAAAACAGTTTGAGATCTTAAAATACTTAAAGGTGCCATGACATCAAATTTCACTTTTCTGGGGTTTTGGGTGTATAATATGATCTGTTGTGCACTGATGAGGCCATGTGAATGTCCAGAGTGAGAATCAAAGTTCCTGTTTATGGTCTGTCAGCTTTGTCTCTCTGCTCAGAAACAGTTGAATCAGACAGCAGGCTATCATTCTACGTAGTTCTATCATTCTACGTAATTTAATTGCTCCAATAAGAGCACACTATCAAGTAAACAGCGCCCCCCTTCTCTCTCTCCTAACGGTTAATGCACCGTCCGCTCCCCCCTCCCCTCCCTGTCTGATTCAGCTTCGTGTATGGAGCTAGTAGTAACTTCTGTGCAGTCAGGTCTGGGTTTTCAAACAAATGGATTTAAAAGAAAACTTCTGCAGCAACACTGAGGGAGGGGGCCACAACCTTGTCATTACCTGTAAGTTTATTTATTTTCTAAATGCTGTCTTGTCTGATAAACGTAGCTCACACTGTCTGAACTGCCCATGTTGCTAGCAGTTAGCCTTTAGCAAACTCCGGGCGCAGCTTGACCTAGATTCTTCAAATAAGGTCATAGCGAAATAAGGTGTAGCCAATCAAAATGAAGTAAACGTGGTCTCCGGGTAAAGCTCCATATCATCACCAGACCCAACTGTATTACTGAGGAAGTGAGGTCTGGCGTTTCAAAACAATACTCCGCTGTAAAAAATGCAGTTTTTCTCTTTGGAGTATTTACATATAAAGTTATGCCAACAACATAAACTAGTTTTTAACTGTTATGTCATCACTCCTTTAAAGGAAGAAGAACTTGAACTTGTCATATTGGCACAAACATAAGATATTTACTTTGTGTGAAGCATCTCATCTAAATTATGTGAAATGAATCACCTACAGTTTCTTCCATAACTTAATTTACTTACAACTTTGTTCAAAAAAAGTTCCATGAACTGAAACCATTCTAGTTCATTCTACTTAGTCACTCCCATTAATGAAAACTTAAATTTCCCATTTCCATTGAACTTAAAAGTTGAGCTGAAATACACTCACGTTTTTTTTGTTTGTGTTTGTTTGTTTTAATCATGCATTACTTAAAATTTTTAGGGCAACCAGTTTCCTAATAAAAAAAAAAAAAAGTAATCTCAACTTATTTGGGTTTAGAGTGTACTGAACCAGGTAAGTCCAGTCAGTACAATGAATGAAATTGGGCTGGCTGGACTCACCTGGTTCAGTGGCTGGGCAGAACAAATACATGACATGGAAAAGACTTGACTCCACAATGTCCACCTCTGTCCCAAACAAACATACTTTGTGAAGGGAAAAAAAAAAAAAAAAGATTACTTGATTAAAGATGAGTTAGAGGATTGTGGTAAAAGGGCTCGAGCAAGCTACATTAAAAAAAAAAAAAAAAAAAAAAAAAAAAAAAAAACGGCAAATTTCCTGCCCGATGCGACGTCTCCAACATGCACCCCGATGGTTCATGAGCAGGTTGGCGAAGACCGCCGAAAACAGCGAATGAATAGCTCATTAGCTAGCTAGTAAACAGGCAATGAACCAAGTTTCTAAAAGTATTAATTCACTTTCCTGCAACTCCTTCTGCAGTGTAAAAAGTCCATGTTTGCAGTCTCCATGACTTAGGCCCAATCCCAATTCTCTTTTTTACCCCTTCCCCTTGGCCCTTGCAATTAAAACAAGCTATGAGGGGTAGGGGTGAAAGTCAACCCCTACAAATTGGGACACCCCTTCAAGAATCACATACGTCATCAGTGATCCCGCCGGCTTGTGTGTAAGCAGATGTGTTCTGAGCTTTCTACAGCTGTGGATTAACGTTAACAAGCAAATTTGATTTGTGCATAACATCCCTGCTTATGTCATATCCCACAAAGGACCTCCATGTAAATGAGGACCAGCAGCGATGTTGACGAGTTTTTTATTGATTATCGATCGCTGTAAATGATCAGGGCTGCTTACAGAGCACTGCTGGTTTCCAGCCTGGTAGCGTTTATATACCTGAAGTGTCAATGCAGTACTCACGATTTTTTTTCATGTGCATTTTGCAAAGAAAATGACCGTTAAACATTTAAACAGCGTTAAACTAGACAATATAATGGTTTTCACTTTTTTAAAAACTTTATGGAGAAATATTTATATTTGTGGATGTTTTTGGATTCAGTAGCAGCCATCTTGCCAGTGATTTTCATACCCCTTTGTTTGATGTGCTCCCCTGAAAAACCTTTGTTTGAAGGCAGTATATAGCCCTACCCCTTAGCCCTTCCCCTCTGTCCTAACAGGTATTGGGACACCCCTACCCCTACACATGAACACGCAAAACGGAGGGGAAGGGCAAAGGGGTAGAGCCAAGGGGTGAAATGGGATTCACCCTTAATCCAGATCTGTTCTTTTGTTTGTTTGTTTGTTTTGGGTGGATTTATGAGAGCAAATGGCTGCACAGATGACAGCAGCAGTGAGCAATCTGTCAGCCATGTTTGTTTACATAGAGAGGTGCACATGCAAAGGGGGGTGGGGAGGGGTAAACAGTAGTTGAACTTGAAAATTCAATCACCTTAAACATGATTGGGTGTTCTTTTTTCAGTTCTGTCCATTTCAAGGTGACTAAAATGTTTTAATTTTTGTGTCAGAGTATTTAAGTAATTGGCTGCAATCGGGGTGTGAAGGAGATTTTAGGCAATATAGTAATAAAAAATGCTTCTGGAAAACATCATTCACCCCACCTAAAGGCCAGAATAAATGCACCTTTAAATGCTTATGAAATAAAACCAGTGTTTTTACCATCCTGTACTCTTTAATTGGAGGTGACTTTGGACAAACATATCTGCTTCATCAAAGTAATAAACACACACAGGCACAGGGATGTTGCCACAGCTGATCCCACCTACCCACCCACAGTGAGATGGTCCTGTCTGTGATGAAAAACGAAGCAGGGGAACAGAAGAGTCTACGGTATGGAAAATCTCCATAAGGTGCATTTGTTTAGCCGCACCTGGATTCTATTTACGCTCTTAATTCCTCTCGAAGGAGTCAAGTTTTTCAAACACTTCCTCTGGATTTTGGTTAAGCGTTATATCAATAGATGACATTTGTTCAGATGAGGTTGTATTTCTAGACATGATAAAAACCCAAATATTCTGCTTTCTTTTCCGTTTTATTGTCCTCTAACATGTAAAGTGGAAGAAATCCAACTTTTAACATGATTGTAAATGAAATTCAAAGGCGCATCAATTTCAAAGAAGAAATTTGAAGCATAGTTTCACTGTTTTTAACCTTTAGATACTTGTTTTAAAGATTATGATTTTTCACAGTGATTTATACATATTTTTCACATTATTTCATTGGGCTTTGGACTAAAGCAACGAAAGGCAAAATCTAAAAACAAAAATGGACCTTATATCTCTGAATATTTTTATTTTTGCACGGTTTTATTCCACTAACTATCATTAATTAAATAACTCCCACCGCACAGGGTGTGCTTGGCTGATGAAACTGTGTCTCACTCAAACTCGGATATCCGGTTACTGTCTCTCATCGGTTTTACTGGCACAGCATTCACACGTTTAACATGCACGCCATGCTAACTAAACCAGCACCTGTACAGCAACCATGTTGTTAACCAGGTAAACAACTGAAACAGAGAAAACAAACAAAACCCTCAACATCAATAACACAGACATATTATCCCTTATATAATCCGTATACATTAAGAAATTAGCAGGGAAACCACAGGTTTTAATATTTATTAATATTCACAACACCGCTCACCAGCACAGCTTCACCGGTCCAAACAGCAGTGTCCGTATGAAAAAGATCCAGCAGGAACCACATAGATAAATCCACCAAAATAAGACACAAGAGGAAGAACAATGTTATCAAAAATAAATAGGCTAATGGAAAATAAATACATGGAAGTTTACTGATGATAAATCACAGGCATATAAACAACTGGACAACTGAAAAAAATACAACTCCGCACAATTTTATTTCTGAGCCATTAATCATCTCAGCACCACCGAAATTTATCTGGTGTTCCCCAACATGAAATTAATTCAAATGCAAATCTGAACCCTGCAAAGATTTTCTCATATTATGAGCCTTAAAGGGACAGGAGGCAGGAATTAAAAAAAAAAAAACAAACATGCATGTCCATTTCTTTTAATGCTAATGGGTGATGAAGCGCTAAATACCCCCCCCAAAAAAATTTTTCCACCCACATCTCTGTTGCCTTGAACAGGCTGTGTGCTGCAAAATACGCTGCAATTCTGTGTCCGAGTTTCCCACGCTGGCCTGCGGACGGGACGTCACATGACTCTGCATCCGCAGTTTTGATACAGGAAGAAGACGGTCGCGGTAAATTCAAACACTGTAAGCGATAGTAATGGATTCTTCTTCCATCAGCAAACGATCCAGATCAACTGAAAGACACTAAAAAGTGTAACTACGAAGAAAAAGGTGAGTAAAACAACCTTATAGCTTCAGTTTGTGCACGCTCCCGTGACGGCTTGGCTCGTGGCTGCAGTTACCTGAAGCGCCAGTCGCGGCAGTCGCGAGTTTTGTTTCTTAATCTTGCCTCAAGTCCCTTTAAACAAAATGCCAGTGTGTTTTTTCCTGAGCTTTGACTTGGTAGTGGTGATCACAGATACCCAAAATGCTCTCAAGTTAAGAAAAAAGTGATTTCTATGTCCACTTAAAGTAAAAATCTGATGCTCCTTATACTCTCTATACCAGTGCTGTCCAATTTGGGGCCTGGGGGCCAAAGTTGGTCTGCCAGCTATTATTTTTGGCCCACTGCCAATTGACATTCTTTTCAAAATTGTGATTTTCTGAGCAATTTGGACTTCCCCTGCTGACCCCAAATGACCATTGCATTACATTGTGGGAAAGGGTGGCCCTGTTCTTTTGTCAACTCAGATCTGGAAGCACATGATCAGAGAAGAAATGAGAAGATTGTCAAATGTTAGAGTTCATGACATGCAGTGGCGCACTGACAAGAGAAAGTTTCAGGAACATCAGTATTTTTTAACAGAAATCAATTTTAAAGTAGTATGCTTAATATTCAAGCAGAAAGTTGCTGTATTCAAAGAAGTATAACCTCTGTGATATATTTTTGGTCTCATGAAGGTTTGAATTTATGTTTTACCAAATGTTTTTTTGAAGAACTATTTGGATATTTAGTAATTTCAGGCTGTAAAAAAATAGGTTTTATTTTTGACAGTTATGCTTATAGGGTAAGGATGTTGGATTTCCGAAACGCCAAATTTTAGTTTTGGTCCGCGACCGTCCACCGCGAGTCATTTTTGCCCCTTCAATATAGAGAATTTGGACACCCTTGTCTATACTATTGTAATATTGGACAAACATGGACTTCAACAAAAACTTCATATTTTTCAAGAGGAAAAAGGAAGCTGGAGTTATGAGATCTGCAAAGCCGTCAAATGAAATGTAGCAAGGTCACAGTGTGCCCAGATCTCTGCAGCTGCAGTCTTATGATAGCAGAAATATTCTTTTCATCAGGACAGCACCTTTGAAAAAAGAAATGCAAATATGAGAAGTGCAAGTCTTTGAAATCCTGCAGAAGTGTAGAAACAGCAGCCAGAGTCTCTAACCTGGCAAGTCTCCAGAACTCCTGCTGATGAAGCATACTAAGGCAACATCATATGGCTAACTACTTCTTAATTACTGCATTACAGCCATGTGGTTGTACATTCCAATGATGATAATGCAGGGAGTTTCCATTAAAGTGCTTCCAGCACAATCACTTTTCCACTGTGACTTTCTGTGATAGTGAAAGCTAGAATGAGTAAAAAATTGCAGGCAGAAAAGCTGTCATGTATCTGCCAATCAAAGCATAAAGAAGGAGGATGTAGTCTCTCTTGCTGTGTCTCGCTCATTGACTCTTGCTCTGACACCGGCCCAGCCTCCCCCCGTTGCCTATCTCTCTTTGTTTGCGGGGATCTCTCCATAAAATATCTGACGCCATGTCACCCTCTCTCACTACCTGCAACCTGGAGACTGCCATTACACAGATGTCAGACACAGTTGCGATATCATCATAAAAAAGTAGTTGCTGCTATTCTTTTTTTTTAACCTCCCCTGCCATACACACACATTGATGTGACACTGCCTTGACTGTGCTTGTGAGTAAGCAGGGACTGGTAGAGGAGAGGATCCAGGGAGTCAGAAGTCCAATTACACTGGCTGATGTGCTTTGGCCCATATTATGATGTTGGAGAATGATAAGACGGCAACAGCACACAAACACACACACAGACAATAGCTCCGACTATGATGGATGTCCAGATGCAGACCTACTCCAAGCAGAAAATAGATGAGTTCCTTTCCTTTCAACCTAATGGCATATACATCTTAGATAGTCCCGCATGAGCTCATAGCTGGAACTGCGTCTGAAGCACAACTGATACCTGAAATCAGGCAGAAATAAAACATCTAAGTTGGAAATAATGCCCTTCATTTCTTTCAGTTTAGTCTATCAGGGTGGTGGCATACTTACTTCGTAAGACCCGTTTATGCTGTATGCTGGGGGTGGGCAACTCCAGTCCTCGAGGGCCAGTATCCTGCAAGTATTCAGAGTTTCCTGACTCAACACACTTCACTGGGATCAATGGGTAATTAGCAGACTTGCACAGAGCTCGACTTCGAGCTCTTCTGTTTAACATCTACATGCTCCCACTGGCCCAGGTTATAAAGAACAACTATACTAGTTACCATAGCTACGCAGATGACACACAGCTATATATTAGTGTCACCAGGAGACCGGGGCCCTGTACAGGCTCTTGGTAAATGCATTGAGGCGATTAATGACTGGATGTGCCTCAATTTTCTTCAGCTGAACAAAAACAAAACTGAGGTGATTGTTTTAGGAGCCAAAGAGAAACGACAGCAGGTCGTCACACAACTTCAGTCCATACACCTAAAAACCACCAACCAGGCCAGAAATCTGAGTGTAGTGATGGACTCAGACCTAAACTTTGAAAAACACATCAAGGCAATCACTAAATCAGCCTACTATCACCTGAAGAACATCTCAAGGATAAAAGACCTGATGTCTCAGGAAAATCTGGAGAAACTAGTCCATGCGTTCATCTTCAGTCGGCTAACAGCGTCTTTACTGGTCGACCTAAAAAATCAGTTAAACGGCTCCAGCTTATTCAGAACGCTGCTGCCCAAGTTCTCACTAAGACCAGAAAAGTGGACCACATCAGTCCACATCTGAGGGCTTTACACTGGCTGCTGGTCAGTCAGAGAATAGTCTTTAAAGTTCTGCTGCTGGTCAAAAAAGCTCTGAATGGTTTAGGCCCAAAATACATCAGTGACCTCTTGACTGAGTATGAATCTACTAGACCCCTCATGTCATCTGGATCCGGTCTGGAACCGTAACTTTATCAGTACACAACTGTTGAATATTCATGGTAGTTTACAGCAAAAATAACAGTTAAATACTGAAAACTGGGTTTAAAATGAACTGCTACCAAAGCATTAGTCTTCTAGAAAGGATATCTTTTGCCTCACCACTTTGTGTCTAAACTTGTCAGAGAAACACTTATCAGTAAGAAAAAGATCCATGTAATAATCACAAAGAATTTCGGTCTTTTATACATCTACAGTGCATAACATTGTGAAAAGATTCATAGCCTGAGGAAACGGAGCAAGTAAAGGCCAACCACAGAAACCAGTGGTGGAAAACCTTCAAACTCTCATGCAGCCCTGCATGAAAAACTGACGTGATCAATACAGCCATACACTCAGGAATACCTTAAAAAACTACTGTCACTCAACATAGTTTATCACTGCACCCAGAAATGTAACCTGAAACTGTCAGCTGTTTTGCTGAAAAATGCACCGGATCGGTTTATATGCCAAAGGGGGGTTAAACAAACAAAAAACAAAAGAATAAATAAATAAAAAACTTGGACGACTATAAATAAAAAGTACGAGTCAGCAATTGAGCAATTGTGATGGTTTGAAACCGCATCACTGCCCATAGGTAGTATGATCAATTTGCACGTGTGCAAGAGTTCCATTGACACAGAAATGTATATTAAAATGTTGGAGAGACATATTTATGACGTTTCATGGGAGAGGACTGCTGTTATTTCTGCAGGACAATGCCCAACCTTTCCGTGCACCTTAAAATAGACACAGCACATGTCCATGACCACCCACACCTATTTAATAACCATATATTGCATTATGAGGAAAAAATTAAGGGAAAGAATCAGACATTGACAACCAAATTTGAGGCCTCAGATGCTGTAATATTATGAAAAGCACAACTTTTTCTAAAAGTATGATGTTAGCATCGAAGTCTGAAGTTGGTTGGTTAACATACTAAAAATCGGTTGCAGGTTTCACCAAATTACAGATTCAATTTTCATTTCATCCCAAAAAACTTCAGTTTTTCTAGAAATGACCTGTGTACATCTAAGATTTACATTACTAAATTAAATGTTAATACAAATTTAAATGTTTCCTGCTTCAGAGCACCAGATTCAGATTAACAGCACATTAACAGGCTCATGCAAAACTTGACAACCTGTTAGATCCATTTAATTTGAATCAAGTGTGTTGGGGTACGGAAACATCTAAAACCCGCAGGAGAGCAGACCTTGAGGACCAGCTCTGCTGATCCCTGCTCTAGTCCCAAAGCTTCTATTAGGGAAGCAGAACGAGACCATTTGGGCTGATTGGTCCAATTTACAACCCCAGTGGAATGGGGGTTGTAAATGAGACCAATCAGCCCAAATGGTTTTAGTTTCTCTGAATGGGTCTAAAACAGTTTTTTGCACAGCATACATCAGAGAAAATGTTTAGGCCAAATTTGTTAGCCCTGCTTATACTTTAAATGAAAAAGAAAAAGGCAAAAATAAATAGTAAGAGCAAAAGAATTGTTGTAATCTAAGAACAAGAATGTTTGTATAGTTTGTGGTGAACTGTCTAGTGAAACAGACTCTCCTTCTCCTGTCTATTACTTTGTATGCTCCATCCTGGTGAATGCCCAGCCTTTTCCTATAGCAGCATGACTGGGGGGATATCTCTGTTTCTAAAAGCTATGCCCACTTCCATCTATGATTGCTTCAGCTATCAATTCAGTAAACTCATGTAAATGTTTTTTGCATTTTCAGAAAAAAAGCCATTGTCTCACAATTAAATATTTTGTAGCCATTAACCACAGACTACACAAAATCTAGAAAAAAAAAATCAATTTGTACAACTTTTAGCAGCGATAATGATGCCTTTCCATATGATGGCATCGGCCTCTTGCATCACTGTGAAGGAATTTTGGCCCACTGTTTTAACTGTTATTTTAAGTATGATAAAAACAAGCAGCTGCAGTGAGTAAAGTGGATTAGATTGGCAAGGCAGGTGTTTTTGTTTAATCACAAGCATCAATCCATTTTCGTTAGTCTGACATCCACCCTTAATTTGTCATCAACGATAAAACTTTGTGAAAGTTCGGCTCATTCCCAGCCTGTCAAAAAGTATGGAATATGACCATAATAGTATGAAGAAATGAGCCCCAATATTACACTTTATTTCATATCCATGGACTTATATTGAGAAACTGGGGTAGCTTCATTTTAGCTTTCTGTTGAGCTGCAACTTGACAAAAAAAAAGAAAAAAGTAAGGGTTACCTTAAACAATGTAGTAGTAAACTTTTAAATGGCCTTGTTAGAGATGAATTTGTTTGGAATTCATAGTTTCCCTTCCAGAGCAAATAATTTGGGGATTTATTATTTGAATTAATCAGCAAAACTGATTTAATCATATTTATGCATGCAAAAAAATTGCTTATTGGGGTTATTCACCAAAGAAGAAGATTGTCTTTACACTTACTCCATCAAACTTGAACAGTTTTCTTTAAAGCCTTTGTGCTGACCATAGATCCCCCCCTTTTTATGTTAAAAAGCATAAGATTACAGTTCTTGCACATATTGGTATATAAAAACAGCCCTACTATAAGTATAAATTACATGCTAAGAACTTAAGTTAACATTTTAGTTTTCATCTTCAATTGCTTAGACGCACCACATAACTTTTAGCAAATTCTCAATTACGCTACGGCTAAACTGGCATCCATCTTGCAACCCACCTGTACTGTGACCTCACTCCAGCCAATAAAAGACAGTTTTGACTTTTTCTTCACTCTTGTTTTTTCCCTTGCTCTCCTTTTTCCTCTCTTCCTCTGATAATGTTTTTTTGCATTTCTTTGCAGAATCTGCTATGATACGCATTCAAAACTCCTGGTGTGTTTGTATCAGTTTGCTTGCATGTGATACGGTGAGAAACAAATAGTCAGCTGCAATGTCACACCATGTTTCGGATGGAAAAAGTTCCATTATGTGGTTTAACAGCTTCTGGAGCTGTTATCCCCCACACCATTACACCACCACCACCAGCCTGAACCATTGATAGAAGGCAAGATGGATCCATGCTTTCATGTTGTTGATGCCAAATTCTGACCCTACCATCCAAATGTCACAGCACAAATTAAGACTCATCAGGCCAGCAGCATTTTTCCTTCTTCTATTGTCCAATTTTGGTGAGGCTGTGCGAATTGAAGCCTCAGTTTCTTGTTCTTAGCTGACAGGAGTGACACCCGTTGTAGTCTTCTGCTGCTGTAGCCCATCCACCTCAAGGTTGGACGTGTTGTGCATTCAGAGAAGCTCTTTTGCATACCTTAGTTGTAACGAGAGGTTCTTTGAATTACAGTTGCCTTTCTATCAGCTCAAGCAAGTCTGGCCATTCTCCTCTGACCTCTGGCATCAACAAGGCATTTATGCCAGATCTGCTGCTCACTTGATATTTTCTCTTTTTCAGACCATTTTATATAGAATAAGCAATATGTGAGTAACATGACTCACAATTGGTTTTGTGAACAGTGGTTGTCCAACAGGCTCAATCAACACTAAATAATACATGAAAAAGACAATTGTAAACCTGAACAAAGAAGGAAAGAGAATGCTTTGTATTGTGAAATATGACCAACATGACAGATTGACAGAACCAAAAGGTGCATGAGTATGTCCAGTAACATCTTTAAAATATATGCTCTAACCACCTGGAGTTCTTTAAGTCAACATGATGAATTGATTTCCACAGACTTCAAGGTTGAAGTGTGCAAAAACAGTAATAGTCCTCTCCACAGGGGAGGGAAGCCGGGCCAGTAGTGAGGTGAACTCTACACTTGATAGCTTCTCACATGTTTGGACATGGTACAGTTCATATAGAGAAAGGTCTGCAGGCTGGATGGGAGACTCTGCTGCTTGCAAACTTGGCCGTCTCTGCCTTGGATTATTGGTGAAACGGTAAAGAGCTGACTTGCAGTAAACACAATCCATTGCAAAGTAAAACGCACATCTCATGTCTTTTGGTTAACCCTAAAAAGCTTGGTATACCAATTTGAACCATACATTAGTTTGGTGAGTCAGAGCTTACTTTTAAGAATGTGCCCTCAGAAAGATGAACTCTATTGGGGAGAACTCTTTATCAGCCATTTGTCTGCTGAACCAGAAATCTCAGAGCATGTAAACAATGATTGTGAGAAAATTACATAACTGCTTGTTTTTCTCAGACTGCTCTGCTGTGCCTCATAGTTCCCTGAATTGCCACTGAATGTTAATCCTCTTTGTGTTCACAATGTGAATGTGTCTTTGGTTAAAGAAGTAAATAGACAAAGAGATACCCCTTGAAGCAAAGACATTTTATGTAGTGACTAACATGGTGTCAGATTAACATAGCAGGATGTTTGTAGACACTGTTGGGTCAGTGTGAGACAGGTCACCACACTGGTTTTACACAGCGGCGAGGGTGGTGACAATGTGCTTATCCCTGATGGGTGAAGCTGTGTGACAGGTCACTGCCTAGAACAAAGAGAGGGCTGGGTGAACACCTATGGAAGAGAATGTGGCATAGTGTTTTGAGCTGGGATGAGCCCAGTGACAGACGTTTCTTCAGTTTTCATGATGGGCTTTGTTCTGTTTGGTCTTTTAGCATCATGTTTGCGACCAGTAGTCTACTAGGAATTGACCAGTCATAACAACTATTGTTTGGTACAGCTATGGATAACTCAAGGTTTGGTGGCCTCTGGCATCCAAATTGATTTTCCAATCATTCTTTCCTGTTTTTGAATGGTTAAGCTTCAGTGGGACTAGTTCAAGTGTTCAATCAGTCTCTTTGGAGCACACCAAAATTGACAAAGAGATAGGGAGGAAGAGATTATGTTTCTGTTATTAGTTTTGTTCAAAGCTATGGTTAGTTATGGGTTGGCTGTAGCTTAGGAAACGGACTTTAGCCGTGTCTAAAACTGCGCAGTTGCCAGAGTGCACTGGAATTCAGTGCATAGTGCCTACTGTGTTTTTTGTCTGTAGTCCACACTGTAGTTGCCAAATGCTGACCCAAACAGAGCATTGCACCTACCGGAATTGCCCACTATCTTTTGCTAACTCTACTGAGCCAGTATAACCGCGGCCTCAAACACATGACCAGAACCTGGTACCAGATCGTAACTGTCATCGGGAGTAAACAGCTTGGTAGCCACAATATATATTAGTATTTATATCTGAATAATTTAATCTACGTTACTTACATCAGTACAATACGACCTCCGCTGCAGCAAGGGTCGCAGCCGCTTCATTCTCCGCCATTATTCAGCTCTGAAAACAGTTCAAAAGTCCCGCCTCTTCTGCTAGGCCAGCAAGATGCTGTCCGTTTAGTGTGAGAAGTGTGCTTCATTTTGCACTGCATTTTTGGCCGTTGTTCGGACAGCCAACGCATTCTCACTCCCAATTCGTCAAATATTGATGCTTGGGCAGGCTCCCTCACCTGTCTACGCGCGGGGTATACCCATCTCGTACATGTGTAATGCAGCGGGTCACTCGTTGAATGTTATGGAAATCAATCATCCAAAAGCGACTTCTAGTGATGGTAACGTGACTGCCTGCGTGACTGCCCGCATTCCTCCCTGGTGTGACCAAAAGAAAAATGGCGGGTGTCCCTTCAATCTTCAGGAGAAATTTATATTTTTCAAGATAGTGTGGTTTTAGCTTTGTTCTGATAACTTTTCTAGCGTCAAATATACACTTTGTTTTCATCACGTCTGTTCATTTCATGTAAACGATCCACAGTTCTTTTTCGTGTTGACGTACATTCTTCCAGGTTTTGTGATTGTCGCTACAGTGGTTGCTGAGGACGCTCTTAACAACCAGCCGGAAGGAAGGGATAAACGGTGTTGTGGTGGCTGGCAGTAACTTTATTCATTTCATATACAAGCACATTCTTCAGTGAACATAAATAAACAGAATTCAAATAAGCAACATAATAAATGCACACTGTTGTATCGTAATTAGGTGTTTTTTCAGGCTTTGACGGCCTTTATATCACAGGATGAGAGGAGAGGGAAAAGGGGACAGAGAGTGGGGGCTGCAGTGGGTCCCAGGCTGGGAATCGTACCGAGACCGGCTGCATGGAGGAACTGCATCCTCTGAATCCTGTGGCAGCTTCCCAACCAGTCGAGCGAAACACTGCCTCAAGGGTTTCAACCAGTTGTTGAATATCTTTCTTAAGTCAACTTCCTTCTCTTTAGTCGGATTCACTGTCATTTCTCCTCCTGCCGCCGCCAGGGGTGACAGGGAGCATGAAATACGCTCAAAGAGTGCGTAATTTCAGATGTGCACAAACGACCCTGTAGTACATATGATTTTGGAGGATTGATTGCAGCAGATTTCATGCTAATCAAAATGGAAATTAGGGATTTCCATAACATCACGGTATACCCTGCGCGTAGACAGGTAACACGGAGGGAGCCTGCCCAAGCATCAACAGATGACGAGTTGGGAGTGAGAATGTGTTGGGGCAGCATCTGGGTAATTTCAGAGCACTGAATTTTAGCTTAAATGTTTGTGTAAATGCACCACACTTTCAAAGAGTGTTCAAAGTTCTCAAGTGATTGAGGCACACCCTTTGTCTTTCAAATGGAAGTTTGCTGGTGTGATTCCCAACTTTCCCAAGGTTGGGAATCACACATGGGCTAGATACTGAAACTTTCATTGGTCCAAGCAAGGCAGCCCTGACAGAAAAACTTACGTTTTCACAGGCATCACATGATGATATTCCAAAACCTTGTTTGCTCAGATGAACCACATGTGAGCCATGAGCTTGCCCATTTCAGGATCGCAGGGGTCGCTGGAGCCTATCCCAGCAATTATCAGGCGAGAGGCAGGGTACACCCTGGACAGGTCTGGCCAGTCTCTCACAGGGCCAACACAGAGACATCAACAACTACTCACATTCACTCCTAGGAACAATTTAGAGCAACCAATTAATCTAACATGCATGTCTTTGGACAATAGGAACATGCAAACTCCACAAAGGCCTCTGTTAGAACTGTTCAAACCCCTTCCCAGCCTAGGCTCGAACTAGTGACCTTCTTACTGTGCGTTTGCAGTACCAACCACCACACCACCATGCAGCCAAGCATTGGTTGATGTCATTATTTTGTTTTTTGTTTTTTTTAATACTGCACCATGAATTGTTTAACCATTTGTTTAGCCACGTGCCTATTTTATTGGCTTCCGATCAAATGAATGAGTACATCTCTGCAATGATACCGGCTAAATCAGGGATGGCCAAGTCCAGTCCTGGAGAGCTACTTTTCTGCACCTTATAGTTGTATCTCTTCTCCAACACACCTGAATGGGCTATATGCACAACTCCACTACTACCTGAACCTATGCCAGCTCCTTTGTGTCCTGTCTTTCATTACTGGACAAACTGATTAATCCAGGTGTGTCTGGTCATTGTCTCATGGTTACGAAGTTCAGGCACACCTGGATTAATTAATTTGTCCAGTAGTGAAAGACAGGAAACAAAAGAGCTGGCTTAAGTTCAGGAAGTAGTGGAGTTGTGCATAGAGTATAGCTCATTACCTCATCTGTATGCCATTCAGCTACACAGAGGCCTGGTAATGAGCTAAACATTTTAATGCAGGTGTGTTGGAGAAGGGATGCATCGAAAAGTTGCAGGATAGTAGTTCACAAGGCCTGGATTTGGTCACCACTGGTCTATTTGAATACTTTTGGAGTCATAATAAAAGGAACACTTGTGATAATTGTTAAATATTGGAAATACCACCACAGCATGCCCCCGTAGTTTAGCATATATTGGACGAACATATTAACTTCCAAAACATCCAATATAGGACACAAAATTGCAATATCTACAAGTCAAATGGATTATTTAAATGCAGAACACTATATTTAAGTAAACTATGGCTCATGCTCCTCATTGAGATATTGTGGAAATGACAGGGAGCACCAGCTAGAGGAGCTGACCTTTTCAAGAAAATGGCTTGAAGGGAGATGTTTGAGATAAACTTAACACTAAGATGCCAAATGGGCTTAATAACTTCAGCCTCAGTGGTTTAATGGACTGCTATTCAGGGCTTAAAGCAAATTAAAATCCTGAGCCTGAACTTTTTTCTGACGAGTGGGGTTGTTTACAGAGAGTTTATTCACATTTACTTTGGAGAATTTGGCCAAAAACAGAGGCTATTTTTTGTGACTAGGGTCTAAATCGTGACATTATAGCACTTTCTTGCTGCTATATACATATACATATATATATATACACATATATATATACATATATCATTTTCTGCAAACATAATGATTTTTTTTTTTTTGCAAGTCCAAGTCATGTCTCCAGTGTTATGGCTCAAGTACACGTTGCAAGTCACTTTCAGCTGTAATGAGTAATCTGTCACGTCATGCCTAGTGTCTGCTCTGCTTAGAAGACTGCATTATAATATCCAAGGAATTTAAAACCCACACTCACCCTTTCTCTGCCAACATTTTGTAACAGCACTGATCTTTAGTTTAACTGACTCATACTATGTCTCTTGGACAATTTCTTTGCTTTACCATATTAAGAAAAACTGTAGATGAGCATGGGACTGTGTTCAGTCTATAAATACGCTCTTAACTTATCCAAGAGTTTTTAATGTGTACAAAAATACACCTGAACCTACAGAGAGATGCTCTAAACTAGCATTTTTTCTGAATGTGGAGAGGAGGCTAAGCTGCACCTTAGTGCAGGATAACCACCTGCAGGTTTTACATGTTTCCCTGCTGCAACACCTGATCCACATGACATGTTTGTTATCAAGTTCTGCACAAGCTTCTTGATGACCCGCTGATAGTTTGGCTCAGTCATATTGCAGCAGGTAAACATGTAAAAACCTGCAGGACAGATATCCACAGCTGCTTATCCTCCACTAGTGCATGAGGAAATCTTCTTTTAGGCTTTAAATGATTGTGCGAGCTCAGTACAGCAAATGTATTTCTTTAAAACAAAAAAATTCTCAATATTTTAATTTAGACCCTCGACTAGCAGTTTTAATAACTATTTGTTGCACTACTAAATGAACAATAGCTGTACTTTCTGATAATCGGACCCAGTAAACTGCGTTGTTTACAGTGGATCTGATCCCAGTTTGGTCCCAGTTTAACGTCATCCCGGCAGTCACAGTTTATGGAAACTGTCCAGAAAACATCTCATTCTTCTCCTGAACACATTCAGCAGTCATCTGATGGACTTACATTACTTAAGTACAAATGAAAGACATCAACAAGCTCACGTTTATACCGCTACGGCACTAACTACCTTAGTGCCGTAGCCTGCTGATATAGATGCTAATATCAAGCTGTCATATTACAGTGACTAACCTGTTCAGGTGTGTTTAAGGTGGATGTGGAGGATCCAGCATCTCGGATTTGATACCAAAGACGATGCAGCTTGCTGCTCTCATGTTTGTTCCTTTCATTCAGTTTTTAATGTCCAAAGTTGCAGCGATGCGGCAGCACCAGACCTGCTCACGGTGCTGCTGTTGTTTATTGTGTGCACAGGGGGGGGGGGTGGTCTTGGGAGATGATGGCTGTCAACACGGAATCAGACAGAGATCATAACAAAATGAATAAGTTTTCTTTAGAAAAAAATTGAAAAATAAAAAACTGTCCACGAGTCTGAAACTGTGTTCAAGTCAAGTCTGTGAGTCTCTGGAAAAGCGCTCTCTGTGCTTTCCCTCGGTTTCTTGCACAAACTACTTCAAGGCTGCCCAACTAGTTCTTGTATCCTCGCCCAGCATCAGTTATTTTTAAGTCCTTTATCTGTTAGGACGGCTTCATAAACTTCATCCAACCACGTTGCTCCACTTGAGACTGGGTAAAAATGTGCTAACATGAGCGCTAAAATGGATTGGTCTTATACCACTGGTATATTAGCATGCCCATTTATAGTGTGGGATTATAGGCAACTTTTTTACCACACACCTAACTATATCAAGTGGAGTTTTTTTTTTCCTTTATTCCTTTGCTGCCGCACGCCGGAAATCCGGCATGTTGCCGGAAAACTTTAAGCCCTGGTGATTGTTTAGAAATGTCTTAAAGGCAGTAGGAGAGATGCAAACTCTCTGATGGCATACAGTTGGAGTTAGCGCTTGTGTGGCATCTATGATATATGCATGAGTTTTATGATTTCCTTTCTTTAAGACGCTCTGGTGGAGGGCTTTGTGTAAAATTTCAAAGGGTATTTTAACCGTGACCTTAACTGCATAAACAAGTTCAATGTTAGTCTTAATCTGGATATTGAGCTATTTTCTCAGACCTTTCAGTGTCTCTATAAATCTATACTCTCTTTTGTTCTGTTTTTTGTCTTTTTCAGTGATTAAAAAGACCTGCCAAACTTAAACAATTCCTATACTGCATGGAAAAACCATGAAAAATAACATCCATCTTGGATATAACTGCATTCCTCAGGATTTCCCTCTTTAAGTCAAGTTATTGAGTCTTCAATAATTCAGCAGGATGGTTTTCTCACGTTACTTAGCTCTGTCTGTACTGTGTGAAACCTCACAAGCTCCCTCAAAAATGTCACTAGATTTCAGCATTACTTTATGCTGGAGCATGCATGTTTAAATATTCAAAAATGTGTCCTGAGGTTAGAGGCCTCAGGCTACATTAGCTGCTACTAGCATAACACATGAGGCTCTGACCGAACCGTCATCGGTTGAGATGTGTTGTTGGTAATATGGGGATGCAGCATCTGACAAGGAAGATGAATGTGTAGAGAAGAAAAAGAAAATATCTCTGTTTTTGCTGCAGTGGCTTTGATACTTGAAAGTACCAAAACTGTCAAGGCTGTGTTAGCGTGATTGAAAAAGATAGGATTCCTTATTTCACTCAGGTCTGTTTTTCAGGAACCCATGAAAATTGTCACAGTGTCAAAAAGTTTTTAGGAACACAAATTGAAGTCGATGAAAGCTTTTTCACTGCATAGATTCAAAGAAATACAAGAGGCTCACTGTTTTTTTCTCTATTTGGATGTTTTAAAGGAGTTATATCATGCTTTTTAAATGTTTCAAAAGTCAAATGCCGGCATATGTATACTAAAATGTTGCTCTCACCACTATGACTAATTTTTGTATAATATCAGATTTTTTTATGTCTAATTTCTCACGTGGAAGTAAAATGCATGACTACACTGAACCACACTCGTGGTCTATTGCCAAGGGTCTGGAATGATCTCCTGTTGTCTCTACGTTCGCTGGACTCTAATGATGCTTTTAAGCAACCTTAAAGGAGTAATGAAATAGTATGAAGTATTTCATGTGGAGGGGGTGGGGTTTGGGGGGGGGGGGGATCGTTGGCATGCCAGATTTCCCTTCTCAGTAAAAGGGTTTGGTGCAGTGATATGATCTACCCGGATACCAAGTTGACTTAATTTTGACTGGTTACAACAGCATTTGGCTATAACCTTATTTAGAGAAACTAGGTCAACGTGCCGGTAGCTAGTGGTCGAAATTGTTGTTTGCTAAAGGCTATCTGTTAGCATCATGGGCATTTCAGACAGCAAACTATGTTTATCTGACAAGACATCGTTTAGAAAATAAATAAGCTTGCGGGTAATGACAACGTTGTGGTCACCTCCTTCAGTGTTGCTGCAGAAGTTTCCTTTCCTTTTTCTTTATTTTATCAAAATATGTGTTTAAAAAAGTTTTCTTTTAAATCCATTTGTTCAAAACCCCCTACTAAATTTACCCATGTGCAGGACAGCACTCCGGAAACTGGAGGGTGGATAATGGTGTGCTCTAACTGGAGAATATTAATTACGTAGAATGATAAGCTGCTGTCCGATTCAACCGTTTTTGAACAAAGAAACAAAGCTGACCGCCCATGAACAGAGCCTTTTATACTCGCTCTTGACTTTCACATGACCTCATCAGTGCACAACAGATCATATTATACCCCCAAAACCCCAGAAAAGGGAAATATGTTGTCATGGCACTTTAAGCTAACTTAAAACCCACATGTTTCTCCAAGCGTTTTGACATCGGTAGTGAGAGGCTTGTTTACCACTAAGTTGATTTATGTAAATATTTTTTCAATTTAATTCTATTTTCCATTTATTGTATTTTGTTGTATTTTTACTTATTTTCTTCTGAAACACTTTCTGATTTCCCCTTCTCTGTGAAAGGCACTTTAGAAATAAACTTAACACCAAATCCCTTGGCATGTGGCACCAACTTCATGATGTCACCCCAGAACCAGCATTCCAGCCATAGCAGTTAGCACTGAGCTAGCAGCTAGCTGGTTTTACTTACCAGTGTTGCCTGACCATGAGCTGCTTTATTGTGAAAAAATTTGGATTTCTTCCGAACTCCAGAGCAAAACTTGAGTTACCTGGTAGCCTCCTGTCACAGAGAAAGTCTTTTGATGACTTCAGGCAGGCTTTTTGCTTTTTTTCTCAGAGAGAGAGGACAGGTTTGAGATTCTTCAAGGAAGTGGCTAACCTCCTATGTGACATCACTTAGGAGGTTGAAAATCTTGGCCAGGCTTTTTACAGTGTTGGGAGGAGCTACAGCTTTGAGATATTTATTCAAAAGGAATATTTAGACATGCCTGAATGATGCAAAATAGCACTTTGGAGATGTTTTTGATCAGGAACTAACATTGTAGCGATATAAACACTCCAAAAGTTTTTTATCATTATATAGCTCCTTTAAATATCTCAATTAACCTGTTCTATGCACTCCGAGAACTGCTTTAAATCTAGTCAGTAATGCTGATTACCACGAAAACCAGCTTCTAAAGAAATATATCACTTAAATTTCCTTCACATCGACATTTCTTCTTCACTTTCATTTGTTGCTAGCATGACCCATGGCCACCCAAGTCATCTGACAAGTTAAAAAATGTCCAGTTTAAACACCCGACACTTCTACAGGCAACATAACCTTCTCTTTTTTTGGGTTGATATAATTTGAGAAAAAGTTCTGCCTGGGGGAAGAATGATTTCTTTCAAAATCGCCTTGTGAGCAGTTAGAACCCAGCTGCAATCACTCCTAATACATCAGTCTGGTGTCACACCCACACAATCTCATGTCACACAGAAGATGAAAATGCCATGAGCGAGTGACTGATACCTGCCCAGATCCTCGTAGTGTCTTCTCGCAGGAGGTAGAAGACACACAGCGTATGGCTGCATGAATAATTTCATCCACTGCCACGGTCTTGGGATTCAAACAAGATAAATTGAAAAACAACAAATACTGCCTTCACGTTTTTCCCCCCAATGATTTATTCAGTTTTGTTCAACATTTCAACTCTCTCTCACTCCCAAGGATACCTTCCAGGAGTTCAGACATGGTGGGAGACTTTAATTAATGATGTAGACCTCGCGTGTTTTTCCTTTTTATCTCAGACTCTTCTTTTAAATGTGTATTTCTAATACATACAACTAAAGTCAGACAAAAGGACTTTGTGAGATTTCCCCCCTTTTTTTTTACCTGATAGAAGAGCTAGATCCTGTTCTTAATCCCAAATACATTATACAGACATAGATGCACTCGTGTCACAGGGACGATGAAAGCGCCTCTGCCAGGTGACGGATACCTGCCCAGATTTTGTTAATGGCACCATTCTGATGAAAAATGATCCCGGCAGACAGCTGTAATGCGACTTCATCTTCTGGTAGTGTCATTATGCGCAGCCAGCCACAAATCAAGGCCTTTCCAAGCCCTGATGAGCTGAAAAAAATAGTTCCTGATGAAATACTTATTCATACAGGTAATCATAAATCTGAAGAAAAATGGAGAGGATATGTTTCTGGCTTGCAGTGAGGTTTTCCGTCTGCTTAGGATAGAAAATACTGCTGCTTTTCACACGACATGCTTCATATGAGATCACAGTGGTTATCTTTTAATTCCATGTAGCAACTTTACAGAAAAGCTCAAGTTTCTGTTTTAATTTTAAACAGATTTAAAGGATTTTGGTTACTTTTATCCTTCAAATAACTTTAAATAAGAGAAAGAAGCTCTTGTGTGCTGTATTTAATGACAATATCCACTTTGTTATAAATGCAACAGGGTTTTAAATGCAATAGCATCCATATCCCTTTAAAACTTTAAGCCATTTTTGGTGTTTTTAGCCAGTGTTTTTTTTTTTTTTTTTTTATAAATGCAAAATACCCTTTTAAGCACAGGCAAGATACAGACATTACTTTTTTCAGGACAGCCGCAGTTGTCAAATTATGAAGCTAAAATAATTTGAAATGAATATAGTGATTGATATAACATAAAGGCCGACCAGAAAAAAAAAAAAAAAAATAAACAGTACTTTGTAGAAATAACACAGAGATCAACAGTGACCAAGCCTTTTGTCATCTGCACATCATTCTCTCATGCATTGCCTTTAAGAGGATAAAAATAAAGTAGTAGACTAAATTATCGGTTGCCCCCTTTCCCTCTTTGCAGGACACTGCAAGCTCCAGATACATCTCTAGATCTGGCTAGATTATTAAAGGCCACTTGTTCGGCTTGCTGCCCTGCAGCTGAAGGTAGAAGCATACGAAGCAGAACAAATAGTCTGAGAAACAGCTTTTTTCTGTGGCATATCAGGACAGTAAACTCTAATGTGAGCACATACAATAATACCTCAGTAAAACTAAGTGCACGTATAACCTTCAGTGCAATGTTTAGAGATAGTAAATGGTGTCGTCTGCTTTTATCCATTTTTACACTTTTTACAAGTCAAGGATGCTTTTATAGAGGGTAGAAAAGGTAGAAAAAAGCATGTAGATGTAAAAAACAAAAAAAAGACAGGATATTGATTTAGATTGATAAGTATAAAAAATTGAAAAGTGGTACAGCCCTGGCCTGGGTGCAGGCAAATTAAGCCTGGCATACTCTGTACAATTTTTGGCCGTTTTTAAGCCATTTTCCAGTCGTACAACGTTCGGGCCAACTCTTGGCCCAATCGTGTGTCGTGCAGTGGCGACACATGATTGGCACCTCATGACGAGCTCCCGATAAGAAATTGTGGGTCGCAAGAAAATTAAACCTGCTTGATATTTTGGCCTTAGCTCGAGAGAGAATCGCATGTTGAAATGGTGCCATGGCTAGGCCGAGAACTCCTTGCTTGGAGATTCACATTTTGCATGCGCAAAACAAAAATGAAAGTAAACCGGAGGCAGCATGGCACCCCGGTTTGTCATTTGGACAGAGTTCTCGTTGTAGAACTGACTGATTGTACAGTCCACGTCTGGTAAGCCAATTCCTCGTCCACACATGACGATGTCGCCCTCTTTCTTATGGCGAATTCTTCAAAAAGAGCCCAAATCGCCAAGGCAGCATGTTTTTTTGGTGATAGCGTACTGTTACTGCCGTTGTTGTCGTCTTCTTCTTCTCTGCCTTCTTCCTCTTCTGCTACTACTAGCCTACCTCTATTATTGCATTGCATGTCTGAATTGTTTAATACCCTGGCCTGTCTTTGAAGACATACAGTGTGAGTATGTGAGTAGTCAGATCGCATCCGAGCATTGGTTCGTACAGCGTGAGGACATACATCGAAGGCTGCGAACTTTTGAACTCTGCAGTTGATTCGCACAATTTGAGTTGGGGCTCTGAGCAACGATTGAAAACAGTCTACATAGGTTTACCTAACAATGTATTAATATAACCTAGTTTAGTGTAAGATGAGCTTTAGGTGTTGAAATATACACACTTATCAGTTTCCTAATTTTAAGGTGTGTCAGGTCTTGAGTTGTTAAAAGCATGATTATCTTTCATTGATATTACTGCTTCATGGTTTGCAAACAATCTCCAACCCAATCACACTGATTGCTGCAGCCTGTGCAGCCTTGCTCATACAAATAAAATTGGTTTAAAGAAAAGAAAACAGAATTCACTCTTAGCTCTGTTTCTGCCATATGTTTGAAGGTCAGCTACAGAAAAGTCTTTATTTCTGAATAATATTTCCACAAACAACACAAACATGATTAGACGATCATAATCCCCTGCAGTATATATGAGTCACAATGTGATTTAGATTTTTTTTTCTCCATTCTTAGTAATAAGTTGAACTTAAAATAAAGTTAAGTTCAGCCTTTAGGGTGCTGTCTACATGTTTGACCCAGCCATCACATTAGTTTATGACTTTATTTCAGTGATGATGGCTTGTTAGTTTTTCCTTAGGACTGTATAAAGGTTGTGAACTTATTGGACCAGGAGATACCGCATTGCATTTATAAAAAAAATCTTTTATGTCAGCTTTAATTGAGTCAGTCTCTTTGGACTTACAGATGCTATGCAAGAATCTTCCTTTCAAGTGTCATCTTATCTATGGAGAAGCAGATGCTACAGGGGAACAGCAGGTTTGATGTGCTGCTGTTATCATTAAGACATTGATTTTGGGGGCTACAGTAGGATGGATCACAAACCACAGCTGTAACAGTGAAACATTAACTCAATCAAAAATAAAGAGTAACTCGGCATTTAAGTTACTTTGTGCTGACCATCCAGGCTACATGGTCCAGTTCAATTTAAACAGATAGCTAGCAAGGCTGTAGCTGATAATAAAAGTAAGCTATAGCCTGACAATGTAAAGAAATAAAGCATGTAACCAGACTTATTTTGGGTCCACCATATTCCTATGCCCCATGAGCCCTTGCGTGAAATATGCGAGCAACTTCGATTCGACCGAAACCGGCATTTATTTACATGCTAGATGTTTACACTACTCCACATTTTACAAGCTTTTTAGGTAAACTACGTGGAAACATCAACTGTCACAGCTCAGACAGGACAATGTCACATTCCCTCTGCCTCCTGCAACAGAGGTGTGGGAGGATGATGATGAAGATCTGGCCGAAAATAATAAACAGCAGCCTTTAGCTACTTCTTAGCTCTGTCACACCTGACTGTGAAGCAATGAGCAATCATTAAAGCGCCGAGGCTCATCAGTACCTACATAATAATAATAATCGTGTGCATAATAATAATAATAGTACGTTTAATTTGACCAACGTCTTATCAAAGCACCAAAGGACACTGTACAAAGCGGACAAAACATTAAACGAAAACAATAAGCAGAACACAGAAAACAACATTGGATTGATGTACATGGAATTCGGTGAAATCAGACGTCCGTACGGAGGAGTTTTGAGTCTGGATTTGGAGAGAGGGAAGGAGTCCACTACGGAGATCTGGAGTTCCACAGATGGGGATCAGAGTGTTACAGAGGAATAAGGTTGGTCATGTTTTGTTGAAAGAGGTGAGATACGATCTTATTTACTTTAAGGGACTTGAGGCAAGATTAAGAAACAAAACTTGAGACTGCCGCGACTGGCGCTTTCAGGTAACTGCAGCCACGAGCCAAGCCGTCACGGGAGCGTGCACAAACTGAAGCTATAATGTTGTTTACTCACCTTTTTCTTCGTAGTTCCACTTTTTAGTGTCTTTCACTTGATCTGGATCGTTTGCTGACGGCAGAAGAATCCATAACTATCGCTTACAGCGTTTGAAGTTACCGCGATCGTCTTCTTCCTGTATCAAAACTGCAGATGTAGCATCATTTGACGTCACGTCCGCAGGTCAGCGCAGGAAATTCAGACACCAAATTGCAGCGGCCTGCCTGTTCAAGGCAATGGAGAGAAACGTGGCTGGAAACGTCTTTTTTTGGTATTTAGTGCTTCATCACCCATTAGTATTAAAAAAAAATGGACATGCATGTTTTTTTGTTTTTTTATTCCTGCCTCTAGTCCCTTTTAAAGGCTAAATAAACATCCTGTTCAGGCAGAAATACAACTAGCTACCTACAGTTCTTCACAGACTCTGAGCTCACAGGACAATAGTACTTGTTTGTTTGTTCATTCGACTTAAAGCATTGATGAAATGAAGGAGTTTTACTGCAGATAATGCCTTATATAGTGGCTGCCCCATCTACGCCATTTTACAGGATGCACGCCGAAGGGCGACTCAACGCAATATCTTCCAAAGGACTCAAAGTGATGCAGAAACTTTACAGGTGAGTAAATGCACGTATATACTCCTAGAAATAAGGTCCAGGTTGAAAAAAAAGAAAGTTATCCTTTAACATAAAGATGTTTTACTTCTCATGTCTGTCACCACAGTTGTTACAGTAGTGTGTGAATGTGTGTGTTGGAGACAAAAAACAATTATTTCCTTTCCTAGATGCCACCCCTCAAAGTCTTGCCCATCCTTTGAGAGGGACCCAACTGCAGTCACGGTACGTCGCCATATATCCAATCCACGCCGGAAGTCCTAATCGCTAGTTTCTTTTTCATGTAACTTATTAAAATCTAACCCTACCCCTGACCCTTCTCCTAACCCTAACCACCCGACTACACTATACACATCTGTTTGCAAGCCGCAGATAGTTAAATACTGCCAAGAGTAACTAACTTCCGCATAAGACTTCCTGTATAAATTGGATGTATAGCGGCACCCTTGTCGTTCATTCTAACTGCAGTTAGGTACTCTTGCATCCTTTGGCCACCCCATGCATAAAAGTGTATCTCTGTTATGTAGCGATGTTCAGTGTCGTAGTCCTTGCCACATCATTGGCAACTGGCATTGGCAGTAAAGCCAAGGCTTGAGCAAATGCCCCAGCATTATGCAAGCTTGCTTTCCTTTATCATTTGTAAGAGTTAAGACTGGATATCCAGGTGAGTTCCATGTGAAGCTATTGGTTTTCTGTTTTTTTAGTGTGTACATACTGTTTGGCTACATTTAAGCATTCCATTTGCTTGAGATTTTTGTAAGTCAAAGCAAAGCAATCCTGACAAAGTATCGGTACATGTCCCAGTATGTGATGATTGAACGAAAGGAAAGTGCTTCACTTTGGCCATTAAACTGAATAAAAGCTGAGTCTTTGAAAGGACCAAATTTGAACCCAGAACCTTTTTTTTCCCTAAAAATTATTCATTTCTAAACTTTAGGAAATATTTGATTTTACTGATTAGATCGATAAAAAGGGAACATCACAAAAAACAAACTCATCCTTAATTTCTGCTATGAACAATGCTCACTCAGTCACATCCAGAAGCATGATCATGGATATACAGTGTAAGACCTTGATTGCGGGTTATTGGAGTGCATTCATCCACTTGAATGGAGTCTGTATAATGGTAGGCTATGTGAGGCAGAGTTAAATTGAATAATGGGAGCAAATCAGAGGAAAGAAAATCTCAAAGGCCATTATTTACCAGTCTACTTTTACTCTTGAAGTGATAAGCTGTTGGAATATTCTTGCCAAAAGAACTTGAATTTCTATGGCATAGAAATAAAATCAATGAAAAATATTTACTGCATTATAGGGGTGTAGCAGTATGCCATAATCATGGTTTGGTACGTACCTTGACTTTAGGGTCACAGTTTGGTTCATGTCGGTACAGTCCGGGAAAAAAAAAAAAAAGCAAACTATGAAAATGCTTCTCTTTGGTGTAAAAAGGAGTGACTTTAATAACATTAAAGCTCTCCTCAAAGAGAAAATCCTCCAGTAAATGTTAAAAAAAAATCCTAAAAGAAGATAAAAATGCATACAAAATAAAAAATGTAACCTTTTTTTTAATGTAGATATATGTAACTGATCATAATCCCTTTTGGGTGATGTCCATCTGTCATTAGAATGAAGCAGTGGTTCTCAAACTTTTTTACAGGGCCCCCTTTTCATTAAAAAATATGTCAAGCCCCCCGTCCCACCACTGCTTCCGCATGCACCCAAACATTTACCATAAGATACATTAAAAAATGCACTGCATTTGGGGTGGGCAATGCCTTTTGAGTCATCATCATTTGTTCACTGGTACTGTAAAGAATATGGCCCCCCCTGACAGAGCCCTGAGCCCCCCTGGGGGGCCCGCCCCCCAGTTTGAGAACCACTGGAATGAAGTAAGTTTCATACAACTTGCAAATTCACATTTTTTTTTAGAAATTTTGAATTGATGAATCATAAATTTGTCATACCTTTGGCTGGGTTTAATAAATGATCTATTATCACAGGTGGAATATTGTCTAATAAGGATTATCTGCCAATCAGGATAGTTGTTATAACAGACAATTCATATCCAGACAGACGTGTGAAGATTTTTATCATTTATTTGTTAGTGATGAGTAAGAACGGTGTAAGGTCGGGAATGAGTTTTCAGTGAGAACGCTTCTTTTCCGTGTGGACGGAGCTGAAGGGGTAACAGATTTCGACACAAGGCCGGATTACTGCTTTCGTCTTCATCCATTTACAAACCTCACTGGAAAGCTGAAATGCTCCCAAATAGGAGATTTTAACAATGGAGGAGCGTTTTTGAGATCTGGATTCTTCTTAAAGCTCCCGCTAGCCAGAAGCTGGGCTGCACCTTCTGGTTTTCTTGATGGAGGAAGCGCGTATGGCCACAGTGTAGCACAGTTACTCTTCATACTTTGGTATGCCTCTGTTCCTAAAAATCTGAACACAAATGCTGTGATACCCCTTCTGCATTGCCAGTGCTACTGACTGAGCATGATGAGTCATCTTAACCTTTATTACAGCAAGGCGAGTGTCACACTCTTCTTTAAAAAAAATCAAAAATGGAAATGCAGACATTCAAATATGTCACCCTGTATTGACTACACCTTCCTCCAAATTGTCATCATGTTTGACATTGCTTTTTTTTTTCCTTTTTCTTTTTCAAATCAACTTATTTTCAGAAGTGCCAGGAAAGAGGCAACAGCTTTAAAAAGTGACATCACATAAATGGAGATTAATTATATTCAATCAATGTTTGAAAAAGGGGACTTCTGTGCTTCAGTCATTAGGTGTTCAAGGACATAATATCTACAAAGGATGATTCATTCCTGAAGAAAAGCAGCGACACAATGAAAAACTTTTAAAAAGGTGTCCCCCCCCCACCCCCCAACACACACACCATCTTAGCAATTAAAAAAAAAGTTATATTGTGTCTTTTGTGCCACAGCTTTACAGCTCAGAGAATGAAGGAGAAAGTTCCTGATGAAGTTCTGTTCGACCACAGCAGGAGTTTTAAATGTGTTATATTGTGTGTTTGAGTGGCAACAATTCCATCTTGGAAATTGTCCCCCTTGGAGAATCAGAGGGGGGGGGGGGGGAACCACTTGGAGAGACGAATGCTGCAAGGGTGTTGCAACATGGCAAGCCGAAGAAGAGAACACAAGGTTGTTTGGTTCAACAGGGCAGTGCAAAAAGGAATCGATGATTTGCCGGTTGGTGTGCTACAACTGGAGATCGGGATTAAAGGTGTCCTGGAGGGAGGTGGCAACTTCTGAGAAATTTATATGGGTCTATCTCCATGTGGGGAGGAATTCTGGGGAAACACACAGGAGGAAAAGCCAGGGGTCATGAACACAGTGTGCTGCACTGCTGAGACTCTGGAGAGAACGAGCTGAAGTAGACAACAAAAAGTGTGCCTTTTTAGTATCGGGGAATGATCTATAAGTTGTTGAAACTAACAGCTTGTCTCTGCATCAAAGCAGCACACACATGATATTCATCAACAAACTCTA
The DNA here is from genome assembly GCA_023101725.1 of Atherinomorus stipes. NCBI lineage: Eukaryota > Metazoa > Chordata > Actinopteri > Atheriniformes > Atherinidae > Atherinomorus > Atherinomorus stipes. The sequence continues at coordinate 371,524 of JALJCO010004757.1, forward strand.
ACAAACATATTTTTTTCTAAATTTTTCTTAGACTTTGTAAATATCAGTTATTACAGGCTGTCTCACACTGAAATCCATTTTCTTATACCCATCAATATTAATAATGACCATCATAGTTTGTAAAGCAACATCATGTAAAGCCTCTTGACATAAGAGTCACAGTTTTAGGGGTGGAAATGTACCACTACTGTATTTTACAGACTGCAATATATTCAGGTCACAGCTGCTTTCTTGCTTTACAGAGCTTAAACCAAAGGACGTGTGATGTCACTTAAAGGGGCAGCATAGATATACACTGAATAGATGTACACCTACAGATCAGGCCGCTCATTTTTACCCATGCGGAATTTTACCGATCCAGGATTTTTTTTTTTTTATATCTTAGCCGATCCCAACCTGAAGATCGGATCGGTGCATCCCTAGTTTCCATTACACTTTAAAAAAAAAAAAAAAAAAAGCAATATCTTCAATTTCAAAAAATTACAAATGCGATTTGCAGGTGTTTCCATTGAATTGACATACGGTGTAATTTTTGTAAAATCCTGTACACTTTGACTTTACTTATAGGAGGATGGAAATATAAACATTTGTGTTTTAGAGCTGCTGCTGCTGCTCCTCATCAGGAGATGAAAGCAGTGGATGATCATTTAGAAGTAAAGTCTGTATGTATGGAGCCTCTGATCACATCGGCAGGAAAAAAAAAATCACTCGTGGCGACTTCAAGAACAGACGACCAGAATGTAACACAATTAAGAAGGAATAACTGTGTTTTTCCCCACTGTCACGCCTGATGGCGTGTAAATGCAAAAAAAACGTGTTTCCATTACACTTATGGGAAAATGCTTTATCGAAACGTCTGAAAATCTGCCTCATGAAAGCGTAAAAACTTTTTTTGCATTATCCGAGTGTGTTTTTTTTTTTTTTTTTTTTTTAAATGTCGGTGTTTTCATTTGCAGTTTTCAATTGGGATATTTAGATTTTGCAAAATTCCAGGTGAAATGGAAACCCAGCTCCTGACTGCTTAAGGCAGTTTAGCTTGACATCAAGCTCTGCACAATTACCTCTTGATTGGAGTCTGGTGTTTTGCAGCACCTGCAGGATTCCGGCCCTCTAGGACTATAGTTGCCCACCCATGGTGTAGCATGTAAAAAACAGCTAATCCAGGAATTTAGATTTTCAAAAAAGGGGAGCAAAAACCTTCAAAAGTAGTGTTTTATCTTGAATAATGTCCAATTTAAGGTTTCAAGGCTGCAAAAGCCAAAGTAATGATGACGTAATTGGTACAGTGGGTACGAAAAGTATTCAGACCCCTTTAAACTTTTCACTTTTTATTTTATTGCAGTCATTTGCCAAAATCAAAGTTCATTTTATTTCTCATTCTTGTACACTCAGCACCCCATCTTGACAGAAAAAAACAGAAATGTAGAAATTTTTGTAAATTTATTAAAAAAGAAAAACTGAAATATCACATGGTCATATTCAGAGCCTTTGCTCAGTACTGAGTAGAAGCATCTTTTGAGCTCGTACAGCCATGAGTCTTCTTGGGAATGATGCAACAAGTGTTCCACACCTGGATTTGGGATCTTCTGCGTTCTTCCTTACAGATCCTTTTGGTGAACGGTGGTGTTCAGCCATTTTCAGGTCTCTCCAGAGATGCTCAGTTGGGTTTAGGTCATGGCTCTGGCTGGGTCAGTCCAGAATGGTCCAGAGTTGTTCTGAAGCCGCTCCTTTGTTATTTCAGCTGTGTGCTGAGGGTCATTGTCTTGTTGGAAGGTGAACCTTCGGCCCAGTCTCAGGTCCTGAACTCTGGAAGAGGTTTTTTTCCAGGATCTCTGTACTTGGCCACATTCATCTTTCCTTCAACTGCAACCAGTCGTCCTGTCCCTGCAGCTGAAAAACACCCCCATAGCATGATGCTGCCACCACGTTTCACTGTTGGGATGGTATTGTGCAGGTGATGAGCAGTGCCTGGTTTTCTCCACACATACCGCTTTAGAAATAACTCCAAAAAGTTCAATCTCAGTCTCATCAGACCAGAGAATCTTATTTTTCCCAGTCTGGGAGTCTTTCATGAGGCAACATGTTTTTTTGGCAAACTATGAGGGCTTTCATATGTCTTGCACCGACTGTACCATAAAGCCCCGACTGGTGGAGGCTGCAGTGATCGTTGACTTTGTGGAACTTTCTCCATCTCCCGACTGCATCTCTGGAGCTCAGCCACAGTGATCTTTGGCTTCTTCTTTACCTCTCTCACCAAGGCTCTTCTCCCACAATTGCTCAGTTTGGCTGGACGGCCGGGTCTAGGAAGAGTTCTGGTCAGCCCAAACTTCTGCCATTTAAGGACTATAGAGGCCATCGTGCTCTAAGGAACCTTTCGTGCTGCAGAAATTTTTTTTGCAACCTCTTCCAGATCTGTGCCTCACCACAATACTGTCTCTGAGCTCCTTGGACAGTTACTTCGATTTCATTTGCTCTGACATGCACTGTGTGAGCTGTAAGGTCTTATATAGACATGTGTGTGCCTTTCCTAATCAAGTCCAATCAGTTTAATAATTAAACACAACTGGACTCCAATGAAGGAGTAGAACCATCTCAAGGAGGATCAGAAGCAATGGACAGCCTGTGAGTTAAATATGAGTGTCACTGCAAAGGGTCTGAATACTTATGACCAAGCGATATTTCAGTTTTTCTTTTTTAATAACTTTGCAAAAATGTTCACATTTCTAGTTTTTTCTGTCAAGATGGGGTGCTGAGTGTACACTAATGAGATTTTTTTTTTTTTTTTTTGGCTGCAATGAAACAAAAAGTGAAAAGTTTAAAGAGGTCTGAGTACTTTACGTACCAACTGTACATTTGGAGAAATCCAAGCTTTCGTTCTGTGAAGACAGCTGACTCACAATGGCAGGATTTTCTCAACAGGTTGATTGGAATTGAAAACATAATTTATGATGAATGGAAATTTAAATATATGACAAGAAATTAATTGCATTCTTCTGAATGATACTCTGAAACTCCTGCATTCATTGAGAGATTTTTGCAGTTGTGTGTGGTTGTGTTTGGAGAAGCTTGGCCTACAAGGTAGAATTATGCCTTCCAACATGTGGTCACCTTCTGAGCAGAGCACAACCATGAACAGACATGACGGGACAGGACATGACGGGAATATTTAAATTGTAATCATGCTTCCACATGCCAATACATCCCCAGAATAAATTCGTGACAAATGGAATTTATTTCTTAGGTTTTTCTTTTTACATTCAATAGTCAGCTTTGCATCCAATTCAGCTGCAGTCATTAGTAACTTAAGCTTCACTGAACACACCTCTGTCAAAACAGTACAATTGCAAATTCAAATTATGAATGAAATACCCCATAAGAAGCTGAAAACAACTTATATTACACTCAGAGCATCACATTTGGTATGCAAAGATAAATAAATTACCTGAAAGGAAAAAGCAGGCATTCTACCTGGAAGATGCACCCCGCGTTTATTGCAATTTCTTTACAGCTATAATGAAATTGCTACAAGTTAGCTTGAAATGGAAAGGGAAGAGAAGACTTAAAAAATTCTCTCTGTTAAACATACGCCTTAAAACACAGTCAGAGCTTGCAAATTAAATTCTTTATGAGAGGCTTAGTAAAATCCTTCTGCCATCTTTGCTGTAAATTAAAACATAACCTTTGAATAAAGTCTGACCTCTCAAAAGCTCCCTGTCGGAGAACAGATCATTTCTAACAATTGGAACATTAAGTAGTCGATCTAGTGATGAAACCAAACTCAAAACCTCCCCGTTATGTGAGTGAGTCTCCTTTCAAATCTCATCCTGTGACTCATATTGTCCCAGTTTTGATTCATTTGGTCATATGACAGTCATATGACACAGATCTGATGATGCCTGAGTGCGAAGCAGAAAAACCTGTAATGTTTTTCATCTCCTTTCTTCCAATCTTGATCAAATATAATGATAAAAAAATATGATGGTACGCTTTAATTTTTTTTTTCATATGAATGAAATCATTATACATGTGATCTAAAGGCCTCTGACCCACATGCAAGATGTATTTAAACACTGACCAGAATTCATCTAGGTTGCCATGGCGATAGGGGGGAAAAAAAAAAATCATACTGTACCGAACATCATTCACATGAGACGACTGTCACATTTTCAGTGCCTGCAGCAGCTTGGCTTAATTCCCAGAACCCTGCTTCTCTGCATAGAGGTGGAAGCAAAACACAGGCATCTAAGACTAGACCAAAATGTCGCCACTGTCTCTAACGGGCGCCACATCTTCTAATGAAGTCATTTTCAGCTGGTTATACAAGCCGTGCATATATTAAATGTAAAGGCTTTTGGTTGAAGGCAAAGTGTGTTAATCTTATTTCACTCCAGTCTGTTCTTGTTTTTTCTTGTCAAAAAACCCCTCATGTTTATGTGAGGCAACACTCAGACGTGCACACACACCAGTGCGTTTGGGATCTTACAGCATCCCCCCACTGACCCCGTTGCTTCAGGGATGACAAATTGCCCACAACTTGCCGAGTCACGTGACCTCAGCTGTGATGGCGAGGCGGCGCCTCTGACAGGCCCTGCGCAAATACTGACGGCACAGATGTCATGTCGTATTGACCAACATTCGGTGCTGGCATTTGGCTGGCCATACATGTGTGTGCGTTGGTGCGTGAGAGAACGGGAAAGTGGTATAGCGTTTATCAGTGACCTCCCTTATGGATTTATCTCATTTGGACTGTGAAGGAAGACCCTGACAGATATTAAAAAGATGCTTTCAGTTACTCCTAAAAAGCTCAGAATTTTACCACTCCATCTCTTTTACTACCACAAACATTGAAGTGCATCTTGCAGGTTAACAACCTCAGTGACTAGAGATAGAATTTTGATGTATGTCAAGAAGTTAAAGCCAGTATCACATCATGAGATCCTAAACTCTGCTTGACAAGGCAATTTTTTTTTCTACCTCCAGTCCGAATTGACATGCACAAATAATTTAAAGGTTGAATATGGAACATTTTTATCAAAAGCTATATTTTTAAATAAAAAACATAAAGGATACTTCCACTAGGCATTTTGGAGGGGTGCAGAAGGAAAGTACAGCATTTCCTTTGAAAATGATATTTAGCCTGAAAATAAATATAAAATTATGGCAATGACGTTATATTTACATCTACAAGCCAATACAGGCCGCCATTGCAGGTTTCCAGATACAATCTCTATGTGGCAAAAGTATGTTGGGCTGATAATTAAAATAAGTTTTTAATCTTAATTTTGTTGAATTTCTTCATTAATATAATTTGTTGTTGTTTTAGTATGTCTTTCCAGTACTTCTGTTCTCAAGTTTTACTTGCATCTAATATTGCCCTTACACTGTACAATCATGTGGTTTTCTTTAAAGGGACCAAAAATATCGGTATCGATATCAGTATCGATGAAAAAGTACCATAAATTACTGGTGTCATATTGACATAAGAAATTTCGGTCGTCCACTTTTACTAATAGGGGATTATCACGCTTACCGGAAGTTCCCGGATTTTGACACTTCCTCTTCCGGGCCATGTTAACGACAGCCGTTCCTGCTCTGTTATACTGTTTAAATCGGATAAACTCCAAACATACTTAAGTTTTCATTCCAGACTGAAGTGATACTGGATCAAAAGCTGGATCAAAGCGATCGATTCGCCGCGGTGAAGGGACGAACTTTATAATAAAACACACGTTTGTTTGTCGCCGGTGGGGCACAACACCGGCACTTCACAGCATGCTAGCATTAGCCAGCTAGCGTTTACTGACGTGCTTAACATTGTGCGTCTTAAAACACAGAAACATCTGAAAATCGGGTCTGTACCTCCCCGTTTCCAGTGGAACAACTGGGGACTGCCAAGAAAGGAGACGTTTTCAGATGCTTGTGTGTTTTCAGCCGCACAAAGTTAGGCACGTCATCAAGCTGGCTAATGCTAACTTGCTAACAATAGTCCGCCAGCTACTACTCTGTTAAACTTTGTAAATCGGATAAACGCCAATGCCAAGTTTTCATTCCAGACTGAAGTGATGCTAAGGAAGAAGTGGATCACAAAACGACCGATTCGCCGCGGTGAAGGACCGAACTTTATAATAAAACGACACACATTTGTTTGTGGCCGGCAGACTGCGCAGTCGTGTTAGCAGGTTAGCATTAGCCACCTCGATAACGTGCCTAACTTTGTGCGGCTGAAAACACACAAGCATCTGAAAGCGTCTCCTTTCTTGGCAGTCCCCAGTTGTTCCACTGGAAACGGGGAGGTACAGACCCGATTTTCAGATGTTTGTGTGTTTTAAAGTTGTACTTCCATGGTCATTTCATTAATATTTCTGTGTTTTCCATTATTATTGAATGCATTCTGCATCGTTTCTGTTTAAAAAAACCTTCTGGTTGCTTAGTATCCAGCTGTATTTGTATACTAGAAGAGAGGCTTGTGGTCCAACGGCAGGCTTTTCCGGGTCCTTCTCATGAATTTCCATCTGATTGGCTGGCTCCCGTCAGTGTATGAAGGAAGCTCCGCCCTCCGCTCTTATTTCGCTACAGACAGGAAATAGAGCCGACAGACAAGTTTGTTCCGGAAACGGAACGGCTGTCATTAACATGGCCCGGAAGAGGAAGTGTCAAAATCTGGGAACTTCCGGTAAGCGTGATAATCCCCTATTACCCGCTGTTTGACAGTCGTGAGTGACAGCTCTTTTGACTAGTCACGGTCCATGAATAAAGTGACTGCTCACCCTTGTTTTTTTATTACACGGGTGATGCTTTTGTGATTTATTGCAAAATAACTGAGTCATCATGGAGCACATTAGCAATGTCTTACAACTATGTTTGCTTAGACCAGGTATGATTTTTTTTTCCTTCTCTGAAGCTGCTAGCTCACTTAGTTTTTGTTGCTGTGTGATGAAACAAACATCTTTGTGGTTGGAAGAGTTTGTGCAAGTGATAATCATGCATTATTCATGTTCAAGAAACATTTAAAGGTTGAATATGGAATACGGACAGAACAGCGACATCACGTGTGTCTAGGTTGTAGTTGCAACAGCAGAAAAACAACTCCAGCCGCTGGGATGCCAGGCTCACTGCCGATACGCAAGTGACCAACAGTCTGCAGCATCTCCAACAAGTAACACAGAGGAGTTTATAACTGACAGCTAACGTTAGCCACGTTAGCAAACAAGCTAGCTTACCGATCCAGGACGAAAGTCGCCATTTCCGTGTTTTACTCCGTGGAAAACATTTATGTGGGTCCATTTAGTGAAGTCTTCACCAAAATTTACTCCAGGTTTTGCTCTTCTCAGGTCACTCCTCCTCAGAAACAGATAAAAATATCTCCAGGGCTCTGAAGCAGCTGCTTCACTCGTCATCTCTACGTTTTTCCCCTGTACAAGTCTGACTATGACCGAATTATTGTTTCCACACAGAGATCGTATTTGGCAACCCGCAATGGCGGCGTGTATTGGCTTATAGATGTAAATAAAATGCCATTATCGAACCCGTAAAAATTTATTTTATAATTATTTTTAGGATAAATATAATTTTTCTGGGAAATGTTGTACTTTCATTCTGTACACCCCCAAACAACCTGTGGAGGTATTATTTTTTAAAAAATATACCTTTTAATAAAAATGTTGCATATTCAACCTTTAACTGAAAACATTTGTACAATTCCACCATCATCATGTGTACATTTTCAGTAGAGATACCACAAACAGGAAGTCACATTTGAAATCCGTCACTTCTTCGACAGTAAGCACTCCAATTTAAACATTTACTGACATAAACGGGACCATGTAGGTTTAACATCTTTTATGTACATTTTTATGCTGCGTTGCCATCAACATTTCAGATGCATCATAAAACAGACTTCATAAGTCACTAAAGATTGTGCACATGAGAGGGTTTTTTGCCACCAAAAGAACCAACAACAAACCCATAAAAAGATGCTTTGAGGTAAAAAGGATCTTCTATCTGTATCAGCTGTATTCAAGTTAAGAGCATTTGCTACAAAAGGGATAAATCAAACTTTTCAGTACGGAGAAGGAGCTGTCGACTTCAAGAAACAAAAAGGATCAACAGAGTATTTTCTTTAATCTTTCGTTCCTGGATACATCACTTGTGTCAGCAAATATCAAGCGACTGTTGGAGAACATTGGTCTGTATGAACTCTCTACTTTGAAGGTGTGTTCAAACTATAGGGGGAAACTTTTCAGGGATTACAAGCTCAAAATGGAAAAAAAAAATAAGAAAAGTGTGGAAAATTAAAGAGCAATACATGAAATCCTCTCTTGTTTAGCACAGCAACTTCAATGTCACATGCCTTGGGCATTGCTTTGGTGGAACACTTATTCTCCAATGCAAGCAGCATGCTCCTGTACAACAAAACGGTAAAAGAAAAAGGAAAAATAGAAAGCCACAAAAACCCAAGCCTTGGAGGGAAAAAAGGAACGAAGACATGAGAGGGAAGATGGGCTTGTCTTGGTGAATGTTTGGTCCTGAAGCAACTTTAACTCGGAAGCTACAGTAAACTATTATAAAGTGAAGAGGCTTTATTTTAGGAAAAGCTAAAGTTTTATTAGGAGTGTGCTCGCTGCTCGGAGTAGGGCTTCACTTTCCACCTCCAAGTTAGAGGTTTTATTTCATTTGTTTACATGACCATGTCTCATTGGATGATTGCGCCTGATTGAGGCTGCAATTAACTATTCTGATTGTCGATTAGTCTAAGCAGATTATAAATTTAACAATTCTTAAATTGCTGTAAGTGGGTGTGGCAAGAAAAAAAATAGGCGTAGCCTACATTAATCAAATACTTTTAGTATTTTTCTAAGCATAGTAACGTTTTGACGCATGCCATATTAAAAATCCCAATAGACCTTTTTCACAAAAACCGGAAGTATGTAATGGTTGAGAAGCTTGTCTTCCTGTGAGGGCCAGACTTCAGTCAAACGTCAAAAATTGATCATGTTTCCACTCTGGATATAACATTTTATCCCGTTTACTCAACGATGCCTCGATTTTAAGAACCAGAAGTTTTGCCTGCATTGTTTCGATCATGTGACCAACGATGCATCGTTTGTCATCTGTACGTGTTGAGCTGCTCACAGGATTTTAAAGAGAGGGAGTTTGGTAAGATACCAAGCTTTAAATGTAATTTAATCACGTCCAAAACCGAATGTTTTTAGAAGAGGTTTTGATAGCAATTATTCATCATTTCTAATATCAGAAAGCATCAGATTAGAATGAAATTTGCAGAGCTGCTCTGATAACATTGGCAGCAGATAAAGCGTGACCATGCAGGTGTTATTAATGCGTCCAGTACGTGCATAATGTCCGCGAATTAACGTATCAATGTAAAAAATTAACGCCTCGGCTCAAATAATGCCTTTTCTTTTTTCTTTAAGATTACACGTATAGGTTTGGTCAAACTTCCCTGATCACTTTGATTTCAAAGTTATTGCTTTTAAATGATCGTGAATAAGGATCACAGATGGTAGAATATCGTAACGTGTTTGACTGCAAGAGATCGCAGGATATCGCAGTTCATTCCGAATTTGAAATAAAATTTAATTATAATTCTGTATGTTTGGTGGCTTTTGTTTAACATGCTTCTGTTGTAGCTTTGAGAAACATACATGTGTTATTCTACCGCTGTGGGCACCAATGTTCTCATGTATATTATGAGAAGCTGAGACGAGGCAGTCTGGGTCCAGCGATCTTTTACTAGACCCGAACTGCCTTGTCTCAGCCTCTCATTATAACATATGAGAACATTAATCCACGGCTACAAAGCAGCACCATGCGCTGCTGTTCAACACAGTCCACCATGAAGATCCCACAGATGACAGCAGCCAGGACTTCACACAACACAGTTAAACTATCTCCATATCTATTTGACATTATCTTATTGACAGAAGCTTACACTCTTAAAAATAGAGATACGAGACAGGAACATTTCTGTACCTGTAGGTGATTTTTTTACAAATGTTCTCTCAAAAGTACAATATTGGTCTTAATGAGGCCAGAAGTGTATTAAACTATGAAAAAGGGTCCAAAGTGATATTAAGTTCACATTTGTACCATTTCAACCCTAAGGGTACCTGCAGCATTGAAAAATGTGCGTAGCTTGTACAATAACTATAATTAGCAGTACTTCTAAACAGTAGTATAATTATTATGATTTTCATGACTATCATAGTAATCATATTAATAATTATATGAATATATGTTTTGACCTAATATTTATATAATAATTACTCATTTATTATTAACATCTTTGATTGTTGTCAAAATCTCTTTATAGACTTTTATTAATTATTTTTAATTGATTTATTTAATTGTTTATTTATTAACTGGTTGATAAGGTGCAAAAATGGACCAGGACTGAAGGGTACAGAAATGTCTTTCAAAAATAAAAACACCCTCAGTGACAATCGTTTGTACCCCTTTTAAGTACAAACTGGTACCTCTATTTTTGAGTGTGTAGCATGGAGGTGGTTTGATGGTGATCCGAATCCACTAAAAACACTTAAAACTCCTTATTTATGAAGTTTCTAAAATCTGTAAAGCCCTACATTTAGGTCTTTTTTTTTTTTTTACCTTCGTGTTGTCCAGAAGTAAAGCTGTTTAGCTGCAATTTTAAAAGTCTGAATTTGGCATTTTCTCAGATAGAGAAGCCATTTTTCAGTATGCAGAATTCTGACAGTTTTCCATCCTTACATTAAGAGGATTCTGCCGAATGACTGTCTGATGAATCACACGTTAAAGCTCTTTGTCACCGCAAAGTGTTGCAAACATCAACTTGTGTTATCTTCCGACACATCTTCAAGTCTGATGTGCTTCCTCTTCAAATGTTCGAGCATTGCAGATGTACTTTTGTGGTACACAAGGTCGACTTTGCAAGTACTTACAAGTACTTACTTTATCCACTAAGTTTAATATGAAGAAAGAAGAGTCATCCGCATAGAAACGTTATGTATCCCAATAATACTGCCCCAAAAAAGCACAGAAGAACAAAGATTAAAACTTGTCCAGATCATATTGTATTTTTTTTTTCTTGTTTAGTAAGAAAAGCTTCACTGCTGTTTAATTTGGATCTGCTATCAAGAATTTGTAGCCAACTTGACAGTTTGATCCAAACACGGAAAAATTGCTTTTGTATCTAAAAATTAATAAAACACGAAGTCTTAATCATCTGTGCCTTGTAAAAGTATTGTCTATAGTTTCCCTTCTCTTTCTCTTCTCTCTATATTTGGATTGATTTGTAATCATAAGTATTGATTCTGTTCTCAAAATATGGCACGTATGTCCATTATATTGTCAGTGGAGTCTGTTTGCATGTAGGCCAGTTATAACTTCCAGAACCAGTCACAAAACATCACGTGAAATCTGTTCACACATAGCCACAGTCAAGAAAGAAAATGTTCATGCAAATTTTATAGCATATACAGTCTTTTATTGATGAATAAACCTCAAAGCTACTCGTAGGAGAGATGTTAAAGATAAGAATGTGGGCAGAGAAAGGCACCGTTCCTGTTATTATCTAATGTGAGAAAGATGTATTTCAGTTTAAGATAAAAGCCTGTTCAATGGTTCGGTCTTCACCCCAGAACATTGCATAGCTCCAACTGATCAAAGTCTCAATGATATTTTAAAATAGTTTAAATTTACTTTTAAAAGGGAGGCTTTAGACATCAAAGCTGACAAGAAGCTTTAGGACATATGTTTGAAAACCATGTGCACAGAACATGCTTTGATTCCTTGAGGTATATTGTTGCAAATATGTTCATCTCTGTTTTCTTCTTTTTTTCTCTCTATACCATCTGTCTACCTGAACTGAGCATGTGTTCATTTGCATTCCCACAGTGTCATAAAAAAAAAGCCAGACACACACATACGAAGGCTCTCCATCTCTGCCCTCTCACACAGGCGCACCCACCTTGAAGGAACCTTGTTATCTGCACAGTGCACATTGTCATTGCATACCCAATACATCATTTGCTTTGCACACACCAAGATACCATTGCCCTACTTCATAAAGTGAAGGCAGGGCAGCATTCACTTGAGGGCACATGAATCAGTATTGACTAAGATATGGTGCTCATCACAGGCCTACTTACATCCTGTACTGAACGTAATCCAATCCCGGCATTCATCAGTAATCGGAAGTAACATCTGCTTCAGATTAAAAAAAGAATGAGGAAAAATAGCAAAAAAAAACAAACTTTTATTTTACTTCAGTAACTGCTCTGGTAGTGGTCATAGTTGGAGGAATGCACATCCAGTGAATGTGACAAGTCAAAGATGTTAACAGCAATGTAGACACCTACCTTAGGTGGAAACCCCACTTTACTAAAGTATCTGAACAATTATTCCGTCGGTCACTATGAAATTTGCTACAGACATCCATGGTGGCCAGATATTGAGGGCAGGTTTAAATGGACAGCTTGTTCATGCTGGCAGCTATGGGGTTGATAGATCATGCTAGCATTGGCATGATCCATCTGCAGCATTTTTATGTTGCTGTTCTCATCTTAGAGAGTATCTGGGCACAATAACACCTAAAAAGTGTAAATGTGGTGATGGATGTGGCTCTGCATGGTCAAAAATTCAAGAAATTCCCGATATTCAGGGTGCATTCTCTCCAATCCTTTTTGATTATCTCTAGTTCCTTCGCTTAGAAAAGCTGGTTTGTTTGGGTTTGGTGTTTCACTTCTCATGAACCAAATGCAGATGTAGGACTATGACTATGACCATCAACCAGTACATGATAGGGGTGTAATAGTACATCGATCTATATCGATACATTGATATAGATTAATGTATCAATCTTAAATCGATCCAAAAACCCAATATCAACCAAAAATTGATGTCAAACCCACTTTTATTATGAAAATGGCTTTATATTGAAGGTCCTGTGACACATTTTCACAACAAAATACATATTCATATTTGTTTAATGGATAGATATGACACTGGGGAATTGTACTGTACTGCAAAGCATACAGTTATGTCAAGAAACACTAACCTTGTTTAATACTTGTAATATTGTTTAATATCGATCGGTGGATTCTTAAATCAAATTGAAATTGTATCGTGACTGAATTTGAGATATTGGCAGACATCTAATCCCCTACTTTATTAATATATCGTATTGTGCTCAAACTGGTCATTTACAGCTCTAGTACATGAGTAAATTTCCGAGTTTATTGTATTGTTTTCTCCTTCAGTAATTAATGATGCAGCACCGTCTCGGTAATGTGGAAAATATGTTATTCAGAAGATTAATATCTGACTAAGTGCAGTGTGAAAGCAAACTTGGAGTTGCTAAATGTTGCAACCCCCAAATATACCAGGTTCTCAATTGTACCAAGTTTTCATTTTTATGTGTTTAGATAACCAAAGATAAACTTTTTTACAAGAACTTTTTAAATTTTTTTATCTGGTTGTTTAGTTTAACAGTTAAAATGAGAAATATGATTGTAGCTCACTTTCACAGAGTCATGTATAAGCTACAAGCAACCACAGCTCTAAAAGTAGTTCTTCTTTTGACATTTGTCTTTATTTGACAATCACATACAGTGAATGTATCAGGGGCAAATTTATAGTCAGTGTCTTGCCTAGGGACATTCTAACATACAGAAAAGCTAAGCTGCTGAAGGGCTTACCACTTTTCCCACTGAGACACAGTCGCTTCACTTTATAACTGGCATATCAAAGATTATAAAATTACAGTTGGAGTCTGTGGTGAAGTGGATATATTCCACTCCCCAAAAACAGGTGATGCTGTATATCACCTCAAACTTAATTTGACAGGTATGTATACTGCTGTGTTATGTATGGAACGTATAATGTATTAATATTCTCAAACGCAGCTTTATTTATGTAATGTCTGAAATGCATGTGTTCCAGGCTCCCCCCCCCTCTCTCCCCAAGAGAGTCTACTGTACAGTCATCACTATATAATGAGTAAGTGATTAAATGAGCACATCCTTAGTCAGGACACTGTTATTCCTTTTTAATAATTTCTGGGAGCAAATAAAATGATTGTCTCGTCCAGTTACATATTGAGAGTTCTGTTGAAAAAAAGAACTTGAGCAATCATAGTGCAGAGAAAAATCTTCCCGACGAGAGATTTTTTTTGCTACTGAAAGTGAAATCAGCTTTTTAGAAAGATCTTTTGAGTGGGGAAAACACTGATTTAAATTATCAAAAGATCTTTTTCTTGGGTGGTGAGGGCTCACAATGTGATTTAAACCATTTTGGAAAGTCTATCTGAAGCTTCATCTATGCTCTGTGCCAAATATACATTTGGATAGAACCTTCGGTCTGTCATTTGCATCATTTACATGTGTAATTTGGACTGTTTTCAGAGAGCTTACAGTAGGGGTGGGCTATACCCAAATTTTTCCTGCCAATACAATCGCATTAGATAATGGCACTTTTTCATCAATGCTAATAATGATATAGATACTTTTAGTCCCCTAATGGAAAATGGAAACAAACACATGATTGTACAGTGTCAACGAGGGAATATGAAATATAAATCAAACTCAAAAATATAAGTACAGGAAAAAAATGCCTGTAAAACAATAATTAATTACACTGATTTGTAAATTAAACAGAAATAAGATTAAAAATAAAACTTTGTAAAATTATAAAATAATTCAATTACAGATATAATATGTTGTGGTAATATTATAAATATGATAAAACATAATGCAAAATAACTTTCATTAAACCATTTGAGATATCAAAACAAAGCATTTCATTGCTGACAGTTGCACTGTCATCATGATATCACGACATTTAATAGGTAGCCATAATCATGGGACACTGAAGCAATAATCTGTAGCTGGGTTTTGCAAATAATTTGTTTGCCTACAACCCTGAGAAGTGAAAACAAATTACATGTTTTGCATCATTACAGGGGTATCTAAATATTCGAAAATGTATCGATTTCAATGTTGCCTAGTAGGGCTGGGAAAAGATATCGATACACTGAAATATCACAATATTTTCACATGCAGATTTCATATTGATATCTAAAAATGGGATATTGATCTATTTTACCATCAAAATCTCGTGAGATTTTATCGTTCTCTTTCAAAATCTCGCGAGATTTCACGAAAACCTAAGAGATTTTGTAACAGAACGATGAAATCTCATTTTTTCCCAGCCCTATTGACTAGCTGATATTTAATTATTGACTCCTTAGTATTGATACACCTATCCCTAGCTTGCAGATGTAAACTTAGATGTAGCAATTGGAGTAGTAAAAACGGAAACTGGTGTTGTACTGCAGAACAAAGCAAAGAAGAAGAAATCGCAACCCATTCACTGTGCTGCTTCTATGTCTCTTTCTAAAAATGTGCATAATCATGATTCCACCATCACCATGTTTACTGTCCTGTGAACTATGTGCTGCCCCCGAGTGGATGAATCACCAAACAGCCATGGCAACATAATGAAAACATGGGAGTGTGTGGGCAGTGACGTTTGACAGTCTATAAAATGAACATGCTTATTTGCAGATTTGGCTTTAGGTGATTCACAGGGTGCAGAGGACTTTTTGATGATAATTTGAACCTTATTTGTAGGTGCACAAAAGTGCAATAAAAGCATGAAATACTGAAAATTAAACAGCGAAAACCACAGTCATGACTTTTATCTATGACTAAAATCTTGTCACTTATCTTACAAACATTCAAAGTAATTTCATCATTGACTCTGAGCAACAGGCTAAGGGTCTTGACAGCACACCGTGGCGGTAATTTTATGGAAATCACACAACTTGACATTTGGTTGGTGACACTGGCATGCCTTTCCACTCGTTTATCATGTCAATTTTCCATTAGAATCCCTAACAGCAATGGAGAACAATTTGGATTTACTGTATTGAAAAAAAAAAAAAAAATATAGGAGGTATTCCTTGACTATTTTAGATAATTGAATGTTTTGCATACAGTATATGTAAACTTACTGATTGTGTATCCAAACATTGTAAAATGTGAATATTTAACAAAGGAAGGAGTGAATCTTTCTGCTAAGGGTGCCAAATGAAGCATTTCTGAAGAGCCTGTCACAATTAAATTAATAAAAGCAATGTGCGTCATGGTTGTTGTATATTTGAGGTTATTTGTTGGATTAAAAGACCTGGTAAAGACAAAATTGTTTTTATTTTAACAACAGAATTTAAAAAGGGTTTAGTTTCTTTCTCTCAGTCACAGCACCACTTAATAGTTTGAAATGTGTAGCAGATACAGTCCACAGAGTTCCAACGAAGCAAACACTGAGGAGTATAATGGTCCATGCTACTAAATATAAGGCTGCAACACTGGTTTCCTGAACCAGAGGAGAGGCTGAAGTCCTATTAATCTTGTGTGAGCAAATGCTGTATCCTGGACATGTTTGTCCAGATGCAAAAAGCATGCCCAGGCACAAGCAGCTCCAGGCTCAGTGCTTGAGACACTTTGAATTAAAACCTACCAGCCACATCTCAGCAGGTAAGATTGTCGACTTCCAGCTGGAAGGTTGGCAATTTGATTCCCAGCATGTCCATGTGTCGAAGTAACTTTGAACAAAACGTTAAACTCAACATTGCTCCACAATGCTCTCAGTCATGTATAATGTATAAGATAAAAGAAATGCTGCATGAGCGTTTGTGTGAATGACAATGTGTTTCTCATTCACCCTGTTGAGCATGACAAGTACACTGTACAGCACTTTGCAGAACCTTGTCAAGGTTAGAAAGATATATGACCGGACCATTTCTTTGAAGGTATATTTTCCAAATTAAAGACTTAATCCAGGATGAAAATATCTGCTATAGAGCAGTTTTCATCCATCTGTGCATTCCCTGCTTTGGTCGGGTCGTAGGGGCAGTAGCTTAAGCAGAGATACCCAGACTTTCCTCCCCTGGTCACTACTTCAAGCTCCCCTGGGGGATGGGGGAGGTCCCCAGGCCTTCTCCAAGACCACGTCCTATTTGGATTTGCTCAGGAATCCTCCTTAGGGAGGTGTTTATGAACTAAAATAAACAAATAAACAAATTAGGGTGGTGTCCAGGGGGCATACTGACCAAATGCCCAAATTATCTCACTTGGCCCTTGTCAATTGGCAGGGCAGCAAGTCTCTTCCAAGCCCCTTCTGGATGATGGAGTTTCTCATCCTATCTGAAAGGAAGGGTCCATAGGCCATGGTAGGAATGTGAATTGATCGGTAAATTGACGGTGTTACCCTTTGCCATAACTGACCAATGTAGAGTCTGGATCACTGTCAACACTGCACCAGTTCACCTCTTGCTCTCCTGCTCATTTCTCCCCTCTCTCATGAGCAAGACGTCAAGAAACTTGGACTCCTCCACTTGGGGCAGGATTTCCTTTCCTATGAAGGGAAATATAATTGATTTGAGTTTTGCCCAGGGCCCACTTCTAGAGCTAGGCCTAGAGATGGGGCTCAGTGAAGGATGCCTGGTAGCCTGGTCTATACCTGAAAAGATGTCACAGGGACATGTGTGTGCCCTGTGAACTCAGCACCTGTTGAAGGGGGTATGGCGGTGGGTGCAATGTGAGCTGGGTGGTGGCTAAAGCAGGGGACGTTGGTGGATCTAATCCTGAACTCTAAGAATAGATTGGTTGTTTTCTAACCAAAATTCAACTTGACTTGTCTCTACTTGGTTTGTGGGGTTTTCCACTGGGAGTTTCCCGGGCTGAGTAGATACTTTTATGGTACCTACTCGGCAGAGCTTCCAAGCAGGGCTGAGTGGGGCCAAAAACATGATTTCTACAGCCTGGAGGTCACTGACTGGCGAGGGAGTGACTTCCCCAGACAAGTCAACAGTGATGTCACTACAGTAGATAGCAACTCCCAACCCAAAGGCTTACCCCCCCTCCAGAAAAAATAAGAAAAAACAACAGACCCCACCCATATCTCCATTTTCAGAAGGTAATAGAAAACCAACTGTGCCAGGTAGAGCCGAGCTGAGTCAAGCAGGGTAGGCAAAGTAGGTGCTAGTGGAAAAGTGGCATTAGATTAACCAATATTTCAGTGAAAGTGACCAATTTGTGTCACTTTCATCAATTTAGTTGGTTAGTCTAACCAGTTTTTTAGTTGATTTAGTCAAAAGATTGGCCAGACCAATAACTCCCAACCAGATTGGTCAAATTGAACAAATATTTTGGTTGTTTTAACCATCTGTTTTCAGGGTGTGGCTGCAGAAGTTTACCCTAAGGACATTTTTTTTTTCATTAGAGTACACAATAAATGTAGAAATATGGATCTGTAACAAACAGTGGAGCTAAACTCAGTCCTATAGACATACCTACCTTGTTCTCATGTACAACTTAGTAGTTAATCAAGAACATAGCATAACCATTTGTAAAGGATTTAAAAGCCATTCAGCGTACACATACAATACATACCTATATAATTTATACTCAGACACCCATGCAGTAACTCATAAGCCGGCATCAAGGTACAGGAGCTGTCCCACTAGGCATGTGAATCACCATTAACTGAGGCACTGTACTGGGCCCACCCATTCCATCTCAACCATTGCAGGCTGTGTCCAAATCTGAAAGGGGCTTTAATAAAAATACAAGAGAGGCAGAGAGGCAGTGCATCAAGTTGACGGGGCATTGTGAAAGAAAAAATTAATCATTCATGATTTCCAATTATGTTTTAATTCAAATGGAAGATTGGTGCCCAGTAAGGGCCAGCCAGTGTGGCAGTGATGTGGGCGAGCAGTTGGCAGGAGCAGAGATAACACGACATCTGTGTGTACAAGCAGGCCAAGAGAGAGAGGGGAAGGGTGATACCGAGGCCACCAGCCACAGCTTTGAGCTTTGTAGAAATTTATTTTAAGTAGACCACCAGGAGCAATCTTTTTTTTTTTTTTTTTTTGCTATAATCACCAACGGAAAAATATCTATAAAAACAAGTTGCAAAGCAGCTACAACATGAACACTTCTTTTATGTGTGTGAGAAAGAAAAAAAAAAGGCTTCAGATTCTTTTTGGCAATTTGTTTCTTGGCAGCATTCTCCAAATCGCTCAATACAATCTCTCTAAAAGTTTTCATTTATCAATTGTTTTCCCTTTTTTCTGCAACCCCCCTCTTCTTCTTCTTCAAAAGGCCTCAGAACAAGAGAGCTGGGGCTGGCAAAATCCTTCATTCATTAATGAAAGGCATCTATTACTGTCGAACTACGACAGAGTTAATGTAAATAAATGAATTCTCCAACCCAGTTAACTGTGGTTTATTATGAGCGAGCAAGGCATAATTGTGTTTCTGATCAGTTCAGATAAATTCAGACGCACAATACCCCCACCCTTAGTGACACTTCCCATTTGCATGCCAAAGTCTGCATCTAAGCAGGATATATCACATGGCTTATTACTAAGGCTTCAACTAATGACACTGGAATATGAGAGGAAATATATAAAGGCAACGGTGGTAATGCTTGGATTTGTATGGAGAAAGCCTCTCAAATAAGCTTGTGGATGCTGCTGTGATATGCATAAAATATATTTATTTTGGCATGCTTTGTGTGCTTTGATTCAAACTAATGGCAATTTTAGTAAAACGAAGTGACTCAAGTTTCAATGCCTGGAGCTTAAGGGTTAGGTAAATAACATATTTGAAAAAGTAAGAGATGTTTTCATTGCAGAAGAAGCAAATCTGATGATACTGGCATCAAAAACATTCTGTATGATAAACACAGACACATGGTTTATGTTACTGCAGTGGAAATGTAAAATAACTTGTCAATTTTGCGCTAAAACCGCTTTAATGTGGAAATCCCTAAAACAGTAATTCTGCAAAAAGATGCATGGTGCTTGTAGCAAAGCACCAGTAAAAGCTCATTGTAGTTGCTCTAGACCGGGGTGGGGGGCAAGGTGAGTCCTCATGAGCACTATCCTGTTATTTTTAGAGCGTACCGTCTTCAACACACCTGAGTCAAATGGCTAAATACCTCATGCACATGTCATCCAGTTCTGCAGAGGCCTGTTAACCAGCCATTCATTTGAATCAGGTGTGTTGGAGAAGGGAAACAACCAAAATGTGTAGGGTGGTCGCTGTCGAGGACTGGACTTGGACTTGGGCACTCCTGCAAGGGTGTAACAATACACTGACTTACAACGTTGAATATCAATACACTCAGTCCGCCACCTGTCAACAAACGGCCACACCCTAAGTTATGTGTAATTTTAAGATTAGATAACATCTAAATGGATGAGTTATTACCCCCACCCCCAACCCCCCTTCTCTTTTGTTCCAGTGTAGTTTGCCCTTTGGAAATGGAGATTGTACTGTATTGGAAATATATATATACACTGAGTTTTTCAACACAGATGCCATCATCAGAACACAAGTTGATAAAATAAACGTAAAATTCTGTATTGTTTGATCTTCAATACATGGTGGTCACGGTTCAATACGAATACATGTATTGTTGCACGTCTCATATATATATATAGATAGATAGATATATAGAGAGAGGCTAATGCAAGCTGGAAAAGTTTGCACTATTTAGATGACAAATCCAGTAAAAGTAAAATAAAGGTACATCAGGAAGAGCTATGTGAGATGAGGCTGCAGGAAGGCCAAGCTGACCAAAAGCCAATCATTCGTCCAGTAGTTTGTCACTAATATTGTACAAAGTGAGAACATTAACATCCAGATCCTTCCACTTATATGTCAACATGTGAACAAGATATTTTACTTTCCTTTTCTTGAGCATTCTGTCCATGCACTGCAAACTGGAAAGAATTAGCATGAACTAGCAGCTGCTTTATAGCACTTTTCATTTTTTCTTTCCTTCCTTTTTTTTCCCCTCTGTATGCCTCAGAGTGCCACGAGCACTTTCACAATTTTACATCTTGATTCCCAAATGCTTTTATTTTTTATTTTTCCACGGGAGAAACATGACCACCATAAAATGTGCTTCCAGCACTTTCCGAGTTTTACATCTTAAATCCCAAATGCTTTATTAATTAGTCCCTTTCCCCACAGGAGAGAAACATGAACGCGACACACCACCGCCTGCTCGGCGGAAAGGCAGCTTATGTGATAGAGAAGGCGATAAAGCAGCGCATACACTCTGTATTTCAGCTGACCAAATTCAATAGTTTTCATAAATGAATGATTAAGGAACCAGCTGTTATTGATAATGATATAGTGGAATTACTCTGGTAATGTAGCATAAAATTGTGATGAGAAAAAAACGGAGAAGTTTTCGGGAACATTTTTTGAAAGATTTGTTTCTTTGTGTACACCTTTAGGCTAAATATAGCCTAAAGGTGTACTACATAGTACACCTTTAGGCTGTATAGTGTTAATCTGTCTAACTCCCCCCGAATACTGCTGATTGACTGTATCATTGCCTATAAAACCTTAAAATATGATTTGGGCAATAATACTATGAGCTATTGATATGCAAGAATCTACCAATTGAATCAGTTTTGTTGCCACTCTATTAAAGAACATTAATAGATCAATACTGAGAATTCAGCAATGTTATTTCAGCATAACTTTATCAGTTTGCAGTAGGATAAAAAAACAAAAACAAAAAAAAGTTTACCCTCTAAAAAAGAAGAGTATTGTAATAGAATGAAATTGATATACTGTTGTTTGTTTGTTTTTGTTCTTTTAATTGTTTGTTTCATTCCATTCATTTATTTCAAATCAAATCAAATCAAGCTTTATTTATAAGCACTTTTCATACCATTAAAAGGCAACACAAAGTGCTCGACATAATAAAAATGAATGTAAATTCAAATAAAAACAAGCCTTCACACATCCAAGTATATATCACAAAACACACACCCAACCCCCCTCCCAATTCGACACCTGACTACAAACCCCCAACTTCTATTTTTTAAAGTTATACCGTGTAACTTTTGGCCACTATGGGCACTAAACCTGTAACTTCCCACAGGCGCCACAACTGTCTCAAAATTAAACAGTCTCAGTCTGTATTTTGGAAAAGTGTGGGCGGACCACTTTGAAAAGCTGATTTTTAAGTCATCAAGCCATTAATCAAAGCGCCCCAGGTTACATGATCCAATGAGAGACGGCCCGCTCCTGAGAAGTTAAAAGCCTGATTTTTGAGAATGGCAGCCCCCCTTGGAGCAACGACATGCGTCAAGTGCTCTATATTGACCGCAGATATCAGCTATAGTTACGTACATTAATAATAATGATAGAATATATTGTATCATAATATTTGGCTAACACTGGGTTCAAAAGTTACACGGTATAACTTTAAGTGAACAGGTATAAAACAGAAATGGTAAACACCATCTGGCATGACACTGCTGTGAGGAAACAATATCTTGGGGATCCATTCACACCAGGAGCCAGCCCACCCTAGCCACATAAGGCCGAGCTGCAAGGACCCCCCCAGATCAGAACAGGCCAGGGTCCACACCACAGCCGCAGGGCTGCAGTGCAGGACCCCAGACACCAAGAAAAGGGCATCCACCACAGCCGTTACCCCCCAGACCGAGCAGGCAGAGCTCCCGGAGTGAAGGATCCCCATGAGGAAACACTCGGGGAAATTAAAAGTTTTTAGGGTTTAACCAAAATAAGTAAATAAAAAATAAAAATAAATCAAATAAAAGCTAGATAATAATAAAATACACATAAAAGAATTAATGCAAATAAAATCCATATAAAATAAATTTAAATATCCCAAAACCAAATTAAAAAAAAAAAAAAGGATCATATGAAAATTAGATAAAATTCAATTAAAAGCTAAGTTAAAAAGGTCTTGTGCCTCTTCTTAAAAACATCAACAGTCTCTGCAGCCCTGAGGTTCTCTGGCAGGCTGCTCCACAGACGAGGCCCACAATGGTGGAATGAGGCCTCGCCGTGGGTTTTAGTTCTCACTCTGGGAACAACTAAAAGGCCGGTACCAGAGGACCTCAGGGTCCGCGAGGGTTCATAGTTTAAAAGCAGGTCCGATAAATAAGAAGGCCATTAAGACATTTATAAACCACTGAGAGAACCTTAAAATCAATCCTGAAATGCACACGGATTTCCTGGATGAGTACATCTTAAATTGAAAATGAGCAAGTCTTATGAAGTTTTGAGGTAGATTTTTTTTTTTTTTTTTTTTAAATAGTTTAGGAAAGTAGATTTGTCACAATCTGTTGGCTTTGGTTTTGCTTTCTTTTGTTGAGTTACTGTTGCTGTCCTGTTCTATTCTGTAGTTCATCATTTCGCCTATTCTGTTTCACTTTAATTTTGTTCCCTGACTCCGGTTCCTAATTGTAACAGCTTTTTCTCGTTTCGTTATTAATCCCTCTGTATATGCTCCAGTTTTTATTTTGTTCTGGGCCATTTCATTGTGTTTCTCGTGCCACGAATAAGTCTAGTCATGTTCTTAATACTATTAAGATGGCTTTAGTCAGTCTGTAGTCTTTAGTTGTGATTTTGCTTATTAAATCTCTTACTACCATCACTGTCATCCTAACACAAGGAAGGTGCAATGCACATCATGCTGTTATGTAAGGCATCTGTTGTTATTCAGTTTAAATGCTGCTTACTGGGTAAGGGTACAAGTAGGGATCAGAGTTTACCAAACCCATCCCATGCCTTACCAACCAAGCTTTACAATGCATGCTTTACTAAGAAGTAAAAGGAAAAGGGATTTAGGCTGGTGGAATCCCCAGATGACACATTTGTTTTCTTAGTTGCATTGCAACTCAACTTTGGTTTGGTTTAGGTACCCAAACTGGTGAGGTTTATGCGCCAAAATTTGTAAATACTACAAAGTTTGTGTGAAAAAAAGACCATCGATTGGGTTAAAATACAATCTCTGTCAACCATGAATGTACACGACAAAGCATAAAAATATGACGGGTTAGAAGTCAGACTGCACTTGGCAGAGCCTTAAACCTGATCCTAGCAGTGGTTTTCAGGGATGCCAACATTTTATTCCCACAACTGTGCTGGCAGAAGGTTTGTCAGATTACCACCCCTGTCCCCATACACTGGGGCCACAAACCCAAAATAAAAGTATTATTCCCCACTCTGCAGTGAAATGAAATCTAGATAAACATCCAGGCTGTTAAAGCAGCACCATGTCAAAAGTCAGTCATGTTTGTTTTTCACCTTGCTGCTTTGTATTCATTTCCAGACACTCATGACTCAGAGTTGCCCAGTAAATCAAGAGTTATTCCACTCCTGGCCACTCTTCATCTGTAATGGAGCACGAGGGGGTGAGCCACTGTTTTGTTGCTAACACAGTTGTTAGGTTTTACGCAGTCACTTCCCCAAGCCTCATGCAAAAGCAGTGTACCCTCTGATACCTTTCACAGTTGAATGTTGGATAAATAAATTCTGACTGGCATAAATAAAACTGATTTAACTGCAAATGAGCTATGCCAAGCACTCAAGGGACCTTTAGAATATCATATGTTTACAGTTGGTTATCTTAGTGACTCGCTTTGCATAACTTCCCTTTTTCTATTCATTTGTATGGCTGCAATGATCTCAAAGCACACTGTTTTTTAATGTACAACAATGCCTGTAGCAAGGATGAAGAGCATGTACAAGATTTATGTTTGTTCTTTGCATGTCTCTTGAGGCAGACGTGCCACAAGTTTAAGACTCCTCTATGCTTTTTTTTTTTTACATTTGAATGGCTGTAAGCAGAGCACGTACTTCCCACTGTGGGAATAGGTGTATAATGAATCAGGAGGAAAACAACAAAGCTTTCAGAGGTCGGTTGGCGTCTGAGTGTCTTTTCAATCATCGCCATCGAGGACTCCAAGGTGAAATTCCCAAGGTGGGAAGTCTCACCATTCATCAGTTAGTGTTACAGTACATCAGCTCAAGAGCAACAAAAAGTATCCAAGTACGTTGATGGGTTTGTGTGACTATCGACACATGGAAGCACATGTTTTCATGAAAGGTGTGGGGGAAAAAAACAAATCAAACTATGTATATATATATATATACAGTATATATATTATATAATTTCCACCTTTGTCTGAGGCTGCTATGTGATGAAATTTGTGTGAAACTTGGGGAAAGTGAGCTCAGCACCTAAGATTCCTTGAATCTATCAACTGTTAAGGCTAATGTAGCTCGCTAGCTGTGCTAGCACATTGTTTTTGTTGTTGGTTACATGTTTTTCTTCTGTTACTGGATTTCAAAGCTTTCCATACAAGCAAACCATATAGCAAATAGTTATAAAAAGGAGTTACTGCTTCAAATACATACTTTGAATTAATTGGATGTGCTTAGCCTCCCGTTAGCTAAAGAACTTAACAAATTTCTATCTAGCACACAGCTTTTCACCTCAAAGTATTCTGGAGGGATATGGCCCAGTGTAGCAAAGGCAGCTCCTTTGCCAGACAAGTGCAAGTATTTTCAAGGTTTTAAAATATTCTACTTCATCATAAAGATTCTTGGAGCATATTTCACAAAGAGACAGATTGGTTTCACTGAATCACTTTTTTACCGGTCCACAAGTCAGTTTATTTTTATGACTGCTTCTCTGCTGCTACATGAAATCCTTTCCTAACTTGAAGGTGTGACCCAGTTGACATTCAAAAGCTCACAACTTTTCAGAGCATATTTCGTAGAGTTGTAAAAACGAAACGGAGAGCAGCACGTTTAATTTGGACTTCCTCATCCCCAAATTTCAGCCGCCAGCTGTTGAACAGACTTCAAACACTTCGCTCTCAACAAGGAAGCCAAAAACATGAGAGTGAGCAATTTTTTCTTTTCTTTTCTGAAAGACAGTAATTTTCTTTTCATCTACCATTGCCTTCTCAGGACAAAAAAACTCAAAACATTCAGAAATCCTGACATTTTTCTATCCCTGACCCTGCTTTTGCTGAAAATAAAAACTAGTGATGTGCTAACCACTGGTCCCAAATGGCTTACAGTAATATTCTTTGAATAGAAGGAAAAAATCTACATGAAAAAACAATGATTACAACGCAAACTAACACTAAATAACATAGCTGATCATGTAGTAAGGCACAATTACAACATATCCAGAATTGTTGGTTTGATTATGTTCACCACACAGATTTTGGATAAAAATGGGTTCAAGTATTTAAGATATCACATGTATCACTTTCTTAAGGCCCTATACAAGTTGTTTGTGGTTAATGGTGATTCGTGATCATTCTTATGATTGGGAGGGATCCAGCCTAACTTTGTGCTCCGGTTGGACTGATTTTCCTCCTTTGTTTTTCCATTCAGGTGTGCCACACCAAGATTTTTTATAGCCTTTACAGCCACGATAATAGTTTAAAAAAACTATTAAAATTTAATCAAACTAGAAAAATCGCTGTTCTTCCAGAACAGTCCTGTGATGTGAATGTAGAAGCTGTTTAACTGGGATGTATAGTGGCACAACCTTGTAAAAGAAATAAGGAATAATTCAAAATTGCATTTACATTCCTTAATAAGATCCTCAGTTGTAATATTACAACATAACTTTTAAGTCTCCTAAAAAAAGATCTGCTAATGTTATTTTTATTCAACACCACATTTACATGTTCATTAGGTCTCATTGTTTGTCTTCCAATTGCTAAAAGGCAGAAGATGTTTTTATTGGCTCAGCACTTTGCCCATCACTTCAAAGTACCTGTAAACTTTTTATCAGGATCATATCTCTGCATTGGTCAGCTGGAGCTGTCCTGACTCAAGTAAGTAAAACTTCCAATATAATTTTTGGGGGATTCATTATGATGTCTAGAAGACAAAGAAATGCAATTTTGGAAAACATTGATCAGACTATATTTAGAACTTGTTACTCCAATGTTGCAATATTGCAACGTTGGGGCCACACATTGCATGGAGGCACTGCACCTTGTTCCTGTTCATTCATGGATAAAAAGAACTCATAGGAATATAAAAACTTTTATAATTCACTAAAACTCAGTTTTTAATGACATTTAATTTCTTCTGAATTGAATTGAAACTTTTTAAATGCAACCATTTGATTGGATGAGATGTGACTGCAGAGCTAGCCAGTGGTGGCACAGCTGAGGGCGATTAATGCAATCATGAAGCAGAAAAAAAGTTAAAAAAAAATTCTGCATGGTGCACCTGCTGGACTTGAACCCACAACCACAGGATCTTAATCACTGCATGATTCCAGGATGTTTGCTCAACCATCATAACAAGATACACATGCAGGTGGGTGAAACCAGCAAAATTGTGGTGAATGGGGTTTGAAACACTTTTGGCTTAAATGTTTTTCAGCTTGGCCTGAAGGGGGCCAGAATTTGTCCAGCAAAATATATGAAGTCACAAAATGCCAAATAACTGAATAAGTATAGAAGTTAGAGACGAAAAAAGATACAGCAGGCATCTGCAGAACACGCCGAACATTTTGATGCCAGAACGGCAGCAGTGGCACAAACGGTGTGGGAGGAGTTGCATGCCAAAGGTCGCAGCAGGAGGAACTCAACTACTGTGAATGCACAGAAACGCATTCACAGTAATAATGGATTTGATTTAAATCGCGCTTTTTAAGGCACTCAAAGCACCCACATTGGATCCATTATTCATTCATTCCTCATTCATACTACTGATGGTAAGCTACTTATGTAGCCACAGCTGCCCTGAGGCAGACTGACAGAAGCATGGCAGCCATTTCACGTCTACGGCCCCTCCGACCACCCCCGGAACATTCACACACATTCATACCCCAGTGGTGCCCCCACTGGAGGCAAGGAGGGTTAAGTGTCTTGCCCAAGGACAAGGACCAAGGACACAACGGCAGATGCCGTAGAAGCATTATCTGACTGCTGTAATGTGTCTCGATCAGTTAGTATTCATAGGCCTGGCCCAACTGATGAATTCAACAGATCTACTAGATTGCCGGCCACTCGTTTGGTCTCTGGAGGAAAGAGTCCCAATAAGGAAAGCACAAAAGCTACCTCATCATCATTAATGGTGTCTTAGCTGTCTGATCGTGATTTTGGTTGCTTCTTTAATTCATGTTGCGTTTTTCTCTTCTGAAGATTTTTCAGTCAGTGATTTTCAAATTTTTTAAGACACAACCCCCTAAAAATATACTTTGGTTTTTGTGACCCCCCTAATGACTGAGTGATTAATTATGTGATGGGTCATCCTGTGGCCATCCATTTAGTGTGAGGCTTGGAAACTGTCTGAATCTTCATAAACAAGGAGCATTAGGTGGATTTTAGTGGATCATGTTAACAGCTTTGGGAAAAGCACCCAAACGTCAAAATTCAGCTTTTCTCATCAAAATGGGGCCAAATTCCTTTTTTTTTTTTAATAGCACCTGTAATAACTTTGTTTCTGGACACTAAATAATAAAAACTATATAGCTGCTTTCCCACTGAAATTGTCGCGTTCACGCGGGTTTTTTAAACGCGCATTGACCCGCCCATGATCGGCAATTCCCTCCTTTCCCATTGACCAAAAAAGGAGGGTCTGATCACCTGCTGGCAAGCTGTGTGACCTCCGTCCCCACTGCTGCATGTTGACGATGTCAGCTGTGCGACATGAACCAAGAAACAATGGAGAGCGAGTCAGGCTGCAGTCAATCTGCTTTCTTGTTGCACCTTTGTCCGTCCTCAAAATGGAAGTAAACCAGCAGATGATTTTCTTGTGCAGATGGAGTGCAGGCAACGTGAATTTGTACCTGAAGTAGAGTTGTTATGGTAATTTATTTGATATGCGACTGGCGCGTTGTCACAATGTAGCCACGTACAGCTCTACGTCATCACATAAATCCGCGTGACAACCCGGGTCTGGTGTTCCCACTGCATGCCGATCAGAGCCGAGCTGCTTGAAGGCAGTTTTAACCCGCTTCACTTGCTGAGTTGTTTGATGCGGGTCGATGCAGGTCAATGAGTCTTTCCCACTGCCACTAAAAGCCAATTGTTCATGGGTTTAAATAGTTTTTTTGACCTGTGGGAAAGGGGTATTAGTAAGGCTTAAAAATGTTTTGAAATTTTATAAATAAGGGGGATTAATGTTTTCTAGTGGATTCGATTCACTGCTTTGACAAGGCACATACATGCCCAAAATCAGTTATGTTTATGCAATAATTAAGAAATGAATGTGTTAATTTAACAAATTAATCTCTTTGCAATTATGTGTTAATATTGATAGCCCCAAATATCCCAAATTCATTTGAAAAATGTAGGCTCTATTTTTTTTTTCACAATGATCTGGCAACCCCCTGAAAATATCATGCAACCCACATGGGGGGTCCCAACCCCCACTTTGCAAAACCATTCATTTACTGTACAGATGGTGTTGAACATGTTTGTGGCAATTCAGAAAACAGAGACTGCTGATGAGTTTTTGAATAAAGCACATGCACAAGACTGCCCATTAACTACTGCCCGTCAATCACTGTTTCTACGGTAGCAAGAATGATTGACGGGCAGTAGACAAATAAAACACGCAATGAGAGCAGAAATGATTGGCACGTGCTTTTTAAGTCCCATTACCTTCACAGCTGATGCAAAATCATATAAAGTATATGCAACTAAAGCATTTAATTAATCACACCTTATGGGGCAGGGAACCCAAGTTCATCAAATATTGCAAAAATTATTCAAAGAAGCATCTTTTACACCGCCCATGTTTGTTCTTTTGTTTTTTGGAAAGATCAGATCAAGCTGATTCAAAGAATGTTTTTTCTTCTTTTCAGAGTTCTTATGAACCGTCTCTTGTTATGTGCTCTTCCATAAACATGTAAATGACCTTTTGCATACCTTTTATATGGGATATATTGATCCTACATGTGTTTTATTTCATGATTTGCAGATTATTTCATATATTATGTTGCACTTTTTTTCCTTCTTTACTTGTGCTTGGAATGTACCTGTAGCTATCTGCGTCAGACATCGTGCATGTGCTTATTTTGCAAACAGGCTGTCGTTCCTGCAATAAGCCTGGGTTAATTTCCGGTTCTGTTATTTTCTTAGTACTGTGGCTGTGTCTGTTACTCATTCTCATTTCCTTAAACCTTTTAACTATGGTCAGACTGTACAACATACATTTACTATTAATAGCTCAACAATCTTTCATTAGCATTGCATAGTGGTTACAATGGCATCTTTCTTTCCTGTTATTATTATGCATTAGCAGTGGATTTACTGTTGGTCGTAGACAGTGAAGCAAGTGCTAGGTGTTTAATCTGCATTTAATGCAGATTAAAGGTTGAATCTTATTGTTTCTTTCTGAGAGCACTATAGGAATGATTTGCAAATGGAACCACGAGATATATCCTGTGTGGGATGAAGTGCACAGCTTGTGGTGTGTGAACATGTGCGTGCCAGCAGTGCACGGCAACTGAAAATGAGCCTGTGTGCTACGTGCAAGATGCCTCACTCAGTGGAAAAGCGGTTGCAGAGTCCTCTCAGCTATCAAGAGTCTTTATAATGACATGCTCAATTCCCATTATAAGAAGAAGAAAGGGTATGCAGCACTTATCTGCAGAAGAATGCAGGGTGTTGTTTGGACTTTCTTTTCTCTTTCAATTTCCTGTTTTGAAATTGTACTCTTTATTCAAAGATAATAACAATATTCAACTTGATAATGTAGCTGCTGAATATTTATGAGGGAAGTTAACTGCAAATATTGTTAAGCGTGACTGCGGGGGGGGGGGGGTAACTATGTAACAAAACCTCCATATGTGGAATATTATCAATAAAATTACTATATTCATTGACTTTAAAGTATTGTAAGGCTTTGCAAAGATCCAGATGAAGGTATGGAGATGTTGGATGCTTCCAGTTTTAAAACTATTGTAATAAGATGAGAGTTTTATGGAGACATTAATTTTAGTCAAATAGGAGGAAAATTTGCTTTGCTTTGCATAATGACGCATCTGTTTCATTGTCAGAAAAACTAAATGGCATTTTTAAAGCTTAAAGTTCAACTAAAGCACAACTAAAAGTGCATTCTGAGTTTGGCACATCACTGGAAATTGTGATATAAATGTGTCAGTAAAATTTAAAATAAGCAGTCACCCGGAGGTGTTTTTTTTTTTTTAAAACTATCAATCACAGACCATTTCAAATGAACCAAACAGAGCAGAGTTTGTTTAAAGTATGGGATCAAAATATGAGGTGTCTGTCACCTTCCAGCTGTGATTTAACTTACATATTTTTAGCTTTACAAGTTGCACTTGCATGACATTATTACTCCTCCTAAACATGCAGCTGAGCTGTTGGCACGGCAACCTTGCGAATGGAAAAGAGTTTATCCACATCATTTGACTGTGAGAGTTGACTCACAAAGCTTCCAGATGGCTTTCTACCATAGACTGTATAATTACTGGACAGACGATGCGTGACGTCACCTGTAGGTTCCTGAAGAGCTGAATTGAAGCTCAGTGGGCGGTTCTCACGTCACCATCTTGCAGAGTCGCGCTTCTAGAGGCCCTTCTGGCAGCAAGCAGGGAGTAAGTCACTAGCCACAAGCACTTGCACTGACAGCTTATTTGTTACCTGTCAATTAAAAGGATGCATCATAAATTATGTTATTTCAAGATTAAATAACATGTAAATGAATTATTTCTCCCAAAAAAAAAAAAAAAAAAATCACCTCCCTTACAGTTTCCATGAAGATAATTTCAACAGATTAAATCTAAAATGATTTTTTTAACCAGGCTGCAAACGTTTATTTCTGCTGGGAAGTTGGCCTTTTTAACATGGGGGTCTACGGGGGTTATTGACTCCTTTTGCAGCCAGCCCCCAGTGGATGAATGTTGAACTGCAGTCTTTGGCACCTCCACATAGGCCTCACTTTTCACCACCGGAGTTTGCACTTTGCTTTTAGCCAAATTAATTGAAATTACCACAAAAAATATCGAGTAGTCATAACAAACCTTTATAGTTTTTTGCTCAAACCATTTTTCTAGGATCCCCTACCCTGCCTTTAAAATGTGATATTGGAAAATATCAGTTTCAGTTTTTATGATGCAGATATTTCTACTGACAAAATCTCATGTGATTTTCTAACGGAACATCAAGATCTCATGAGATTTTATTTGGAAATCTTATTCCAATAGCTTTGGTCCAGAATGTAGACGAGTCTCTGTTATTCTGCTGCTACAGACTGACTTGCTTTGAAGCTGCTTATACTACGTCTGGTTTTAAGTTGTTGGTTAAGTTATCAAATTGGCAGAAACATTATAAGTAGCCACATGTTGGCTAATACCTGCTAGTATCTGATATATGGCAGCCAGATGTCCAAAATTAACTCCCCTGGCTAAGTTTAGGCCATTCTGGGATCTTTGTAATGGGAGCAGAATATAGTTGTATAGTATCTCTCAAAAAATGAGTGATACAACTTCAAAGTTGTCCGCATACATTGTATTTTTATTGGATGTTGGAAATTAAGAGTTGGACAATAACCCTATATCAGTTAAAAAAAAAAAAAAAAGCCAATTAAAAAAAACACAATATCCCTAGGGGTTTTAAAAAAAATTGTATTATTTTAGACTGCAAATTTTGTTTCAGACCCGTAACACTGCATCAAGTTCCACTGTGATGTTGATATCATCCATCTATCCATCTATTCCATGCTGTCAATGGGACAATTGCGTTCATGTTATTAAAAGGGGACCAGATGCTTGGATCTAATTTATCTTTGCTGTACATGCACTTCTTCAGCGTCTGTCCTCTCCTCTGCTTCTCTGTAGCTACCACTGTTTCTGCAGCACAGCACTCACAGTCAGGGAGAGTATTTTGGCCACTGCTAGACATTGCAACAATTATGCCATTAGATGCACAGTAAGCTAATCAATCAGACTATTTATAAGCACTTTTCATACAATTTTGTAACTCCAAGTGTTTGCAGAAACACAAAAAGTCTGTTGGTGAGAAAACAAGAATACGACTGACACAAATACACAGAGATTAATCGATCAGCTGTATAGAACTGAACTGAGAAAGCACTATGAGGAAAAGGAGATCATAAATAAGGATCATTGAAATGAGAGGTTTTATTTCTGCTTTTACATGTTTATGTCCTTGATTTCAATGATGATCATTCCCCCATCAGAAACAAAATAATGAAAGCAGTGATAGAATAACCAAACAGTGAAATGCAGCAGTCCTGAGTGGAAAAAAGAAGGATCAAGATGCAAACTTTGAGTAAGTGCATCATCACAAGATGAGAGTTTTGAAGATCCGAATTTGAGGACGGAGGTTATTTGGGAGGGGGGGGGGGGGGGGGGGGGGGGGGGGGGGGGGGGGGGGGGGGGGGGGGGGGGGGGGGGGGGGGGGGGGGGGGGGGGGGGGGGGGGGGGGGGGTGGGGGGGGGTTTTTTTTTGGTTTTTTGTTTGTTTTTTGTTGGTTTTTGGGGGGGGGTTTTTTTTGGTGTTTTTGTTTTTTGGGGGGGGTGTTTTTTGGGGGTGGGGGGGGGGGGGGGGGGGGGGTGGGGGGGTGTGGTGGGGGGGGGGGGGTTGGGGGGGGGGGCGGGGGGGGTGGGTGTCGGGGGGGGGGGTGGTTGCGGGTGGGGGGGGGGGCGCGGGGGTCTGCGTGGTTCGGGGCGGGGGGGCCCGGGGCGGTGCCGGGTCCGGGCGGGGGGGCGCCCGGGGGGGTGGGGGGGGGGGTCTGGGGTTTTGGTGGGGGGCTTGGGCCTCCGGTGGGGGGGGTGCGGGCGGGGGGGGGTGTTGGGGGGGGGGGTGTGGTTCTGTGGGGGGGGGGGGGGGGGGGGGGTGTGGGGGGGGGCTGCTGGGGGGGGGGGGGGTCGCGTGGCGGGCTCCTCTGCAGCCGAAGAAGCGTGTGTGTTCTGTATCACTACAGCACCCCAGAAATAATTATGTGACACTGTGACAATGTCCCATTGCGTCACCAGGTGGAAATTATTTACTTCCACTCCTTTCCATGCGGGATGATTGCCTATTCCTCTCATTGTGCTAACTGGGGGAACTTTTTCCTCCTTGTGTGCGTTGTTGGGTTTTGGTTTTAAACAACAGCAGGCTGTCTGGAGGGGATTGGTGTTTGTTTTCAACAGAGAATGGGGTTTGGGATTTCGGTATAGATGTACAAGTGAACTGGGTAAATGGAATCAAGTTTTCTCTCCTCTCTCTCTTCCTCCTCCTTACCCCTCTCACTCGTTCAATGAAATAATTACTATTAATAACTTAAATACTTTCATAAAACCAGAAGGAAAAAAAGGAGGAAAAAAGAAAGAATAAAAAAAAAAAAAAAAAAAAAAAAAAAAAAAAGGATCATGTGATAAAAAGCTCGAAGGAAAGAAAAAAAAAAAAAAAAAAAAAAAAAAAAACAAAAAAAAAGAAAAATCTATCTGGGCTGGTTCCATTTCCCTCAGAGGAGCTGATTAATTCAGTATCTGCTTGTATTTAGATACTGCCTTTGCTTTCAGCATCTTGTGGATTGCGAGTGCACTGCAAGGTTACGTCGTCATATGGTGCAGCGTCTCGAGAGTTTGCCAGGCTGAGGTATGTTTGCATGCAAGTGCAATGAGTAAACAAAGCCAGGAGAGGAGTAGAGGATAAGAAAGTAGAAAGGAAAATAAATGCCAGCTGTCTGCTTTATCTTGGAGATAATAATAAAAAAGCTGCTTGGCAACAGACGCTTCAATCAGTTGCATTAGAATATCACAACGCTGTAGCTTGGCCAGTCGCCAGAGATGATTACTATAGACAATCTCTTTCATTTTACTCCTGTAACTTGTCCCAAGCGACAGAAATAAATGGCAGCTTTTGAAATTCCAGACGAGTATCTTGAGAACGTACAGTGATGAGGGTTTTAATTTGTCAGAGTGACCTTCAGATGTACTGGTCCGTGGAGTATTGATGAAACCATAAGGCTTCAAGAATGCTGCACCATAAAATACTTTTAGCATCTTACTGGCAATGGTTTTCCACTAATTTAATTCTTTATTTAGCCGTTTCTTTTCTTAGACACCCATATTTGCATAGTAAAGCCTGAAAGTTTCTTTATTTGCATGATCTCTGGATAAATATGGAATCTGAAATAACTCTCCCACAAAAATCAATAAAAATCACATGTTTGAAGGAAAGACTGTAAAAAAAAACAAATGGATGTAGTATCTGGTCACGTCTGAAGAGCTGAAAGTGAAGCCAGTTGGGTGTGTCCCATGTCGCCATCTTGCCGTGTCGCGTGTGTCGTCACTACCGGAAAATACAAAAATGGGCAAATTGTGGCCTCGATACAAATTATTGACAGCCAAAGTACTCTGGGCTAAATGCTAACCGAGCTAACTCAAAACTAACAGGAGCTAATGATTATTAGCCTCTGAAGCAGCGGGCTAAAGGTAAGGCATGTTTGGATTTGCTGTTAGCTGCTACAAACCAACCTTTTGCTGCTCTGCTGTAGACTGAGACCTTACCTTATCCTGGGTCCGTGAGCACTGCGCAGTGCAACGGCTTTGCTCCAACTTCCATGGCGCGAGAATTTACACCATGCTCTGAGCCCCCCGTGAGTGAACCAGCTGTTTCTAGATCCGTGACATCAAGGAATCACGGGAGGGATTATAAGATCGCTTATGATTCTCATCCAAATTGTTAATTTTGTCCACGTTTGTGTTTTATTGTTTCTTATTTCTCCAAAACCTGGTATCTACGGAGATTATGTCATGTTCAGATAGTTAAAAATCTGCATGATGGCTTTTGTTTAGGAAATTACCAGATTTTTTTACACTGAATCCCGTGTCTGATTTCCTGTCTGGTTTGATCTGAACTACTGAAATTGCCACAGTGTCGGTGCGTGCTCCATCAAAAATAGAGCGGGCAGTGATGCAACATGACTGAGCTATGATGGACCACGTACCGCGGCCTGCTTGATAAAAATCAAACCATTGACTACAATGGGTGCAATTCCATGCACGCAGCATTGCGGTCACGGATCTAGTGTAAAGGCGGGGTAGCCGCCAGCCAGCAGGCAGGCAACCGGTCTGCCGTCTGTCAATCAAAAGAACACGCCCCTAATTATGTGTCATTTGCGCTGTTTTACAGCCAGCCCTTAGCGGATGAAGCGTAGACTGCGATTTTTAAGCACTTTCCTGGATTGGCCTCACTGTTGGCCACCGAAGGTTGCGGCTTTGTTTGAAGGCAATTCTAATTTTCACTTCACTCTTTTTTTCGCTGTGTCCTACCATTTTAAGGAAAATGTTGAAATACCAAAGCAAGACAGACACCCTGTTCCTCACAGCAAAGCTGACACCTCAATTTATTCCTCTATAGCCCTTTTAAATCTCTCCCATGGCATTTGTGTGCTTTGCTAGCTTGCATACACCTTTTAAACAATTCAGCAATCTTGATGACCAACATTCATGACCCACTCGAAATAAGTACCTCCATTTCTGACATAACATGCTTCCACAGCCACAGCAACTACAGTAAATGCCTATTTAATTAATTAGCGTCATTAATTTTCTTTGGCAAGCAAAATCCCTTAAGTAAGGGCTGAGTCTGCTTCCAAAAGACTGTTGAATAAGTCGAAAGATAACCAGTTAGTTTTATAATGCCACCAGTGCTTTGTGATGACGGTTGCAGCAATGACTTCTTATAGCTTCCCTCATACCAGAGCCCCTCTGTGGACCATAATCACCACATTTGTGGAATGCTGAGCCTCAGAAACAGTTAATGACCCTGTAAACAAGCGAGCACTACCTGCAAAGCTAGCACATTGCTAAATGTCAAGAGCAAGACAGAGACTGAGAGGAAAGTGAAGAAAGTGAGAAACTATGTTGGATGTGAAAGAAAAAATAAGCTGTTTGCTTCCCTCCACCTCCTTTCCTGTGTTGTAGTTTATTACAGGAAGCGAGAGGAAGCAGTGTGTGTAAGGAGCTGTGTTTAGAGTTACTTAGGGTCAAGGTTTAGGTTTATTTATGCGTAGGACATGGAGCAACATATTGATAAGTGAATTCATTTATTTTTTGGCCCTGGGTCATCGTGAAGCCAACCAACAAAAGAAGGCTGTTAGACAATTCAATCTGCAGTTATACATTTAATAAGGGAGTGGCCCAAGGGGGGTTGAGGTGTCCTACTGTTGCCTGGTGTTAAAATCAGACATAAATTTAAAGAAGAAAACAAAAACGAAAAATAAATAAATAAATAAAAATAAAAAACAGTTCCTTGATTTTCAGACCTTAAAAACATGACATACTCATTTTTCTTTGCACTTAGCAATGTGCTTTGCATTACACAAGACTGCAAAAAAGGGATATAACACAAGAACAAATCTACCTTTGGGTATTAATTAAGTTACTTTGACCTTCAGATGCTCGGAGCTGCATGCGATGTTGTGGTTAGCACCGTTGACTCGCAGCAATAAAGTCCGTGACCCAAACCTTGGTGCTGACGGGGTGGGGTTGACCAGCAGGGGCCTTTCTGTATGGAGAGAGTTTACATGTTCTCATGTGTGGATTCTTTGTGCACGTTGGGTTAATAGGGTGCTCGAAATCCCCCATAGGAGTGAGCGTGAGTGGTTGTATGTGTTGGCCTTGTGATGATAGTGACATGTTTAAGGTCTACCCTGCTGATAATTGCTGGGATAGGCTCCACATTCCCCATTACGCTAAAATAAGCAGTGTAGAAAATGGATGGATGGGTTACAGGCTCGCAAAAGGTGGACCGTGCTATCACACAACAGACAAGATAACTAAGATTAAGTCTCATTTGGCAACATCTTTTTTTTTTTTGTTTGTTTGTTTTTTTTACCTTTAAGTCAGACACAAATTGGGTTACGTTTAGGGATACAAATTACCTCTTTAGGTTTTGGCATCAATAGGGACGTAGACACATGGATACTCCAGGAGACTCAGTGGATTTTCCATTGCACCTACACAGGGGACGGTACAGTACCACACGCTAAAGACAACCAGGACGGTTTTTGTTTTCACACAGGAGAAGCAGTAGTCTACCACCTGGACGTGGGTGGAGTAGACTGCCATGGTCAGTAAAGTAAAAACAACAATGGAGGCATTGGATGGTATGGAGGTGTTCCTGCTGTTGTTGTTTTCTCTGTGGCTCGTAGTCACCGAAAACAGAGCCAGATATTTTTAGAAGAGGCAAGGAAAAACACATATGACGCGTAGGCATGATTGAAAAATTGTGTTGTTTTGTGGAGGAAATGAAAGTTGTGAGAACCTTCTTGTTCGTTGTATGTCTTGTCCTCGCCTATGGTGAATGCAGCGCCACCTCTGGAGAGATTGGGAACAATATTTAAAAGGTTTGGCTCGTTTGGCTATGGTACAACGAGAGCGCAATCTCGGCCCAGAAGACCACCCCCGCCCCCACCCGAGCCCAGTCCCCAATTAGACCGAGCCTAATGGAATATGCTTTGTGAATGCAGCCTCACTTGGGTTCTTGGAATTATTTTTTTGAAAACATTTGGTTAAATATTGTTTTGTAGTTCAGCATCCATGCAAAAATTAATCATTTTAAATGTATTTGTGTGTGTAAATCCTTTTTTGTTTTGGTGAAATATAGATTTACTAAATATTATTTCTTTTGTCTTTGCTCGTGTTATTGTTTTTTTGTTTTAGGAATGCTATTTTTTTTCTTTTTTTTCCGGGGGGATGGGTTTGCCTTGTTTCTTTGTGTTTTTCTCTCTTCATTTTCCTTCTCATTTTCTTTGTTTTTGGTTTTCACCTCTGGATTTGTCTGATACGATTCTTACGGTTACATTTTCATTGGATTTAAAATATTTAAATGATCCAATCAGAATAACATTTGGCAGCAAACGACAACTTTATGTACTTAAAGATCCAGTATAGAGCTTATATTTATATCTACTTGTTCAAATGCCAATTGAATTCCTTTTCCACCCAGAAGTTTGTTGGAAAACAGAAGTATAGGCATCAGGGTGATTTTCCTGCTTTTCGTCTACTGCAGCATCATGCTGCAGACTGACAGGAGCAGCAGGGAAGAAAATCTGCAGCATCTTCAGTTATATAATCATTGATCTAAGGTTTAAATGATTCTACACTACTGACAACACATTAGAATATTGTATTGCTGACAGTAGGGATATTCGATATTCCAATTTTCAATATCAGATATCAACTGATATAGATATTTGCAGACAACTGTGAGGTTGTATCTCTCATATTTGGAGAAATACATCTATTGTGTTCTGAGAGCAAAGATCCCAAAATAGCCTTAACTCAGCCAAAGGAGTTCATTTTGGACATCTGGCTGCCAGATATCAGATACTTGCAGGTATTAGCCAACATGTGGCTAATTATGTTTCTGACAACTTGGTAAAAGCATGGGAAAAAATAGTGATACACTGAAGTATCGCAATATTTTTATATGGCGATATCATATTGATATAAAAACATGGTATTAATCTATTTTACTTACGAAATCTCGCGAGATTTTAATCATTCTGTCACAAAATTTCACGAGATTTTACAAAATGTAACTATATTTCCTAACAAAACAATGATGCCACATTTTTAAATATTGATATGATATCGGCATATAAAAATATTGTGATATTTCAGTGTATCGATGTTTTTTACCACCCTTACTTGGTAACTTCACCAACAACTTTAAACCAGACATATCATAAACAGCTTCAAAGCAAGTCAGTCTGTAGCAGCAGCAGAAATGAAAAATACTTTATTTATCCGAAAAGGGAAATTCAAATGAAGTTTTTTCACAACAACCAGGACTTTTCTACATGCTAGACCAGTGCTAATGGAACAAGATCCTGGAAGATTTCTTGATCGAACAAGATCTCGTGACATTTCCTTAATAAACAAATATCAGCTTCAAAAACCGACACCGATATATTCCAATATCACATTTTAATTCTGATATTGGCTGATAATATCAGTAGGTTGATAATATCGGACATAATTATCTCCATATTTCTGCCAGTCATGGTCAACTTGAATGGACCTTAATGGAAACTGTTAAAACTAAATTAAAGGTTGAATATGGAATACGGACAGAACAGCGACATCACGTGTGTCTAGGTTGTAGTTGCAACGGCAGAAAAACAACTCCAGTCGCTGGGATGCCAGGCTTGCTGCCGATACGCAAGTGACCAACGGTCTGCAGCATGTCCAACACGTAACGCAGAGGAGCTTATAACTGACAGCTAACGTTAGCCATGTTAGCAAACAAGCTAGCTTACCGATCCAGGAGGAAAGTCGCCATTTCCGTGTTTTGACTCCGTGGAAAACGTTTATGTGGGTCCATTTAGTGAAGTCTTCACCTAAATTTACTCCAGGTTTTGCTCTTCTCAGGTCACTCCTCCTCAGAAACAGATAACAATATCTCCAGGGCTCTGAAGCAGCTGCTTCACTCGTCATCTCCACGGTTTTCCTCTGTACAAGCCTGACTATGACCAAAATATTGTTTCCACACAGATATCGTATTTGGCAACCTGCAATGGCGCCGTGTACAGGCTTATAGATGTAGATAAAATGCCATTATCAAACCTGTAAAAATTTATTTTATAATTATTTTTAGGCTAAAGATAATTTTTCTGAGAAATGGAAGTGATGAGCATTGAAAACATAAATCAATCAAGCCCTATTTTTATTTTGTAAAGTCTAAATAATTTGGTGGAACCCCAAAGTTAAGATATTTTAACAAGAGCAGTGCATCTCTATAACCTCATTGAGACAACACCTATCATTTTCATATGTTTCATGAATATCCAGTAAAAAGTAAATATGAATGGAACAGACTTAAATGCACAGGAGAGATGCCAAGTCACATAGGCATTATTCATGACTGATGTCCTGATATATTAAACTCTAGAATTGCACTTTCCTTAGTCCCCAAAGCTTTTTTGTCTTTGCATTTGCTAAAAACACTGAGGATCCATCTTGTATAGCGTGACAATAAGTATAAAAAAAATGAATTTCCAAGTCAATTTGCTGCAAAAAGGGAACATACAATTATGCATACAATTCAGAATGGACTACAACAATAGCTGCGAGATTAAAATGCAAATAGACTTTCATCAAGGAGTCAAATTATTGGGACGTTTTAAAGAAAAATAAGTCATTAAAGTAACTAGTGATAATCTGCATTCTTCTCATCTTCATTTTAATTACAGAATTTGGGGGCATTGTACAAAACCAACAGTGAGTTTAAAAAAATGAACAAAAAGCAACAATGTGTAAACTGAAGTGTTTGGTTTATTTTCTCTCTTCAGAAATGAACTGATTGACATTACTGGGGAGAGAATGGACAGTACTTTCCTTCCGAAGAAGTTAGAAAGTTTATACAACTTCTCACCAAATGAATGAAAAACTCTATTAATTGATTTTCTTAGTCTCTTTCTCGCCCTTTTTCTGCGCCTGCTTCAATTATTATTTGTCTTTGTGAGGCATTCTGCAGAATTACTCTCATCAAGTGGCGACCTGCATATCGAATACATCAACATTTGGTGCTCAGATATGGCAACAAACATGCCTCATCATCCAGTCGATGGTGCTTCAATAGTTCGTCCCATTTTTTGGTCGTCACAGCAAAACGAGGGGATTTTATCAACTGTACATCACACCCAGCTGTGGCTGTTTTTGTTTTGATTGGGGATTTGCTCAGCGAGAGCTGGAGACAGCAGTCTAAGCAGTAGCACTGGAGGCAAATGATGTTCTTGGGGGTCATTAATTAACTCATCCACAGCCTTTATTAGCTCCTTAATGGATCTGGTTAGAGCATATCAGGGTCTTGATTACCTCCCGTTGGCGATGGGGAGAGGTTGACTACACATGTGTGTGTGAGTAATGTTTTTGTGAAAAAGTGTGGAGGTGATTGCAAGAGTGCTGTTTGCATGGAGATGTGTGTATATGAATGTGTTTAGATGTGGGGGTGTGCATATAGATGTGTGCACTTCCAGAGGATTTTCTATGGGGCCAGTAAGGGGAGAGGGGAAGTTAAGAGAACGAAGGTGAGTTAGTTATTTAAACTTAACTCTTCCTCCTACAAATCTGACCTCACCACAGGCTCCTGTTTTATCACACTGTCAGAATCTCCAAAGACTCAACTGTGGAGGTCAGCAAAGTTCAAATGGATGTGATGGAATTCATTTTGTATGTTGAGGCCCACAAAGTCGCAACCCCACGTCATGTTTTATGCGTCTCCTCTTCTTGGTTCTGACAGATAAGACATTGATTGTCTTTGACAGTAATTTTACAAACAAATAAACAAAAAATTAAGACACCCTCGGTAGAGGATGCAATTAAAGTTCTTGTAGTCAGAATATATTAAAAAATTGTTTAAAGAAGTACTTTCATGGTCATTTCATTAATATTGCAGTGTTCTCTATTATTATTGAAGTCATTATGCATCGTTTCTGTAAAAAAAAACCTTCTGGCTGCTTCGTTTCAAGCTGTTTTTGTAAGCTAGAAGAGTGGCTTGGGCTCAAACGACAGGCTTTTCCGGTATTGCTCATGAAAATCCGTGACGCGTAAATGAGTTGTCTCTGATTGGCTCCCTCCCATGAATGTGTGAAGGATCCCCCCCCCCCCCCCCCACCGCCCCACCCCCACCCCCCGCTCTGTGTGTAACCGTAGCAACCAGCTGAGACCTACGCTATTACGCTGTTCGAGGCTTCATGCCGCCAGCCACTGCTATTTTGATAGTTTTTCTAAAAGAATTAACATGTCTTCAGAAATCCAGCCGTATATCTATGACCCCGAGTCGGAGGACGGAGAGGAAGTCGAGGAACAACCGATTCCTCTTCGCTTATCAATGAGCGTTTCCCAATGGTAATATTTGCACGTATTTTTTCCATCAAAGTTTCCCTGTCTGTCGTTATCATTACTTTTATCTTTTTAAATATTTGCTTTTTAAACGTTGTCTCTATTTAGCTCAATTTAAAAATCAATGAACGAAGGTGTAAGCATTCTTTTACAGCAGCATTTATGGTTGATATCTGCTGGGAGGATATAAACTATATAAGCAGCGGAAAAAATTCGAAGCCGACCGAGTTACATTACCTGCTACGGTCGGTTTCCCGTGTGTGAACTGGTGTAAATAAATAAGAAACTCCCCCGTATTTACAGCAGTATTTATGGTTGATATCTGCTGGGAGGATATAAACTATATAAGTAGCGGATGAAAATCGAAGCCGACCGAGTTACATTACCTGCTACGGTCGGTTTCTCGTGTGTGAACTGGTGTAAATAAATAAGAAACTCCCCCGTATTTACAGCAGTATTTATGGTTGATATCTGCTGGCAGGATATAAACTATATAAGCAGCGGAAAAAATTCGAAGCCAACCGAGTTACATTACCTGCTATGGTCGGTTTCCCCTGTGTAACTAGTAAATGAAGATATTTATGGGATATGAGGGGATACGATTTCTGTCGGGGATAGCAACCTTGGCACGACAACTGCCGTGTTTGTAACAAAAAACATCGACATAAAGGTAAACATTCCACTTATCGCCTGCGAGCTGGTGGCTGATCTTCGTGACGGTATAGATCCAGATCGGAGAATTAGCCTAGAAGAAAAACCTCTGCTGTATTCGCCCATGTTCACAAAATCACTGTCCTCGAAATGTATGGAACATAACACTAAAGACTTCGTAAAGCTCGCCGGTTGTGATGTGCCGTATATGAACTCCAGCCATCTCTTCTGATCATTTTCATTCTTGGGCAACATATGCATCGACGATGCTTTACTGCCACAGATTGCACACGAACGAAATTTTTCTGCCATGCTAACAACGAGTTAGCATGTTAGCCTAAGTTAGCCTAACGTAGCTTGTCGACTCCGCAGCGCCGTCTTCACTTCTGGTGCGGAGAGGGAGGGGACCAGGGCAGGGTTACCTGCATTCCCATGGGCGGGCTTAAACACTAGTGGGTGACGCCCCTTGAACATGTGACGTAGAAATGCAAGGCTCTTCCTGATTCGCTCTTATCTCTGTATAGTTTCTATAAATAAGAAGCACAGCCCATGGAGGTGACGCACCACTTCCAAGCTCAGCATGTGAATGTAATTAAGGGTGACCCTCCCTATTTCAAAAGTAGCAAGTTAAACTGTTTTTTGGCGGAAGGAGGCCTTTAAAGAAAAATCATTCATGGGGGTGACTGTTTGCACTCATGGCAGAACAAATAAAAGGAAATGGCAACAGGCTTTCATGTTGTAAGAACAGCAACACAACTTGTAAACCGTACAAACACTGATTATTTGAAGACATACAGTACAGAGTGGAAGTTTACTCCTTCACAGTGTATTTTAGATAACCTGACTCCACCAGATGGATTTGCTCCCGCATATCCATCTTGGAATCATCCATTGGAGTAGTTTTGGGAAAGGGCGAAAATACTGGTTAGGCATCTGTCTATCACCACCTATGTTGGTGATAAACGAGCCAAATCAACCAATCAGATCCATGACGCATATGACGTACTCACAGAGTGACGACGAAAACACAACTACAAGCCAGGCTACTCTTGCTGCTGCCGGCAATGGCTCGTTAGCTCAGCGAACAAGAAACATGTCGGCAGTAATTCCGATAAAACTTGAGCGATAGCCACGCTGACGCTAGTTTCATCCGCTGAACCCAGCATGTTGTTTTGACTGAACTGTCGCTTCTCGTTGCGTCACACCTCAACCCGCCTCAAAGC
Organism: Atherinomorus stipes; assembly: GCA_023101725.1. Lineage (NCBI taxonomy): Eukaryota > Metazoa > Chordata > Actinopteri > Atheriniformes > Atherinidae > Atherinomorus > Atherinomorus stipes. The sequence continues at coordinate 416,114 of JALJCO010004757.1, forward strand.
CAACGCTGATTGGACGTTTGTTTGGTGAACTGCTTCAAATTCTCTTCAACGGAAAGTAGCCAGACTGATCTGCGAGTGAAAACCTGAAGCTCGAGATCAGGATGGTCTCACGAGGCTATATTTTAGGAGCTTCTAAATGTTTTTTCTTCTTTTAAAACCTTTCTAGAAGCAGAAATACTTCCAATGCAATCAGAGACGTAGTAATCCTTAAAGGCATATGCCACCCCTGGGTGAAATTGAGCCTCCCACGCAGTCACCCGAGTTGGACAAGTGGGCAGAAGCGTTTTCTAACTGACCCAGTCATTCTCTGTATCTGGCAGCACTGACTTTAGCTTAGCTTAGCTTAGCGTAGTTGCTGTAATCAGGCTTATCCAACTAGCACCACTTGGTGAAAGCGAACTAATTAACTCGAGATTTTTTGTAATTACGTTTCGTGACCCGCACATTCTGATTGAGCACATCAAAGGACTGACTAGGTGGCATTCAATATGGGAACTATATGCCGTGGAAGTACAGGCCAATTACAGGCGAAGCACCATGGATAGTAGCAAAGGCAGCACGCATGCGCAGCATCCGGTGGGCAACCCTGTTTATGGAAGTTGAGGATTCTGCACACGCGTGCCGCATCAAAACTTCATCAATGGAGAAAATACATTTGTGAATTTCTTTGGAGCTGGTAACAGCCATCTTGCCAGTGACTTGCAAGGCATTTTGGGATGTTCATCATACACCTCGGTTTGACTTGTGCTTCTGAATTATCTTTGCTTGAAGTGGTATTTAGCCCTACCACTTACCCCTCAGTCCTAATAGGAATCAGAACAGAATACACACGAATGCCAGAAAAACTTCCAACACGTTTAGCTGTAAACTGTCGTGTTTATTCATTTGATGCATTCAATGCTTCCAGTACTGAATACAGCAAAGCTGCACATCATGTTGGAACATCTGTGGTTTTTAGACTAGGTAAGGCTCATTTCTTATCATCTTCATAATTATCGATAAACAGACGTGCAGAAAAGCTTTTTGATTTATATTTTCTACTCCATTTGTTATGCCTTATTGCGTTCCTCTTTCGAACAGGCATTCTGCTTTCCGAGTGCAATTGAGGCAGAAACATCATTACAGATTGCTTCAGGTCAGCCCAACCCTTTCATAGTGCGTGAAACTTAAGCTCACAGGCTGCCTGCAGGGAATTTTCTTAATTGAGATATGTGCGTGATCTGCTCTTTCTTCCCACCTCACATATGGCTCGAACTCGGAAGCTTTCCTATGGCCTTTAATGCACCATCCATCCCTCCATTTCAAACACCAACAGGAAATGAACATCAAACGTACGCTGTACTCCCAACAGCTCTGGCCCCCGGGGAGTCTGCACACTTTAATCCCTGTAGCTCTTTTTATTCCACGCGCTAACCTAAAGCTTGCATACTTGTACAAAAAGGCTAATCTCACACTCAGGCTGGATATTAGTGGTACATTTGTTGAAAAGTTGTGAGTTAAGTGAAGTAAATGAGGCTGGTTTGATAAACATGAAATTCCTTTCTGTGTGCTTTTAAGAGACTATTCAGGAGAGATTTGCATATTAATTGGAATAAAATGTATTCGAAAGAGTTTGAGATCTACAGAATGATATAAGCAGGTGCTTGGAGCTTATTAGTAATAACAGTTGGAATTTAAGCCATGCAGCTTGGCTGTTTCTCTTTTTGCTAAGATAACGTAAAGAAAACAAGAGGTGTGTTAGAACTATTAGATCTTAACAGTCTATAGCTTCATAAATAATGTTATCACATGCAGCAGATATAAATGTTTGTATGTTAAATGTGTTTTTCCTCTCCAGGCATAATTTTGAAGCAAAACTAGAAACAGTCTGGGTAGCATCTGCTCCATCTCCAACCTCTTCCGCCTCCGACTCCCTGCCATTGTTTCACATGTGGCACTTGCAGGCAGTCAGGTGCCTTCTTTCGTGTGATGTCGACCCTGTAATTGGCAGCATAGCCCAAGTGCTTGTTAAGATTGAGCATGGAGGATTTTTTTTTTTTTCTTAGAAGATGCTGCAACACGCTTACTTAATGGGGTCATACTGTCACTCATGTAAATGAAGTGCATGGTGAGTAGTTGCTCAAATCCGGATGCTTCTATTAAACTTCCTTTTTCATAATCTTAAACTTGTAGCCACAGAAATGAGAACTGACAGTTTGATGGAAATGGAAGAAACGTGGAAAAGAAAAACCAGAGGACTTTTGGAAGCAAGCTGTTAAACAAAAGTGTTGAATCTGTTTCGTGATATCATTTAAAGGTCGAATGACAAACCTAACTAAATAATGTATTCACTTAAGTGGCACCATTTTTAATAGTTTCCCTAACTAAATAATGTACGCATTTATTTCACTTTAACATGGTGCAACTAATGAATAGTGTGTATTTAAACTTGTTAAAACAGAACTAATCCCATGTGGCCTTTGGGGTCACTTTTAAGTTAAGTACAACAGGAAATGTGGAATACATGAGAGGGCTTTGTGCAATGTTGAAAAAGCACTTTATTATGTTTTGCATTTAGAACATTAACATCTGAATTTAGATCGTGAATCTTCTGGTCTGAGATCAACATCAGCTTCTTATTTTTTATTTCTTTCCTATTATTCTTTTCATAATTTTGCACTTTAACACCTATTATTCTCCTCTCTTTTTTTTTATGTTATATAACATTTGCCTCCCATTTGGGCTAAAGGTGGAAACTGGCCTTGCTCTGATGTTTCATACATTCCATATCTTTATTAAGATGCATTTTCCATTTTAGAAAATGAAGATAAACTCAGTAAATTTCTTATGTGGTGCTGATCTATTAATGCCGACTAATGTAATGCACACTTCTTTTCATTGGCTTTTAAAACATAGTTGAGCTTGACAAGTTTTTTATTTTATTTTATAATATTTATTAATTTAAATTTTATTTAATATTGAAGGAAAAAAAAAAGGAAAAAAAAAAAAAGAAAATAAAATAAGATAAAAAGAAAAAAAAAGAGAGAGAAAAAAATATAGAAAAAAAAAAAAAAAAAAAAGAAAAGGAAAAAAAAAGAAAGATAAATTAAGAGAAAAAAAAGGAAAAAAGAAATATAAAAATAGAAAGAAAAAGAAAGAGAGAAAAAAAAGAAAAAGAAATAAAAAGAAAAAAAAATAAAAAAAAAGAAAAAAAGATAAAAAAAAAAAAAATAAAAAATAAAATAAAGGAAAAGAAAAAAGAGAAAAAAAGGAAAGGAGAAAATGGGAAGAAAAGAAAAAAAAGAAAAGAATAAAAAAAAAAGAAAAAAAGGAAAAAAAAAAAAAAAAAAAAAAAACAAAAAAAAAAAAGGAAAGAGAAAGAAAAGAAGAGAAGAAAAAAAAAAAAAAAGAAATTAAAAAAAAAAAATAAAAAATATAAAAAACCAGGGTTGAAAGTAATATAAAGTACAAATTTGTACCATTTCAACCCTAAGAGTACCTGCAGCATTGAATAATGTGCGTAGCTTGTACAATAACTATAAATAGCAGTCCTTCTAAACAGAAGTATGATTATAGTTATGATTTTCATTATAATCATAGTAATCATAGTAAAAACTATGTATAATTATATATGTGTTTGGCCTAATATTTAAATAATAATTATGCATTTATTGTTAGCATCTTTTATTGTTCACATAATCTCTATTTTATTGACCTTTATCCATAATTTTCAATTGGTTTAATTGTACTTTATTAACTCATACAGCTTGATAAGGTACAAAAATGGACCAGGACCGAAGGGTACAGAAGCTCGGCTTCACCCCCAGCAACAAGCTTTGTACCCTTTTAAGTACAAATTGGTACCTCTATTTTTGAGTGTGTATAGAGTCTCTTAATAAAATTTAGCTCCTGGGTGGTGCACCTCCTTTTTCTGTCTTTATGGTCCCAGGTCCTGGTGCAGCCGCACCGGTCAAATTGTTGATATTTATGCCACTGGTTTTTATTTAACTTCACATAAGCAATTATGGATTTCTGTTCAGACAATTTAGATGGGGAACACAAGATATATGATGATCAACCAGTAGTTGGCGAGATTAAAAGTTAACATTGAAGTCAAGTTTTTGCAGATGTGTAAAGATCCTGTTTTAATTTAATTTCTCTTTGTAGTTTTCTTATTTTCAATGTATGTTTTTTTTTTATTTAGCACAATAATAAAAAAAAAAAAAGAAGAGAACAAGGGAGAAAAAAGAAAAAAACAAGAAAAAAGAAACAAAAAAGAAGGGTTTTATGTGAAGCACAAAACGTGTCAAAAATCCTGAAGCTTCCCCTTTAACAAATACCAGTCTCTTGAGGTTGTGTTTTTAATTTTATTTTTTTTTTTTAAAGTATTGTCTTAAGGGGGATTTTGCATGGGCAAGCAGAGGTAATTGAAATTGTACATTTGATAAAGTTTAATAAAACTGTTAATAAAATATTAGTTCCTTCATATCTTTTGTTTAATTTAGTCTTGTTTTATTTCTCATTGCTCCTTCAAAATCTCAATTTCCACTCCATCGTCATTTCACACGTGTTCAATAGTAACACTTATGCTTATTTTTCAGCTTGCTGGTGTTACTGTCGACCACTGAAGGTGTAAAACTGTGATAAATGACGAGATACACTTAACTCTGAATAGCACTCTCCTGCAACATTAGGGTAAGTGCATTTTTTATTCATTCAATTTTCACAGCATCTATAGACCCCTTCTTACTCACCTGCAGGTGTGTGAACAAACACTTAATTACACAAAATGCAGGTAGTCTGACATGTCTTGCGTGACCCTCCTGGTCCCACACCTGTATCCTGGATTTTTCCCATATTTTTAGTCTCTTTTAATCATCCCTTGGAGAATCCTTGTAACTTGTGTTTTCATCATTTAAGCTCTCTGATTTTATTTACACAGACCTTTGTGTATTTATTTCCATGTGGAGTTGAAAGACGTGGTCCAGAATCACAATGAAGATATGAAAGCTTCTTATTACATACTGACTGCTGTGAAAGCAAAGTAAAGGCTTTTTCCGAAATCATCAATAAAGGGTGCTAGGAATTTTCGCTTTCATTTGTAAAAACAAACAAAACATAAGAACAATTAGGCTGGTTGAATAAATATTAGCAATTGTAGCATACTGTAGTGATGAACTATTATTTATGACAAGCCCAACAGTTTCTTACTAGAATGAAAATTTGCTTTTGATCAACAATGGGCCCATTAATTTGGCAAGGTTTTATGCATAGTAATTGGACCAAGCAGTCTAGAATTTTGCGCGAGGGGCTTAACCACAGTTTGCGGGCGATTAACAAAGAATGAACGTGCAAATGGCAGCGGGTGCGAATGCCCCATATTGCATATTCATAGCAACAGAAGTGCAAAATGGATAGGAGGCGCTATTTAGTACTTTGAACTTTTAGCACGCCGTTAATAGATCAGTTTGTACTTTTTTTTTTTTTCGTGTACAGTGAGATAGCTCATGTTTTTGTACACACAAACCTTTGATGGATCCGGCCCAAAGTGTTTTGTTGTGCCATCCTTCTCAAAGTGGAGTGTCTCAGGATTTTACGAGAATTACTGCTCATGCACTAATTACCATTCAATTGAAAAACCTGCATATTGCAATTGTGCATTTTCGAAATCTAAGAAATGTCGCTTTCATTTTTCAAAAAAGTGTAATGGAAATGCAGCTTTTTTAAAAAGAGCATATAGAAACAGACAATTTAAAATCAAATGATATATGTCAAACTGCAAAAAAATACTGAGCAAGAAGTTGATCTAAAATATGTTAGTACAAATCATTTTAAAGACATAATCCACCTAAACAAGACATAAACCCATAAAGACATATGGGTTTTGAAATTGAGCAGGTGACGGCTTTGCAAAGACCCGCCCTGATCTCTTCCTGATTGGCTACTATAAAATCTGTTGGTGCATAAGATAATTGAAGACCTACCATATGAAATTTAAGACCACAACTGTCAAATTTAAGGACTTTTTAAGGTTTGATATGCAGATGTGTAAATTTAAGACTTATAAGACTTTTTAAGACCCTGCAGGAACCCTGCTGTAGCTACTTCTGCAGCATATTAGCTTCCCTATTGATTGCTATCTATTCAGTCTGTTGTGAAATTGGCTTGTCATTTGTACTTGATCAGAATGTGTGGGTAGCAAAACGTAATTGGAAAAAAATCTTGACTTAATTGGTTCACTTTCGCCCAGTGGTGTTAGTTGGAAACGCCAGATTAAAACAAATATGCTAAGTTAAGCTAAAGTCAGTGCTGCCAGATTCAGAGAATGACTGGGTCAGCTGAAAAATGCTTTTGCCCACTTGTCCAAACAGGGGACTGCTAAATTTCACTCAGGGGTGGCATATGCCTTTAAGTTAGCTCTAATTGTCTCTCTGCCATATGAATTTACAGCTACTACAATCAGTCATTAAACTAGAAAAGCACTTGGAACGCTGTCTGCTATTTTAGTTTTAAATGGGAAGCACAAACCTCTGACAAGCAACTTCCCCACAATTACAAAGAATCCTTCAAAGGATTCCTGTTTCCAGACAGCAATCTGGACCAACACCAAAATTTAATCATTTCTTCCTTGTACCATTATCAACATTCCTTGAGAATTTTATCCGAATTTGTTCATAACTTCTTGAGTTATTTTGACAAACACCAGAAATTACATTACTGACTTGGCAAAAGTAAACTATACACAATTTTAAAGAAATATAACATTTTGTTTCCTGTTAATAAACAGCAACATATTGGCTGACAGTAGCTAAATTACATAATAATAAAACATTGTTAAAATAAATGCGTGTCTCCTGCAGTGCATTTTTATTCAGTCTTAACACGATTTAACAGTACATTTTTTACAGTGTAGTTTGAAATGCAATCTTCATTTTACTACTTGAAGGATATTTCCCTCTTCTTTTTCTGTTCTATTAATATAAAGCAGCAGTACACAATGAACTACCAAGGTAGATTCTATCAAACAAAGGTACAAAGGTGTCATATAACTGAACTGCTAGCAAACGACTGTCATCAGTAGCACACTGAGCGATTTATTTTTCTGTGTTTCACCTCTACATCTTCCAGTAAACATGACAGCTGTCTGTGGCAACTTGTTTTAAAATATTTGGGCAACACAAAAGACATGAAACCCCCAATCAGCAATCACTTAAGAAACCCTTCCAGAGTTAATTAGATCTATTCAAAACTCTTTCTGTGGTGACCTTTCCTCACAGGAGGAATGACACACAGCTCGACTCTCTCCACAAAGTTTATCTTCCTATCAAGAGAGCATTTTCCGTTTAATTCCACTTCTTTCCCATTCTAACCTTTGATACAGCAGTTCAGTATGCAAATCATCTTCATATTGTTAGTGAGGTGAATTAGCATTTGCTTTTTTTGCCACATTATCTCACTTTGAGTTTACATAAACGTTCATTGTCAGAGTAGCAGTGGCTCTTTGAATTATGCATGAGGTCCTTCCGTCGGCTGAATCCTGAAACTGGAGATCAGCATATTTTAGATATTTGCCCATTTTTCTCAGCACATTTAGCATTAATATGTAACCCTCGCCTGAAACTGTGATAGTAACACCTTTTGCATGCACACAACCCCCCCACTCTTCCATCCAGAGCAAAAAAAAATGCAGAATGCATGAGATAAAGCTGCATGCGTTTGTCAAAACTAATGTTTTGCTGTCTTGTAATTTGAGACACAGAAGACCAAATGATCTACTGTTAGATACAGATATGGCCAGACATAATTTGGGATATATATCAGTATTTTCAGCAAAGTTTAGCAGCAGGAGGCGATTTAATGTACATCTGCAGACAGAATGCAAACAGTGTTTAATGAACATGACAAATGCACAAAGGAAATTGTTGTAATTTTTAATCTGCACAACCTGACAGCACTACTTCACGCTTTAGATAATTATGTTTTGTATGGCATAAAGAAAATTGCAAATGCACATGAAAGCCTTATAAATGTAGGAATGTTTGTCACTCGGGTTACCGGCAGACACTTCTTCACTAGAAGCTCCTTAAGCTGAGTCGTCATTGTAAATGAGCTGTTTTTCCCGGTACATGCAGCGTGTGCTGCATCAGCAGCACACTGGTAGAGGATGTCTTTATTTAGAGACTACTGTGCTTCTCTGCAAACCAAACTGAGTAAAAGTACAAAATGTTATTGCAGTGATATTGGCCTCATAGGAAGTGAAAACTTGCTTGGTTGCTGGCTGTTTTTCCCTCTTTGATGTCAAACTCTGCCAAGACTATTGACAAGGTCTATTTTTCCTGCAACACCCAAAATTTAGAGGTTATATCTCCACAGCTACATAAACTTTGACTTAAAAGAAAGCTGAGATGTGAGATAACTATGGATGTGTCAGAATAAGATAGTGTTAACTTGTCAGAGTAAATTCAACTGCAACGCAGCAGAAAATTAGAGGACAGTCTCCCGATTCATTCAGAAATTAGTAAAGTAATTTTGATTACTGGGGTGCCCAAGTCCAGTTTTCGAGAACTATCCTGCAACCTTTAGATGCATCACACCTCAGTTCCCTCATGTGCATGTTATTCAGCTCTGCGGAGGCTGGTAACGAGACATTCATTTGATTCAGGTGTGGTGGAATTAAAGACACACAACGGAACTTTAAGCAGTTTTCTCAGTAACGCGCCCCGTATCGACGGCTAAACTAGCATCCATCTTCATCGTACCTGTACTGTGATTCACTCCAGCCGGTAAAAGACAGTCTTATCTTGACTCTTCTGTTGCTTCCTCTCTCTCTTTTCCTCTTTTTCTCCGATAATGCGCAGTCAAAACACCCGCTGTGTTCATATCCGTTTGCGAGTAAATGACGCGGTGCGCAACCAATAGTCTGCTGCGACGTCGCAGTTGCGTCCCGGATGGAAAACTTGCTTACTGCTGTTTCTGAGCCTCGGGATGCCTCCGGGCAGTGACGGCTCGAAAATGCATCATGGATGTTGGCATGCCATCAAAACGAGTCAGGAACACATATTTTTAAGGTATAAAAGTTACATTGTGTGTCTTTAACTCAGAGTTGTACACATGTGAGTCTCTGCTTTGATATATTGGTGTTGTGAGTGATTATGTACAGCAGTTTTGGGACTTTCTTCTGTGAATGCCTTTGCTCATAATTTTCCTCCATTTTTGTGGCAGTGTAGTAAGTGTAGCATTGATGGTGTTGGCTTATTTTATTGGGAGGTTATTTGGGTATTTTAGTGAATTTCAACACTACATCAACCATTACTGGAATACAGGACATGCTACTTCTAATGCTGGTACAATATGTCCCTTCAGGGTTCTGAGTTGTGTAATATCTATCACTTTTCTACTGATTTTTCATTGCAAATTGGTGTTGCGAAATATATTTGTTCTTTGATAATATTTCTCTTTTTTTTATTGATGTATGGCAGCCAATGTAACAGCATTAGAGTCCACAACAAATTTCTTTTTGGGTTTAATAAAAGTATCGTATTGCAGTGCGTCTCAAATCCGATCCTCAGGACCCATTGCCCTGCATGTCTTCGTTGTGTTCCTGCTCCAACAAACCTCATTCAGAATAATAAACTTCCTCATCAGTTTTTTGCAAGCCTGTTAACGAGCCATTCATTTGATTCAGGTGTGTGAAAGTAGGACCGGCTATAAGACGTGCAGGGCAGTGGGTCCTGAGGACCAGAGTTAAGAAACACTGTTGTATTGTACTGTATTGTATCATATCGCATTGGATCACATTGTATCGAATGGATGATTCTCGTAATTTCTGCATACATCACTCACGCATGCTCACAACTGCCCAGAAAGCTTTGGAGTCCATTGAAATAGAAAAGTCTTTACAAAGTTAATTACAATACCGCCTGGACACTTTTTGCATTTTTGACTACTTAATGACGAGGGGAAAACTCTCTTAGAAGGGGAACAAGTTTTTACTGATTTCCCATTAAGAAACACCAGTAATTGGCCTGAATTTGTGCAGTCATCTGTGTTAAAACTGGCGCCCTCTCCACAACACTCACTCTGCAGCCTCCTGTTGGCATCTGATGACTGCAAAGACGTGGATTATTATTTCCGCCAAGGAGGTAATGTTTTCAGTATTGGTTTATTTGTCTGCCTGTCAGCAACTTTACGGAAAACGTACTGGACGGATCTGCCTGAAATGTTCACACGCCGTGTGCTTCAGCCCAAGAACGAACCCATTAAATTTTGGTGATGATCCGGTTCACCCTCTGGATCCAGGAAGTTTTGAATGATTCTTTATCATTGCAAGGGTTGCTTGACAGAAGTCTGCGCTCTCCGAGTGATTTTCTAGTATTCTTTCCTTGGAAATAAGAGGTTGTCTCTATTCTATTTGAACGGGCTTCCAAAGCTTTCTGACCTTCAAAGGCAGTTACAAGCATGCGCGAGTGACGCATGCATAAATTACTGAAGGGTACACTGTATTGTAATGGTCTGACGCGTCATTTATTTACTATTGGATCAGAGGCACTTGCCACAATTTTTGTATCTGAAATGGGGGACGAATATTAAGTGAATGACTATGAATAGTCCAAAACAAATTCCTATAGAAATTTGAAAAGAAATCTTTCAAACATCAAACATAACAATCTTGAAACCTGTAAGTGAAGGTGAATTCAAATTTCCCCCTTGGGCCAAAACCCCTTTTTTTTTTACATAATTATGAGGAGGTGTGGTTTTCTCCCAACTGTAAATCAGATTGGGGGGGGGGGTATATTGCAAGAAAAATAAATATTTGGGGGGAATAAAAAAAAAAAAAAGTGATAATAAAAATCACAAAATGAAAGAAAAAATAAAAAAAAAAAAAAAGAAAAAAAGAAAAAGATAAAAAAAAAAAAAAAAATTTATTTTTTTTATAAAAAAAAAAAAAAAAATTTTTTAAATAAAATTTATAAAATAAAAAAAAAAAAAAAAATTTTTTATTTTTTAATTTTTCTATTAATGTATGAAATGAAAGAAAAATCATTAAATTGAATTTTAAATAAAATTTTTATTTTTTTTTTTTTTTTTTATTTTATGGAGAAAAAAGAAAAAAAAAAAAAAAAATAGAAGGAAAAGAAAAAATAAATGAAGGGGGTATTATATAAAATAAATATAAAAAAAAAATTATACGGAAAGGGGGGGGGAAATGGCAAAGAAAAGAGAGAAGAAAGTGTATAATGGACTGGGGGAGGGGGGGTAGGGGAAGGGAGAAAAGAAAAACGGTGGCATCAGGAATAAAAAAAATAAAAATTAAAGAAGGAGAAAATTAAAATATAGTAAAATAATATAAATATAATATAAAAATAAAGTAAAGAAGAAAGGGGTGAGAAAAAGATTAAATTTAAAAGTAGAAAGAATAAAAAAAAAAGAAAAGGAAAAGTGAATAAGGAAGGAGGAGGGGAGGAGAAAAAAAAAAAAATAGAAAAAGAAAAAGAAGAAAAATGATAAAAATCAAGGAAATTATGAAAAAATGGCAAAAATACAAAACATAAGTCAATTCGTAGATATTGAAAAAAATTAGAAACATTAACATGTTAAATAAATGAATATTCATCATTTGTCTATATTTATTGATGATTCTTTTACAGAGTCTTTGTGGTACTTGTATAATTCCATAAAAAGCTGTTTTTTACAGTACAGTATGTCTGGCCAGACTAAGAATAGCAACGCAGAAGAAGTGACACTTCTCTATACTTTACACAAAAATATACATTGACTACTTGACATGAAAATAAAAAATGGAGCAGGCCCTTGAGTCTGTCAGTTGTGTGATCTGCCTTGCATTAGGAGCCGGCAGGAGAAACATTTCATTGGCATCAGTCGACAGAATGTGAAATCAAAGCAGCGGACCCCTGCCTTCCTTTACCCTGCCACTGGAACGTTTCCTCCTTATCTCAGCTGTCTTCAGCACTAGCAAGCAGATGTGACTGTAAATGGCAACCCACCCCCTGAAAATGAGAGTAATATCTGGAGCTTGGTTGAGCAAGCTTTGCCCTGTAGCAGCCACCAAAGATAGAAACTTCCCAGAATGGCTTTTTGTCAGTTTCTAGTGTGTACAAGCAGATGTAGGTGAGGGAAATTAATCTTACAGCTGGTCATCCAAGAACCGAGTAAACCAAAACCAAAGGCCCCAACTAAAGTAGTTTTTTGAAAATGTGTTATTTGTGTTAGCATGTTGGGATTATTATGCTAAGGCATACAGCATTTACATTTTTTTTTTTTATGTATTCTATCTAAAATCCATTTTTATTTAAATTCTTTTGCTGTAACTATGGAATATATCCACTCACATGGCAATTAAACAAGGGTGGGTTTTTATTTCTCACGGAAACCCCCAGTTTAACTGCTTTAAGGTAGCTGACAAACGTGTTATCCATCAGGCTCTCTTTTTATTTTTTAATTAGTTTTAATTCCCAGCTTGTGTCTGAGATGCCGGTCTCCTTATGCAGCAATTTGTTTTTTTTATTAAATGCTAATCCATACTTGTAACTCACTGCAGCTTAAGCTTTGTAATGCAGATGCGGCACAGAGCAGTTCCAGCATCTGTTCCACAGATGAGACCCAGATCGACAGTCATGTGAGGAAGAGGGTAGACTCTTTTACTTCTGAGCTTTATGTGGAAGAGAATGTTTATAAATAAAATAATGAGCTGAGATGAACCACACTTCATAAAATGGCACATTGGCGTGATTTTTATACAAAAACTAAGCTAAAATACTGAAACATGTCTGTAAAATTGCTTTGTAATACCTTGAAGTAGCTGTGTGATGCAATTCGGGCCAAGCTTTAGGTGGAGGATGATTTTTTTTTTCCCATTTTCTTCATCCATTCTTTTTGAATACTCAGTACATACTGTAGAGGGATTCATGGTCCACATTGAGACTACAAGGTGTCCAGGTTCTGTGGCTGCAAAACAAGCACAAATCATCAGACCTCCACCTCAGTGCTTGACAGCTTAAATGTTCTGAGAGAAGCTCTTGTTGTTTCTCTAAGCATCACACTGTCTGCTCTTTTGCTGAAAGTATTCTTACTGTTTAATCTTTTTAATCTTAAACACTGACATGCGACAGATAGGCTGTCAGCACTAGCGCTGGTGGCTAGTTCTCTGCTTCCACTCAGGAAGGCCTCAGGCTGTAGAAAAGTAGCATAACTGCGGTTTTTAGTCGGCTAACAGTGTGCCTTTACTTGAGCCCACCAACCTAGTTAACTCCTGATAGCTCAGTTTGCTATTAGCTACAGGTAGCTCAGAGTTCGATGGGTGTCAGTCATTAGCACAGCCTGCTCTCAGCTCCAGCTCTTTGCCAATTTTTATACTTTGCTGGTGTGACAACATGCACAAAGCTGCTAAAATGGAGGCATTAGGAACTACCACCATTTTGGCTTCAACTCACAGTGGTGCTGGAAAACCTAGATACCCTCTCATTAAAGACAGAAAAAAAACAGCTGCCTGTGAAATAAGTTGATACTGATAATAGTAATAATATCTAAAACATTTATGAAAATCATTGACTTTGAATTATGGTTCAACAGAAATATTAAAAACAAACAAAACATAAAACAATAAACAAGCATGTTTGGGCTCCTGAACTAAAATTTTGTTGAGCAAAACTTCTGTGGCATTCAATAAGACTTTTGCACCTGTTGATCGGTATTTTGGTCAAGAGCAAGGTGCTCCAATTTGTTTGGGACAGTTTTGTTTGTTGTTGTTTTTTTAAATGTTTTTTTAATTCAAACAACAGTTCAAAATCATTATTTTATTTTACTGAATTATAATTTAGTAAAATTGTATTTATTTTTCCCTTTTTCATTTTCTTGTTATATGAATCACTAATGGCCGCGTTTCCCAGATTAGTTAAGAAACTCTAAAGGCGGGGGTCCTTCTAAATCACTTCTTAAAGGTGCCTTTTTTGGAAGTTTCGTTTTCCAGAAGGGGTCTTAAATAAAAAAATTTTTTATTTTTAGGGGAGGGGAAAACCCTCTTTTTACCCTTTTTTAAAATTCCCCCCTGCTAAGGGAAAAAAAGGCAAATCAATTGGTAATTTAAAAAAAAAACAATATTCTGTGGAAAAAAAAAAAAAAAAAAGAAAATAAAAAAAAATGAATATTAAATTAGTAGATGATTTTTATTTTTTTTTTTATTTTTTTTTTCATAATAAAAAAAAAAAATTATAAAGAAGAAAGAAGAAAATAAATAGAGAGAGAGAAAAAAAAAATATAAGATAAATTAAAAATAAATATAATTATAAGAATGGCATCAAAATATATCGTAAAATAAATAAAAGGGAGTGGAAAAAATGAAGAAAAACAACAAAAGAGGAAAGAAAGGAATGAAAAGAAATAGTAAATAAATAAGAAATATATTTATGATATTTATTTTTGAATAAGAGGATCAGCATCGGTTACAAAAAAAAAGATCAATAAAAAAAACAAAAACCAAAAACAAACATTGTTGAACATCAAGAAAAAATAGAAAAAAAACGAAGGAGGCGAAGGAGAGGGAGGGAATGAAAAGGGATGATATTTAATGATTTGCAATCATAAGCATTTAAAGTAGTTTTGAAGAGGTGTTAAGAGGCAGAGGTAACAGGGGGCGCAGGGGATGGGAGCGGAAAAATCAAGAAGATCTACAAGAAGCTGGAGGAAGAAAAAGTAGGACAAAAGTCGAAACGAGGGGGGGAGGGGAGTGTTGTGGTTCGTTGTGTAGGGGGGGGGAGGGGGGGGGGGGGAGGGGGGGGGGGGGGAAGGGGGGGGGGAGGGAGGGGAGGGTGCAGGGCAAGGGAGGGAGGGGACAGGAAGAGGAATGCAATCCAATGCCATGTCCTTGCATTTAATTCTACCTTTCCCCCTTCCCCTCCAACAAAAAAGAAAATAATTTCAACTTCCTCCAATTAAAATCAGAATCGCCTCCGGCGTGGAGGGCGGGGGGGAGGGAGCGTCTTCCAGGGGGGGGTTCCAGACCAAAAAAAAAAAAAAAGAAAGAAAAAGAAAGAGAAATAGGAAGTCAAATATAAAATACAATCCACTACCATAAAAAGAAAAAAACAAAATAAAAAAAAAAAAAATAAAAATTAATAAAAAAAATAAATAATGAAAAAAAAAAAACATATAAATATTTCATAATCAAAACAAAAAAAAAAAAAAAAGAAAAAATCAGAACGGAAAAAAACAATAAACAAAAAAATAAAGGAAAGATGATATCGATACCCAGATTTATATCCACACGGAGGAAATGGATAGTTCTGTAAAAACAAGAAGAGGAGCGGCGAAAATATAAAAGGAAGGAGGAGGGGGAGAGAGAGGGGGGGGGTTGGGGGGGAGGCAACTAACGGAAGGGTAATTTAAATTTTGAAGTTTAAAATCAGTTATTTCTGATATACATGTTTGTTTTTTAGAAAAATACTTTTGCTCTTTGGTTAAGTGTTGTAAAAATGGCAATAATAATTTTACAAAAGGTGTTTTTGCTGTTGTTCTGATGTGTTACTATAATCCCCAACTATGTGTTACCTGAGGTCATTTTCACACATTTTTGGGTGGAGCTAGGCGCTGCCGCAACATATGCTTTTTAATCACCCCGCCCAGCAGTCGCTCTACAGACTGAAGCATTGTGTATCCATGGCAAATGGACGGAAGTGACACGTCCCAGCTGTATAGTGTGGTTGTGTTGTAAAAAAAATACACGTCAATGATGGTGCGTTGAAGATGAGACATTGTTGCGTGTAGAAAGCAATTTTGTCATGTACTGGAGGCGGCGGATTTCCAGACAAACCAGAGCAAGGTGCAGATTGATTCTGTTGAACCGTGAAGTCCACCCATACGCAGATATTATCAGTGAACAGACAGGTACCGGTGAGTTGTAAACATGAGCATTAACGCTTAGCCTGCTAGCCCATCGATGTTGACATTAGAAATACATTAGTAGCTAGCAAGCACATGATGATACTAAATCTTACAGTTGGGCATGCCGTAACTCTTTTATTTGTAATATGAAACTGTCAATAAGAAGGACATCCCAATAGTACAGCTGCCTGCGGATACCTGTCTAGTTAAAAAGCCGGAGTATCTGGGATTTAGGCCGAGCTAAAGTTTGTGCGCTTTCACACATCACTCGCGCCGCGTTTTAAGGTCCACCTAAGCCGCTCCAAAACCAGCCGGTCCGAGACCAGGCGAGTTAGGGCGATTACGAGCGTGAGTGGCATGTTCACACAGACCCAGTCGCGCCGTGTGCGGTACCAAAACCCAGTTAGGTCGACCTAAATGGGTCCTGTGTGAAAATGACCTTAGAATTCAAGGAGCGTGTATTTCTACTTTCAGCAGTTCCGTATTCTTTGTTGCCTTCCTCCCGTATAACCTATTGAGATAATAATGTTTTGCAAATCCATTGGAGGCATTTTAGCACCACAAAGTAAAGTCTGTCTCATGTGATCCATGATATCCACATATATCCTCTTTTTCTTCTTCTAAAATTGTGAGATGAATGTGTTTCCTTGGCTTATTTGGCAGCATATGACGTTTTAGATCCGGTACAGTAATGGATGTCCCATTGTTACACCCCAGGTGCTTACAAGCAAAAGAATAAAGCCCAATCAAAAGGATAAGTCCAGAAAAAACTTTGCCATCACCAAACCAGAATAGTTGATGAGATTTACATGAAAAAGTACTTCATATCGACCACGGCTCAAACTGTTTTTATAGTGCAGTTGTTTTTCAGTTTTATCACACAACAACATGGCCTTGGAGTGTATGAGCTGCTTTCAGCTCTTATGCAACCCCCAGATTATCTTAGTTCTTCAGCTTTTATGGATGTTTTTCTCTTTCTCCTCACTTCCTCTCAGAACATATCATTGAAACTGATTCATGCAGTTCTTGATGTTTGATGAATTAAAGAGAGGGGAGCATTTTAACTGCTGTGAACGTCCAGCAGAGAAATAAGCAAGCTGACATTCGGATATCCACTTAAGCATGATGCAAGTTACTCCCTTTAAATTCCAAGTTGTCAATTTTATTTTTAACATGTCTTTTTTTTTTTTTTTTTTAATCTACAACCAGCAGTTTTGAAGCCAGGATCTGAAATTGATTTTCCCCCCACAAGTCAGCGACTGGATTCCTCTGGTGGAGCAGTAGGGGGTTAAACACCTCTCTTAAGGGCACCTCAACTGCGGTACATGAGTGATTGGAAAGCTTTCTGCATCTAATTCCCTGCAGAGGTCTTCATTAGTATTTCTTGGATTGAAACCAGTGGCCTTCATTTCACAAGGCTGTAACTCAGCCGTGTTCACGGGGAGGGGTGGACAGTCAGATATACAAGCATAATGAGTTCCAGTGCCAGTCCACAGATCACCGGTGATGGAAAAGTCGTGGAAATGTGGCAGGTCTTGACACTTCCTGCCAGCTGGAAGTGGAAAACAGACACATAAGGAAAATTTTCCTTTATCGGCCAAAAGCTTTGCACTCATTCTGTCGTATTCACAGTTTGACAAACATCTGGCTTAACCCCACTGTCAATACGCAATTATCCATGGGCAAGTGCTTACAATAGTCCAAAGCTACAGAAGGTTGAATTTCACAGTGATTCATTAGCCATGTAAGCCATGCAGTATTTATATACTGATAAGAATAAATAATTCAAGCTGAGGTGATCAATTATGTATGGATTTGGTATAAGTAAATTAAACGTTTCTATAGTTGTTATCCACATAGAGCCTAAAGGAAAATGCAATAATCAGAAGACAGGGAGGACTTTGTTTGTGTCAAGGCTTTAAATGTCAATCAGCGAGCATTCAGTCGACAGCAACTCATTTGACTCTATAGATTCGTGCTGCCTTATCTATGCAAACTCTCGGTCCCGTGTTCGCTTTCAGCCCCGAGTCTGCAGCTGCATCCTTTCTGAAAACTTGTGCCTGCGCTGCATGCCTCTGCAATTTACAAGTTCATTATTGCTCTATCATTGAGATTAATTATGCAGAAAATTCTCATTTTCTTCACTTCAGCCATCAGAAGGCACGAGGTGCGATGTGCCAAGTGGATGCCTGAAAGACACGAGTTTGGTGTGTCACACCAACACACAAAGTCATGGTGCACATGTGGTGTACTCTAGCTGCAGCAGCTGGAAATTTCTGTTCACGGATTTACATCTTTACACACCATCCCTCCTCAATCTTTCAGTATGAGTCAAGGTCAAATTTACAAACCTGAAAATAACATTGTTACCTCTATAGCTGTTGTTTTCCAAGACCTGACAAGGGGGAAATAATATAAATCAACATGACAGAACACAAAGCCGCAATCAATTAGGCATTCATATTAGCTCTCTGCTTCTTTTTTACATGATTGGACGTTTCATTTGTGAAGAGCTGTTTTGGCATCCTAGAGCTTTTAAGCAATAAGATAATCATCACGATAATGAGAACCAAATGATGACGAATTTAGCCGACACTAATAATCAGAAAAGAAGACAAACATTTTTAAATGGCTGTCAACACCTGCAACCTGTTGTCTTTCAATTTGAAAACCTGCTGTCAGTCTCAAATTGCCAGACTCTCAGAGCGTTTTTTTTTTTAAAATAATCATTTAAATTCAGTTATTCAAAACAGTTGCATTCTGGCAAGCAGTTCTTCCTGGATTGTAAATTTACATGAGGTGTAGCAAGTGTCCTGTCATTTCTATGATGCGAGACTATGTGAATGGGGTAGATGGAGAGCATAACAAGGCATAGTAAAGATTCATGGGCTGTCATAGACCTGTGTTCAATCAGAGAAGCAGAATAACAAATGAAAACTTAAGCATTCAAGATTAAATTTCAAATGAAACAACTTTCATCAGCATAGCAACAAAAAATTGATGCCTTTCAGAGTGGCTTTTCTCAGAGTATCTGATCCATTTGGGGGTGCAACCTTTTTCAACTCAATACTAGTGTCTTCAGAGGTGATTAGCTGATTCACATTAGATAAAGAACAAGATAAATGGATTCTTTTAAAAAAATACAAACCAGTTTCTGACCCTTAGACAGATAAAACAGCTATTAACATTACTGAAGCTTCTAAAGTTTGCCATATACACAGTCTTTGGGATTAAAAAGAAGAAATTGGGTAGCTGCTGACCTTTCTGCTTATTTCTGAGAAGAGTTATGACGGGAGGATTTTTGATGCATGTTTGTAAAAGATCTGTGGCATAAACAGACGAGACCTTTGAGCACCTGGCTCTCCAGTTCAGAACAACACTGCTGTTTAAACGACTTCTTTCTCACCTCTCAGTCATAGCGGTTTAAAAGCCCATCCACTGCCTTCTGCTTAACCAGGTCAGACTTTCCTTTCCCTGGCCACTTCTTTCAGCTTGTCCCGGAAGATCTTGGTTTTCCCAAGCCAGCAAAGAGACATAGGGGCTGGTCACACTTGGCACGGTTGGAGTATGTCCCAGGTACAAACAGAGAGGGTAACATGCTTCACGTTAAAACTTCTGTGTGACTGATGGCCATGGCGCGCTACCCAGACTCACCTCTGGAGGTGGTCTGCAATGGTTGCTTGGTTGGGAACGATTGTGTTATTCACCCATGTGACGAAGATATAATGACTAGCCTACGTAGAAGCCCTCTCCTTGCTCGAAAACACGAAAAAGAGGAGAATCAACATGGCTTCAAAAGCATGATAAGAAGCTCTTGTTGCAGCCTTTAACTCAGCAGCTACACAAGCTCATCATCAGCCAGTTGTCATAAAACTGTGAAGGTACAAAAGGCTTATCAGCATTGTCTTGCTGGATGTCAAACAACACAAATAACTATTAGTGCCACCCACTGAACTGGAGTTAAGCAGGCGCTGTCACTTACGCAAATGAGGCCACATGACATGGTGGCAGAGTGGTACGTTTCCAATTTTGCAAGTGTGACCTGAGGCCGTTTGTACTAGACTTTTGACACCCAATGAGTTGAAATGGGATTAAACCAGTCGTGCCAAATGTGACCCTGCCCTAGGTCCCTTCAGTGTGTCCTGGGTCTTCCTCCCTGTGGGACGTGTCTGGAACACCTCACCAAGGAGGTCTCAAGGGGGTATCCTCACCCCCTGGTACTGGTGAGATAGCCCAAGCTATCTCACCTGGCTCATATTGGTGCAAAGGAGCAGCTCTGCTCTGAGCCCCTCCTTCGATGAACAATTTTCTCGGCTTATCTCTGAGGGAGAGCCCAGACACCCTTATGAGGGATTTCATTTTGGCTACTTGTATTTACAATCTTGATGTTTTGGTCACTACCTTGTGGCCCAAGGTAAGAGTGGGAACATAGATCAACTGGTAAATCTAGCAGCTTTTGAGTCAGCACCTTCTTCACCATGACAGACTGATCCAGAGACCGCTTGAACTCCATCCTTTTTCAATTGGACAGCACCTGCATTTTTAGTCCTGTGGTCACGACTTTCTCCTTCCTATATTTTAAAACAAAGTCAAGGGATAAATTGAAAGCAATTTTCTGTCAACCCTACAAACTTTTTAATCCTGCTTTCAACCAGCGCTTTCCTTCATCAGAACTGTGTGAACTGCGAGGCAACAATCAAACATCTACACAAAGAGAGGCAAATGAAGGTTGGAGGCAGGATAACAAGTAGTTTTACCAGTTGAAATGCCCCAAAGGGCTTTGTTATGTTGGCCAGACAAAGGGGGAATTGAGGATGAGGACTGATATCAGAATGAGACATTTGTTCGATTTCTACTCTATGATTTATAAGCTCTGAGGTTGTTAGGCCTCTAATGCTTTGCACTTTGAACCTTCTCTTCACCTGTAAAAGTAAAGGATAATTAACCCTTCCCAACCATCAAAGATCCACATTCATGATGACAAGACAAATGGATCCAAACATGATCTCATTTTGAGGAAAAAACTGCAATTTACTCTGGCAGGACTGGCCCACATGAGGCCAAGATGTTGAGGAAGTGCCTTGATTTGTATGAACTGTCCTGTGTAGCTCAATATCTGCAGAAAGTCTCACCAGACTTGATCGTATATTTTCCTAAGCTAGGAGGTTCTCTTTTTTATTAATTGACTAAAGCAGTTTTGATCAATTTATGGATCATATAATGGATTTGTTTTAATTGGATTATATTTGGATCACAATGAGTAGTACTGAATTAAACTGCCTCTCAAAGTGCCTCGAGATTCCTTTGTTGTGAATTGATACTATACGATACGATTAAAGCTAAATGCGGTCTATTTTTTTTTTTTTTCTGATGGATTTGTGCTTTTATGAGTACCTGGTATATACTGTTGTAAGGGTGCACTGCCTAAAAATTGGGGGGTTGGTGGGCTCAGCCCCGTCCTACCATTGTGTACTTGAGTAGCACCCCTTTACCTGGTATATGAATGGGACTAAATCCCCCTGGGCAGGTAAGTCCAGTTCAGATCTTTGAGGACCTTAGGGACAAATTTAATTAGCTAAATAAAAAAACCCTGTTTAGATAATTACTAGTTACGGACATATGGGCTGAAAAACAGGGAAGGAAATCTTTGATATTTTCAAAAAACATAAAGGTAACACTTCCTGGAAAATGGTGGCTCCATTTTGGATAAATGTTTGTGACATCCTTGAAGCAGTTTTTAGAATTGATTCTGACTACAGAATTATTGACCTTGGTGATCTAGGAAACCTCAAATTAAAAAAAGAAAAGGAAAACTATCTTTTAAAAGTTTTTTTTTTTTTAGTGTGCGTAAGGCAGTGACTTGAAAAAGATGCATCAAAATTTGATAAATAGATTAACTTAGTTTATGAAAAATATACTGAATGGAAAGAATCACATTTAATCTAAAAAGCCAAAGTGACATCTTCAAGGAAAAATGTTCTAGATGACTGGCATACTTTTTTAAGTAATACACCTGATTTTGTTGAGCAGTTACATAAGCTATTAGCTGGGTTGCTCTTGACTGTCTTAACTGTTGTCCAGACTTTCGGAAATATATTTATTTCCTGGGGCGGAGGTGGAGCACACTATATATTTTAGAAACTAGAAGGGTGAAATGATGAAAGTATTTGGCTACAGCCGTATTGCGGGTGAAATGGGACAAAAGGTGGGAGTTAAGAGGTTAAGATATCCCATTACACCCAATGAGTATTGAATGATTATATTAATATAGCATGCACATGTCTGAACATAAAACACAGATGATGCGATAGGTATTGAATAGGTATGAATAGATTTTTTTTTTTTTTTCTCTCTACTCACTTCTGTGTCGACTTTAATATATAGCTGCCCCTTAGATTGCCTTTGCTCCTAGGTGTTTTTAGGTAGGTTTTTTTATTTCATTTTACTTTTTTATGGTTCTACAGGCCTTTCCGGGGCTATGGCACTCAGTTCTTTTTTTTTTTGTTTGTTGTTATGTTGATGTCTTAGGCAAGGAAGCACTTTGAGTACATTCTGGTTATTGTAAAGGGCTATACAAATAAAAGTTGATTGATTGAAGTTGATTGACTGTCTGTTCTTTTGTAAAAATAAATAAATAAATAAAATTACACAAAAACTTGTCTGGGATACCACCCTTATGCCATTTTTACTCTTCCAGTGCAGTTGCTCTCATGACCACATTAGTTATTAAGAGCAGCTGCAACATTAATATAGTGTGCATGTGCCAGTATATATCCCACATGGGCACCTTTGTTTTTTTTTTGTTTGTTTTTTTTATTTTATTGGACTGTCTCTATATATTGATTTAAACTGAATTAAAAATTAAATAGAGCTTTTATTGAACTTTTGTCCTTTTTCCATGTGATGCACACTGACATATTTTATTTATCAGACAAACAAATAAGTTCAATTTTGCCTCACCCTGCAAATCTTTGTATCAAAGAGACTGGTTAGTCACATTGCATGTCAACGGGCTGAACAAGTCATCATTGCAAAGTGGCCTTGCATGCTTACTTTTCAGATCTTGCCTCACACTTATTTTAGCATTTCCCATTATTCATCTCTGCGAGAGTTTTGCATGTCAAATTATAATTTATTTTCATTTGAGCTTACTTTAGGGATGTAATACAGAATTATGCATGAGACTATATTTAGACTATACTTAGTCTATATGATGTAATGGCATTTTTTTATAATGTGTGCTGAATAAATGATAAAAAGTATGGGACATGACGTTACAGAGCAAATTACTTGACTCGTGTTTGAATGAAATGCAGCTGTTATAGCCACTCTATATCCGTCAGTTAATGTAAGGTTCAGTATTTTTATACATTAATGGAAATGGAAATGAAATGCTGAAATGTTTAACATGATGGAGTCGTGATTTTGCAGCCTTGGTAGAGTCAATGTATTGTGAAAAAAGAACCTTTTGACTGAAGGTGTATCACAGTTTGGAAGTATAAAAAGAGTTATCACTGTTGATCATGATGGGAATGCTACTTTAAAAAAGTAATTGTTTATAGTTGCTTATTACTTCTTCAAAAAAGTAATGGTGTTAGTAACAGAGTTACGGCTTTATGAAAATAACTACAGTAATTGGAAAAGTAATTAATCTGTTACATTTTTTTATATTTCCTTTGACATAATTTAAAATAATCTCTATGTTGAATTGCTGAAGACAAAAGTGAATATTGGATCTGACGAATGAACGAAATGGAAATTTAACAGAATAAATCACTAACAGAAAAACAATGGACTCCTGGATGTCATGCCTCCATCTCTTCCTCAAGAGAGCTTCAGGACTGCATGGATGGAGGGGTATAGATGGATGGATGGACTTTTTGGGTCAAAGATCATGTTGTGGAACAAAACTGCTGTTGCTATAGTGAATAAATTAGGTTATTTTGCCACCAAAACCTTTTTTTCTTAGTGTTGTTTTTGATGTTTCATAAATTAAACAGCTGTTCAGATGTTCCAGGTGTCAATAAAGTAAAAAATATTGGCATCAGTCACTTTGAGTACCTCTTTGAACAAAATGCTAGTTTTCTCAGTCTTTTGGTGAAAAGCAGCATTTTTGCTGCAACTACCATATGTTTTACTGCAGATTACTAAAGAATGGAAACAGCTAGAAACAAACTGCTTGTTTTTTGATGAAAGAGAAGAGTCTACACTTTCTTTTGGTAGTTTCCATGTTTCTTTAGTCCTCGTTCTCAATTTTCTGTGGGTCCTTAAAGATGAACCAAAATGCTTGAAAACACTGGCTCTCTTTTGTTTGAGTTAATGAAAGGGCAAAATATTGCGCAGCAAAATGCAATAACTTTGGTATGAGAATCCAAGACACTGGGTCCACATCCACCCATCCACCTTAAAAAACACATGTACAGGTTAGTCTCAGTAATGTGAATGCTAAATATCTACGACCCTTTTCAGTCAAAGAAAACCTGGTGCTGGTTCAGTTCTGGCGCCAGAGCCAATGCTTAACTGGTTCAACTCTGTTGCTTAAAGAACCAGCTTTTTTTTTCCCCACAACAGCGCCTGAGTTTGTGCTGCATGATAACGTCACTACACTTATGTAGTTGGGGGGGTGCCCAAGTCCGGTCCTCAAGAACTACTACCCTGCAATTTTTAAAACATACCTTCTCCAACAAACCTGAATAAAATAGCTAATTACCTCATGCATGTCATTCAGCTCTGCAGTGGCCTGGAAACGAGCCATTAATTCTTTCAGGTGTGTTGGAGACAGGGTCATTATAGTTAACTAAAACTTAAGGAAAATAAAATAAATAAATAAATAAAATTAGAAAACATTTTTGTTAACTGAAATAAAAATAAAAATGGCAGTTTTTTAGGAAATAACAAACTGTGTTGTTCCTTTAGAAAACTAGCAAAAATTGTTGCAAAAAGATCCTTAGTTTTAATGTTTGTTTTGAGTTGATATGAAATCTATTTCTATTTAATCTATTTACTTTGCTCTACCGGTTTTACTCTGAGTGACTCTCTGATTATTTTGAATGTCACACCAGACAAATTTGTATAATTTATGAAACAAAACTGCAAAAATTTAAAACTAACACTGAAACTAATAAAAACTAAACTAAAACTAAGCATTTTGACAGTGAGATCACTATTTTGGATTTTTACTTGCCTAAACACCTTTTGGCACAATATAAACTAAACTGACTAAAACTAACTTCCAAGCAAAACAACTTCACTTCAAAATTTTCCACACAAAAACAATTTAGTAATGCAAAAAAAACCTCAGGCTATATAGGAGTAAAGGCTAATGAAAAAATGTATCTATCTATACAAAATCTACTGTATGGAATTTTTAAAAATGCAGAAAAAAATACAGGAATTCAGTAAAATTATAGACATTAGCTGTGTTCAAAATTGCTCCTATCACGGATGTAGTGCACTATATAGTGAGCACACCATTTTGTAGTGTTGTTTGAATTCTGTTCACTACTTTTTACTACACTACGTTGTCCACTACAAAATACCCACAATGCACTGCGAATGTAAGCGTACAAGCACCCTACATTTTACTCCCGTATACCACAATGCAATGCAGCCATGATCGTAGAAGAAGAAAAATGGCAAAGCAGCTTTTCGTATAAATAAATGTAAGTTACGTTAAAGTACAAACATTTGCTTTAGTGGCATTGTAGCTTTTTTTTTCTTTTCTTTTTTTTTCTCTTTTTAACTTGTCCTGTTGTGTAGCTTTTAACAACAATGGTATTTCTTCATAGCAGGAAAGCTGTCTATTGTTCATAACGGTTAGTTACCGTTACTGCACATTGCAGGAATACCTGGCACATCTGCTGACAAACCCCCATGTAGTTTCTGAAATCTCCTCCTACATACCTACGTACATGATTCAGTGGACTACATCATATACACTATGTAGGGAACAGGGAGTGAGTGGATGATTTTGAACACAGCTATTGTATAGACTGAATTTTAGTAAATGTTTTGGAACTCATAGTTTCTAAGCAACACTTTTTGCCCAAAGATGTGTTCACGTGAATGAAGAGTGTTGGACATCAGGCTCCCATGATGCACTAGGGCTGGACGATTATGGAAAACACTATAATCACGATTATTTTGACTGATATTAAAATCATGATTGAAATACACGATTATTCATTGATTTAAAAAAAAAAAGGGTTTAGTGAACCACCAAAACTCAACCTCAAATAAAACCTTTAAAAAAAACACAACCGGAAATAAATTAGAAACAAGGAGTAAAATAATAATATATATATATATATATATATATATATATATATATATATATATATATATATATATATATATATATATTTTTTTTTTTTTTTTTTTTTATTTAAACATTTGTCTATTACACCATTCCATTTCATACTGCTGGGCCTGACAAGGGAGAAATGAAAGTTAACAGAGGTAATGATGGAAAGTGAAACAGAGAGAGAGGAGTAAGGAAGAGGAAGAGAGAGAGGAGAGAAAACATGAATCCACTTACACAGTTCACTGGTACATCTGTACCGCGATCCCTAAACAACCAAGGTCTCTGTTGGAAAACAAAACAAGCAATCCCCTACAGGAGGACCTGCAGGTGGCTTAAATATCCTCAGATCATACAAACACACACAAACACACGCAGAACTACGCAGAGAAGAGGTACAACCTAGTCAGCGCAATGGGAAGTAGAGAAGAGGTACAACCTAGTCATCGCAATGGGAAGTAGTGTCACAGTGTCAACATGCATAATAAAGGGTGCTCCATGGTGATACAGGAATAAGAATAATATATTAAAATAATAATAATAGCAATAAAAATTTACCCAGTCTACATGCATTCCTGTTCTATACTCCCTGCAGCTTGCTTCCTAAAACTCCACCAGTCTGTTCACTTCAGGATTAATCGTTTTTCTTCAATTACAGTGTTTATATGATCGTGAGAAGGCGAAATTGAAATCACAATCAAAAATTCGATTAACTGTCCAGCCCTATGATGCACACACGTCACATGAAAGCAGCATAAACAATCTGGATATTAAAAAAAGGCTCTTAAATGAATAGCTCACAACTGAGATCCGATTGTCATTGTTCATTTAAAAGAGCCGTTCAAATCAATTCCTTCATGATGGTCACATTTCTAGTGACTTGGACTTGAGCCATAAGACCTTAGACTGACTTGGACTTGCAAAAAAGGACTTGTGAACATCTGATATCAAGATACATACATAATCTGCAGTAAATGTACGAGGTACATGCACTCCTAACCAGCTCCCTCTTTGTTAATATGGGTCAAACGCAGCTATCCTAAGAAATGATATCCACCCTGCAAGTTGCAAATCCATGTAAGGCTCGTAGCAAAAGCCTGTAAATCTTCCCTGACAAGAAGTCAGAGTGAAGTTAGGCCTGGATGTTCTTTGAGTACGAGTGGAAATGCATTTATTTTCCCTCTCCAGGTGTCCCTCAGGGTGAAAGCAGGTAAAGTGTGTTGAATTAGACTTTCTTCTGTACACACTCCAGCATTTTCAAGTGGAACAACTTGAACATCTTGACAAGCAGAAATAAACGGAGCTAAACGAACTAAATTGCTTTTAAGTGCAATCCAGCTCTTGAGTCATTTTTAAGCTAATTACATCGAAATATCAGATTATGCACCAAATTAGTCGGAAGGCAAAGCCGTGCAGAGAAGGAAGGAGTAAAAGGGAGGAAATGTAAGGAATGGGAGAGTGAGTGAGGGATTGCGAGGCCATGAAAAATCTGAAGCAAGCAGGATAACTTCCCCTGAAAAAGTGGTTGAGGTGAAGATGTATTTGGTTCTATTTTTACAGGATAACTCTTAAGCTGTATGATGACAAATGACTTTCTCTGTGCCACAGAAAACAAAGTGGTCCACAGGGAGCTCTGTGCTATTTCATGATTTCTCTGACCCTGGCAGTAACAAAGTGAATGTAAAGAGTGAGATTTCCAAACTGGCCACAGACAGTCTCATCACCCTTAGAGGTAAAGTCGGCCCACCTGCTGTGACGATGTGTGCTTACATGCAACTGGCAGGTTCTGATTATGCGTAGATGAGTGAATAACAGAAGAATGCCTATAAATTGATTAAAACCGCATGAAAAACTTACACGAGTGCATCTGTCAATAGCCATTTGCATAACTACTGAACAGAATGTGCAATCGATGCCATTTGCTTCAGGAAGGAAGGACAGCTATTAATCCCACGAGCTGCGCCTTGCATTTGACATCATTGGCTCTCAATAGTAACCTCAATTTTTCAAAGGCACCTGGAAATCAATTTGTTCTTCAGATGCTCTGACCTCTTTGCCCACCTTTTGATTCTTTCAAAATTCCTATTGATTAGTCTAACTTACCAGGCTCCAGCCACATTTGCTAGTCTCCCCCTGGATTATTAGATTTGGATTGGCTTGCTTTGTTTTCCTTTACTTAAAGCCACTTTAATCAGCACGTATTGATATTAACATAGGATTAAATGACTTCACAGTAATGTTGTTGTTGTTGGTAACACTGCATGAATTTAATATTGGTCCAAATGGGCAAAAAGCCAAAATAAGGAAGCGGGTGATGAAGGGAGACAAATGGCATCTCATTTTTATTGTGTTTGTAATGCTCTTTTAACCACAAAAGGGACTTTGAAGTCAATGAATACATCTAATCAAATTAAACTGTCTTCTTGCTAAACGATGTCTAATCGCTACAAGTTTAAATGTCTTGACATTTCTGTTCACTAAATAAGATGGAACCAGGATTGGGTTAGCTTAGCATTTTAAAGTGCACAGTAAAAAAGAAAAAAGAACATTTCCTCCTTTTTTCATTTTTTATTTTGATAAATAACAACAATAATATTTGTTTGTAGCAAATGATTGTGATAATTTAATGATTTTAAAAAAAGTGAAATGGTCAAAACTTTAAACTGGTGGGATAACAAACTTACTTTTGGCTTTACATACTTAAACTAAATTAAGTCACTGAAAAATTTGTTCTACCAAATGATAGAGCAAGCAGTTAAAAAGTTCAGAATGGAAGGAAAGGGGAACCAATGGCTGCTCAGTCCGAAGGTTTAATGTACATTGCTTAAAAAAGCAAAAAAACGAACAAAAAAACTCCAAGCTATTTCTGGTCTGCCTGGTTTAATTTTACTATAAAAATTCATCTATAAACTTTGTTTCACAACAGCCTCAGTTATTTACACTTAATTCTTCAAGTGTTTTTTTTTTTTTTTTTTTGCTATTTAGGAGAGAGCTTTTTGTTCTTTTAAACTGACATATGATTGTCTCTTTACTTGTTGATCTTAAACTGCTCCTGATTGGACAATACCATCATTTTAAGCTACCTAATTTGTCAAAAGTTTGACATTAAATTGCCAAAATGGTCTCTGGACTAAAAACATAGCTGGAGAATAACCAATAGAAGAGAGGCTTGGTACTTTATGTGGAACCAGAATGTAACTTGGACATAACAAGACTCAATCTTATGCACCATTGAATTAGACATTGGTGTGTTTGGCTGATAAACAGCTGGAGCTCTGTATTTTATACTTTTTGGTTTATTTAGTTAGTTGCAGTGTTTACAAGTGTTTTATTCTGCTGAATAAGGGTGCTGCCACAGTGGAGGGCTGTTCAGCTCAGTCCGGGGGGCCACAGAGCCGCCTTAACTTACTGGTTTGTCATCCTTGGCCAGTATATCTAAGGCTATACTGAGTGTTTTGTATTTAGTTTGATGTGATAATGACATATCAATAACGTGAGCATAATAATGATATGATGATGGATAAATTAATAATAATGATGAAATAACAATAGCAGCAACAAATCAAACTAGCCTTTAAGAAAGGATCAAACTGGCTGATTAGTTCCATGCTCCCCAAATAATTTCCATTGTTGGTGTCTCAAACCTGTGGTTCACTCCTGAAAGCTATATAGTCCCCATTCAACCAAATATTTCACAACTGCAACAACCGTCTGTAGAACCTGTGTCCAGTATTCACATTGGTCATTCAACAGTTTCCCTAGTTTGGAGTCTCCTGTCCCACAGCCAGCTGCTTGATTAATATAAGCAATCATGTTTTTTTTCTGGGGACGTCACTGTCTTTCATTGACTTTCTGCACTGCTGCCCAATTCAGGGTTGCAGGGGGCTGCAGGAGCCTATCAATAATCGGGTGAGAGGGAGGTATACCTGGGCAGGTGGACAGTCTGTTGCCATGGACGTCACTGTCTTCTGCTAAACATGATAAAAATGATCACCTGCATGTTTGATGGAGAGTAACACAACTGTTCTCTGTTTTCACACTCGCTGTTGCTTAATTTGTGGCTGAAATGTGCACTCTGACGCAAATATTTATCGGCACTTTTATTTAAACAAGGTGTTGGTCCTATTTTTACCTACTAAGTGTGTACTTTAGGCCTGTCAATGTTTTTTCTCAGAGTCCCGGGTCACCGCAGAGGTGCCATCTCAGCACATGGCCACCACGTCTCTATCAAAGTTAAGTGATGGAGCGTCATCAGACTGATACATTGGGCTTGGTTTTAACGGGTTTGGATCAATCAGAAGTTTCAAATTTGCATATGTGATTGATGGGAAAACTGACAAGTTGCCTAATAGTTTGACCTTTTTATGCATTTTTTTTCCAAAAGTGATGGGCCCCTGATCTCCGTTGACCCCTGGGCTTCAGCCCATTAGGGCGGCTTTGGCCACAGTCCACAGGTTTTCAACGTAGCCCTGCTTCAATGCACCTGACTGAAACTGAGACATTGCAGAACCACATAGGTGTTGGATCAATTTAATTGGAGCCAGATGTGTTGGAGCAAGGATGGACTGAAAACCTGCAGGGCTACGGCCTACGCAGGACTGAGTTGGGTAGCCCCGCTCTAGGGAAACGTTAGGTCACATAGGTCTTCGAATTGGTCTGCACGTTGTTGCGTTTTCAGATCTGCAGACCTCCTTTAGCTTGGTAAGACCCCCCCCCCCATGCCATCTCTCTGAACTTCTTTCTAAATATATGAAACATTGAGATTTGCAGTTCCACTCATGCACGGTAAATCTTGGCTTAATGATTTACTTTCTCTGTGTGTGTGTGTGTGTTAATAACTGAAGGGCTGAGACAAATTTTTGGTTTCTATCCAGCTAAATAATAAATTTGGTCCCTGACTCCATAGCTGAGGGTTTTGTGTGAAAATATTAGCAGTGTTAATGCTGAGCTATTCAAAGAAATGGGAAGTTTTAGTGTGCATATCAAACGTTATATTATCACAAATTAAGATCTGTCTGAGGCAGCACACTCTGCAGACGTCTGTAAATTTGCAAAGTGAAGACTTTTTAAGACAGCGCCTTTATTTTTAGGTAGTTGAGGAAATAATAGAGAAGGTAAATGGAACAAATTGGAGTACATGTTAATGAAGGGGGGAAAAGAAGTGAAATAAGCCTAAGATTTGGAGATGAAAGAGAAACCAAACAGTTTCTTTAAAGGCAAATTATGCCATTTGGAAAATCAACACCCTTGATGATTAATTTGCTGGCATAAAGGCACAGCTCATTATGGCGTGCTACTGAAGTTGCTGAGTCACAACAAATGATTTAACTGTTGTTCTTAGATTGTGTTTCAATCTTTGAGCAAAGGTGTAAAAGAGTGCTTTTAAATGCAAGGCTTCAATTGACCAGGATGTAGGATATTTAAGATATTTAAGACCGTTAGTAGTTTCATCAGTTTGTTTATCTGTATTCTCTGTTACAACCTTGAAAGTGTGTGTGCATACCAAAAAGCAGCCCTGTCAATGGTCTTAAACATAGATTTTTCAGGCAAATATACATAAATTGGTCCGGTATTGGAAAGTGGTTCTCATTGGTTACTTAGCAGCAGACCTGATCCATTTAGATGTAAAACTATTTTGGTGTGTTTGGGGGGGTTAAATGAAAGCACATCATATTAGATCTTGAGAAAGCTCCCCAGCTATGAGAGAAGGGAGCTGGGATAGCATTTAGGGAGAAATTTACAAGCATGAATGGTGATGGTGCCACTTCAATATATGTTTAAATTGCAGGGGATCAGTGGAAGCAGAAATGTTGGAAAGAAGGAATTTACCATAAGCAGATGGTAATGGGGAAAAAAGCTTTTGCTACTTGTTGGGTTTGATATTAAGACTGAGAAATTTTGGCTAAGGACTGAGTCCAGGATGTAAAAGCTTTTCTTATATTGTATTTGATGCTAATTACTGAACCACTTTGGTCATGAAAAATGTTGCTTAGTCATCCAATACTTAGCTGGTCCTCTAGAGCCACTGGCCTGCAGGTTTCTGATGTTTCCTGTTGCAGCACACCTTCAACGGATCAGTGAGTCAGCACCAAGAAGCAACCTCCGGTGGCCAGCTATAAAAACTACCTGGAAGAAGATATTTGTAGTTCCCATTTCATCTTCTAGGGGCAGCTGCAAAACGTAGGAAATCTCCATAGACTTCCATGTTAAACGCCAACTTTACAGCAGAAATAAACATGTTTACAGCCTGGTTCAAAAAATCATTTTAGGTTTAATAGGTCAAGTTTACCTTCATGTTAACTGTGAGGGGGAGAATTTTTTTTATCATTCATCCACTTAGATGGTATTTAATCTTGAAATTACACATAATCAAAGGCGTTTCCGTTTGACAGGTGGCTGACTGGATGCTGGCCTGCCGACCGGTGTTAGCTCCTTGTTTGCTCCGGTAAGGTCTCAGTCTTTAGTAGAGCAGCACAACAATGGTTTTTAGTCAGCTAATAGCAAGTCTAAGCATGTCTTACCTCTACCGATGCCGCTTAGGAGGCTAATCTTCGTTTCCTGTTAGTTTCAAGTTAGCTTGAGTGCGTCAACTGTCAATCATTTGCCCCGAGGCTGCTCTTTGCCCATTTTAGTATTTTCCGGTAGTGACGACATGCGGGACTTGACAAAGGTGGCAACAATTGGAACGCCCAACTGGCTTCATTTTTAGCTCTTGAGAAACCAATGGGTCACATGAGTGGAAGATTTGTCCCACTCAGCACTGATAATGTGTTGAGGAGAGCCATTTGATTTGAATCAACCATGTCAGAGCAGGGAATCATCTAAAAACTGCAGGCCTAAAGCCCTCAAGGACTAGAGCTGGACACCCCTGACTTAGGCGGTTTCATGTACCATCTGTCAAGACCTCTGGGAACTCCTATCAGTGTAGAAGTTGACATGCAGAATCGGTAGGAATTGTACTCAATGTTTTCATTTAGTACAAGTGAGCAGTGCATTTCCAAGTTTGCATTTGTTGTGCCATCATAAAATAAACATGACCGTAAACTTTATTACGCGATACACAAGTGTTTTTTGACTCCTAAACCTAACCAAGATGAACTGATGCCCAAACCTAACCATACAGGGTAAAAACAAATGTATGTAAATCAAATTGACGAAAGTGATCAATTCAAGAGTGAAATAGTAGCCATTTAAATGCTGTCACACATTCATCTTGATTATTTTTTTTTTTTTTTTTTACCTCTTATGCAGTTTTTCAGTTCCTCTCTTTGACCCCTCTCCTCTAAATACCTCTCACCATTATGCTATTGGCAGAAGCAAGGGAAGACATACATAAGGAGAAAGGAGCTTAAGTGACTCTCAACCAGCTTTTTTGAAGTGACATCAAATAAATAGAATGTGAAATAGCTACATCATCAAAGCCTAACTGATCTGTGTAATTGCTTTTGTCTGATGAGCATGTTTATTTCTAATTCAATTTACAACGTGGGATAAACCTGTCGTGTAACCTTCAGATGTTTCCGTTACTGAAAGGACCTCAGTGCTTCCAAGCTTAGAGCTCCTCCAGTAAGACTTCTTTCTCCAAGGGGTGTATTTTAGGAACCAGGACATTCTGAAAAATGTTTTTTTCTGATGACGACTTTCAGGTCACAGGCAAGTGTGTGGAAGCAGTAGGAGATGAGGTGGCACAGATTTAGCAAATGACTACAGTTGCCTGATAAGGACTTTTAAAAAGAATCACATTTCCTTATGAAAAAGCAACTAGTTCACTCTAGTTGTATATAGTAGCATTAATTCAATGAGGAGAGCGTGTCCTCGGATCTCTACACCCAATTTGAACTAATTGTATTTCGGTGTTGCTGCAGCAGGAAAATCCTAAACCTGTAGGTCAGCTCCCAAACTTCAGACGCCTCTAGTCTAGAGTGACAACAGAAGTGAGATATAAAGGACAACTTTCTTTTTTTTTTTTCAACCCCAGACGTTATTTTAGGAATTTATTTACTTATCAGGAACATTTCGGGTTCACTCTGACTCCTCCAGATGATATTTAGATTAGCCGTAGATCCGCATATATCCATATAAGTGGGAGTGAACTGGCAAAATGACTGGGCCTCTCTATAAGGCATTATCCGCAGCGAAACTCCTAACTTTTACCAATACTTTAAGAAGAATGAACGAACAAGCACTATTGTACTGTGAGTTCAGATTTAGCTTGCTGTGGCTATTTGGGGTGTTCCTCCACACATCTACGGGCCGTGCTCACGCACTGACCATTCACTGCCGCAGGACAGCTGAGAGAGCAACAGCTAGCCAGAGAACAGCAAGCTCAGTCTCATTTCCATTTCCTATTTTCATCCCTAGCCTTTGCCCTTGGCCCTAGCGCTTGAAACAGTTTCAAGTGGTAGGGATTTAATTAATCTAAGAATGGGACAACCCTTTGTAAACATCATGCGTCACCAATAGAGCTCGCAATGCCGTCTGCAGCATTGACTTATCAATAAAGACTTGTTTAACAAAATTTTTTAAAATATGCATAAGCCAATAATCTCCCTTTCTGGGATATAAATTATATTGTCAGCTTTGGGCTGGAAACATAAGAGAGGAAAAGAAGAACCCAATAAGATTCAAGGGATTACACATACACTTAACTCATAGTGCAGAATGGAACAAGCAGTGCCACAAAGCATGATGGGAAATATTCAAATAAACCCAATCCAGGACCAATCACATAATACCTGGATATTCCAACAACCCTCCCGAGTGTTAAATCTTTCTATGCCATGATATTACACCCACACAACCATAATTCTTCACCACATAGAATTCAATCTAACTCTGAACTCACAGGATAATAATACTTGGTCATGTATTCATTTGTCTTGAAATATTGGTGAAACTAAGGAGTTTTGCAGCAGAAAATGTTTTATAGAGGCCTGTTCATTCTCCCCCATTCACTGCTATGATATATGCGGATCTACGACTAATCGAAATAGCTTCCGAAGGAGTCAGTGACAGAAACGTTACCGATGAGTAAAGAAACAGAAATTTGTAGAAATAAGATCCAGGTTGAAAAAAACTAAAGTTATCTTTTAAAATGGGTACAAAGCAGTCTATTTGGCTGAGTGAGAGAGGAAGCAGGATGACCAAAGGATCAAAGCAATGACATCATTAAAATGGAAGATAGAGAGGGCATGGGCAGCTCCAAATTTTAAAAAGGCTACTGTCTTGCAAGTTTTAGGTGTTTCCCTGCTTCAACATGATTCAAAACAATGGCTTATTATGCAACACTTGACAAGCTTTTTGGATCCAGTTAATTTGAATCAGATGTGTTGAGGAATTTAAAACAGGTCAACAACCCTTTTGGAGCAGAATTGCTCATCCCTGGTGTAGAGGAAGTGGCAGGGTAGAAGAGGAGAAGCCGAAGCAGCACGAAGGAGTTTGAATAAGATGGATAAGATCTCCCTTATTGAACTTTTGCCAAAGTTAATATGGTTTGGCTGGTTCCTCAGTGCTTTTACACCTTCTGTGTAAATCAGAGATGCTAGGGGCTTTGACACAGCAGCAGTTATGTCCTGACAAAGAGAACAGGTTCATTGTTGCTTCTGTGCTGATGAAGGCAGCTCTTAAGGAATTTTGATTGTTTTCACATGCGATATTTGCTTTTTTAATTTTTTTAAATTTTTATATTTCTCTATCTTTTTGTATATACATATATATATATATATATATATAAAAGTTTGTGTGATTCTGCTTTTAACAATGACAAAGTTTATAGTTTTAACTTAGAAAAATATGAAAAATATTCTTTTTCAGTAAGTTTTTCATGGTTCGGTGTTTCTTCTTGCTTCAAGGTTTTTCTCTGCGTAATACCTACACTCACGAACAGCATTATTTGAAATGTAAGGCTATCCTTTCAAAAGCTTTTTCTTTTTTCCAAGGGCCAGGCTTTTAAATCGTCACTGACTTAAAAAAAATGTTTTGGGAAAGAATTTCACAATTTTTCTTGTAAATAAGTTGATTTTCAGTGACCTGCCCTCGAAATTAACAGGAAGGAAGCTGTGGCATAAATTTTCATAAGTGAATTGAATATTTCAGAAACTGTTTTAAGCAAAGTGATGAGCGTTGCATATGAATGACAAGCTGTCATGTCATCAATTCTGTTGCATCATACTGAAAAGAAGCTTGCTGAGATTCTCACTGAAGCTGCAACATCATTCAATCAACTTTACTGACAGCGGATTTCTCAACTTGCTGCTAGAGCACTCAAGTAAAGTTTAAATGCATAAAATAATGGCAATAAATTACACCCATTAATTATTAAAACAAGACTTTCTTTTGGATGAAGCTTCTCTTGGATAATAACCCTAAATGGATTATCTATTATAACAGAAACTGGCATTACAAGGATGAGCCAAGTGATTATGCAAAATAAATTTGCCTACAGCACATAGATGTGCAGATTCCAACTTTCCCATATCCCAAAACACATCTTTTTTCTCCCTTCATGTCCTGCAGTGCACTTGGCACATCATCTTTGGAGTACAAGTAATTGGATCATTTGGTGTTTCGGGTCTTTCAGCCAGATGACCTGTCAGTGTCGGTGGTGCGCAGGTCATTCCTCTCATTCTAAAGGTGTTTTGATATCTCTGTGCCAGCAGATATTTATCTACGGTTTGATGCCAAGAAGCTTGAAGGCAGTGTATTTGTTGGCTACCATTAAA
Source organism: Atherinomorus stipes (assembly GCA_023101725.1). Lineage (NCBI taxonomy): Eukaryota > Metazoa > Chordata > Actinopteri > Atheriniformes > Atherinidae > Atherinomorus > Atherinomorus stipes. Next base: position 453,011 of record JALJCO010004757.1, read on the forward strand.
CACGCTAACCTCTCATTCACCATGTCAAAATTCTAGCTATTTTCTTGGGGGTAAACAGTAAATTCCAGCAGGATTACTCGGTTTGCTATTATTGAGAGGAAGGATGTTTTCTTTTTAGTGTATTTACAGCTGGACTTCCTTCAAGTCAGCAATTTTTCTGAGCCCCCAAAAGCTGAGCCACTTTATTTTAACTGGACTAATATGTAATTTCATCATCTGGTGAGAGGTGCATGACATCAAGATGTTATATAACGTTTCACACGAGCGAGCCATCATTCTTTCGGTGTTACGGCCTTTTATGACATTAATCCAAGTGACTGAACACGTGCCACCAACCATATGTGGTGGGTAATACAGTCTAAACGACACATCAGTGTTGTAACATGTACAATAAGTGCGATCTACCAGTCACGCCTGTTCTCCTGGCGCCAAGCGACGATGCTTGCACTGCAACTGTTGCATTAGGGGTGCAGATCTAGAGGGTGCAGACCTTAGAAGCAGGACAGCACTGATCAGATCACATAAGGTGCTATGTATCCCTTTCAGACTTGTTTGCTCTTCAAAGATCTACGGGCTCTCAATCAAGGCTTTTCTGCTATGTTTGATGTTTGTTGCCCCAATTTCTGTCTTTCTCATCCATGTTGCTGGCATCCTAGAAGTTGCAGTAACCGAGCGGTTTATTAATTTACGGCATTTTGATGCGCCTGCCTCACGCACGACTTTATTTATTCATCAACTTTTCTAAATTATCTTTACACTGGGTTACAAATTTTGGGGTGTTTACTTTTTTGGTGAATTCTGCATTCTGGCTTGGCTCCACCTCAATTGGCTACTCTGCATTTGAGGATGTTGTAAAGCCCCTTTCATGGTTGGAAAGCAGCCTTGCCCTGGATGAATGCTGATTGAAAACTGATTTTTGTGGCTCTGTTCTCAGGAATGATCCAAACTTGTGATGGGATGGGGTCTGAAATCCTCAGATTAGACCCCCTGTGATGGTGACCCCTGTCTAGGAGTGTAATGTAGTTCACCTCCACACTTGAGCAGAGATTGCACATGCCCTGGATACAGACTTTTTTAAGCCCTGGTTGGTATTCAGTGTGTTGTAATTTGCAATTTGTACTCTATGCTACTAAGTGCTGTTATTTCATAAAATCCATGAATTTTGCATCAAAACTTCCACAACATTTAACAGGCTTCAATAACAGTTTGCTGTTTGGCATTCACAGATATTAAAATTGCAGCAGAAATCGACTCAGAAAAGTAAAAGCAGGCTGACAAAATCTGTTTCAGAGAAATACATGAAACCACTACACCGCCAACCAGCCAGTTTTTGTTTTTTCTGGCTCCTTTGGACCTTGGATAATTTGGATAAACCAGTCCTTTTTCTCCTTAATTGAATCACACCAGAATTATGTCCTATTTCTGAGAAAAAGACAACTTAAACTATTTGCCTAACACTCCACCACCGCACATGCTCACATCTATTTGCAACCTTGTTTACTTAAATCACATTTCGAATATCTGAGAGTTGCAGGTTTCATAAACCCTTCAGTGATGTAATCATATGAGCTGTTTGTACCAAGTGTACCATGAATAGATTTAGCAAGTCTCAGGACTCCTTGGTGCAGAACATTCGTTCTCATTGATCTCACATCTGAGGGGGATAAAGTTTGCAAATGGAATATCCAATATGCATCTCTTCCATTAAAAATTCCATCAGTGTTTTCTCTCTCTGGCAGCATCACCTTCTGCTGCTCTGGAATTTGAATGATTAGAAGTCGTGTTTAAAGCTGTTGAAATGAAATTCCATTGGATAATCTGCACTTTCATTCCTTGTGGGGCTCAAATGGTCACTTCTTTGGTTTTAATGAATGTAATATGTTACTGAAATGAAATGACAAACTTTGGCATTTTGAACATTTGAAAACTTTAATCAATCAAATCAATCAAATCAAATCGATCCCCAAAGGGAAATTCATATTTCAGTGCAACCCATCCAAGACAAACAGAACATATAAACACAGACAGAATACAGCAGACTGTGAAAGTGATAAGTTTTTATGGGAGGGTTGTAATGTGATTTTTGGCAAACTGTTCATTTGAAGGCAAAACTTCTTGTCTAACTTTTAGAAATCCCTGCTAAAACTCAGTTTTTAACCTTAAAATTTGCCAGCTTGAGTTAAAGGAACTAGAGGCGGGAATTGTCAAAGAATAAACATGCATGTCCAGTTTTTCAATACTAATGGCTGATGAAGCGTTTAAAATCAAAAAGAACGAACCTACCCACATCTCTCTCCATTGCATTGGACAGGCTGTGTGCTGCATAATGTGCTGCAATTTGGTGGCCGAATTTCCTGTGCAGTCCTACGGATGTGATGTCAGTTGGGACGCATGTGTGTCCCAACAGCTCTGATACAGGAAGGAGACGGTCACAGTGGATTCAAACAATGTAAGGGATAGTTATGGATTCTTCTGCCATCAGCAAACGATCCAGATCAACTGAAAGACACTAAAAAGTGTCACTACAAAGTGACTATCAGTGTAATAAACAGCGTCACAGCATCGGTTTGTGCGCGTTCCCATGCCGGCTTGGCTGGTAGTTACCCAGAGTGCCATTTGCATCACTTGCAAGTCTAATTCCTTAATCCTGCCCCTAGATCCTTTAAAAGAAATATCATCAAAATCAACTATTTATGGAATAAATGGGCATTTTATGCTGTGAATTTGGATAGCGCCACCTACAGTCAATGAACAGTGAAGACAGATTGATTGGTCCATGTGGAGGATTGGAGGAACTAATCCTGACTGATAAAAGGTTGGGGTTGTACAAGCATTAAGCCTGGATCAGATGACACGAATTTAGCCCGATTTCGGCCCGACGGACGTCACAGATAGTCGCTCACTGTCGTGCTCGATTCTGCGTTGTCAGGTCACAAAATTACACGCCTTCGCTCCATGTAGGGCGACATCATCAGCGATTGGCGATTTGGCATCTGCGACTGGCGTGTCAGCATTTTTTGGTTTTGTCCGCCTAGCGTGACACGTCCTGCGATGTGTCCGAACATATCGACCAATAGAAGGAGAGTGCGTTCCTCGCTTCTACCAGAGAGACGCTCAGGAGTGCCGTACACAAACAACAATTGCTTTCTTTTGAGAAATAATACCCGGAGCTTTAGAGTTAATAAATATAGAAAAGTAACTGGCAGCATAAAAATTCAGAGATTTACATCAATAAAACGCAGATCAATGAGGAAGAATCATTCTTAGTTTTAGCAGAAGCGAATATGAGACACTTAAAGGTTGAATATGGAATACGGACAGAACAGCGACATCACGTGTGTCTAGGTTGTAGTTGCAACGGCAGGAAAACAACTCCAGCCGCTGGGATGCCAGGCTCACTGCCGATACGCAAGTGACCAACAGTCTGCAGCATGTCCAACAAGTAACGCAGAGGAGTTTATAACTGACAGCTAACGTTAGCCATGTTAGCAAACAAGCTAGCTTACCGATGCAGGAGGAAAGTCGCCATTTCCGTGTTTTGACTCCGTGGAAAACGTTTATGTGGGTCCATTTAGTGAAGTCTTCACCTAAATTTACTCCAGGTTTTGCTCTTCTCGGGTCACTCCTCCTCAGAAACGGATAACAACATCTCCAGGGCTCTGAAGCAGCTGCTTCACTCGCCGTTTCTACGGTTTTCCCCTGTACAAGCCTGACTATGACCAAAATATTGTTTCCACACAGAGATCGTATTTGGCAACCTGCAATGACGGTGTGTATTGGCTTATAGACGTAAATACAATGCCATTATCGAACCCGTCAAAATTTATTTTATAATTATTTTTAGGCTAAATATAATTTTTCTAGGAAATGTTGTACTTTCATTCTGTACACCCCCAAACGACCTGTGGTGGTATTATTTTTTAAAAAATATAGCTTTTAATAAAAATGTTCCATATTCAACCTTTAATAAATATAGAAAAGTAACTGGCAGCATAAAAATTCAGAGATTTACATCAATAAAACGCAGATCAATGAGGAAGAATCATTCTTAGTTTTAGCAGAAGCGAATATGAGACACTTAACTTTGAATATTACAAAAATATTTTCCTCTTTCTATTGATTTAATTCTTTATAGCACTTAAGCAAAAGTTATCCTTGACTCAAGGGACCATTTTGAAGGAATAAATGAAGACAAAGAGAGAGAAAAAACAAAGTCACTGAATCACACGTCCTTGATGAGAGACAAAGCCGTGTAATCTGTCTTACACGTTGAGAAAACTCAGTCCTATTGCTGCTGTAATCACAGCATACTTTACCGAGTGTTTACAACTTGTGGACAGACTGTCAAATGAAGGAAACAGGTTGGTTGTCTCATGTTTTGCAAATGAGGCTGTACAGTACTGTTGTCGCTAGACGAGCAAAGTATTCCTCACAAAGTCAACACGGCCCCCAACACAATTGTCTCCCAAGGGGGTTGCAAGCGCAGCACTGTCAGGAAAAGGTGGGGGGATGCCAAGTGAGAACAGTTTGCGGCTACAGACATTACACTTTCAAATGGGATACACCTTGCACCGTGCACCAGGCTTTTTCCTGCCTTACATGCAGATTTCCCCCCCAAACCATTCATTGATCATGGAAATTAAGCCCAAGCGCATTTAGTTGCCAGCTCTCTATCTCTGCGGTTGGCTGACAATTTGTTTTCTTGGTTGTCACCATGTCTCCTGGGAGCCATGTGCCACCTGTTCGGATTCTGAGCGGAAAATGATTGTCGGGAAGTGAGAATGGAGGGTCTTTTTTCTTCTTTTTTCTAAATTTGCAGAGTTGTTACCCTGCAGCTTCGACTCTAACTGCTCTACGAACAACAAACTTTCGAGTGAAAATGGCTGAGGGCAGTTTTCATGTGTTTTCAACTTTTCTTTATTCATTCTTTAGGGACAACCAGTATATATTTCAAGAAGAATGTACAGTATCTCATATATGATGTTGCTTAGTGTGCTCAGTGGGGTGTAAAGCTTGATCCTGATACAATATATCTATAGTGGATAGTGATTTGATGTTTGTCTATCTCAAAATTCAGACACATTTTGATTTTATATTGGATCCACCAATCAGTTTGAAATGATATGAAACAACATAAGTAATAAACAATGTTTTTTTTTTATGTTTTTTTTTTAAACAAAACTAAAAGCTCCTACCTACTTTCAAGTACAGTGGGGTGTAGAAGTTTAGTTACCTTCCCATTAAAGAGGCTAAATTCACAATAGTAATTCAAATAAAAAACTAAAAAAAAATAGGAATTTATAATTATAATTAAGTAAAATAAAATATTGATTCTGAACTGTGGTTTTAAAAAATTGATTACAACTATCCTAGACAAATAAGGGCACCTTGCTCATAAATGATGGACCAAAATACTTGTCAACAGGCGCAGAAGTCTGATAGAAGTTTAAAAAAACACTTGATTGCTTCAAAATGTTGCTCAATAAAATGATTGTTTAGGAGCCCCATTATTCTTGTTTGCTTGCTTTATTAATTTTTTTCATTCTTAACATTTCTGTTGAGCCACAATTCAAAATCAGTGTCATCACTTTTATAATATTTTTTTGATTTTGTCAATTTCAACTTATTCACTGACAGTTTGTTTTTTTGTTTGTTTTGTTTTAATGTGAGGGTAAACTTATGCACCCCACTGTACATGTCGGGTACAATCTCCCTGTGTCATATCTATACCGTTGTCATATCAACCGATATTGATACCGATATTGAAGCTGAAAAAATAAGCAGTCATTGCAAATAGTAGGTTTGTTATTCATTTCCAACACTTTGAAAAATAGGGGAGGAAAAAATATCGATGCACTGAAATATCACAATATTTTCATATGCCAATATAAAATCGATATCGATCTATTTTACTCCCAAAATCTTGCGAGATTTCATCATTCTGTTACAAAATCTCACAAAAAAATCTCACGATATTTCGTAACAGAACAATAAAATATTGCAAGATTTTGTTAGTCAAATAGATCCATACCGCGTTTTGAAATGTCAGTGATATCAGCATATGAAAAAACACAAAATTTTAAAGAATTCTTGCAAGATTTTGTAGCAGAACGATGAAATATCGCAATATTTTTTAAGTAACATAGATTGATACCGTATTTTAAAATGTCAATATATCAGTACATGAAAATATTGGGATATTTCAGTGTATCGATATATTTTCCTCCCCTAGTCTTTAGAAGTTTTAAAGTCTGTCAAAAAAGAAGTTTTTGAAGAAGTTTTTTTTTTTTTTTAAGACCTTAGAAACAGAAACCTGATCAGTTGAATATCGGTGGGGTGGCCGATGTCGATACTCAGTTTTAAGGCCGATATAGGCCGATTAATTCGTGCATCCCCAGTTTGATTGATTTAGTTTAAAACCTCGTTCACCCTTACTATTTTGTCTGTCCTATCCAGAGGTCTTATTGTTTACTTGATTTGGTCTCAAGTATTGTGAAGAAAAAGACACGAAAAGTACACCAACTACTGCGTGAAGTTTTTTAGTTTGTCTCTTCTTAATCACAGTGAGCAGTTGAAGACTGTATCTGCACAAACTGGATCTTTAAAATATATTTATTTTCAAATTTTAAGGTCTTTTCTCATATTCAGTAATATATTTTTGTTGAATTGTTTGGATTGTTATTTTTCCGATCCCCCCATAGTATCAAAAATAGTATCAACCACCATCCTTAGTATCGTGACAAGTTATACAAGACATCATGATTGCAGAACATAGACTACAAGAAAAAGTCAGAGGCACAGACACAAAATAAGACCCAACATACAGCATAGTGCTTTTTAGCCTGAGCTCGTTACAGGAGACATGTTCTTTTCTCTTTTTCTTCAGCTGTCTCTCTATCATTCGCTGTTTTTATCACCACCTTTTCCTTTAGCTTCTAAGCTCTCCATCCCAATTTGTTTGACTGGGATTTTGCTCAGTGTCACCTCCTGTTTTACGCATCGCTTTTGAAGACGAACACAGGTTCATGCTTGAAAACGAAGCTGCCCACTCAGACCTGAGTCAGCTTTTTAAACTCAAATTACTATGTTTTAGGGAGAGAGACAGAGAGACGGGTAGAAAAAAAATGGGAAAAGCTTCTATTCTTTCTAATCTTGTTTTTCTGTGGGTGTTGCTTGAAAGTTCTGTAAGCCTGGCCTTAGACGGCCTTGGAAAAAATAAAACAGAGAAAGCTCATTTAAAGAAAAGCAGGGCAATCAAGTATGACCTCACAGAGAGGAAGGAATGTGAAATAGCTTATTTCAGAATTGACTTTGTGGGGGAAAAAAAGAAAAGCCCATCTTAAAGTTTCATAGACATAAACATTATCTTTTGGTTTGGTAGGAATTGCAGGAACATGATAGAGCTGAGCTGCATGATGCAGATTGTTAACACTTAAACTATCAGGGGAGGATAGAAAGAAGAAAATTCTGCATAAATTGTAAACGCCCTTGCAAGGCAAAAGGTGAAGACAGACAGCAAATAAAGGGTATTAGAGATGTTCCCATTATTTCCATCATGTACACATCTGCATAACATGTTCCAGTAAACATGTAGTTATTACCTTACTGTGTCGTCACCAAGCTTTGGAGATTCATTAGTTCTCTGATTCACGCTCCGATTTTCCACCTGTGTTTCTCTCTGATTTAAAGGAGCCCTATCATGAAAAATGGACTTGTAAGAGCTTTTCAGCAGCAACAACTGCAATCAAGCGTTTGTGATAACTGGCAATGAGTCTTCTACAGCGCTGTGGAGGAATTTTGGTCCACTCAATTTTGCAGAATTGTTGTAATTCAGCCACATTGGAGGGTTTTCCAGCATGAACCGCCTTTTTAAGGTCATGCCACAGCATCTCAATCAGATTCAGGTGGGGACTTTGACTAGGCCACTCCCAAGTCTTCATTTTGTTTTTCTTAAGCCATTCAGAGGTGGACTTGCTGGTGTGTTCTGGATCATTGTTCTAATGCAGAACCCAAGTGCGCTTCAGCATGAGGTCACCAACAGATGGCCGGACATTCTCCTTCAGGATTTTTTGGTAGACAGCAGAATTCATGGTTCCATTTACCAAAGCAAGTCTTCCAGGTCCTGAAGCAGCAAAACAGCCCCAGACCATCACACTACCACCACCATATTTTACTGTTGGTATGATGTTCCTTTTCTGAAATGCCGTGTTACTTTTACGCCAGATGTAATGGGACCTACACCTTCCAAAAAGTTCAGCTTTTGTCTCGTCAGTCCACAGAGTATTTTCCCAGAAGTCTTTGGGATCATCAAGATGCTTTCTGGCATCCTGAGACGAGCCTTTATGTTCTTTTTGCTCAGCAGTGGTTTTGGTCTTGGAACTCTGCCATGCAGGCCATTTTTGCCCCCAGTTTCTTTCTGATGGTGGAGTCATGAACACTGATCTTAATTGAGGCAAGTGAGGCCTGCAGTTCTTAGATGTTGTTCTGGGTTCTTTTGTGACCTCTTGGATGAGTCGTCGCTGTGCTCTTGGGGTCATTTTGGCCAGCCGGCCACTCCTGGGAAGGTTCACCACTGTTCCATGGTTTCACCATTTGTGGATAATGGTTCTCACTGTGGTTCTCTGGAGTCCCAAAGCTTTAAAAATGGCTTTGGAACCTTTTCCAGACTGATAGATCTCAGTTACTTTGTTTCTCATTTTTTCCTGAATTTCTTTGGATCGCAGCATGATGTCTAGCCTTTGAAGATCTTTTTGGTCTACTTCACTTTGTCAGGCAGGTCCTATTTAAGGGATTTCTTGATTGAGAACAGGTGTGGCAGTAATCAGGCCTGGGTGTGGATAGAGAAATTGAACTCAGCTTTCCAAAGATGTGATAAACCACAGTTTATTTATGTTTAAAGAGAGGGGGCAATCAATTTTTCACACAGGCCCATGCAAGTTTGGATATTTTTCCTCCCTTACTAATAAAAATCTTCATTTAAAAACTGCATTTGCTGTTTACTTGTGTTACTTTTGTCTTACATTTAAATTTGTTTGATGATCTCAAACATTTAAGTGTGACTAACATGCAAAAAAGTAAGAAATCAGGAGCTGTATTTCTTGAAATTATTCCACAATTTAGCCCTAAAAGGAGAAAAGATTTGCTCTTAATTATAACTTGGAGTCTGCTGTTCTCTTGACCTACATTATTCTGAGGGGTAATATTTAAGCAAGTCCAGTGAGAAAATGTAAAGTACACAAAGAACAACCCATGCCTGAAACTCTCTTGGCAACACCAACCACCGTTAATGTTCTGTATAATTACTTCTAGCTTTAAACTTAAAAAAGCCATTGGGGAGATATTACTGATAATTATACATAGTTTGTCGACATTTAAATTTGCAAGCAAGACAAAAAAAAGAAAAGAAAAAAAGAGTATTTTGTTTAACCTCAGTAACACTATTTGTGTTACCGAGGTAACACAAAGACTGCACTCATGTCTTTATCAAAAAATCCTAGCTGATGGTTGAGTGCATATCGATTTTTCTTGTATTTAATAAGTTAACAATGATAAAAGATGCAAAAGAACACAAATCACACAAACGAACTCTCAAAAACACAAGCTTCAAAATTTCCAGATCGGATTCAGTTTTAAAAAGTAGCAGCAGAATTAATGTTTAGGGAAAGAAACAATTTACTTCCAAATAAAATGATTTGTTTTCAGAGAGATAGAGAGAGGGAGAGTAGAATTATAGACAGAAAGTAAATTTGAAATGCAGCATGTCAGAACGACTTTAAAAAGTATATTTCAATAACAGGGGTAAAATTGGAGAACAGTCTAGACGTAACAAAGTGAAGTAAACATACTCAGAAGAAAGTACATAATGCCAAAATTAAAAAGAAATATACACTTGAACAGCAGAGCTTTAAGATTTTTTCAGTGTAAATATTCATCAACAGATAATCCGTCCTCCATATAATGCCACCTGCACTGAAGGTGGCAAACAAGCAAACAAGATGGCATAAACAAGATGGCATAAACTAAACTAAACTTCCCCCTCCCATTCAGAGCTACAAGTGGGCAAAGTGGTTAAAGGGGAAGTTTTTTTTTTTTTTTTTTCAATCTGGTGATTGTGGTCAATCGTCTTTATTTACAGACATTTTTACTGCGGCGGCTTTGATGACGTCACTGTAATGTGACACCATAACAAGTAAATGTCTGTAAATAAGGACAAATCACCACAAAAAAGCCACTTCAGAGCCCCTGTGAGCTCGTTAACAAAACATTAGTTTTGTTACAAAACTAATGTTTTATAACAAATCATTGGTGAAATGAAGGAGTTTGTGGCAGATAATGCCTTATTTAGAGGCTATGCACAGTTGCCCCATGACTTCTGTTATATTGGACATACACTGATCTGGAGTGGATCTAAATATCTCCTGAAGGAATTCAAGTTGCACCAAAACTGCTTACTGGGTGAGTAAATGAACATATTTCTCCTTTAAAACTTCTCCTTTAACAGAACTACATATTTTGTAACTTTATTTGGTATTTTGCAGACTGTATTTGTAAAATCATTGTTTATTCTGTGTCTGTAGTGCTACAGTGGTGACGTTCTTTGGTGCAACGAGCTGCTAGCTGTGCTAGGAAGGGCATCCATAAAGAAAACACCTATATTTAAAGAACCGGAGTCCTCGCGTGCGCCAATAGGCGGCATAAATCTAGTCACTTCAGTTGCATGTTTGCAACACCGGTTACATCATCACACAGAGCAGAGAAGTGTTATTTGTTTTTTTTTTTGCTGCTATTGTACGCTTTGTCAATAATATTAAAGGTGCCATGACATCAAATTTCACTTTTCTGGGGTTTTGGGTGTATAATATGATCTGTTGTGCACTGATGAGGCCATGTGAATGTCCAGAGTGAGAATCAAAGTTCCTGTTTATGGTCTGTCAGCTTTGTCTCTCTGCACAGAAACAGTTGAATCAGACAGCAGGCTATCATTCTACGTAGTTCTATCATTCTACGTAATTTAATTGCTCCAATAAGAGCACACTATCAAGTAAACAGCGCCCCCCCCCCTTCTCCTAACGGTCTATGCACCGTCCGCTCCCCCCCTCCCCTCCCTGTCTGATTCAGCTTCGTGTATGGAGCTAGTAGTAACTTCTGTGCAGTCAGGTCTGGGTTTTCAAACAAATGGATTTAAAAGCAAACTTCTGCAGCAACACTGAGGGAGGGGGCCACAACCTTGTCATTACCTGTAAGTTTATTTATTTTCTAAATGCTGTCTTGTCTGATAAACGTTGCTCACTGTCTAAAGTGCACATGTTGCTAGCAGTTAGCCTTTAGCAAAGTCCGACCGTAGCTTGACCTAGATTCTCCAAATAAGGTCATAGCGAAATAAGGTGTAGCCAATCAAAATGAAGTCAACGTGGTCTCCGGGTAAAGCTCCATATCATCACCGGACCCAACTGTATTACTGAGGAAGTGAGGTCTGGCGTTTCAAAACAATACTCCGCTGTAAAAAAATGCCGTTTTTTTCTTTGGAGTATTTACATATACAGTAATGCCAACAACATAAACTAGTTTTTAACTGCTATGTCATCACTCCTTTAAGTATGTTTATATTTTTTCAACAAGGCTAAATGTTTGTCAAGCTTGATGCTAATGTTTATTCATTCAACAGTAGTATCAGATCTGTATCTGGTATCGGCCGGTATGCTCAGCCCAGATATTGGTATCGGATTGGATCAGAAAAAACTTGATTGGTGCATCTTTATCTTAAAGGAGGTCAAAAGTCGGTCCTGCAGGTTTTCATTTCCTCCCTGCTCCACCACACCTGACTCAAATTTAAATGAATACAAAAGCCTATGATGTTTTGCACAGAGACTCACTTTGAGTCAGGTTTGTTGGAGCAGGAAGGCATAGAAAACCTGCTGGATTGTGGCCCAGAGGACTGGAGCTGGACACCCCTGTTCTATTGTGAAAATATTGGACAAAGCAAAATAAAACTGACTGTTATCGAATTTTTACTTTAATTAAACATGTAAGGGGCAGGAAATGAAAAGGCGTAAATCTTGTAAACATCATAATATAATTGGAATAAACAATCAATAATCAGCCTAATAAAGACAAAGAAGGTTTTATCAGACAAGCACATTGACAGATTTTCTGATGAGGACCCATTCTTCAACATCAAACAGATAAGACTCAATGGTGTGATTTTGTGTTAAATACAGCAAAAGTGATCCAGTTTAATATGTACAGTATGTGAATTAAGTTTAATATATTGAAATCATTTAATAAATTTCCCCCTTAATACAATTTTTTTATTTAAGACCCTTCGTATGTTTATTGTTCAAACCTTTCAGTGCATTTGCTCTTGATGTAACCGTACAGTATTGTATAAAATTTCTTGTTACTCTCTTTACGAGAGTTTGTACGTTCTGCTTATGGAAATACAGTTTTTAAAAAATCGTGTGCGCAATTAATTCTGGGATATGCAAGGCCACAAAGGATATATGCAATGTATCCTTCCTGTTAGGCCAAACGGGGTGCGGGTTTGTAGCGCTGGACGATAATTCAATATCAATATACAGTAGATACTCATTTTTAGAATCAATAAGTGTCTGAGAATCTTTTTTTTTTTTTTACAACACTAATAACTTCAACTGGAAAAGCACTTGGAGAGCACAGACCTCCACCAAGCAGCTCTTGCATGATAAACAATCCTTCAAAACATTCCTGGATCCAGAAGGTGATCCGGATCACCACCAAAATTTAATGGGTTCGTCCAGGGGCTGAGGCACACAGCTGGTGAAAATTTTAGGTCAGGCCGTCCAGCACTTTTTCCGTAAAGTTGATGACAGACAGACAAACCAACGCTACTGAAAACATTACCTCCTTGGCAAAGGAAGAAATAAAAGCAGAAGAAGGTCTTTCAATTGTCGACTCTTCCAGTTTCAGACTTTTGGACCACAAGAAAATGTGCTCGGTCGCTTCCATTCAGAAACGGGCTCTGTTGTCTCTTCAGTCACAAGTTGCACACATCAGCATTGTCTTTGCACATCTTTGATACAAATGCAAATATTGCTGGTGCCACTGTAAGGGCTCCGAGTTGGGATTGTTGTTCTTGACAGAATAATCTCTTCATAGCTTTCCTTCAACACCATGTGTTTATTTATTCTTTCGACTGCAGATGATTGTTTCGCTGTTGGAAAAAGTGTGAGGATTTCTTTCTCTAATGGATTACTTAGTGATTTTAATCATAGAAGGCTATCTTAAATCCCCAAGAGAAGTCTCGCCAGCATGAGTTGGGACCAGACAGTTAGAATATCTTTCCTTGAAGAGTTCTGCGAACTAGAAATATCACAGCTCTGTAGAGTTGCTGATGGCAAGAAAACTCCCATTTCTGACTGTTGTACTAATTGACTGGATGAAGGCAGACGTGTGAGAAGAACTTTGGCATCTTGCTGCACATTTGCTGAGAGTTTTAAAAAGTTGGGGCTAATTGGTATGTTTCGAAAGATATTCCCTTTCTTCAAAGACATTTTAAAAAAGAAGCCACTGCTTCATGGTTTGAGAGTAAATTAATGGAAAGAATCCAATCCAAGCTTTTACAATTACCTGAAAGCCACAGGAGCTGTGTTATTTGAGATCAGCATGTGCCGTATTTATTGAAATTAGCATGCGTGCGATGTGTTTTTCATCCTTTGTGAGATTGTTCTTCCGGTGAGTTGCCAGACAGTTTACACGGAAGGTTTTGCTTTGAGGGGTCAGAGTACTTTTCATACCCCTAGTGTTAGTCTGATTCATGCATTCTGCCTTTTATCACCAAGCTGTTTCTACTGACACAGACAAAACGGGTTTCCCCACAGACCAATTATTTTAGCTTTCTCTTTGGCAGCATGGCTTCACTGTTAGTGTTGGCTAATGGTTATATTGCTAAAGCACTATATGATGCGCTCCATGTGTGGGTGTGTGTTCATGCATTTTGTCTATGCATGTTCTGACTGACAAGGCAGTGCATCAGTGTGCTCTTATTATGAGTCTTCCTCAGAGTCCTCACAATGAGAGCTCTGTCTCCAGAGGGAGCCTGTCCAGCTCCACCAGAGAAACCAAATAAATAAGATGGTGCTAGGGGGGAAAAAGCGTACAAGAGCTGTCAACGAAACATGGAGCGAACGCTCTGGCCTAATGAAATTGCGAACAGAAACACAGAAAGCGCTTCATGGCGATCTCATACTGGTGTAATGATTCCTTGCCCTGGACTGTACCAATATGAGGAAATTTCAGACAGGTGTTTACTCCAACTGAGTGGCCAGTGCCTACGGCTGTCTACACAACACATTTCATTTAGACTGGTTGGTGCTATCGTAAAGGGATGGGGAGTCTGGCTGGTGTGTTAGTCTGAAGTCTCCTTAAAGCATTCTCGGCATGACTTTCCAGCAAACTTTATCCTGACAGCTGTGTTTTTTAATTGAAAATACAATAACTTCAAAGGTTCTGTGTTTTTAAAAAGGAGCCCCTGTAAATGTCTAACAGCCATTTTTATCCTAATTGTGTTTCGCTTAAGAAAAAAGTTGCAAAACTTTAGAAAATTGGATTAATCCTGTTTAGTTGGAAATAACTTTCTGGTAAACATAAAATGGCACTTCTTTTTCACTGTCTGAATATACAGTACTCTGCTTGAGTCTTTAGACACCCCTCATTTCTTTAGATCTTGCCTCTAAGCATCCGGTTATGCTCATTAACTGTAGGGGATCAGGAAAGTAATAATAGATTCATTTGTGTAAGCGGCACAATTTTTTTTTATTCGTAGTATCAAAACATAATTAAGTAAATGGGTGATTATCAGTTTCACTTCTTTAATATATGAAGTTCTGTGAGGAAAGGTCTTGAACTGCTCCTTAGCTTGGAAGAAGACAGATTTCTTCTAAATTTTAAAGTGTTGTTGAGAAACACGTCTCCCGGCTCTCTTGGGGTCATTCAAAGTTTGTCTTTCTGTATTGTGTTTTTCTCCCATTTTCAGTCCATTTCTTCAACGTACAGGCAGTTTCATTCTTTAAAGATTTATGGCTTTGTTTGTTGAGTCACTTATTAGCTTGAAAATGATTCAAGTGTTTAAAAAAGAATCTAACCCAAAAAATGAACCAGTGTCTTGTCTGTACAACAGAGTTTAGCAAGAAATTAATTTAAAATTCCATCTTTAGGAACTTTTTTTACTGAGTGTGTCACAAAGATATACGTGATATGTTCCCATGTCTTTATTTGCTTTTAGAAAAATGCTAAGAACGCAGTTTTGTATTAGGCTCGGTATTGTGATGAGCCTCATTGTTGAATTTGATTTACATTCTTTGAGTTGCATGTCGATTTGATATTGATTTTAAATGCTTTTATGTGAATTCAGTTTGAAATAGGCAATTCATTTTGATTGTCAATTTTTTAATATTTTCATGCTCACATGAGCATATGTGGCATGTGACTTAATATTTTGAGCAGTAAGACATCAGAAAATTAAAAATGGTTGCCATTTTGTTTGATCTAATACAGCATCCACCCATGCAATCGAAATTGCACGCAAAGTGCCTCCTACTGGTCAGGAGGTGAATTACTTCAGAGTGTTTCCCAAATCAATATTGAATTGTGCAAAGAAATATTGCAATGCATTGATTAATCAGTATTTTACCCACTCCTATGAATACATAAAGTGAGTGTTCAAGTTCATTCCCAAAGAGCTATCAGCTGAAAACTTGGCATATGTAAGCATGACGTGCAGTTGTGTCCTCAAAAATGTCAAGTTGTATAAATGGAGGACAAAAGAAATGCCAGACCTTTTTTGAAAAATGAAGAAAAAAAACATCAACTCCAGCTTAGCAGTATCTGAAGGTGATGTGCTTAAGAAAAAGGAAAATCCCTCCTAAAGTTCCATCTAGTTGATCATCTATTTTCCTGAATCCTCATCAGACACCATCTCCATGGAAGGGTCATTGTAAAGAAGCCAACCATTTAGAAGGGAGAAAAGGAAATGGTTCAGGTATGCCACAATGACACAAGACCAGGACTGAAAATCAATGGCAGCCTGTCTGATGGAGAGAAAAATCTTCCCCCAAGCATGGACCTAAGCATTATTAAAGCAGCGTGGGATCATCTTGACAGAACTGGATAAAAGGCAGCCAACATCCAAAGAAGAGCTTTGGAAAGTCCTTCAAGAAGCCTGGAAAACTATTCCTGTAGACTATTTCCTTTCCTGTTTGCACATGCTTCAATAAATCAGTGCAACTATTTGCCATTTGGATGGCTCAAGGAAACTATAGTCTTTTTTTTATATAAAATATGAAGGGATATGCTCACCAGAATCATCAACTGTACACTCATCAGTCACTAGATTTTTAAAAGCCTGTTTAATCCTGTGTATAATCCCTCTCATACTTTATGACAGCACTGGTTGTGGCAGACACTCCCCAAGACAACTACAGATACTCTGTGGTATTCCGGACTAACATGGTAGCAACATACAGTATCTTTCAAGTCTTGGAAACTGCAAGGAGGGCCTTTCATGGATAGAACTTGTCTCTCCAGCAAATCTCATAAATCGATAGGATCTGGGGAATTTGGAGGCCAAGTCATCACCTTGAACTCTTTCATGTTCCCAGACATATTTTGCAGTGCAGCAGGGTGCATTTTGCCATCGGGGATTATGGTTGCTATGAACAGCAACCAAATATGTAGGTTTTATCCACATGACCTTTAGGACTCAGTAAAGCACTGCTCTGGGCATAGTTATATCACCTTTTTTCATTTTCTGTTTTTTTATTTTACTATGATCATTCTCAATGATAGCTAGTGGAAATGACAAAAATATTACTTTTTTCATTGATCTGAAGTTTTCAAAACTGCTCATGGTCACAACTTGGCTTTGGTTCATTAGTCCAAGTAATTCATTTATATAGTCTCATATTCCACACTTTTCCTTGACCTTTTAGGAAAATACAATGAGATTAAAGAGATGAGGAAAACTATAAGACTTAAAAACAATTGCTCTGCAATGAAAATCCAACATTTACACAAAATCGTGATATTGCACCACAGCACAAACGTTATGTTCAAAGCACAGTCTGTAAGAGGTGCTTTCATCAAATGCATCTTATTGAGTTGTATCAAGATAATCAAGTGTTGCTCTTTAAAGTCCCAAAGAATTGTTGGGTGAACTCAAACATTTTTTTTTTACTTTCAAAGAGGATGGTACAGTGTTTCCAAGGCAAAAACAAGATAATGCAGGAAGAATCAATCAGGGCGGAGGAAGGGTGCACCCTGGACAAGTTGCCAATTGATGTGTGATACCACAGATTTTTTGTCCAATCAAACAAAATAAACTTCAAAGTAAAATTCAAGCCAGTATTGGAAATACCAAGTCAATATCAATACTTTGTACAAATCTCAATGTATTTAAAAGTCACTTACAAAGCAGTCTTCCTACATCCCACTCTGGTCACAAACAGATATTACATAGATGCAACAACCACTTCTTGTTTTCTTGGTGGTGGGCAAGCACAGATTTGGTGCATTGCCACCACCAACTGGAGTGTTGAGAAGAAAATCAGACACATTGACTAAGTGTGTGACATATCAAATGGGTCAACCTACACTCATAAGCCTAAAGCCTGAAAACTGTCAGAATCTTAACAAATGAGGATAATGTAGTTTTGGTGGGTTTGGTTTAACCCTGAGACAAGACATCTGTAATTGTCTAAAAAACAGTTTCTCTTGCTGAGAAAATGCCAAATTCTGGCATGGCATGAGTAACATCTTTGTTATCTATGCGTTAAGGACGCGCAACAGAACTTTTAGCAGTTCTCAGTGGCTCACCCCATATTGACAGCTAAAGTGGCATCCATCTTGCATCGTACCTGTACTGTCAACTCGCTCCAGCCAGTAAAAGACAGTCTTATCGTGACTCTTGTTCTGTCCCTTCTTCTTTCTTTTTTTTCTCTTCCTCCGGTAATGTTTCCTTGCGTTTTTTTTTTTTGTTGCCAAATCTGATATGATGCACATTCAAAACACCTGCTGTGTTCATATCCAGTTCATATCTGTTTGTTAGTACATGACACAGTGTGCAATGTCTGCAATGTCAGGGCCTCTTCCCAGAACCAAAAGTTGCACAGTGCAGTTTCTGAACCTCGGGATGTTGCTGGGCTGTGATGACTTGAAAATGTGTATAATGAATATTGGTGTGCCATCAAAACGAGTCAAACGCATAGTTTTAAGGTCTAAAAGTTATGTTGTGGGTCTTTAATGTGTTGAGGAGAGAAAACAAAAACTTGACTGTTTCCAGTTAGTAGTAAACTATATATTGGCTTCAAAATAATCAAATACTAATATTTTAACATAAAAATTGAATCTAGAATATAAATAGCAGGTATTGAAGGTATTGATATTTCAGTACTGCTCCGAACATCACGTACTGTATTGCCAGTCTATTGCACTAAGTCTAAACAAGCAAGACTATTCAACAGAACCTAATCAAATTAAGGTAGAGCATCATTTGAGACTTCATATCCTTATTTGTTGCCATTTGCCAACTTTCTCCAAAAATCTATAAGTTGCAATCTGTATACTTCTCGCAAGATTTAAATTCATGTCCAAGTTAAATCTATTTCAGCATTCTCAAAAAAAGCTGCACGTACTATGTGAATGGTTGACAATAACACAACATAAATTTCACATTTGCTCACCTTCTAGTGGCACAGGGGTGAAGAGATCACATTGACAAAACGCACACTCAGGGACACAAGGGCCTGATGTAGTGAGCTTCTAACCCCCAACAAGTAATAAAACACTCAAGGAACGGCCTCTTGCTGCCATGGTAACAAATGTCCAAATGGGTTAACCTCAGTGTGTGGTGGAGAGATGAAATGAGCTACCGGTGTAAAGGGAAAGTAAAATATGTAACCTCAGAACGGAGGTCAATTATGTTGGAAGTTATCCATGGCTTAGAGCAGGGACATTGCTGGCGTCACACAAGATAATGGCTATTACTGACAAGTTGGTAAAAGTCGTGGAGTACAGCGCCAGGCTATAATTTGTTGGAGCCTATATGCCAGCAGTGTCAGTTCCTATCTAGAGGGTATTCTTCTCTGCATAAAAGGAAAAGAGGGAAAAGGTGTTCTCATAGGTCAAAGACAACAGGCTTCCAGCAGTTTTGATAAACAGTTCTTGGCAATTCTTGCAGAGTGCCTTTACTCAACAATTTGTTTATTTTCACTGGCCCTTATGATGCATTGCAGATCCATATTTTCTTAATACCTGCAGCAATGGCTTTGACAACTTATGTACAGGCAGAAAGATCAGCTTGAGTTGGAGTGCAATAGCTTGCACAGAGCATTTGTGTTTGGGAACATCCCTGTTTCTGTGTATCTACAGTGTATTTTTTACACTGCAAGGTCCTATAAAGTTCCTCAATTTAGAGACTCGGTACCACTGAAAGGCCATATAGATCAGAGCTACAGTCAATCATTTGAACCAAGATGTGTGCTTAAAGAATAATCCAGAAACTACAAATAACTTTAGTGCCAGACAGGGAAGCGCTCCCTCAATTCTTTATCTCTTTCTCTCGCCTCAGAGCTGCTTTCTACTTTTCAACCACCTTTTTTTCCACTGGCTTAGCTTTTGTTTTAGTGTCCATTTCTAAAAAAAAGAGAATCTCTCCTCCGCGTCCGCTCTGTCTCTCCCTCCCTCTGATTTCTTCCCTTCCGTCTGTCTTTTCGCTGCCTCTGAAGATGGCCTTCACACACAGTGAAGGGAAAAATGAGCTCTGTGAGAGGGCTGGCCGACACGGTGCAGGCAGACAAAGGAGCGAGCGCCAAGCTGACAGCTCACATACACATGTGCCTACGGCTACATTAATTGAGGGAAGCTCGGCAGGTGTGCTCAGGTAGCGCCGTGCACTGTTGGGAAGTGCTGATCCCTCGGAAATGACCACCTCTGGTAGTAATGTTCCCGTCCAGCATCAAACAGTTGCACAGGTGTCATTATGGGCATACAAAGAAGGACAAAGACTGCGACTGGTGTGAGCTAACTTATAAGGAGATCACAGCCCTGCAAGGAGGAGGCATGAATCTCTTCTAATGCATCATCTGCAAGCATTACTTGCTGGTTTTAATGGAGCCTACAGATGAGCTCACATTTGCTCCACAAGTTTGTAGAGTTATAAGGACAAATCAGCACAACAGGAACATTTTATGGTACTGCAGTGTCCCCCCCATTTTTTCTCCCCAGTCAAAGTCTTTATATGCCCATCTGTTGACGGTATTTTGTCTTGTAAAGTACAAACAATTTGGGATTTATTTGGCTGTTGCAAAGGAATATTTTGGATCACAAAAGATGGGCAAGTTGTACTCTCCAGGTGTCAGAAAGTAGTTCCAGTAGGAGTTCTGTGCAACAGTAAAAGTTCAAAATGCAGGGGCTAGTGAACATGAGCGAAAGAAAAAGGCAATTTTACAGATGCGGCTTTCCATAACAAAACGGAAAGAGCTGTGGGCACTGAGACAGTCAGAGGAGTTAATTTAGTTTGGTTTTGCGCCATTATTGCAGACAAAGAAGCCAGTAAACAGACTCGTTTTGGATCCTCAACCATAGTGGTTTACTATAACCTTTCCTTAACCTTAACTACACAGAATCCCAGAAGCAGATACTGCAGAAAGAAAGAAACTGAAGTGTATCTTTGTTTAATGTAATAAGGCAATTTGTAAAGAAGTCAAGTGGCAACCCTTCACCAGGTTATAGGATTATTTATGCTTTTGTAAAAGAAACATGCTGCACAGTTTTCTTCCAATTTAGATGAAATATATTTATAAATAAAGTGTTGGTTTGACTGAGTAAGAGACCAATGGACTGTAGTAAATAAATAAAAAACTGAAAATGAAACCTAACAAATCACTGAGTTATGGCTAAGATACAAACGGGTAGCAACAGCCACACCTCCAAATTCAGTAATAGCCTCAGCTTGCACAAAGTCCCCATGGGTCAGATTTGATGTTCTTTCATTTGTAGATAAATAATGGAATAGAAACCTGCAAAGTAGTATGAAGCCAATTACTGTCGCTGCCAGGTCAGTGGTTGCATCTCTACTTCCCTGGTAAACCATTTACACATATCTGTTGCCCCTTAGTGGTGGTGGGGAATCCTCAACAGCATATTGGTCTTTCTTTGTCATTTTAAAACTAGGTGAGCAAGGACAGGTCCACTGGTTAGAGTGGTGAGCTTCATGCTTTATGTGTGTTACCACGAGGGGTGTAACAATGAGGGGCGGACTGGGACAATAATTCAGGCATGGAATTTAATCCCATCCCAGGCCACCTCCACCAAATTAACGCAAAATGCTAAGAGTGAATGAGGCTGGCGCCTACTGATGTAAAACTGTAAAATAATAAAACAAAGGCTCCACATGTGGCCACACACAGCTTTTTGTTTCTTTACCTTACAAAATAAACATTTGTTGTGCTACAACAACCTGCATGTAAATCACATAATCTGAAATTCTACTTTATAAACTACAATATGGTTAAATGTGCAGTCTGCACAATTAACCATATTGTAAATCAAATAAGATTACACCGTTATCCACCTAAACTTGATACTCAGCCTATTTACAATCAAACAGGTTCTTCTGCACGGTGGCGTGGTGGTTAGCACCGCAGCCTCACAGTAAGAAGGTTGCTGGTTCGATTCCCGGCTGGGGAGGGGGTTTGAACAATTCCAACTGTGACCTTCCTGTGTGGAGTTTGCATGTTCTCCCCGTGTATGCGTGGGTTCTCTCCGGGTACTCCGGCTTCCTCCCACCATCCAAAGACATGCGTGTTAGGTTAATTGATCACTCTAAATTGCCCCTAGGTATGAATGTGAGCATGAATGGTTGTCTGTCTTTCAGTGTTGGCCCTGCGACAGACTGGCGACCTGTCCAGGGTGTACCCCGCCTCTCGCCTGATAATAGCTGGGATAGGCTCCAGCAACCCCCGCGACCCTGAATTGGATAAGCGGTACAGAAAATGACTGATGACAGGTTCTTCTATTAATTATTCTAAAACTATCACCAGCATGTTTGATTTGTACTTAAATTGTACATGAAGGTTGCTGTGAGTCCTTATTGCTGCTGACAGTACTGGTACTGCTCCCTTCTCCATCTTTGTTAAAAATAAATAAATAAATAAATCCAATCGCCACCCATAATTTCCCAGATTTTTGGATTCAGAACCTGACCATTTTTTATGCACTGGCTATGTTAATAACGTTTCTGCCTGCGTCTGTGAGTTTCATGAGCTTCAGCCGGACAGCCGGCATGATGGATTATTTATTTAAAACTCAAGCTGGACCAGACAGGCCAGTTTGGCAGCCAGGCCACCAGGAAATGTCCCGGTGCTCCCGATGGCCAGTCCACCACTGGTTACAATACATCAATCCATATCGATACATCGATATAGGTTGATGTATCAATCGTAAATCGATCCAAAAACCCAATATCGACCAAAAACTAATATCAAATCCACTTTTGTTATGAAAATGGCTTTATTTTGAAGGTCCTCTGACACAATATTTTCAAAACAAAATACATGTTTATTGTTGAGCAGTGATTAGTTGTGACACAGGGAGATTGTAATGCAAAGCACTTAGTTATGTTAAGGAACAGTGACCTTGTTTATTACTTGTAATATTTTTATATCGTTTTATCAATCGGTGGATCCTGAATCGAAATCGTATCGTGACTGAATTTGTAGATATCGGCAGATATTGAATCGCCTATCCACTGTATCGATATATTGTATCGTGATCAAACCAGCGATTTATACCCTTAGTAACCACACACCTAGTACTAGTGTTGGAGTCGAGACCAAACCACCAAGAACAAGATAGTATTTACGAGACCAAGACAGACTTGTTCAAGACCGGGTTATGTCTTGGTCTTGGTGGTCTCGGACAATCCTAGTCTCAGTCTTGGACAATCCTAGTGTTTGAATCAAAGACAGCTTGACTTCTCATTTTCTCTTGACAGACAGAAAACATTTTGGTTCCGGTTGTAGCTCCAGCTTCAGCTACTTTTAGTGTTTCACAACCTCGGTGCTTTTAGCCAAACTAGACTGTGTTTAAACAAGTTTCACTTGGACCAAAGTGGTAGAACTTTAACCCTAGAGTATGTAGTCAAGTTGCTGTCACTTGTGAAAGACACTAGTTGATGCTCTGACTTCATTCGGTCCTCACTGTCTTATCACTAACTACAGCAGTAAGGATTGCATTTTTACATGTGATACTGATTGACTACAATGATGCATTGGTCATAAGACATGCTGAAAGGGCTTTATAACTCCAAGTGAAAATTGCTACCAACACGTTGGGATTATTTGTAGCTGGCTCAGTTAATTTGGATCAGGACCCCTTTTATTTTATCTAGCCTTGAAATGAAATCCAAATGAAAAGTCAGTATGCAAGGTCCTTTATGTCAAGTTTTTTGAGTGGGTTCTCATCTCTTGTCTCCCCAATAGAACCAACAGTGTTAGTTCTCCGTGCCCTGGGAAGGCCTAGCTATCCATCCAGGGAGCTTGGTTCTCACTGAAAGTCTCTGAGAATGGTTTCAGCATCCTCTGAATAAGAATATGAGGGTATGAAGAATGAATTACTCATACTGGTGTCTTCTTCTTGGCATCTTGGGTCTTGTTATTTCTTAGGGAGCAGTTAATTATTCATCCTTCACTTTGTAGTATGTAGTAATTTTGCATCCAATCCATTTTAATGATGGTGGAGCCTGATTGGGCCTGATGATCCCACCGATCAAAGCAGACTGGGGTCTCCCATCTGCACAGGCAAATCTGTTCACCATTTTATGGGTACTTGGATGCTTTACCTTCTAGACCAGGGGTCTCCAATTTGCGGCCCTTGGGCTACATCTGGCCTGCAAGAGCAAAATGTCCGGCCCGCGCAGACCCAGTGAGACAATTTAATAAACTTCAAAAAGGTGAAATAAAGCATGTTTGGTTCTATTTCAGGGTTTCCAACCATTACATAGGCAGGGCACCCCCTCTCCTACCAGATTGGTTTACCTGGTGACCACGACTGCATCAAAGCTGCTCTATGTGTGTTCCTCTCAGAGTTTCTCCGCTACCACCCCTGCGTCCTCACGAGGCTCCAGCACCGCAGACAGAGCTCGCATCAGAAAACACATTAACCACTTCAAAATCAGACACTAATATCAGTGTTTTTAAACTCTACCAGGGACAAATATGTTGTTAGGCCTGTTTTAGAGGAAGTGGAGCCCCTGAAACATTCTTAACCCCCCTAAAATATCGTAGATTTAATTGATTTCATTATTGGCTTTGTAACGAAGCCCACATGTACTTTTAAAAGCTTTATCCTTGTAGGGCTGATGATGATCGCGCTATTTCCTAGCTGTCTTGAACACAGCACAACTGTGAGATGCGTCTTAGGTTTTGTTTCTCTGTCCTGTTAGTGGCCACTGGCCGGTTTAAATTGTCTTCTCCGGTGTAATAAGCAACACCAGTTTATGGAGGTCTATAGGTTTATTTTAGTTTAATTAGTGAGATGGAGGAGGAACCAGTCACTCCAGCGAGGAGCAGCCGGAGTTTTTCCTCCTTACTTATTACAAAGCCATGTCACAGGAGTTACCGCTGGTATTAATCCCCCCCTGGTTCTGTGTTCTCTTTTGATGTTGCATGTGTTTAACCTTTGGTTGCTTTGTTCAGCTGTATTTGTATACTAGAAGAGAGGCTTGTGGGCCAGCGGCAGGCTTTTCTGGGTCCTTCTCATGAATTTCCGTCTGATTGGCTGCCTCCCATCAGTGTATGAAGGAAGCTCCGCCCTCTGCTCTTATTTTGTTACAGACAGGAAATAGAGTTTCCGCCATGTTCCGCAAAAGTTTGTTCCGCCATGCTAACAAACAGTTGGCTAATTAGCTCTAACTCGAGTCAGTGTGCTGTTTCATTTCTAGTGTGTGTGGAGGGTTACCTGCCTTCCAATGGACAGATAGAAACCCACGTGGGATACGCTATTTGCAATGTTACGTAGAAGTGCGAGGCTGTTGATTGCTCTTTTCTCGTATTATTTCTCTGATGAGAAAGCACAGCCGACTGGGGGCAACGCAACGCTAGCAAGTCAGCATGTGTAAGTAAACAAGGGGGAACCCTCCGTATTTCAGAAGCAAGTTCAGCAAGTTAAATGGGTTTTCAGTGGAAGGAGGCCTTTAATGCAGATTTTTCCATAGAGAAGCAGAGAAAACAAATCAACAGCTGAGTGGGAGAAATTACGCTGTATTACTAATTGGGAAGAGATTAAGGTCACAGACTGTCTCAACTGTGGACCTCTTCTAATTACAGAGAAGCAAAATCATAGACAATGTAAAACAACTGACATATATGATATATTGAAGATTGCCATAAAGCTACTTTGTGATTTCACCCCACCATTTTACAATACAACACATGCTGTATAATTAGTCAGTTTCACTGAATCTGCAGCCTTTTAGCTGTAAAGCAGCATTTCATCTGTAAATGACCCCATACTGTAAGTAGACCTCCAGAGGAGAAATTCACAATTTAATGTGCAAGCCAAGAGATATAAATTATACATCTAAATGGCATGCATTTGGCCCCAGTATTCCATTTCCTCTCAATGCAAATGGTACCCCGCAGAGAGATTTTGGTGTTAAACAGGGACAGTGTTGAGCAACAAAATTAATACAGGTCACCCACTTATGAGAGCTTTTCTGAAGGATGGAGGAGCTGAACCTAATAACAGAAACACTGTATTTAATCAGGGATGCAACAACCTAAACTTAATTTCTGCTTTATCATGGATGCTGTAGCAAGGGTGAAATTCAGCTGATATCTCTAGTGGAGCACATTTGGCTGAAAACATGATGGTCATGGATAACTGGTGAGTGCATTTAAATGCACTTGCAGTTCAGACATATGGTGGATGAATAGGAAATAAACAAAGGTAGTTATCTTGCATTTTCCAGTCTTGGTAATATAACATCTCCTTAATTGAAATAGTTTTCCTCTTTGAGTTGCAAAATCTTGACTTGAGATTTTTAGCCCAGTTGCAGCCTTGGGTGGATGAGTCACAGCTTGAGATGGTCAAGTAACACAAGACTGATTAATTCCCAGTGTGAGCTGTAAGAAATGTGAGTAATATTTGAGCAAGTTGTCTTGTCTTGTTGGCTGGGGTGCTAGTTTCCTCAATCTGTCCTTGGTTTATTTGGGGCCAGTTAAAGAATAAACAGATAATCGAGAACTCTGGAATGTCAGGCACAGTTGTCCTTCCTGAACTGGTTTCACTGGCTGCATTTCCATTTGTTTTTTTGAAAAATAAAGGTTATATTTAAGAAATTTCAACAAAGTGCAATTGCAATATGCAGCTGTTTCCACTAAATGGTGTTTAGCGCTTAAGTCGCAACTCTTGTAAAATCTTGTCTTGCAAGACTCCACTTTGAGGATGGAGAGACAAAACATTTTTTGTCATGGAGCTGATGTTTCCTCTGTCCTCATCGGGAGACAAATGCAGTGGATGATAACTCAGAGGTCAAGTCTGGGTGTATGGAGCTCTCTGATAATATAATATAGTTATTAATCGATAATACACGATTAATAACTGGTGGCTGCGCATCTCTAAACCATGGCTACAAGACGTTATCCCATGGCCACGTATTATAAAATCATGATTACAAATGTGTGGGAGTGAGATAGCTAAGTTGCATGGAAACAACATGAATAACTTGAGGCCAGTTAATGCATCAAAAACTTGCTCCACGTCCAAAATGAACTCTTTCACTGAGAAAAGGCAGTTTTTGGATTTTTCTTAACGGACTATATGTGACTTTGGTAAAATTTTCCTGATCATTCGAATTCCAAAGTTAATGCTTGTAAATGATCCTAAACATTACAATTTAAAAGGAAAGACATGTTTTTGCCCCTGTATGTTATGTCCAGTGGCATGCAAATGCAAAAGTGTTTCCATTACACTTTTCAATAC
This sequence comes from Atherinomorus stipes, assembly GCA_023101725.1. Taxonomy (NCBI): domain Eukaryota; kingdom Metazoa; phylum Chordata; class Actinopteri; order Atheriniformes; family Atherinidae; genus Atherinomorus; species Atherinomorus stipes. Next base: position 480,026 of record JALJCO010004757.1, read on the forward strand.
ACACTCAAAAATAGAGGACCAGGAACATTTCTGTACCTGTAGGTACATTTTTTTTTTTTACAAATGTTCTCTCAAAAGTACAATATTGGTCTTTTTGAGGCCAGAAAGTACCTATATACTATGAAAAAGGGTCCAAAGTAATATAAAGTACAAATTTGTACCATTTCAACCCAAAGGGTACCTGCAGCATTGAAAAATGTGTGTAGTTTGTACAATAACTATAAATAGCAGTCCTTCCAAATACTAGTATAATTATAGTTGTTATAATAGGATTTTCATAATAATCATAATAATCACTGTAAAAATTATATGTATAATTATATGTGTTTGGCCTAATATTTATATAATTATTCACTTATTATTAGCATCTTTCTTTGTTGTCAATCTCTTTTATTGAATTTTATTCATCATTTCTAATTGGTTTAATTGTACTTTATTAACTCATACAGGACTGAAGGGTACAGAAATATCTTTCAAAAAGGATCACCCCCAGCAACAAGCTTTGTACCCTTTTAAGTACAAATTGGTACCTCTATTTTTGAGTGTGAATGCTTTTATATTGACATGTCTGAAAAACTACTTTATGATAGCGCAACAACTTTTTTGTGATATTTGAGAGATTTTTCAAAATTTAGATGTTTCCTTTACCAGTTTTTATTGTGATATTAGGTTTTGCACAATTCTAGTTGTAATGTAGAGTTGGGAAGTTTAGCTCTTTTCAGAAAACCGGCTCCTTTGGCTTGGCTCCCAAACAAGAGCAGTTGTAGGTACCAGATGCACTCGGGTTACCAGATCATCTCGGGTCCTGTGCATGCCCATGCTGTCACACTATATAATCAGTTTAAAGTTGGCGGGATGTCTGGGCAATTTACAGAAGTGGTTTACATGGGAGATTGTTTTGGAAATGAGGACCAATTTTTCAAGGACTATGTCATTCATCAACAGCTGTATCACCTTCTCTAAATGTCCTGAGAGCTGAAATAATAATAATATCAGTGCCAGACACACACCATAATCAAAATACAAATGAAATGAAGAAAACATTGAGAAGCTTATCACTTTGCGCATCTGACTCCTATGAAATGGTGGGGCTCTGCGTGCAGTTTTCTTTTTAATAACAGTACATTAAATACAAATACAGTACATGTACACCACAGACAACGAACACAGTACAGTAAACATTGTTGCAGCATTAGGTATTCCTGATGTCCCCTAATGTTACATGTAGTTCTACCACTTGTCAGATGAGGGCACACATACCACTGAGAGATGACTATGTGTATGTGAAGAAGAGTAGGATATCAGGGCGGAAGGAGAAATAAAAATGGCTGAAGTCACCAAGACGGATTGGCTTTGGTAATTTATGAAAATTTATGAAAGTCCTAAAATATTGCAGACATCAAATCAAATCCCCACTCTCTCCCTCCGGCTGAGTTCAGTTGCTGTAGCATGATGTCATCGCCAACCGCAGGCCCCCAAACTGATCTGGTTTGACTCCTGAATACTTGCTGGGTGGTGCACATATGGAGGCTGCCATATTTGTTCCACCATTTTTACTGTGGTATCCCTACATGGACAAAACAATGTGAATGAAGTGAGAACCCTCTGAACTTTAAAACTGCTGTACCAGCTTTGTTTAATGGGAGTCAGAGAACTGTTTGGGATAAGTTATGCTTTAAAAGGTATTAAAAGTAGTTACTCATAGTACAGTCATAGCTACACCTGAGACCACTGGATCCACTCACAGATGAAAACATCTTTATGTCTGGGAGAATGCTGGCCACTAACGGCCACCGTACATTCACAACAGTGCTTGTATTTGTAATTTGAAAGAAAACATATTTTCTTTCAAACACTCATCTTTACCACTGTATTTAATTTTTGCATACTGTACCTTTTAAGTAGAATGAAGAAACGAATGAGTACTATTGTCCTGTGAATTCAGAGTTTCGCAAATTGCGTTTTTGTTGTCTGGGTAGCGAGCTGCTCTTCTCAGCTGTACTACTGAAGCTCGCATCGTGAACACTCGGCCCTGAAAAGTGTGTAGAACACCCTGATAACTAACAGAAAGCTAAATCTGGACTCACAGGACAAAATACTCGTGTGTTCATTCATTCTACTGAAAGTATTAGCGAAAATCAAGGAGTTTTGCTGCAGATAATTCCTTCTATAGTGACTGCCCCATCTCCGCCATTACCAGATGTACACAGAAGGGCGACTCAACGTAATATCTTCCACAGAACTCATAGTAATGCAGAAATTTGACCGGTCAGAAAACACATATATACTCCTAGAAATAAGGTCCAGGTTGAAAAAAACAAAAAAGGTATCCTTTAATTAAGGATCTTTTGTAGACCTGTGGACCTGTGGTGCTTTACTTTCAGGTGTCGCACAACAACGTGATGCACTCACTCTCCTGACCACTGTCGGCTGTCTTCACTTGCAGTGGAACATCTGCCCTCCTCTCTGTTTTCACATAACTGTACAAGCTTATATGCCCATATGTCACTGGCTGCATGGCCTCCATACTGGTTAATCAAAACAAAGCTCTGCAATCTCCTGAAAAACTGGGAGCCGGCTTTTCTGATTCCCTATAAAGCATCGGCTCTCAGAGCCGTCCCTACTGAGCATGACACATCACTAGTGTAATGCAAACAGTTATTATCTCAGTGAGAAGACAATGACAAGAATTTTTGTTGCTTTCCTTCAAAAGATTCAAGCGAACCAAAAATAAATGGCATGGAATGAATAGCTTTTTCAGCAGTTAGCTAAACTATGACTCACCCACACATTTAAGTGTGTCACACTAGTTTCTTCCAAGTCAAATGTACTGTAGTTCATGACTGAAATATGCAACAAATTCGTGCCTTATCCTTTGTTTCGCTATATCTGAATGCATGATTCCTCATGTAACAGTCATGCAGACAACAAAAAAAAAATCCATAAAATCAATAAGTGCGTCAGCAAATCCAAACTTTACTCCAGACACTGCCTCGACAGAATGAAGCAATCCCAGCGTTTTGTTGTTTACACTACTGCTGATTGTCTCTGATACAACTGGCTGAGGAAATCATACATATCGCCTGCATTCTGATGAGTTGTTATCGGCCAATTATTTTCCTCCGGCTGTCAACAGAAATGAAGTTGTATTTCTGCAAGCATGGCTAACAACCCGCAGGGAGGCCTGTCTGTCAGGAGTGTTGTGGCGGTGCATGTTTGTGTGTGTGTATTTGAGGAGAGTTGTGCTACATAAGCTAAACAAATAGACTGCCTTCGACTGTGCCTCTTGTCTTTTTATTCTTCTCTTTATTTCCTCTTTTTTTTTCCATTCTAAGTTCCTGTTCACATTCCAGCACTTGTTTTTTGCTTCCCTACGTCTTTACTCCCTAAGTCTCTTCCTTGTTTTCCCTTGTTATACTTCCACGTCGCTACATGCAGCTCTGCCTCTGGTTTTGGCACAGCTTTTTCTCTACTGTCTTGTTTCTCCTCAAACTTCCTGTGTCATTTCATTTCACTCTGGTCTTGTGAAAGCAGCACTGTTTGTGCCATGATTTGTTTTGCCCTCCATCAACGTTCTGGTCTCTTTCAAACATTTGTGTAGCAGTGCATGGATGCACGCACATATGGAGCACCAATGCGAGGCATTTGTGCAGGGACACAAGCAGAGTAAACAGGAGCAGGCAACTAACACAGTCACAAAGGCGCAAAGGCATAACAGGCCAAAAACAATTAAGAACAGAGGAGACACGCCTGCAAGTGAGGGACATTTACATTATTGAAAAGGACTTTGAGGGGAGCGGTGGAAGCTGCATGCCCAGAAAAACACACACACACACACACAAACAGGCTTCCTGTTTCACTGATGGACAAGACAAATAATGATCTCGCCTCTCTCTGTCTCCCCCCCCCCCCCCCAGTCTTTGTTTCTCTGTCTTCTTCTTTGCTCTCTGTCACGTCTGTCTCGCTCTCTTTCCTCTCTCCTACTCTCTATGGGATGTGCCCTCCGGTGTCATCCGAATCACAATCTAATCGTTACAAATGGCGCACCTATGGAGCTGGGTGATGTGTCACTAACCATCAGAAACTAGGCCGAAAGCATGAGGACGTCAACTGTGCTTGACATCCTCCTAGCTCCTCCGCTCTTATTAAATGCCAGAGTGTTTGTGTTTATGTAAGAGCGCATAAGACTGTGTATGACTTCACTCTCTGAGGGATGTGTGTGTGCAAATGGGGTTGTAGGCTTTTGGAAACATGGTTCCTTTATTTTTTGTCTTTTTTGTCCTTTGCTAAAGGGATAGAACACCCACAGAATGATGTGCATGCTGAGCAAGACTCTGGAGCTCTTTTTTAATATCTCAAATGCAGCCGGAGATCCAGAGTGGTCCACCGACATTCATATCATGGGATTCACTGGTGCTTGAAACAAAAAGGTCCATAAAAGTCCACAAAAACTTGGCAGTATTCCTCCATACTGCTTGTCCAATGTAATCCAAGTGTCCTGAGTGGGTAGCGTCCATATTTTACTTGAAATGACATCATTTAGTAGCCTAAACAGTAGAACATTGCAGTTCCTACATGCGCGTTCATGCACGTTCACGACACTATGGAAACCGCGGCAGACGAGGTCGTGCGTTCTTTCTTTTTCTTTCTTAAATCAACAGCCAGCCCCTCTTGTGTTTGTCTGCAGTTCGGCCGCTCTTAGCACAATGTAAACAGCGAATTTCTTCTTCTACGCTTGCATTATTGGTAAAGTAGGCACTGAACGCTGCCGCTTACGTAGTGTCATGAACTCGCATGGACACGCTTATAGGAACTACGATGTACTCCTTTTCAGGCTATAAAAATATACTAAATGATGTCATTTCGAGTAAATTGTGGACGCTACCCACTCAGGACACTTGGACAAGCAGTATGAAGTTTTTGTGAACTTTTATGAACCTTTTGTTTCAGGTACCGGTGAATGCCATTATATGAATGTTGGCGGATAACGAAAGCCCCCCCCCCCCCCCCCAGATCTCCGGCTGCATTTGAGATATTAAAAAAGTGCTCTAGAGTCTTGCTCAGCATGAGGGTGAGTAGAAAATGAAGGCACATCATTCTGTGGGTGTACTATCCATTTTAAGCCTTATGGATCTTTTACATAGTGGTTGACTTGATTTCCTTGTTAGTTGGAGGTCTGGTCAGGAACTGTCCCAACCCATTGCACTTATAATTTAACTGACCACCCTTGTGCCTAAACCTAAATAAGTAGAATCGTGATCTAAAGCAGGACTTCCTGAGTCTGTTTACTCTTAAAGTGAAGGTTTTGTTATACTTTGGGGTTGGAAATTCCTTCCTGAAGTAAGTTAGGCCTGTAAAGATTATCTGAATTGCAGCACATGTGGCTCAAAACATGTACACGTCAATTTCATATTAACGGTACCTTCATTTTACACTTCATGTGTAGTTTTTTTTTAATCTGTCCATTGACAGGGGGCTTGTTGTAATAATTAAGCAAATAATTGCAACATGTTCCTGATTCATTTTATCAAATGTGTGTGTGAGGCTTCATGGGTTATAGACAAGGTTAATTTGGATAGAAATAATAAACTTTATGTATGAGCATATTTTTACTGCAGTGTGTATGCCCTTAGAGAGAAGTGCATGAAGCAAGTTCCTGGGATAGAAGGAGACAAGAGACTTGTGGAAGTGGTTGGCTGAAGCCAGCTCACAACAAACTGCCCCCTGGAAAGGAAGAATTTAAAACTCTTTTTTAGCAAGAGCTTGTCAGCCAAAGCACCCAGGGGTCCTGAAATCACAAGCGATTACATAATCTTAAGAACACAGAGAGAAACACATGGTGAGCTGCTATGATATTGGTAAGAACTGAGACTGCATCTGAATTTTAAAGACTTGTCGAAAAGAAATGAACTGCAGCTGCTGTTGAGTTAGGTACGCCGCTTTATGCCTCTGCAACTGCCTAATTTCCCTGCAGAGATTTCGAAGTCTCTTCTCACTTCACCTAATTTCTAAAAGATAAAAAAAAATTATGCATAATTTAAAATTCATGACATTTCATTTACATGAAAAAAAGGTCCAATTGATTCACTCCCAGCCTTGTTTGACTAAAGTACAGTGACTAGCCAGCAGGGTCTCATTTTGGACAGAGGCCCTGATCTTTCAATCAAAAAAAACAAAAAAAAATGACAGTTGCCTTTTTTTGTGTGTGTTGTGCTTACTTATATGACAGAATTGCCAGAATATGAATTGTGTATGCTTGAATTATATAGCTGGCAGTGAATACAAGGGCAGAGTCAAGTACAACAGCTGATGGTAATACATGGTGTAATTTTCAAGCTGTGAAATGCAAATGTATAATTATTTTCTAAATGCTGCTACGAACTAGTAAAGATAAATGTAAACCAGCAAGCTTGCTTCCTAGAGAGCATTTAAATGTAGTAACTATCATTTTTCCATCAAAACAAATTTTCCAAAATGATACATTTACAGAAGTTCTGGAGATGTGTGGTAATTATTAATTTTACAGATTTTCAAGAAGCACATAAGCAATTGTTTTATCAATTTTGACAGGTCCAAAATATACCGATATTTACATCTGGTTACTATGCCAACGTCTACACTATTGGCCTCTGCTCCATGAGCATGAGCTCAGTAGTTAAAGGATTGATAGCTCTGTGTAGAATAGCATCTTCCTTGTGTAACACTTCTCACATTACAGTGGACAAAAAACAAAGCAGGATGAGGATGAAGATGGCAAAGGCACACAGAGGTTGCTGATTTCCTCCTGGACATGAGAGTTAAACATTTGTTAATGCTAATTAATGGTTAGCCGGTTCTGCAATGATAATGCTAATTACCGGTCATGCCGTACTGTAACGTGGCACAGGCGTGTTGCAGCGGGTTTGTCTGCAGGTGAATTGGTGTGAAATGATTCAGAAAACATCACCCACCCTGCTGTTAAAGGCAGGGTGGGTGATGTTTTTCTGGAGCATATTTTAAAATATTGCTTAAAATCTTCTTCACATCCTGATTGCAGCCAAATAATGAAATGCTCTGACACAAAAATGATAAAATTTTGTCACCTGTGGAAATGACAGGACTGAAAAAAACCCCATTCAATCATCTTGAATAGCCCCTTCTTATTAATTGAATATGTCATCAAACTGCACTGCTGTTTGTCTCTCCCTCTCCCTGCCTCCCCCACTCCCTTTGCGTTTGCATTGTACCATGAACGTTTCGCAGTGTAAACCAACATGGCTGCTGCTGTTCAGCTGTTTGCTCTTGAAAACCGCCGAAAAGAAAAACATGGATGTGGATCAAGTCATGGAGGTGTTGACATTTGCAGTGTGACTGTTTCACACCGCAGAAGGAGTTAGAAGCGAGTGAATTAACATAGAAACATGGTTCTTCAGCTGTTTGCTAGCAAGCTAACAAGCTATCCATTTATCTGTTATCGGTTACGTTCGCTAACCTGCTCGTAAACCATCGGTGCACACGTTCCTGTCCTCTGGAGGCGTGGTTTCGAGAGGGAATATTTTTTAAAAATGTAGCTTGCTTGGACCATCTTTCCAGGATCCCCAACGCTGCCTTTAACACCACCTACAGTTTTAGCGTATCTGCAACTAGTACAACTGAAGGTTGGCGCGAAAGTGAGCAAGTTTGAGAGCAACACCTACTGTTGACGAGGAATTAAACTTGTAGCTATCACCTTTTAATGTGTAGTGAAACCTCCATTTGTCAGTGTGTAAAAATGACAGCATACATTGCACATGTTAAAAGTCAATTGTTTTTCTTTTTTATATGGATTTAAAACATGTCATAGTTCTCAAATATGGTTGAAGATCCCACTCCTCAATTCTGTGTAACAGTTTTGAAGGTTTATTCCAAACCCACAGAAGAAATTATTCATTAGCCCGTGTCACCTCTTGAATGCTGTGGGTCAAACCAGGGCAGTGCCCATTTAATTGCATAAGAGTACATCCTGAAATATTTAGGTTTTAATTAAAGCAGATGGCTCCCTGTTTCCGTTCATGCTGTCGCTGCTGCTGTTGGCATTAAATCCCAGCAAACTTCCCCTGCATCCTCAAAGGTATTTAACTGAGGAATAATAAAAGTCAAGCTCATAATAAACTGCCAGTTTGATGAGAAAAAAATAACGGGAAGGCCTTTTGGTAAATATATATATATATTTCCATTGTACAACAGCCACTTAGCACTTACCCTGGGTCTAACTGCTTGTGTGAAGATATAGTGTGTGCACTGCATAGATAATGCAAACCCCGGAACGATTTATTTGCCTCACCTGATGTAGTTCCTCTCTGTCTGGGTTGTTTTGTTTGTTTGTTTGTTTGTTTTAGGGATATCCTGAAAGTAGGGCTAGACAATTATGGCAAAAATCAAAATCATGATTAGTTGAACATGTTGCCTCAATTACAATTAATTGGCAATAATTTCAGAATTGTTTACTTTTTACTCCTCATAGTTAGGGATTGACCGATACAGATTTTTTAGGACCAATCCCGATGTTTACTCATTAGCCTCAGCCAATAAAACCTGCCGATATTGGGGCTGAAACTACATTTGACTCCAAAGTAATATAATGAATGATGCAATGAAAAATATTTTTTCAACTCTTAAAGGTACAGTATGTAAGAATTACTGACATCTAGCGGGAATGATGGGTATTTGAAAGTAAAAGATGTTTTCTTTGAAATTACTTCATATCAGTGGCCAAAATTCTACCAGACATAAAGATGTTTTCCTCTGCGAGTGGATCCAGTGGTCTCAAGTGTTGCTATGACTGCACTAAGGGTAACTACTTTTAATGTCTTTTTAAGGCATAACTTATCCCAACGAGTGCTCAAGCTTCCATTAAACAAAGCTGGTACAGCAGTTTTAAAGTTCAGAGGGTTCTTACGTCCCTCACATTATTTTGTCCATTTAGGGACACAGTAGTAAAAATGGCGGCACAAATATGGCAGCCTCTATGTACAGTATGTGGACCCTCAGCAAGTAGATATAAATGACTCATTCTAAGAAAATAAACACATAACAGCTATTCTAGTAAGGTAGTAACACATCAATAGAAACAAAGTTTTGAATTATATTCCAATTTTTTGCCATTGACCTTTGATTTTGTTACACACTGTACCTTTAATATAAATATTTACAAGTTATATTAATATCAAGAATTAATATTTAAAAAAAATAAAGCACTTCAAATAAAGAAACAGTGCACTTGTAAACAAATATCAAAGAAAAAATTTGTTTAAAATAAAAAACATATTAAAGTCTGTAAATTATGCCTAATGAAGGTATGGGGCCAACACATCCAACATACAGTATCAGCCAATGCTGATACCAGCAAAAAACACAAATATCGGCCGACCGATGTATCGGTCTATCTTCACTCAAAATTTATCGAAAGTAATTTTTGCAAATATTTTCACAATAAGCAGCAGATATTGATTTTAAAATAAGTTAAAGGAAGCCCACACAGTTTAACCATATTTGGCCCTCCAAAAATATTGCTTAATATTGTTTGGAGATATAATTCCATTAATTTACATTATTAAAAGTACACTGATTAATTGATCTGAATGACAGTTTTGTAAACTGTTTAACCCCGCCCAAGTTTTCAAGAGTGAGGGTCCAAATTCTCAACACAGACAAAAGTAAAGCACATAAAACAATCACACACACTTATTCAGACACCTCGGCCTCCCACATAGTGTTTTTCTGGGGAGCGTCTTGCTGAAATATCACCTTGAGTCTCGCCATTTCCCAACCTCATTTACTTTATTACAGCAAGTGTCTGCCACAAGTGAGTGGAGGGAGGTTAGTAGAAGGAATACACACACAAACACATCCTCATGCTAGCGTGTGCATGCACAGCCCACCATAATCAGTCTAGAGGGAGGCCCACCGTGCTAACATGGAGGAGAGAAAGGGGAGATTAATAGAATGAGGAAGGGAGCGAGTGTCTGTTTGGATGAATGCATGAGGGCGGGAGAAGTTTCCGTAGGGCTTGCGGGGACAGGGCGGGGTGGAGGAGGGGCAGGGGGCTCTGTTAGAACCAGCAGCACAAGCCAGAAGGAAATGACATCGTCAGGGTTGCCACGGCAGTCATCCCTCACTTCATCCATCACTCTCTTCCTCGCGCAATCTTCCATCTATCCCCCCCCCCTTCTACTTGCTCTCTCCTTATCCTTTCACTCCGCTCTCGTCCTCCTCCCTTTCCCCCGCCGTCATCTGGCACAGCTCTCTATAAACATGCCAGTGACAGCGCCTCCTCTCCCCTCTTCCAAATTGTCTCCCTCCGACTAAAACGGCCGCAATGATTGCATTCCCACACTCCATTGTAAAACAAGCACCTAGAAAAAAGGGAAAAAATGAAAGAGGACGGGAGAGAGGGAGGAAGGAGAGCAGCTCGGGGCTGTACGGTGTGGCCTTTTTGTAGTCGGCCGTTTTGAATCCGAATTTTCTGTCAAGACGACGACTTTCCAGCTCAGAGACGAAACACAATGCAGCTGTTTTGACAGGTTTTGGAAAGAGGGATGCAAAAACCATTTCTCACAATGGCTCAGAGTCATTATTATGTCCTGACTCATCCTTTGGCGTGTTGCAACACACACACACACACGTAGTAAATTATAGCTTGGTGGTAGAAATCAAATGCAAATTGCATACACAAATGCAAGGAAACTGAGTGGATGTTAATGATACGACAGTCAAATGTGTTTTGAAATGTCGTCTGGCAAATACCAATTACAGGGCAGAATGAAGCAACAATGTGGAGAGCTTTTTGTGTACAAATGATACTGACAACAGATTTTATACTGACATACATCTCCTTTGATGATTATAATGTGAATCATCCAATTGCTCCGCTCTAGTGTGAAGAATTCTTTTGTGTTCTGCATGAGACGCTTCATTTTTTATTTGCCATCGTTTCATTCGGTTGGTGACGAATGATATAGGGAGTACAATTTAGATTATGATGACACTGGTATCCCATATGTTTGAATAACTAATATAGCAATCAATTAAGTTTGGGATATACTTATTTTATCTTTGATAGTTTAAAGTTTGGTTTGAAAGTTTTACACATCAGGATATGATGATACTCTGGTACAGAATTGGTCTTAGAATTAGATAAATACAAACATAAATGAGCAAAGGCACATGACATATTATAAGATACCGTATTTTCTGTACTATAAGTCACACTTTATTTCATAGTTTGGCTGCTTGTGCGACTTACAGTCCAGTGCGACTTCTATATCAACAATATATGATTTAACATATTTCTAAGTGTTAATTCATACTGACTTACATGAGCCAAGAAGTAAACATTACCATCTAATGTCACATGATGACGCTCTAGGCTTGTGACAACTATATTCTGCTATAAGGGTGAAGATCCCAAAACAGCCTAATCTCAGTGAAAGGAGTTCATTTTGAACATGTGGCTGTACTGCCTGGAACAAACCCTTAAAAAACCATGATTATCCTTAATTATGACGTTTGTGATCATTTTTCAGGCTTTAACTTTGAAATCGGAGTGATTGGGAAGTTTTAGTAGTAACAAATAGGATATGAAAAATCCAAAAGTCGCCCTACTTCGCTGTTATTTACAGAAAATTACCACGACTTTTAGTCCAGTGCAACTTATTTATTTTTTTCCTCTTCATGACTCATTATTTGACTGGTGCGATTTGTCCAGAAAATACGGTATTTAACTAAATCTGAATCAATATGCACACCAGTGTTGTTTTCATTAACGATGACAATGATGAAATCATTTTGTTGACGCCCCTTTTTTTTCATGACAAGCTAAACATGTCTCTATGATGACTAAAACAGGACAAGACGTGTGAATTTTCATTGACGAGACTGGACAAAAAGGTCAGTAGCTGGGTTTCCATTACATTTTTTCGAAAAATAAAAGCAATATTTCTTAAATTTTGAAAAAGTAAAATAGTAATATGTAGGTGTTTCCAATGAATGGCCAGTCATTAATACATGAAGAACTTACAGTAAACATCTGTATAACGTCCAAAATGAGCTCAGCTTGCTGAGTTACGGAGACTTGGGGATTTTTCATATATGTGACTGATAGAACTTGATTTTATCAGTCATCTGTGATATCAAGTTGCTGAGAAAGTCAGTTAAGTTTGGATGTTAAAGTTGGACCATTAGTTTGAAGGACAGTACAAGGAGATAAACTCATCATCATATCTTATGCTATTTGATGTCCAGAACAGAACCAACATAATTTATTTGAAAGTTGTGTTGCTGTTCTATCACAGACTCTGGATTTACTCATGGGGCAAACTTTACCTGTGTAAATTTGCACTAAAAATAAATATTAATGCAGCAGTGGTGGTCTTTGGGCCAGCCAATAGTGACATCCCACCCTGAAGAGTTGGCAACAGTAATATTAACAGTTTTTACCGTACGTCTAGGTGACTTTCTTGTTATTATACATCTTAACATCCTTCAATAAACCTTAAAATGCCAGAAAAAAACAAAGATTTAATGTAAAAGCAAAGTTATAAACTGTATTTTCATTATGGAAAATTACTGGATTTTTATAAGAAAGTTTTTCTCTGTAATTCTACGGTATTTTTCTGGCGCCCCAGGTGCCAGAATATTTCTGGGGTTTTTTTACGTTTTTTTTTTTTCAGTGCAGTATTATCACAACATCATGTAAATGATACGAAGGGGCACACCCCTAATATCAACTATTAAACTGGTGGTGAAAGGTTCATAATTTGGGCTTATTAATGCAGTCCTGCCCTGAAATGGCAAATGGAGCTGAAAGGACGCCCATTTATTAATGAGCATGGTATAACCACCTCAGCCTGCCTCAGTATTGTTGCTGACCATGTCCATCCCTTTATGTCCATCCACACCTTGACCTTTTTTTTTTCTTTTTTTTTTTTAAGCAAGAGCTGACTGTATTTAGACAAGAAAGTAGAGCTGGAGTAGTGTGAAACCTGACTGAGTGAAAAGCATCTTTCAAGTTTAGTATTTAGTGAATTATTTAAAAAAGAACTGGCATTAATGTGATGAGTAAATCCAACATTTTCACAAGCTAAAATAAAGCGACGGATGGTCACAAAACCTCACAGCATTCCATCTAAAAGCCAGGAGGCATCACTGACATTTTTGTGGAAAATAAAAAGACTTGCAATTTCACACACACGCTGACACTGGCCCCCGCTAACAAATGCTAAAGTGAGAGCAGGTCCAATTTCACTTTAACAGAAAATCCAGGCTTGAGAACATTTGTCTCTGAACCTGCAGGGTTTGCTTACTGATCAATAGGACAGGCGTGTGCAAATCCCAAACCTTTTACTGTAACACTGCTCGGCCGTAAAGTAAGCTCAACTCTTTTTTCCCTTCACGTTATCGCTGTGTCGTCTTGACTCATCTAGGCCAACTGGCAGAATAATAAGCAGGAGTATTTGGGTAGACTTTAAGCGAGCTGAAACTACAGTGCTGTATTAGTGCCACTTTCACTCACCCAGATGAAGAAACACTGCCAGTGATTAAGCGTCTTGTGGATATGTGTGTTTGCTCGGGTAGGGGTGTGTGTGCCTTTGCGCCATTGAGAGCCTGTAGCAGAGCTTTAAATTATACATATGTTCTCATTACATTACCAGTGGCAACTACTAAAGGCTTCCCAGAATTTCCATTACCAAAATGAAGAGATGCACGCACTTGCTCATTCACAAACTCTCCCTTGCTCATATACCGTATTATATTCAAAATTAAAAACAATAAAATATTTAAGATTAAAAACAGAGAATATAGAGACATGCAGATTTTAACTTTTGAATAAAATCTATGTAAATGCAGCTGAGAACAGGTGGGTCTTCAGCCTGGATTTAAATAAACTACGTGTTTCAGCTGATCTGAGACGTTCTGGGAGTTTGTTCCAGACATGTGGAGCATAGAAGCTGAACGCAGCTTCTCCATGTCTGGTTCTGACTCTGCGAACTGATAAAAGACCGGATCCAGATGACTTGAGGGGTCCAGTAGGTTCATACTGGGTCAAGAGGTCACTAATGTATTTTGGGCCTAAACCATTCAGAGCTTTATAGACCAGCAGCAGAACTTTAAAGTCTATTCTCTGATGGACCGGCAGCCAGTGTAAAGACCTCAGAACTGGGCTGATGTGGTCCACTTTTCTGGTCTCAGTGAGAACTTGGGCAGCAGAGTCCTGAATGAGCTGCAGCTGTTTAACTGATTTTTTAGGTAGACCAGTAAAGACGCTGTTACAGTAGTCAAGCCGACTGAAGATGAATGCATGGACTAGTTTTTCCAGATTTTCCTGAGACATCAGGTCTTTTATCCTTGAGATGTTCTTCAGGTGATAGTAGGCTGATTTAGTGATCGCCTTGATGTGTTTTTCAAAGTTTAGGTCTGAGTCCATTACTAGACACAGATTTCTGGCCTGATTGGTGGTTTTTAGGTGTATGGACTGAAGTTCTGTGACAACCTGCTGTCGTTTCTCTTTGGCTCCAAAAGCAATCACCTCAGTTTTGTTTTTGTTCAGCTGAAGAAAGTTGAGGCACATCCAGTCATTAATCTCCTCAATACATTTACCAAGAGCCTGTACAGGGCCCCGGTCTCCTGGTGACACTAACATATAGCTGTGTGTCATCTGCGTAGCTATGGTAACTAATATTGTTGTTCTTTATAACCTGGGCCAGTGGGAGCATGTAGATATGAAACAGAAGAGGCCCCAGGATAGAGCCCTGGGGAACTCCACAGGTCATTTTTGTTTGCTCAGATGTAAAATTACCTACTGACACAAAGGTCTTCCTGTTCTCCAAGTATGTTTCGAACCAGTTTAGTACAGAACTAGAGAGACCCACCCACTTCTCCAGTCGTTGGAGTGATATAATGTGGTCAACTGTATCAAATGCAGCCCTGAGATCCAGTAAAACCAACACTGACATTTTTCCAGCATCAGTATTCAGCCATATGTCATTCATGACTTTGGTCAGAGCAGTCTTGGTGCTGTGGTGCTGTCTAAAACCTGACTGGAAGACATCATAACAGTTGTTTTCTCTTAAAAAGTCATTCAGCTGATGAAAAACTGCTTTTTCGATGATCTCACTTAAAAATGGAGGATTGGAGATCGGTCTGTAGCTGCTCATCTATGTCTTGTCTAGATTATCCTTTTTAGCAGAGGTTTGATCACAGCTGTTTGGGCATTGGCGCTGCATCGTCATGCGAAAAACTGCTTCATCGAAACATCTGGATTTACGCCTCATGAAAGCGTAAAAACTTTTTTGCGATATTTGAGTTTTTTCGAAATGTAGGTGTTTCCATTAGTGGTTTTCAATTGCGATATTTAGGTTTGCACAATTCCAGGTGTAATGGAAAGCCAGCTAGTATGGCCAAAACGGGTGGAGGGACGGAGGAAAAAGGACCACCCCGACTGACCAGAAAGTCACTGCCGTTGACAGCCGTTGCTTTTTTTTCCTTTCAGGGATGGTGAGAGTACATGCGGGTGACTGATTGCTCCTGAGGTTAATTTATATTTGCGAAACATGTTTATTGGCTAGAGGAGCCTCCTCGGAGCCCAATGTCACTGTAAATATAGCATTTATTTGTTAGCCGACACAGTTTATGGCTGTAACAGCACGAGCAAGCTTAGCCACACATTGCAGCCTTGGGAATTCCACCTGTGGCTGTGACGCACCTACATCCCCAATCAGCCAAGAGTAGGCTGCCAACATAACTGTAGGACATTGTGATATTTTTCTAAGAAAAACCATGAGAAAAAACTTATCACTTTAAAAACAAGTTCAGGTATGATGCAAGATTGCTTTAGCAGCAAAAGAAACTAAGCTTATTACGACTTTACAAAGTAAGTTTGAGGTTGAGTTTTTGTACCTGAAACGTGGCTTGCAAAGCTGATCTTTTATGTCGTCTGGAAGGCAAACATCGCTGGAATGTGCAGCCTGAAAGTGCAGCCAGGAATGTCCTTCGTGTAGACTACCGGTACATCCCTCTGGCGTTTGTGTGTTTCAGCTTGCTGCTAAAACTATGTTTTTTTGGGCTTTGGCGCTGCATTGTCATGTGACTGCCTGGCTACACCTGATTGGTGGTACTGGTGAAACGTAGCTCATAATGTGTGACGTGGCCAACAGCAAGCTGTGTTTGTTTAGTGTGTCTCTCTAACAAAACAAACTGTGATGTGGGCTACTACACACACCAGCCACTTTATTAGGTGCACCTGTCCAACTGCTCGTTAACGCAAATTTCTAATCAGCCAATCACATGACAGCATCTCATCTCTCACTGTTTTTCAGTGAAAAATGTAGCATGGTGTTCTGTGATGTGTGTCATCTATTGTTGGATTTCCTGAAAGCATTTTCATCAAAATCTCATCCAGTTGGATGAGATGCATTTGAGACAGGCAGCTTTAACATTTCAACTACACTCCTGTGTGAACTTTGCTCCAGTCAGTCCATCCCACTTCGTCAGACAGGATTGTTAAACCTTCTCCTGTAAACAGCAGTAACATGCAGCGGCTGCTTCTCATCAGGTTTCCGATCGGATCGGAGCGGCAGACTCAGAGGAGAAGCGTTATCAGACAGCTGAACGGAGCGGACCGGTCAGCCAGTTCTGCAGTCATTTGAGTCTGGCTACAGGCTGAGACAACATCAGACAAGGGTTAAATCAACAAACCAGGCTGACCCTGCATGACCAGGCAGGCTACTTACAGCTCTGCGGAGGGAGAAGCATTAAGGCTGTTGTGGAGGAAAAGAAGCATGAGAGAGAGAAGGTTGGATCATGAATGAATGAAGGGTGCACATTCAAGGGGACAGCTTTGCACAAAGGTTCAGGGTGCAGTCATTTCCAATATATCTGTGATGATTCATGGTAGCAATAGATAAAAATGAATTAGTAATAAGCTTGTGTCACTGTAGTAGTGCTACGAGCTGATGGGTAGCCTATATCTATGTGTTTTAGCTGCTAAGCTTGACAGTTACAATTCCAGAGAGTCCAACCTCTCCAGTTGCATAAGAGGCACAAGCCTAGAATGTTTAATAAGCATAAATATCTTAAAGTAGCAAATATTCGAATATCCAGGGCTATTTCTGACTTGCTACTGCAAGATAAGACTTGAATTATAGATTAAAGTTGACCTTTTGACAGTACAGCATCAAACCCGAAGACATGGTGAAATCGAATCTTATGCCGCCTCGTAATTAGTGTTTGATTCAATGTGGGATTTGTCAGGTGTGCTCACGTTTTGTTCCTTTCAGCTGTGTTTATGTAAAAAGAGCAGGCAAAGACGGACATGTCTGCAGCCTCACGAGGGAGGCTGGTTTTACAGACTTCTGTTCCCAGACAGGCCAACAGCGACTTGGGCTGAACGCCAATAATCATTTGCCAAAACCTGAAAGGGCTTTTTGCTTCTGCAGATTACAGAAGTCAATTAGGAGGCTGGATCAATTGGATAACCCCCCCCCCCCCCCCCCAAAAAAGACAAAAAACAAATCCCCTTTCTTCCCATTTGAATAAGATTTTGAAATTTTGAGTAAATTAGATTTAAAGGCAAATTATGAAAAAATCAAATGGACTACAACGAAACACAGTGACGCTTTTGGACAACTATTCAAACGCAGTGTCTTATATTTGCCATTTGCACACTGGCAATATATTTCTCTTGAATAATCAGTGTGAATGACAGGGAATACTATTTTTTAATTGGCAAAAATATTAGGTTACATCATAATCTGGACTGAACAAAACTACCATTGATGAAATGAGAATTTTGTGCAATTTCCGCAAAATATAATGTTTGTAAATTAATACGTTTAAGGGTGGGTTCTGCTGGATGACGCTTTCCTGGATGAATTTACATTACAGAGGCCAAGTTAATGAGGCAAGTTGATAGGACAGGTGTTAACTCACTGGCTGCCAAAGACGTGTTTTGTGGGGGTTTTTTATATGTGGGCTGCTGGACACTCTTGTGGAACTTGTTGGTGAAAAACAAGGTTTAATCATGTTGTTCAGTGTAATTATCACCTTGTCCGGTAGGTACCAGAGAAGCCTTTAAGTATATCGAAAGTCTTCTGCCGCTTATCTGGGGTTGGGTCACGGGGGCAGCTGCCTAAGCAGGGAAACCCAGACTTCCCTCTACCCGGCCACAGCCGCCAGCTCATCCGGGAGATCCCGAGACGTTCCCAGGCCAGCCGGAAGACATAGTCCCTCCAGTGTGTTTGGGTCTTCTCCCCAGGGCCTTGTCCCAGTGGGATGGGCCTGGGAAACTTCACTAGGGAGGCGTCCAGGAAGTATCTATGACCAGATGCCCGAACCACCTCATCTGGCTCCTCTGGATGCGGAGGAGCAGCGGCTCTACTTTGATTTCGGCCACTTATACCCGCAATCTCGCTCTTTCGTTTATGACCCACAGCTTATGGCCATAGGTGAGGGTAGGAATGATTGACTGGTAAATCCAGAGCTTCGCCTTCTTGCTCAGCTCCTTCTTCACCACGACGGATCGATGCAGAGTTTGCATCACCACAAACGTCCATCGTGAACAAGGCCCCAAGTTCAAGATACTTGAACTCCTCCACCAACGGCAGGACCTTGTCCCTGACCCAGAGAAGACCATGGTCTCGGATTTGGAGGTGCTGATTTTCATCCCAGCTGCTTCACACTCGGCTGCAAATCGCTCCAGCGAGAGTTGGAGATCACAGCCCGATGACACCAACAGAACCACATCATCTGCGAAAAGTCAGAAATGCAGACCAAGGTCTGACACCGGTTGTACAGGGACCAGACCACCAAACAGTTGCTGTTTGGAGGTTTACTACCCCCCACTCTTATAGAGCTTCTGTCCATAGTTGAGGTCAGGGAATGATGGTGGCCATCCAACCATCTCCAGATGGATGGAGTCATGGATGGTCCAATCCAGCATGACATTCATAAGTGAGTAAAACTCTTTGAGAATTATTCTGCATGTATTTCTGAACAAACTTTTTTCTTTGTCAGTTGGTTAAGGGTGGCCCAAATTCAGCTCTGTGTGCAACTGCAAGCCTCTGGAGTATCCTGCATTGAGAGGTTCATGTGGAATCCATAGAGACCAGCAGCTTTAAACCTGCTTGCTGCTCACTAGTTATTTTTACAGCTGCTTTCTTAATTTGATGCATTTTCCACGCAGATACTTTCCTTAATATACCTTTTTCTGTACAAACCCATTCGATTCCACTTAAATCTTTTGTGTTTTCATTACTTTCTGAAGGCATTACACATTCATGCTTTCCATTTGCAGAAATATCTTTCTTTTTCCCCATATTGCATGAAAAGTGTGACTTGTCATCTTAAGTAGTTTCCCTTTAATTAAGCTCACCTGGTAAACTAGTAATCAAACCTGTCTGAGATTATTATATTCATATTCTAAAAATACCTGCTAATCAGATAATGCAAAGCATCAACAGAACACATGCTGATATTTTATGAAAAAGGAAGTGAAATTGCAGGATGTGCGTTCACATTTGCGTTCCCTCGGTGCTGCACTCCCATCCTTGCAAGCACTTGAAATCTCACAGCAGGTATGTTACTGCTTCAGTATGCAGCGCTACTTTTACAGCACAGGTTTTTGCCTCGAGGGCCAGAATTGCACCAGTTGGGTAAAATAAGCAATTTTGTGGTGAGTTTTTCAGATCAGAGTGACTTGAGCTTAAGTCTCATTTGGATCTGTGCAGATCGGGAGTGAAAAGGGGTTGCTGGTTGTTTTATTCAAACATTCATGATTCAGCTGAACTACTTTATCTGAATCCTTGCATGATGGCGATGTAGTTCAGAGCTGTGGGTGACTTAAAAATAGGTTTCTGTTACACTTTGTAAACAATCCGACAATGTGCTTTGCACTGTGAGGAGAAAAAGGAGCTGGAGGATGGAAATGGCAAAACAAGGATGCAGAAAAGGCGTGAGGACAACTGCCAATTCAGTGATGATTACAGTCAACGGGGAAAAAAATGAAAATCGACAGGGAAAAAGCAAACAAAAAACCCAAAACCATATTGAGTGATGGATGCCTGCCTGGGGTAGGCTGCTGACTGTATCTCTTCTGGCTATCTGATTCTGCCACAAAGCTTTTTCCTCAATTTTAGCTCTCCTGAATCCAGGAAGAAAACTCCCCTTTACTCAATCTTATCCAGGGGCAAAGCCATCACTCACTCCGTCATATTTGAATTAGATGTCTAGACATACAGTTTGCCAAGGAACTACTCTTTTTTGTTATCGAGGGTATCAGCGCAGCCCTTATCCTCTATCAAAAACGATCCAACGCTGGGAATAAATGAGGGTGTGAATGGGTGATATCTGAAGGGGCTTCCTGGGAGTGGATGGTGGAGGTGAGGCAAAGCCTGCATCTCTGGGAGGGAAATGGCGTCTGTAAGATGCTGCGGAACCAAGACGTTATGTGATGATTGTAGGGTTTGACAAAGCAGTAACAATAACAAGACTATGTCAAGGTTTATCTAGTTATATACTCCAGTTATTCAGAGTACTTGTCATGTTTTTAGTGCCACATATGTTAGATGCTGAAGGGAGTCCTTCCTTTTGACTGGTGCCCATCGTGTCACATGTTCAGGACTTGAGGTAAAATTAAAGTACAATACCGATATGATGCATTCATCATTTTTCATCTTTTTTTTTTGTCGTTGTATTATAAATATTTAAATTTGTATTAACCCCTGATACCTTGTCACAAATAACCAACTAATAATAATTTATCAAAAAAATGTATTTATTAATTTGATTTACTCATCCCTTATTTGTTTCTTTTAATCTTATATATTTATTTGTTTTTATTCATTCAATGTTAATTGTATTTTATTTTATTTTCCAGTTTTCCTTTTTCTCGTTTGTAATATTGTAACTAAAATCGGTCATTATGGGGTTAAAATTGATTTAAGCAGCTAACAATTGAGCAAAATTGTCTTTGAACTTAATCAAATTAGAGCTGAGTGCTAAATGGATTCTATTCTGTTGTTTTCTCCTTTAATAGGTTTATAATTTGATTCAATAAGATTGTAAATTCCAATGGGAAATCCATTGAACTGGACTCAATTATTTTTCAATTCAAGTGCAGTTAAAAAAATTTTTTGTTATTTAATATAATTTTCCATTAAAGTCAAACACTTATACATGTGGTTGTGCACATGTAAAGTCTGACACCTGCTTTCAGGTGAAGTTCACTTCAGTAAACATTATCTATCCTTAGTGTGGACCAACCTGTTTAACAACTGACTTATTACATGTTAACCAGCACATGCTCTGAGATAAACAGAGCAAAAATAAACTAAATCAAAACGCATCTGATGAACGCGACAAAATAAGTAAATCTGTTTTCTGCTTGTTAATGTTGTTTTGCTTTCCGTGTGGATGTTTTCCCAAATAAGGCCACATGTTTCTCCTACAGTTTTTATCATTTTACACTCCTGTCCACATAAAAAAACGGCCTTTTGAGCTCAAGTTGGCTACATTTTGGAATCAGGTCCAAAAATAAATAAATCTGAAAAGGCCATTGTTTTCTTTTCATGTTTACGAGCCGTATGTGTGTATTCTGTACCAATGATGTCATTGACCCATTTCGCCTTTGATATTTATGTGTAAACGCCAATAGCTACAACAATTGTGGATTACGTTGTTCATTCTGCGTAATATAGCTTTAAATGCAAAATTTACAGCGAGATGCATACTTTTTTTTTCTCTGAACCGTCTCCTTTGTATGTTTGTTTACATTACATAATATGCTCCTTGTCTTATTTTCTGTCTTTGGTGTATTTCTCTGGCAGCGTTGTAGCGCCACTTACAGGTCCGGCTGATCTATGACAGTGTGTTTTAGTCGTTTTGAAAAAATTCTCTTTATGTTCCAGTTTGAAAATAAAATTGTTCCATCTCTGTCAGTATTGCTTTTAAGGTTTTTTTTTTTGTTTTTTGTTTTTTTTTTTTTTGCCTCTTTTGAAATTTGTTATATTTTTCTAAAACGATGTTTCTCTATTTTTGTTTCTTTTTACTTTGTCTCTGTGTGTCTCAACAGTTTAGTGTTTTAGAAATGTTTATAAAATTTGTTGTTTACTGACTTACTGATACGTTAACTTAAATTTTAAATGCTTCTTTGTTGCCTCAATGTTGATGTAAAGTCAAATATTTTGATTAATTCAGAAACACATCACTATAAAACTGCTGTACAACTTTAAAGGGTGGATAAAAATGGTGCATGTCTCAATAGTTTTCAATACTGAAAGGTATAATATTAGTGCTTTAATAACCTGTATATTGTTATGAGGCTGGATACGTGGGTTTGAGATTCACCAGAGACACTGGATGCTTAGTCATCCTGCAGTTTCAGCAGGTAAGCAGGTTTTTTTTTTTTAATTCAGCCTTTCATTCACACATAAGCAACATTTTCTAAATGACTCTTGATATAAACAACTTCATTCAAATTTCATTTCAAAATTCTGTGCAAAAAATTATAGTTATTTTTTTAATTTACTACCAACAATCAAAAGTTTGATTTGTAAATGAGCTTGCCTTGATTCTTTTTATTTTCAAAGCAGTAAGGGGGACTGACCAGCAGTTTAATAGTCAGGGGGTTGATTATTAATTTGTTCACAAAGTGAATTTTCTCAGTGTGATTGTAATTCAAGAAAACCACTGACATCAATGATCTAAAATCTTTTCTTCCTTCCCTCTGTGTTGATCTCTCACTTTAACTTTTCCCACAGCTTGTCCACAATCCTTCTGTTTTCTTTTGTATAATCTGGTTGGGATTAAAACCGGATTCGTGTTATCTACGCACTCATCTGGTTTATTTTTTCACCTTCCTTGCCAAGAAAATAGGCTAGCTTTGTTTCTTTTCGTGTATGTTCTGGGGTATATGTGAGCATGAATCCGTGTACTTAACTGTTTTTGTGTGTACGCATGTTTGTGTGTGTCTATGCCAGTCAATTAAACAAACAGACACTGTCCTTGGATAAGCTGTCTGTGTCTTTTAAGCACCTAGCTTCGATTGAGGGAACACTACAGTTCTGTGTTTAATTCCCAGCTGTATAACCAGCTCCATCATACATGCTGTGCACAGAAAGGGAGGGAAACCAAAAGGGAGATCAGGGAAGGGTGTTAGAAAAAAGATGGATGGAGGGAAATGGAGGTTTGGGGGGAGGAAGAGACAACATGAGATAGAAACAGACCAAGGAAAGGGAGGAGAGGGAAAGAAAAGAGAAAAAGGGTGAGGGGAATTAAATTTGCCACACAACAGTGCCATCTAGTGGGCTCCCTTTTCATCCATCCTCCATCGCTTCCTCCCTTTTCTTTTATTCCCTCCTTCTCCCCTGCCACAGATCCCTCCATATCTTATGACTCACACTAACACGTTCTTCCCAGACGTGCAGGCTTACAAATCACACACACCTACATGTGTGCTGCGGCTATTAATATGCATGCAGGGCGACTCTTTGCACTGATTCGGCATGCGAAAACAGAAATGACTTGTAATCTTCCCAGAGTCCAGCACACACACCCCCACACACACGGGGTGAGGAAGTTGTTAGCAAGGATAAAAACACTTGTTTGTCCCTGCTGTCCTCTTACCCTTGTTTACTTCTCTTTCCAACTCCCCTCACATTGCGTTTCTCTCCCATCGTCCGCCGCTCCTTTTCACCCCTTTAGCACAGCCTCCACCTCTCTTTATCTTTTTTTTCCCTTTCCCTTCATCCCTTTCTTTCCAGCCCGCAACCACCCAGACTGTAAACAGCGGTGATGGATTACTAATTGTCCCGCTCTAGATGCAATGGGGTGGAGACAGAGCCAGGTGGGTGGACTGGGATGTTGCGGTGTGTGCGCATGAATGAGAATAGCTAGGTTTATTTTAAAAATTAAAAAAAACACCACCCTGGGACACGCACGCTAGTTCTGGGGTCATACACTTTATGCCGTGGCTCTAGAAATGATGAGATGCTATATGACAGTATTTTCTGACCTTCACACGATCGCATCCTTGACTGAGCATTTTCACTTTGATACTTTACTCATTAGCTTTGCTTTGATAGGTGTAATTAGGCCCTTGGGGGATCTGCTGCAATCTTCAAGCAATAAACTCCTGTCCTGCTATATAAAAGTAAAGCAGGGATTTAGTGCAAAGGTGGGTTTCTCAAGTGCGTGTTCTTTTAAAATATGAAAAGGATTTAAATAAAACATACCCAACAAACAGTTTTAGTGGCCTCTGCCGAGGGAAACCGTTGGTATGGTTGAGCTTGCAGTTATTTTTATGTCTGAAGTCAAAGACTAAACTGAATATAAAAAGGGAATCAAATGATGGAGGATTTAGCCTGATAACCAGTTGCATAGACTCCCTGTTGAGCTGTCAGTGGAGTCTCTTGAAATTTTTGACACTGGCTTTCCTGAAGGACTACTTTTATACTGAGAAAGTTTTAAACCATTCAAAAACCTGCTAGCTAAATCACAATCAGGAGAAAGCTAGCTTGGGAAAAGAGCTGCTCTCTTTGAACATAACAAAATCAACTTGTTAGCATTTTATAACAACAATGTATCTCATTTAGTCTGTTCTTGTACTACGTTTGAAGTTACAGAGTCCAGGGAAGAAAAAAAAAGCATTTTTGTTGGCTGAAGACTGTGGAAAACCAGCTTATTTCCTCCTACTTTCAGCTTTCATGCTAAGCTATCTGCTAGCATGCTTTGTCTTGATATGTAGTTTAAGTATTGCAGATAAAACTGTCCCAAGATGTTTATTTAGTTTAACTTTAATCTCAAGGAGATTCTACAGATGGAAATGTTCTCATTTTAAGCTTTCTGTGGGAGTTCTTTCGAACTTGTTTGCTAAGTTTATCATCAGAAACTGAGCTCTAAATCTTTCTAAAACTTGATAATTAGTTGAAGTAAAACCTGAACATTTTATAAAGCAATATATATTTGTATATTATATATTTATATTGATATTTTTTTCATAATTTATTAATATTTGATATTAAAGTGATTTTACATACAGGTACCTGTTTCTATTTTTCTCCATGAGAAAATATTTATTCTGAGAAAAAACATTGTTTGTTCCTGTTTTTTCCTGAATAAATCCAAGTTATGAATTACATTAACAGTTCTCAGTAAAATTTTTGAGTTTCAAGGTAAAGCTGTGAAGATTGGTGTTTAGAAGTGCTCAAAAAGCAAACTACTGGGTCAAATAAGAAATCAGTCTTACAGATTTAGTCTGTTTCTGTCAGAAATTAATATTAAATGATTCCAATTTCAAAATAAATTGATCCTGGTAATCCAAAGAATAAAATTGAACAAAATAAGTTAGATATTTAGTGCTGTATGAATATTGTTTTTGCATGCAGCTCAGAGTAACAACATGGATTGGCTCAGAGTGCAAACAGGGACACAGAAGGAATACAGAGAATGCATTATTGTGTGTTTCACTGAGTGAGAGAAATGGTGTTAAGCCAGTATCTTCAAATAGTTGCAAGACAGAAAGCAGCAGGAGGTCGTTAATCCTCTGGAACAATATGACTGACAATCATTTCAAATTAGAAGAAAGGGGAAATAAAACTAAAGCATAATAATTTCCAATCAGGTGAGTAACAAAGTGTTTTTTTTTAATTCAGTTTAATTTAATTTTAAGACTCTAACTCATTTAGTTTGGACTTGATTGTAACAAAATGTGTACTGGACATTTTCGCATTGCTGCAGTCTGAAAGGTTTCATATTTTTCCAATTTTAAAACTCTAACATTCAAGATGCTTCTGTCATATTTATAATAGGTTTTCAACTGTTTATTTCTAACCACTGTAACTTTTGGCAATGAGATCAAATATATCTTACAAGAGCTATCTCTCCAAGACGGCAGTAACAACAAATGCACGACTGTACATACAGATATTTCATAAAACTATTAAGACTGCCTTAATAAAACATAACACCGTAAATATATTTATATGTGTTAAAATGTAGATGTTTATATGCATTAATGATCAAGAAATCATTATTTTTGGCCATGATTCATACAGCTGCAGCATCTTTTGTCTAATGTTTTGTTTTATCGTCTGTCTCTTTAAGGCCTGCATCTGGAAAGGTCCAGTCTGCTCCTACTTGTCAGTTGATTGGTTAAAGAAGACAAAGTGCAAATTAGCTCCTTATCTTTGTTTGAGGTATGTCAAACCATAAAGGATTACACTAATGTGCTTCATGACAATGTTATTTAATCCAAGAAGAAAGGTGCAGACTACAAATAAGACTGGCCTTTAAATGTTGGTGACTTAACTTTAATTAAGTTTTTATATCAAGACCTTTTCATCCAAGGAGCAAGTGAGAATCTGAAGTTACATTTTTGTAGCTGTCTCATTATTTCATCCACAGATGGGGTTATAATTCACGCCATAGTTATAGCTGTCAGGTTGAAGTTCCTAAAGTTTTTGTTTGGGGGGGTTGGGGGGTTGCGTGTATGGATTTGTTTATGAATTCATGCATAAATATCCTTCAAAGCTCTCAAGACAACACACATTTTACTGCCCCAGCACCGTTTGTGATGTTAGCTGTACAGATTGTTGTATAGTACAGCTGTAAAATCCATAAAATCTTAATGTTGCACTAAAACTGAGCTTGAGTCAGCACACAATCACTCACACACATCCTTCCTTCTTCAATCTCAGTGGTCACATCACCCATCAGTTAAACGGGCATCAGCCAATGGAGATCTTATCTGGGAGGATTTGGCTCCCAGTGGAGGGTAAAAAAGAGTTGATTGCCTTAATGAATTATATATGCATTATTGATACGCTCTACTTTTGCCCAGCTTCTATAAATATATATTTACATAACGTGTCACTTTGTCTAATCGTCACCGGCTGGCTTTGTGTCCCCAAGCTTCTGGCAGGGACGACAGCCCAGGAGTAGAGCCAAGTGTGTTTATATGCAGGTTTGTGGTTTGGATTATGAGGAAAGGACCATGTTTGCATGCAATCGGAAAATCAGGTCATCGGATGCAATTGCTCGCATTCAAAACCAAATTTTTCTCAAACAAATATTTCAAGCAGTCTTAAGAAAATGACTTCTATTTTCCCTCGGTTCAAGCGTGACATGGATTAATGGAAGATTGATTGATTGTGAGGCTGATTGATTTTGCCTGCTAAGAACAGCCTCTCTCGTCTTCTGACAGTTATTGAGCAGCTCGACTGCTCAGCAAATGTCATTCATAATTAAAACATACAAAAAAGATGAGTTCAGCTACAGGAGTTCAGGCCGCAGCCCAGCAGGCCAGGTCTCCTTGACTTCTCAGCTACGAGGACTGATATAATCCTAATCACCGTCTTCCAAACGAAAGAAAACAATTCAATGGGTTGATGTTTTTGATTAATAATTGAAGTGTACAAATGCAGTTTGGCAACTTTAGTCTTTTTGTTTAAAGGTGAATGGCAAAGCAGGGTAAAATTAGCATTTGATTCATTTAAATGTATAAGTTGTAAGGTGATATAGACGTGCAGGCTGAGTACTTTGCATAGATAGATCGTTGGAAGATATGTGGTAGTGTTCACATGGAAGGAGAAATTGTTGCAGGCATACATCCAAAGACAAACATCTTAATATGTACTGTGTTAGGCGGATAAAATTCCTTCCTCTAATTAACATTCTTTTCATACTATCTGTTTGAATTTATGTATGCATTTTAATGTGCCTTTGCATGACACTGGCGGCTGGTAAGAATGCAAATTTGTGTTATGCAACTCAGTCAGCAGCGTAAAACATTGCCATTTTGCTTTCCCTGTGATTACAGATATGTACTGTCACTTCAGTTAACAATCTTTTGTAAGTAAGTACCCTATCAAACACCAAATAAACCCCTACACACAGGCTGGAGGGTGACAAAGGAAAAATGACCTTATCACATACAGTGGAATATGACTTGCGCTGTGCTTACTAGCAAGTACAGCACTCTGTTTGAGGGAGTTGGGGGATACAGATTCGAGAGCCTGTCCTTTTCCTAAAACCTCTCACTTACTGTGTTTACATGGGTTTTAATTCCAAATGAAAGTTAATTCTACTTTAAGAAGACCATCTAAACCCATAATTCCAAGTGAAAACAATAATTCCCAATAAACCTTAAAAGTGCTACAGAAGATGTTTCTGCATTTTAGAAAGCCGAGACTGTTAGCAAGTTTTTAAATAATGCACATGTGGAAGACCAACCTGCTAGCTAGATTCACAGCTCCCTCCTCCCGCCAAAGAATAATGTGCACGAGCCACTCCGGTGTTAACAGCGCAGGTACAGATTCTTCCATCATGTCACAAACGCAAGTGAACGGAATGTCGTTGTCTGAATGTTGCTAACTGCTAGCATAAAGATGTTAGCTACCTGCTGTAAATGTCAGATGAGTGCGCACAGCTTCCGGGTCGCAGCATTACTCTCAGCAATCAATCACTCTCATTGATCAGTCTTGCCTTTTACCCGTTGATTTGTTTTTTCCGCTCCAAGTTAATTCTTGTCAGTCTGCGCATCCTCTTCTTGTCCTGTTTTAATGGCGCTTGACGAAGCACACATGAAACAAATGCTGGATTCGTGCCAGCTGGCCGAAATGACTTAGTATGTTGGTGTCAAGATGCTGTTACTAAACTACAATCAAAACACAGTGAAAATCTATTATGTGGTTCTAATGTCATCTCCGAAACAAAAAGTAACAGAAACCGGTGTCTGTTTACTTCCGGGTAGACGACAATGGACGTAAATACGTCACGCACACCACCTGTCCAATAAGAACTCTTCCTAACCACCAGATCTAAAGCAGAATTAGATAAACATGTTTTCCATGTAGACCTTAATTCGTAATCATTATTTCCATGTAAACACAAAAGAGAATAATTCAAATTAGAATTATTTAATTCCGAATGATTCATTCTGAATGAAAAAAAAAAATGTAACCGGGTCCAATGTGGCAAAAGCCATTGCATGCAGAAGCACATAAGCAAGTTCAAACCATATATGACCTCTAGTGGTTGTGATAGCAACGGCATGTGAAGGGTAAAGCCTGTTATAAACTCCATGAGACGCAAGAATTTTCTTCTTGTTCTCAAGGCCACAAGAATAAAATGATGTCATTTCTGTTCTCATGGACATGATTGAAGACAGCTTGGGGTTTGTTCCCGACCGAGAAGTGTTGTGTGATTGGGCAGTCAGACATTCGAGGTGGGAGCCACTTGAAGCAGAATTATCACTTCTGCATCTCCCAAGATGTGAGGTGGAACAGATAGTTTTGATAAACAGCTGATCGAGGTGATAAGAAAAAACAAAAATGCATACAAGTGGCATTTAAATACATCACTGCGTGCACAACTTTGTCCTGCCACGGACAAAGTTTTGTTGTAAATGTATAATCACTGGTTGAACACCATAGAACCCACTGCCCCCCATGCACACCTGTTCATAGAGCTTCTTGTGGAGTATGTACTGACTTCACGAAAACTTTTTTTTTTCTTGCAGCCTCGAGAACAAAAACAAAGGTCCCACTTCTCGCCGAGTATGTAACAAGTTTAAAAATTACTTCTATGACAAAAACAATCACAGCTTACAAAGACTGGTCAGGTCATGAAGATATTACATTTTAACTCAAACAACAATAGATTTCAGATTTTATGAAGGTCCAATGTTTTTGTCTAAAGCCAACCAGGAAGTGCAAAAAAGTGCCACCAAAGGAATGTTGGTCCTTATATCCCACAAAGGCCCACAGTAGAAAGCTCTTTGATTGGCTGCCCCATTCCACGACCCCTTTTCTTCCTCCTTTCTTATCCAGATGTTATGACTTGTTAAATGAAAGACTTGACATCTGTTCTGATGTAAAACGCGTAGGTGGTGTATTTCCCTCATTGTATGTAAGGGCTGTACTTTACAGAATGAACTGTGAGATGCATTTAAAGTATGAAGATACAGTTTCAACCTGTTTCAGTTGGAGGAATTGTTGAGATCAAAATATATGCAGATTTAAAAATATTGATATTGATTGAAAAAATCTAGTCAGTCTCTTGGGAACAAGTTTCCCATCCAAAATTTTAGCACAAATTTTGACTTGTATTCTAAAGATCTTTTATATCTATTTTTCTTGCTTTGTGAAAAAGACACTTTCATCAGTAAAACCAACATTACACTCCCCTTACAAAACTACCAATAATCATCCAATTAAAACAAAAGGTTTTTTACAAACTCAAATACAAACTAAAGGATTGTCCAATGAGCCAGCTTTTCCCAAACTGATGTCCTGACCTCTACGGGGGTTCAAAGATCATTTTAGGGAGCTGCCAGTTCATTGCAAAACAGAGAAAGCAATACCAAATTTATGCAGTGTTGCACTTGTGAGCTGACACTCTGGTTTTCAAGCAAACCAGGGGGTTTCAAACATCAAGGTATGCTGAGTGTCATGGCTCTAAAAGTTTGGTAAGCACTGCTCTAAGCCATCGCTTCTGTTGTGGGCTGAAGGAAAATATGACTAATATGAACATTTCCACATCAAAGCTATCATAATTCTCAAAAGTCACTTTAACAAACTTCAAAATTCTCTTTAGAAGGAAGTTTTTATGTCATGGGACATGAGTTTGACTCACAGATACAGTTTTTCTTTTTTTTCCCTTTTTCCTTCTGGATTATGTTCATTTAATTTAACACTCTCCTCGTACAGTATATCTCTCCTGGTTAATTTTAAGAATTGACAATACTTTGTTAGGCTTAGGAAATAATGGTTACATTCTGTTCACAACATCACTGGTGCCTTAGGTTTTATTAACACCTGCATAGTCCCAGGAATTCTGTCCGATTGGACCAAAGGCTGCAAAAAAATGGGCGTAGTATCTGGTCACGTCTGAATATGGGAAAGTGACGCCAGTTGGGTCTTTCCCATTGTCGCCATCTTGCCGTGTCGCGTGTATTGTCACTCTTGTAAATTACTAAAATGGGCAAAGTGGGGCATCGGGGCAAATGATTGACAGTAAACCAGCGAACGTACTCTGGGCTAAATGCTAACCAAGCTAACTCAAAACTAACAAGAGCTTTTGAAGATTATCCTCCTAAGCGGCAAGCTAAAGATAAGGCATGTTTGGAATTGCTGTCATCTGCTAAAAAACACCATTTTGCTACTCTGCTGGAGACTGAGACCTTACCGAGGGCAAATAAGGAGCCAATTGTTAGCCACCGGCTGGCAGGCCTGCATCCGTTCCGCTGCATGTCAATCAAAAGGATACGCCCCTAATTATGTGTAATTTTAAAATGAAATAACATCTAAATGGATGAGTTATAAAAAAAAATCACCCCCTCACAGTTGACATGAAGGTAAACATGATCTATTAAACCTAAAATGATTTTTTGAACCAGGCTGTAAACATGTTTAGGTCTGCTGCGAAGTTGGCCTTTTTAACATGGGAGTCTTTGGAGATTTGTTAGATTGGCCAAGATATCTACAAATATTTAACTTAACTTCCAGGCTTCACTCTTTTCCAGTGGAGTTTGCCCCTTGGATTGGACAGGGAAAGCTGAGAAATGTCTCATTTGGTTTGATTTGCTTTCACAGTGTTACTTTATTCAAACATGCAAAACTGCCTGGACAAAGTCACATATTTACAATAACTGCACGCTCGTGGAGGTATCACCTGAAACCACTTCTGACCAAGGAATAAAAAATAAGGAAGCACAGGGAAACCCAGCTTATTGATTGGCCAGGACCAAAAGCAAAAATCTTTCTCCTTCAGTCAGCTTACTGCACGTAAACAGTGGAATAAAAGCAAATTCATGCAGTCTTGGATTTCCTGTTGCACCATGTTTTAAATCAGACCAAAGTTGGCATCTTTGGTTTTCGCCAGACTGCAAATGAGCATTCACAATGCTCCACACATCATCCATGGAAGCAGACTGGCCTCCGTTCAAAGTGGAGAAAGCATTGCCAGTATGAATGTGCCTTTAGACAGTGGTCAAGTTGAAATGAAACATTCTTTAAATATACTTAACTGTCATTATTGGATGTTAGAAAACCAACCCTTGAGGTCATTGCTGGCAGGAGAATAGTCTGAACACCACTGTTACTTGGTTTTCACTTTGGAGACAATATTTTTTGCAACACCATTGTTAGGCTTGGATAGGTTTAGGCACAAAAACTACAAGGCTATGTTTTGGATGAAGCCACATGATACAAAGTTTCTCAAAGATGTATTACTGTGTAATAAAATAGGACAGGATACTGTTTTGGTTGATGAATATATAGAGAGATTATTTGCATCCAAAAGTTTATCATTATCACACATCCTATAACATAGAAGTGAAAAAAAGCAATTGGCATACTGTACATTGTATTTGTTGATATATCCAAAATCAGATCACTGTTTCAGTACTTAACAAAGATATAGTTCTTTACATTTAGTGCAACCTCGTACTTAGGTACATGAATATTATTAAACAGTGTTTTAATCCAGGAAATGTGGTACTTCTGAAAACAAACATAGCAAAAACCAGAGTACAAATTACGTTGCTTTATCTTTTGAATGACAATCAGCCATGGATGTCTATTGTTGGATCGTTAAACAGCAGTCCAAAGTGAAATGAAATAACATGTCACCAATAATGCGTTTTTATGCACTGATTGGAGCGACAAGTCTGTCACAGACTGTTGCAGCAAACACAGAGCTCTCTGCTTCCCAGTCCTCTGATCTTAGTAATCAAGGAGAGAAGAATCCCATTGCTGTCAATTGTGATGACATTTCTTCCTGTACATTTGAGACTGCAGAAGTTCCACATTTAAGTACTTCTAAAGTACAGTAGGTCTTCTTTGAGGAGGAAGTGAGCGGTAATTGCCATCATTTCCACGCCAAAGCCTTTTATTTCCCCTCGCAACCCAAGAAATTCAACTTGACATTCTGAAACACATCAAGCACCCTTTAGACCCTCAGTCTCCATCTGCTACCCCATACTTTGGCTCTCTACTCCAGTCCAGTCCTTTGTTTTAATGCAGCCTTTTGCACGGAAAAAGAAAAGAAAAACACTCAGAGAAACACCTCTATACTTTCATGGAAAAGGTCTGAAAAAAGCAGTCACATTTTCTATCCGAGTGCCTTGGTGAGAGAGGAAAAAAGGGGGGATGAGGATATCTGGGTGTGAATAGTCATGCTTTCCGCTGCAAGCTGAGTCGGAAAAAGACGAGAGAGATGAGCGAAAAGGGGATTGTGCACTTCCTTGCAGGATAGAAGAACACAGTCCTCCACGGATCCGCAGCTTTGCAGCTTTCTCACATGTCACAAATAGACAAAAGGACACACACATATAAGAAGCCTCACTACTTTGGTCACTCCATCCTCAGGGTCAAACGATGCCTCAGTACCTTAATCATATTGGTAGAGGATTGATGCACAGAGAGGAGAAAGGAAAAAAGAAAGAGGGCGCCATCAGAGTCAGAGGTGCAGCTATTGAACCACTACAACTATTTCATTGCAATCTCATTATTGTTCTCGGCACTGAGAAGAGACAGCCTTATTATTCTCCTGTGCATAACAGGAACACATAATGGGAGATGTCTCTCAGCGTTTATGGAGTTTGGATAATGCTTAGGTGCTTCTTGTCCTCACCTTTGGCACTTTCTTTTCTCACATAATCCAATCATTTAAGTACTCTGGGGCTTATTTTCCTTGTTAGTATGTCTCATTCTGTTGAAAAGTGGAAGATGAGGGAATTGGAAAGCAGAAAGCAGTTGACGATTTGGTGGGATTTTGTTTGGGGTGTGGTGGAGGTTAGAAATTAGACAAGTGGAAAAAAACAAATCCAGTTGGATTTGTGCAAAGTCTGTTTCTTGCTATATTCCCAGTTTTACTTTGACGACAAAGCATAAATTAGAAACAGTGCTGCCTTCAAAAAGAGCTAAAAACTTACAAATGTAAGGATTTTGTGCACTTCAGTTTCTATTTTTTTTTCTAAATTCATCAGGGATATTTGGTCTAATTTTCTCATAATTAAAAAATCTAATAAATTCAGCTTTAAAACGGCAGGTTACAGCCACAATTAAAATTCCTCCACTGGCTCTTGTTGAAAGCTGAAAGCATCATGTGGCTTCAGTTGTGACTTTAATCACATCTCCGGCTTTGACAGCCTTTCTTTTGTAAATATTATACAATGTTAATCTTAAAATTACAAATATTTGACAGTGTATGCACTTCATGAAATGTTTAATTACTCTCAGTTTAGCTTGGAATTAAATTAGAAATGGTCTTTGAGATTCTTTTCTTAAAATATGAGGTCATGTAAACTATATTGCCAAAAGTATTCACTCACCTGCCTTGGATCACATATGAGCTTCAGTGACATCCCATTCCTAATCCATAGGGTTCAATATGTATTGGTCCACCCTTTGCAGCTAGAACAGCTTCAACTCTTCTGGGAAGGCTGTCCACAAGGTTTAGAAAAGTGTTTATGGGAATTTTTGACCTTTCTTCCAGAAGCGCATTTGTGAGGTCACACACTGATGTTGGAGGACAAGGCATGGCTCTTAGTCTCCGCTCTAATTCACCTGCTTTGTACACTGGTGCACAGTAATGTTGGAAGAGGAAGGGGCCAGCTCCAAACTGTTCCAAGTTGGGAGCATGGAATTGTTCAAAATGTCTTGGTATGCTGAATCATTCAGAGTTCCTTTCACTGGAACTAAGGGGCCAAGCCCAGCTTCTGAAAAACAACCCCACACCATAATCCCCCTTCCACCAAACTTTACACTTGGCACAATGCAGTCAGACAAGTACCATTCTCCAAGTTAGTTTGCCAACTATAAACTGACAAACTGTCCAGGGTGGACCCTGCCTGTAGCCTGCTAATTGCTGGGATTTGGAAAGTGTGGAAAAGAAAATGGATGGTGTTTTGGCAACATTTGAAATGCAAATGCAACTTTACATACATAAAAGGGACATGAATGAGGCTTTTTACGTGGGCCCATGAGCCATTTAAGTAAAAAGCATATAACTCAAGGGATAAACTAGTGTTTTGTCTACACAAAACAGACAACAAAGAACCGGTTTTATATCGTATCTTCAGCCACTTCGATAGTTACCACCTGTAAGATGTTGTCATCTCTTTAGTTGCATTTACAAAAAAATGTATAAATAAAGTGCCTACAATACAGTTTAAAGACAGAAAAAGTAAGCTTTTAGCTGAGAACCAAAGATATTGTACAGTGTGCCCTTTAAACATTATTATGAAACTTGACAAGGGGAAGATAAAAGAAGAGGTATCAAGCCTAAAAACTATCACGCAGCAGATAGACATGATCTGAAAATGATATCCTCAAGAATTAGGGGGAAGTGAGCAAAGACCTGACACAGGACCAGAGAGATGCATCTGGACCTTCAGCTGATCCATGTTTATCAAACCTTCATTACAAATAGTCTCCATGGAAGGATGGCTGTCAAGAAGCCAATATTAGGGAAGGGAAATGGGAAGAAAGACACAAGAACTGGAGTGGAAATGAGTGTCAACAGTTCTGATGGAATGATAAATCCTCCCCAGAGCTCAGACCTCAACATTATGAAGTAGCATGAGATCATCTTGACAGAGAATGGAATAAAAAGCAACCAACACCCAAATAAGAATTTGAAAATGTCCTTTGAGAGGCTTGAAGAAGAATTCACGGAGGCCACGTAAAGAATTTAAAAACACAAGCATGTCTATGAGGGCTCAGACTTATCGATAAAAGGTAATCATATCAAACATTATGTCATCCCTGTTAAAACCACATACTCATCTCTGCTAATGTTTGCACATTTTATTGTATCCGCATCTTTTTTTTTGCTATAATTGGAAGAAATGAAGTTTTGCACAATTCTGTATCTATTTCAAGTTTCAGCAGGAAGTCAAGGTCACAATGAATTAGTACAAAAATCCTGCAATATTTTGTCACTATTTAACATACAATACATAGTGTGGTTTCGTTATTTTTACTGAAAATGTTAACCAATGCCTTCCAGTCATATAATGGACACATTGAGCTGTATATCAAAAGAATTTGATCCTACAGCATTCAAATAGAAAACACTGTAAAATGCTTGAGTACTTTACAGCTACATGGTGTCTGAAACAAGAACAGGCAACTTGTGATGTCACAGCTGTGAACACGGACAGAGAGGAGGCCATAAATATCATCTTTATTGCCTTCCACTTCCCACTTTGTCATCTGCTAATGAAGGCCAACAGCCTCGGAGCAGCAACAGTCAATCTCAATAATGCCTGTGAATCTTGTTGCCTTGCACATGATGAGGCACAGTCAACTAACGCCGTGTATGAGGGACAAATGTCTTTAAAATGACTGTGGAAGCTGTAATTAAAACAAGGTGTACCCTCCCTTTTCCTACTGGGGCAGACTCCATCACCTCTATGACCACCATGAATCCTGAAAGCATTTGCTACAGTATGAGTTTTTAAAACTATTTGACATTTAAAAATGAAATGATAAAAATCTATTGACTCGTCCTAGGAATATTGACAAAGCGGAAGAACAAGCAATGAAAATGTTAAACATTACTCAAAAGCACTCCAAGTCTCACTCAGAAAGAAGGAAAAACTCGAAATGAAAAAAAAACCTTAAAAAATAACCTAACAGCTTCCCAAATTCCAGTTTGAGGAGATGCATTCACACTTGTGTATTCATGAGCTGCAGCATTCTTGATTGACAGCTGCTGTGAGAGGAAGGCCTGGCTAACAATGATGCGAAGGCCATTACAATGGTCCAGTTGGGATGAGATAAAGATTCTTTGACCCTTACAAAGTTATTAGCAGATAAAAAGAATTTGACCTCAGAAATAATATATCTTTCGGCGCAAGGCTCATCTGGTTTTCTTACTTTAAATCAGCACCCTGAATTTTTTAATGTATTTTTATGTAAGGTCTAAGGTCAGTTGGATCTATGTAAGAAACACGACAGCACTTGGTCCAAAAATCAATAAATCAGTTTTATCCTTATTAAAATGTATAGAAATCAAATATATCCAAGCTGAAATTGGTCATATACATATGGTTTATTTAATAGGAGCTTTTGCTTTGCAAAGATTTATTTTTATTGATTCAGTGACATGACTGAGATACGAGATACCATTTTCTTAGTACAAGACTTAGGATTTTGCTACTTGGTTAGTTTAAGGCAATAACTATTCAGTTAGGTTTAGGGATTGAAAAGTAATTGACTTTGTATGCATTAAAACTACTAAGTAGGTAGCCATTGAAGTTTGTAGTCATCATAAAAATTTCGGGCTAATGGTCAGCTTCAAGCCTCTCGTTCAAAGCTACAGTGAAAGTGGGTGAAAGCCAAACCATTAACCCATGGTTTTCAAGTATGCACTATCTAAAGCTCTTTTTCGCTGAAAATATTTTTCTTTGCTGCATCTGCCACTTTTATTGAGAATTCGAGTAAATCTCGTGTCGGCTCCAGTCAAATGTTAAAAATAAGAAAAAAAAAAGTTTGCTCAAATCGACGAGTTTATCCCAACAGAATGCTACGACCTTAGCTCTGTCATTGGCTGGAAACAACATGCAAATCTCCACCCAGAAAGCTCTCTTCGCCGCAAAATACTTCTTTTTCTTTGAAGTATCAGCCATTTATTTTGAAAATTTGAGTGACTCTTATCCCAACAGAGTGCTACACCCTTAGCTCTGTCATTGGGAAAACTTCAGACTCTACCTTTAACATAAACCTAACCACCACAATGGTTATGCAAAGAAGCTCTGGAGACACCTCCTTGAGGAGCTGCTTAAAGCATGTTAGATAAAGTTCTTTGCAAGACAGACAATTTTGTTCTCATTCTCAAGGTAGCAACAATGAGAACACAATTAATTTTAGCCTTGTTATTTTATACTTAAAAAAAACTTTGCAAGCTGCATGGAAAAGTTTTTCTGGTGTCTCTGGCAGCCAGACTGTCCACACTATTCTCTATTTAGTGGTCATGCCATTTTCTAGGGGTGTCTGAACGTCCAGAGAGGAGAAAAAGGACATGTGTCGTGGTTGTCGTGGTGACAGCTGGAAGTCGCGTAATCTACAGCAAGAAGAAAAGGGCCAGCTTTGTGTCTGAATCGTGCAAGAATTAGAACACTATATAGTCTGTTATGTAGTCCAGCATGTAATGAATGAGGGTTCGGGAATATTGTGGACGCTCAGACATAGCCACTGTCTATATGTGCCACATGTGACGTGCATTTTTCCGTTCTTTCTCTTGGTCTCATCAAGTCATTCCTTAAAGCTATCCCCTTAACCTTTTTGAATCTTTGATAACAGTAGAAAAGCAGAAATTTTTCTGTATTTCTCTGAAAAATAACACAGTATTTTCTGGACCACAAATGAAAAATTGTTCTGCTTGGATGATTTATCAAGGACATGCTGCAAACCCCCAAATCAGGGCTGCGAGAACAACGTTACGTCTTGTTTCTTGCAGCCACATACTAAAAACCCCTGGGTCAAACTGCTGGGTTAAAAAAGGGACCAACTAATTTCTGGGTTATTTCCACTCAGACTTTTATTTTGTTGAGTTGTTGACCCAACTTCTGGGTTAAAAGAACCCAATATTGTCAATATAACTCAACTTCTGGGTTAAAAGAACCCAACATTGTAGTTAACATAACCCAACTTTTGGGCCAAATATTTAACCCAAAATTGGGTAAAAAAAAAAAAAATGACCCAATTTTCTGGGTCAAAGTAACCCAAAAATTAGTTGGTCAGTTCTTATACCAGCAGTTTCTTAGTGTGAAGTTTCTGTTCTTGTGAATCCAATTGACTTTCCTGCTGATTGATAAAGAAAGAAAAATGGCAAAAGTACTTAGCCATTTTGTCCAGGAACGCCAATGTTTTAAAGGTGTCATAACCTGCTGTTTTACATACACAATCCTTCTTAAATTATCTTCAAATGAATTTTTAATTCTATTTGGGTGGGAGAAAAATGTAATGAGCTCATTTTAACCTCTTTTAATCCCCAAATATTGTTTGTTGCGAGAATACACACGAGAGTTAGACCTGTCTGTAAGCGCGTTCACGAGGCAAACGTCAAAGCCAAAACAAAGTTTTATCAGGACAGAGCAGGTGAAAGAAATGATGTCCCAACAGAGAAAAACGTGATAAAAATGTAACGGTGGGGTTGATGGAGAGGACCCACATAGTAAAAGGGCTGGACTCTGATGAATATAAGGAGCGGACGTCTGACGTGAAGTTAACCAAAGTTAACCAAACAGGACAGCTACATTAGCAGCTTGTCCGCTCGTCAACCACCGTTTACTGGTCTCTGACACAAAAGATAGTAAGTTACACAAGCAGCAACACTTAAAACTGAAAACTGAAAACTGCTGAATTTCTGCCGAGGCAACTCAGCATGGCAATCTCCCCCCTCCTCCTCCTCCTCGTCGCCGGCGTCCTTTCTGACAAAGCTGGTCTACTCCGTGGCAGGTAATCAGCAGCCTTCAGGTGGTGCTAAAGATGCTAGCTTAGCAGCTCGCTCGCAGCCTCTAGTTCATGTCATAACAGCTGATCATAACGACTCCACGGCAGGTAATCAGCTGCTTTTAGGTGGCACTAAAGAGGCTAGCTTAGCAGCTAGCAGCCTCTCTTGTTCACGTCAATGGGAGAAAGAAGTCCAATTCGCGTACTGTGGAGAGCGCGTGCTTGTGGCCGATTCTGGTAAGAAGAGAGAGCCCGCACTCAAAGACGAAGTTACTTTCACTTTCCAGAGTTTCTGGCACGTTATAACTGAGGTCCCGTTCCATTAGCCATGTTTTAACGTGAAAAAGTGGGATTTCCGGGTGATGACACCTTTAATTAGCTGTGGTATCCTCAACCCGAACCTAGGAAGTAGTTCCCATTGGGATTTCCTCAAAGAATCTAAACTCAAACACAAGGTTTACAGATTTTCACTGCTTCGACTAGGTTATTGTACAAAAAAAAGAAGAAAAGAGCTATACTTTGTTAATAGGATTCGTGCCAAGCCGACTTGTTGCTGGTTTCCTTTTGGCTCAAGTACAATAAGTGCTGATTCTGTAATGCGCAGATACATGCTATCGTCTGTTCTTATCCTGTAAATGAGAAGCAGTGAGCAGGAGAACTCTTTTGTCTAAGAAAAGCGTTCAAATGTTTTTCAGTTCACTGCTTCAGCAATCTCAAACTACTCTGGGAAGGTTGACTTTTAAATTATAACTTGGCACCGTTTCTGCTTCTCCAGTATGATAGCCTGCTAAAGCCGAGGTCGTCTTTAATCTAATATTTTTCAAAAAAAGATAATGTGAAGCCAAAGCCACACAGCTCCAGCATAAACTATTGACTGAGTCTTTGCCATGCAAGGAAAATGGATGTGGGGAGTTTATCAGTGTTTTTTATGCTTCCATACACTTCTGCAGCTACATCAGTTCTTGCCATTAATACTGTGAGCATCACTTTGAGTGTTCTCTCAAGTTTGAATGCAGCCTGGATGTTTCCACTATCTGGACTGCAATCGTAAGGGTTTTATGCCAGTTGGCTGAGTGCAAATACAGAAGGTGTTTCACAGAACCTCAAAGAATGTTCCCAGATTTTTAAAGAGTTGGACTTTATATATCATGCATTTATTTATCGGTTTATTTTCCGCCCCACAGTGGCAGCTCTGTTTATGGAACAAGGGAGAGCATTAAACCCTCTGAATTCTCTTGAAAAAATAATCAACCGAGCTGTGCAATAAAAACAACAAAGGCGAGCGTAATGAGCACAAGGCTTTCACAGCACCATTATCAGCCAGTGCGGAGAGATGAGGGCCCTCGCACAATTACTAGTCCCACACTTATCTTGTCGAAGCAGATTCTGCAGGGAAAGAGGAGCTTGTGTGTGTGTGCGTGGGAGGCAGAGTGCACAGCCAGGCCTTTAAAAGCATGCTCAATAAACGAAGATGGACCAATATTCTTTAGAATTCCACAAACTAAGCAGGAGGCCATAAAGTTTCTTCTTATTTTGCTGATTCCTATCATGTCATACAGGGATGTCATTATTTCAGACTTTGGCATGATCTATAGTAAGCCTTGTTAACAGTTGTAAAGTGCTGAAATGTCATGTAACCAAGATGGATTGGGTCATATGGCATTTATTAAAGCTGCAGCTTCTGAGTTAAAGGGTAAACCCTCACTGAATCACGCAGAATGCTGCTGCCGGCTCATGCTGTAATTGTGGCACATGTCATGCCTGCTGAATATGATATGTCCAATTACATCCCATGATATACTGTATTTTTATAGGGATTTTTGCCCCGAGAGTCCCAATGATTTTTCATTTCTTGTGAAGAAATGTGTTTCTTTTGATAATCCTCAAACCATTTTTGTGAAACACTTGCAGTGCAAGTTCAAACTTTGTATTAATTACGTATTAGGCATAGAACAAATATTAAATCTGATGCTAGAAAAAAAGGACCAAACGTTCAGCAAAATAATTTTGGGGGGAAAAAAGTAAACATTTTGATGACGTTTTGATATTTATTTCCAATCCAGAGACGTCAGTACCAGCTTTACTTAACATTATTGATTTATTAAGTAAATTTTCTGGATATGAAATTAATTTGTCGAAATCTGAAGCCATGCCTCTTGGGAGCCCTAATTCAATATTTGCTGTCTCACCTTCTTTTACCTTTAAATGATAACTTTCTTTCTTTTTTTTTTCCAACAGGTTTTGTATATTTAGGAATATTTATAACCCCTGAATACAAACAAATGGATTGCAGAACTTATTTTAGAGACGACTTTCTTTCTTCTCTGTTAAAGAAACATTACTAGAATTTTACACGCTCTGTTCTGTTTGTTTGTCTTGGACAGGTTGTACTGAAACATGAATTTCCCCTCAGGGATCAATAAAGTATATTTGATTATTCTTTTTTTATTTTAAGGGTTCAAATTATGATCAGTTTAAAAACTGATTATCAGATTTGGTTCAACATAATTCTTATTGTGTCCATGTCTGGTTCACTGAACGTCAACATTAGTTTAAACAGAAAGAAGATCTTTTTTTTGTCTTTGTTTTTTTCCATTTTCTAAAAGAACATACATGCATAAATTGTATTTATGGCAGTTAATTCCTGATTTCATCACAGTCTGGGATGTTTTAAAGGAATTGCACACCCACAGAATGATGTGCCTTCATTTTCTACTCACCGGCCGTGTCTCAAGCCATGCACTTGAGTAGTTCAAACACTATTTTTGAGTGTGTAGTGCGTTCATGCTGACATTTAAGCCAAAATTCAGTGCTCTGAAAGTACCCGGATGTTGCCCTAATAATGGCCAAAAACGAAGTGCAAAACGGAGCACACTACTCACACTAAACGGACGCCATCTTGCTGACGTAACGAAAGAGGCGGGACTTTAGAGCTGTTTTCAGAGCTGAATAAGGCCCGTGAATGAAGCTGCAGCGACCCCTGTTGCAGCGGAGGCTGAATTTTACTGATTTAAGTAACATTTATGAAATTATTTAGACATAATTACTAATGTATATTTTGGCATGCTACCAAGCTGTTCACTCCCAAATGACAGTTATGATCTGGTCATTTGTTTGAGGCCGCGGTTATACCGGCTCAGTAGAGTTAGCTCACGTTTGCGGGCAATCCTAGTCCATTACTTCCTGTAAGTGCAGTGCTCTGTTTGGGTCACCATTTAGCAACAATAGTGTGCACTACATACGAAGTACACAGTGCACACTGAATTCCAATGCACTCGGGCAAGTACGCAGTTTGAGACGCGGCTACCCTCATGCTGAACAAGGCTCTGGAGCACGTTTTTAATATTTCAAATGCAACTGGAGACCTGGGGGGGTTGTTATCTGCCGACTTTCATACAGTATAATGGAGGTCACTGGTGCTCGAAACAAAAAGGTCCACAAAAAGTCCACAA
Source organism: Atherinomorus stipes (assembly GCA_023101725.1). Classification (NCBI taxonomy): domain Eukaryota; kingdom Metazoa; phylum Chordata; class Actinopteri; order Atheriniformes; family Atherinidae; genus Atherinomorus; species Atherinomorus stipes. Next base: position 522,951 of record JALJCO010004757.1, read on the forward strand.
AAACTTGGCAATATTCCTCCATATTCATCGTTCAATGTAATCCAAGTGTCCTGAGTGGGTAGCGTCCATAATTTACTCAAAACGACATCATTTAGTATATTTTTATAGCCTAAACAGTACTACATCTTTACTTCCACGAAGCGTGCTGATGTGAGTTCACGACACTATGGAAGCCACGGCATTCAGCGCCTACTCTGCCGATAATGCAAGCGTAGAAGAAGACATCCGCTGTCTACATTATGCTAAGAGCGAACGAACTGCGGACAAACTGGGGCAAACACAAGAGGGATTGGCTATTGATTTAAAACAAAGAAAGAAAAAAAGAGAGAACGTGCGATCTCATCTGCTGCCTGCGGCTTCCGTGGTGTTGTGAACTTGCACAGAAAGGAAGTGCAATATTCTACTGTTTAGGCTATAAAAACATACTATGTGATGTCGTTTCAAGTAAATTATGGATGCTCCCCTCTCAGGACATTGGACGAGCACTATGGAGGAATTTTGCCAAACTTTTGTGGACTTTTATGGACCTTTTTGTGTTGAGCGCCTGCGAACTCCATTAAATGACAGTCGGCCAATAACAAAAAGCCTCCCGATCTCCGGCTGCATTTGAGAAATTAAAAAAGTGCTCCAGAGTCTTGTTCAGCATGAGGGTGAGTATAAATGAAGGCACATCATTCTGTGGGTGTACTATTCCTTTAAGCTAAGGTTCACATAGCAGACATTCTCAGATAAAGACAAAAACTAAATCACAAATGGTTGCTTATCTTTTTTTTTTTTTTTTTACACTTTCCCTCTGTGCACAAATTGGAAAACAAATACCAGTTTATTTTATGACTTCATCATAGTTTGGACAATCAAACTAGAAAAAGAGAGTGAATGTCTCAAAGTACACAGACCCTTTATGCCTCATTTATGGCTGCACTGGCTTAGTGCTTTCATGTCTGGTTTTCACTTCACAAATATCATGATTGAAATTAAAAAACAAACAAAAACAAAAGCAGCAGGAGATTATATTCTTTTTTTTTTTTTTTTAATATCAGTTTTCTGTCCAGTGTTTTGAAGTCTAAGTTGCACTAAACAGTTTTTTTTTCTTTTTTTGCCTGATCTCCATTCGGTATTTGTTTTATTTAATTAGCTGGGGTCAAATTCAGAGCTGGACATCCGTGATAGTGATAAAATCCTGTCCGGCAAATGTTCCGACCAAACACTGAACCAGCTGAATTTGATTAGCACAGCTCCTCTGCCACGTAGGTGACCCTGCTAACCCTAGAACTACCAAGGGGGTAAAAGTTACTATCTTGGTTTTTCAAATACATGTAACTGTTAAAATAAAATCCCCATTTCTCTCAGTGCATGACTTTTCCTAAAATGGCTCCAGGAGCCATGCAGTGAATTTTTCTGAGTTTGTGGTAAGTAGAAGAAGAAATATGACCATCTATACATAGAAATGGCATGAATGGTTACTTTTACCCCCTTACTTAAAGTGCTTTATTCAGTTATCAGATTTTTTCAGCACATCCATTTGCGCTACTTCCAGTTTGACAGCTGTCAGCGTATGACTCAGGCAGTTTTTGTGGCCATATAATCTGGTGCAAATTTTTGGAATTGGACAAATACAAAAAGTGAATGAATGCCAAAGATGCTTGGTTGCTATTTCATGACCTGAGTGACAGAGAGTCAGGGGGAAGAGAGGTAATGGTGGGTGTGTTGTCGAGCCTGGACGATTGGTTGCATTTTATTCTCAATTACAATCTGGGTTTTGAACAGTCATAAAAATAAAATTATCCATTTATTTTGCTCCTTCAGTTTACTCTTGTGCTTCTTTCTGTTGCAAATCAAGCAACCCCTTGCATCTGTTCTGCTGTAGACTTGTTAATTAAGTGGATATTTTTCTTACTTACCATCTGAAAGTCGAACTCTGACTGAGATGTTGCACTAAGTTGTCAAATGTGATGTGACCAAAGCTGCGAGCGGGACCCTGACAGTTCATACAAGCAGAATCAAAGCTACCACTGGTCATAAAACTGTAAGCAAAATGACAGGAAGGTCGGTCACAGAAGAGACGAAGCACCAGTCTAGACATCACGACCACTGTAGCCGTTAGACATACGATTTTACAGTTCCCCATTAATAAACATTATTTATTATCAAGTAATATTAGAACAGGTGTCATTGTGTGTGTGTGTGTGTGTGTGTGTCCATCTACACCAATGTAGCCAACAGAGAAGAAACCACTTTGGTTGGGGCTTGTGTGACGTGCTGGGTGTTGAATATGGCAGACTAATCCTCCTGGGTGGAGTTGAACAGCTGGGAGAAAGGACCTCCACCAGCTGTCTGAGTATGACATTGACCAGTCTTCCACTGAGAGCTCCTCTCTACGAGGGATGGCAGTTGTTTCCTGTGACTGACAGCAGCTTAAGCATTCTTTTCTCAGCCACTGGCAGTGACTTCAACCCAATCTCAACAACAGCACCGGCCTTTTTCACCATAATCATAAATCCCAACTTCCCAGCACATAGCAGCCTAAAAGAGGACACAACCCATGACGGATTGGTAAAACATTAGGAGTTTGCTGCCATAGAGTGCATCATTTTGGGAATTTGTCCAGTTTATCATCCAAGTAAAGCCCCAGAAACTCCACCTTGACCTTGATGGAGACTCATAGCAGAGCATCTATTTGCTCTTATTGGTGTTCAGCTGCAAGTTTTGCATCACTTCACCATGCTGTCCATCCTTGATACACCCCTCAATAGCAGTTTTGTCTGAATATGTGGCTGGACTCTGAGTAATACAGGGCAGAGCAGCACCCCAGCTGTGAGTTATATTCATCTTAGGAACTTAAAGCTTAGTTTCTGTTTTCACTATATAAGTTTGTGTATGGCGAAGTATGTGTAAACCGAGGTAGTTGTTGCTTAGTTTAGTGAAGTTCACTTGGATGCATCAGTGAGACTCTTTCAGCATTCTCATAGCTTTAGGGTAGAATCTGCTCTAGTATTGAAATGCTGCAGTGCTATTTGTTAGACAGCAAGGGACTGAACACTCTGTGGTTTGGGAGAGTTAGATTGCTGGTGTTGCTTTAAGCCTTCCTCCCACATTGCATGTTGTAAATCTTCTGTACAGGTGGGAATTAGCAACATTAATATAGCAGGCCATGCACACATCTTTCCAAAGGCAGTGGAATCCCAGGCCAGAGCAACACCCACACATGGCTATGATACAACAAAGGGGAGATTTTCCCGTCTGTCGTGCTATGACTTCTTTGGCTGTCATAGGTTAATGTTAAAATGATGGTCTCTTGGTTCAAACATGTCGTATATCTTCCACAAGCTCATTATCAAACCCGAAGGGTGGTCACTCCATCGCCTTGTCAGAAGTGACAGATTGTTGTCCGCACGCCATGCCTGACCTCATCACAAATCCCCTGCAGGTTGACTCATTACAGTCTGCGAACTGGCTCATCACTTTGGTGTCATCTGTAAACTTTTAGCTGTCCAAGCACAAGTTTTCACAGGTGCACATGTTTTTTTTGTAAAAGAGAAAAAGGGACTAATATGAGATGGAAAATGATGCAAAACAAATTGGTGCTTTTAAAAGGCTGCAAAACTGCCCTCTGAAGCCAAACAATCTCTTCTTCACGGTGACCTCTTACCATGCTTGATTTAGTAATTGACATCCCCCTCTTATGTTTATCCTGGCTTCTGGCAAATGGTTCACTCTGCAATATTAACCATCTACCCCCTGAAGGATGTATTTAATCAAAGGCACATGGACCGTCTCTGAAAGGCTTCAGCAATTAAATGGGCCTGCAAGTAAACTCGTTAAATTTTATGGAATAAACTTTTACTTTTTTAAATCAACTGTCAGCTTGACAGGTTTTCCAAATTTCACAGCTTCGTTACTGGGATGGATTAAAAGATTTTTCTCTGCAACATCACTATCAAAAGAGCTGGTAGATGAGAAGCAGCTCAAATGGAAGACACATTGGGGTACACTCAATCGCAGATCATCAAGGAATAACTTTGAGCTGCCATTAGTGATTACAGTGCAGTCTTGTGATTTGCAGTTCTATTTTCCCATTTGTCACTTCAAGCAATCAAAAATGCTTTCACAACAGATGCTATATTGAGCCATCCATGCTTGTAGAGACTTTTTCTGATACACTATAGGCCTATTGCCAAAAGTATTCGCTCACCTGCCTTGACTTACATACGAGCTGAAGTGACATCACATTCCTAATGTTCAATATGATGTTGATCCACCCTTTGCAGCTAGACCAGCTTTAACTCTTCTGGGAAGGCTGTCCACAGGGTTTAGGAATCAGTCTCCGCTCTAATTCATCCCAAAGGTGTTCTATTGGGTTCAGGTCAGGACTCTGTGCAGGCCAGTCAAGTTCATCCACACCAGACTCTGCCATCCATGCCTTTATGGACTTGCTTTGTGCACTGGTGCACAGTAATGTTGGAAGAGAAGGGGCCAGCTCCAAACTGTTCTCACAAAGTTGGGAGCATGGAATTGTCCAAAATGTCTTTATATGCTGAATCATTCAGAGTTCCTTTCACTGGAACTAAGGGGCCAAGCCCAGCTCCTGAAAAACAACCCCACACCATAATCCCCCTTCCACTAAACTTTACACTTGGCACAATGCAGTCAGACAAGTACTGACCTCCTGGCAACCGCCAAACCCAGACTCATCCATCAGATTTCCAGATAGAGAAGCGTGATTTGTCACTCCGAGATTGCCTCCACTGCTCTATAGTCCAGTGGTGGCATGCTTTACACCACTGCATTGGATACTTTGGACACTTGGTGATGAATGGCATAGATGCAGCCGCTCGACCATGGAAACCCATTCCATGAAGCTCTCTGTGCACTGTTCTTGAGCTGATCTGAAGACCAAATGAAGTTTGGTGGTCTGTAGTCATTGACTGCAGAAAGTTGGTGATCTATTCGTAGTATTCACTTCAGCATCCGCGAGCCCTGCTCCATAAGTTTATGTGGCCTATCACTTCGTGGCTGAGTTGCTGTCATTGCTGCACAAAAAACTTTCATTTTATCATAATACAGCTGACAGTTGACTGTGGAATATTTAGGAGCTAGGAAATTTCATGACTGGATTTGTTGCACAGGTGGCATCCTATCACAGTTTCATGCTGGAATTCGCTGAGCTCCTGAGAGCCACCTATTCTTTCCCACGTTTTAAAAAAAAAAGCATTCTGCATGCCCGTAGGTGCTTCATTTTATACACCTGTGGCCATGGAAGTGATTGGAACACCTGATTCCCATATTTGGATTGGTGAGCAAATACTTATGGCAATATAGTGTATCTTTGATGATAAAACCTGAAACTTTGAAGCTTGAAAGCAACGCAGGGAATATTTACAGTACTCCCGAGCTTGAATATTGAGGAGCACATCAGTGCTCCTTGGCTGGCTCTTGCACGCTGACACTTTTAATACTTCTGCCAGAGACGAAATATGGTAGTTGACCCAACACAGGGGCTTACCGCTGATGGCCACAATGAGGAGGCTCAGTGTCAAATCCATTATACAAGCTGACGAAAAAGTACACACACAAATCAACCTCTGCCAGCACACCAAGGTTCTCGTCACCACCCAAGGGCCTTCTGGGACATTTCCCTTTTCATAAGATTTCCTTTTCTTCTTCCTACAAGAAGCGGTTAAAAGATTGGGATTTGATATGCTGTCACTCATCTCTTGCCTGATTTGGATGACAGGCGTGTTCATGAGCTGCTGTGGAGTTGATACAAACCAAACATGTGGGGGGAGGGGGGGGGGGGGGGGATTTCAGGGCTTTGGTAGATTCCCTGCTGAGGGGAAAGGCAATCATTAAGAATTAGAAAATGGAGGAGGAAGAGGGAAAATAGTTCGGGGGAAATGGGAATAAATTTAATGGCAAGTCAATAAGTATTGATTTTTATGTAAATTTCAGCAGAATGTTGGGGCGCATGCTCGGTTGTCGGATATTGGGATCCAAAATAAGGCTGAAACAGATCAGGAGTTATTATCTACTTCTAACTGTGCCTAATATCCTTTACTATTATGCCGTACTGTAGTCTTTGCCCTGCTACCGCTGATGCCTCTCATTCACCGATGCTCTTCCTTTCTTGCTCTGATTCTCTTTTTCTCTCATTCTCTCCATCCTCTTTGTATTACTGCCAAGCAGTCAAATGGATGTTGGCATATTTAAAAGCCCTGTTGTCCAACTCTCTCTCATGTGCAGGCCAAGTCCGTGGCTCAGCAGAGAGCAGCTTGGCAGCCGGCGAGATGAGCACACTAAAGCAATTAGCGCAGCCACCAACATTCACTCGGATAACCGAACGTTTGTTCCGATCACCAGTCAAATAGAAGGTATTATTTATATCGAGAGGTCAGCTTCATCCTTGTCAAAGGATTTCAGATCTGCTAATATAGTATGTTTACACTGCAGGCGCATGGGGGGGAAAAAGCCATAAGAAGGGCAGAGTGATGTCAAAAAGGCATGGCTGTGACAATATCGCTTCCTTTCACGTCCACACAAGCTCAGCAGAAGTTAAAGCTGGGCGTTGCTAAGACATCAGGGCTCTAATAACTTCTTTCTTCATGCATGCGGACAGGCAACACACTGAAACCCACACTGGAGCAAAGAGGTCAGTCAAAGCGGTGTACTGTTCAAGCTGGTGGAGTATGACAACCTCAGGGGACTGACCGGCCTTGCTGTCAGAAAAGATGACTCTCATCTCACAGTCTTTGTTCCAAACATGATAGAAAGCAGAGACAAAAAAGAAAAAAAAAAAGATGGTGGAGTCAAAGAACAGCAGAAAGTAGCTGATGTGACGTGCCTAGCATGAACACTGGGTGGGTTTCTCTGCAGGTTCGCAGGGGATCAGTTGACAAATTTTGCTAAAAGTAAGACTCAAGTTTGTAAAGTGTAATTTTCATTGTCATAACGAGCTTTCCCATGGTGCCCATGCTTGAAATGATGTGCCATTTAATCGCACTCTGTAAACTCATATACTGAATTCTTCTAGCGTAGCTTACAGTTGTCCTCAAAATTATTCATACCCTCAAATTAAAGAAAAAACTAAATTCACAATAGTAATTAAAATAAGTTTTTAAAAAAAACTAATAATAAATAAAAAATTTACAAAATTATAATTTCTTAAAATCAAATATTGCTTTTGAATTGTGGTTGAAAATGATATTTAAAAATACCACACAAGCAAAACTGTCCCAGACACGCCAAAGCACTTTTCCAAGGAACAGTGCCAAAACTTGTCAACAGGTGTAGAAGTCTTTTTGAATGTTACAGAAAACACCGGATTGCAGTGACTGCCTCACAGTATTGCTCGGAGCCCTATCATGCTTGTTTACTTGTTTCATTTTTTTTATATATTTCTTTTGAACCACAATACAAAATCATTGTCATGATTTTCATAGAATTTGTATTTATCATTACTTTTATCAAACATAAAGTTAATTCACTGAGTTGATTTTTTTCCTTCTTTAATGGAGGTTATGAATAATTTTGAGGACGACTATATGTAATTTTCATAGAAATCACCAGAAAAAAACCCTGCACTGCATTCCTGAACTGCAGTTTATGGATTTTGCAAATGCACATGCAACCTGGCTGATGAATTTTGAAAAAAAAAGAGAGAGAAAAGATCTTTCAATGATGTTATAGATTAACCTTAAAGCCTACATAAAGATAAGAAAAAAAAAACCCAAACATTATTGTGCAACTGTAAAGCACAGGGGTAGTTGGATCATGATTGTGATTTGTGCTGTGGGGAATATTTTATTGGCACAGGGAATAAATTTTGCGAGTTCAGGTAGCAAAATCTGAAAATTGTCATTGAAAATCTGCCTGTAGGACGGCTAGAAGCCTTTTGCCGTAATAAATGGCGTACACCCACAAGAAAAGAAAGATTCTTAGCTGCCTGCAAAAAGCATTTACAAGCCGTGACATTCAGAGTAATGTTATGAGAATTTAAGTCAGCATATTCCTCCTGTGCATTGGTTTCTAATACAACTTGTGATTTATGATGACCACTCTGCCATGTCAGTCAATACCTGCAATATTGCCTCATTTGCAGTACCTGTCAAAGTGACTTACACCCTTGCACACACATACATACACAAGCACGCACAAAAGCACACCTCCCCCACTGTCAAAGTAAATTGGGTGCATGTTCTCTAAACCCTATTTATGAGTCTCCCATTGTTTTTCTTGATGTATTGTCTGACATGGGGAAGAAAGGGCAAAATTCACCCACCCATCATCCGGTGGAGGGGAGAAAAAAATGCATTTGAAACTGAGGGAGAGACAGAGATGGACAGATGGGACAAAAAAGACAAAAAAGGTTGAAACAGCCTTGCAGGTATATGAAAAATATAGAAGGGATATAAAGAGTGAGAGGGAGAAAGTGAGGCAAACACAAAGACAGACAGAAAGATAGACTGGATGCCCTGAACCCAGCTGTTAGCTCCCCCACCACCACCTTACCCACCTCGTCTTCATGTCACTCAGGGCTGATGACAACCCCATCCTGTCTCTACCATCCGTCACCTCAATCACACAAGGGGCTGGTACTGTCATCAGACACCGAGCCCCATATCACACTCATACATTGCTGTGTGTGTGTGTGTATGTATTTGTGTGTACCTGATTGGGTATGTGACCCCTTGCCAGGGAAAGGACGTGAGTGTATGTGCAAATCCCTGATTGTGTGTGTACAATTCGACGAGCAAGGCTTCCTGAGAAAAGTCTGCCTGACTGTCGGTCTATCTGACGAGCTTCCATTCTGAGGAAAGCCTGAGGATTAGGCCGAACCAACAAATACACCGTTGTAAATCTCAGTTGCTTACACCAGGACAGCAAAAGCTCCGATCTCAATGCAGCACTGAATACAAATGAAAATCTGCAATGTGTCCCGACTCTTTCAGGAAACTCTCGGTTGATTTAAGATATAGGAAAGGATCTGTTTTGTTTTGGTTTTTTTTATGAACAGATGTAGGGTGATATTAGTCTTTCTCAAGTCATTCTGTATCACACAAAATGCCTGAAATTGAAAACAAACTGTATAATCTTCCGTAAATGAAGCCGTCAGTAGTTATAGAAACCCAAAGACAATGTATATCAAACTGCATGACTTAACACCATCCACCGATACATCTATGTTCTTATCGCTTAATCCAGGGTTGGGTTGCAGGGACAGCTGCCTAACTTCCCTCTCCCCAGCCACATCTACCAGCTCATCTGGAGGGGATACCAAGCCATTCTCAGGCCAGCCAAGAGATGTATTCCCTCCAGCATGTCCTGGGTCCCTCCACGAGGGTCTTGTCCCGGTGGGACATGCCCAGAACACTAACCCCAACCAGGGAGGCATCCAGGAGGCATCCTGACCAGATGCCCGAGCCACCTCGTCTGGCTTCCCTAAATGTGGAGGAGTAGCGGTTCTGATGACCGAGCTTCTCCCCCTATCCCCAAGGGAGAGCCCAGCCACCCCATGGAGGAAACTCATTTCAGTTGCTTGTACCCGCATCTCCATCTTTTGGTCACTACCAAGCGGCAACGTCTAGTGGCCAATTATGATGTTACCCGTAAAAATTAAATATTTGTAGTTCTGCCTTCATCCGCTAGGGGCTGGCTGCAAAACAGAGCTAATCTTCATAGATTCCCATGTTAAAAATACCAACTTCACAGTGGAAATAAACATGTTTACAGCCTGGTTCAAATAATCATTTTAGGTTTAATAGGTCAAGTTTAACTTCATGTCAACTGTGAGGGGGTTGAATTTTTTTTTTATAACTCATCTGTTTAGATCAGGGGTGTCAAAGTGGTTCCAGAAAGGGCCGTGTGGCTGCTGTTTTTTTTTTTCCAACCAAGCAATAGCACACCAGACTCTACTCATCTCATCAAGTGAGTCCTGTCTTAACCTGATGACTTGATGAGATGAGTGGAGTCTGGTGCCCCCTCTTTTCTTCACACTGCGCAGGTGCGCGGCTTTGCATCCAAAACAACCATGTCTGCCGTGTGGAACTTTAATACAGTGTGCGTCCTGCAACTAGTGTTGCCAAAAACATTGATTCTCAGATACTAATCGATTCTTAAAATAAGCATCTCGTTCGATATTAATTAGCTCGGGCATCGATATGTAAATACCACTTCGGCGACTGCAGAATCTCGAAAAAGCAACAGCCCCGCACCTCTCTGGAGGACCCAATGTTTACAGTATGTCTAACTTAGCGACTTTAGACCTCTCTGTTAACTTTTTTTGTTTCAACAAGTGACTTGCGATAAACCCCGTGTTACTGGAGACTCATGCAGACTTAAAAAATGAAAAGTAAACGCGTATCGTTTACTTTTCTCACCACGACCGCTACCCCCTGCAGAGAAGCGCGAGCTCCGTGCTCGCACAGCAGCGTCTTACACAGCTAAGCTTCACCCCAACTAGTGTGTGCATGTTCTATTGTTTACTCGATTTGGCCTCAAGTATTGTGAAGAAGAGGACACGTAAACAAGTCCACTAACTGTCTTTTCTGAACCACAGTGAGCAGTTAGAGACTGAATCTCTGCACAAACTAGATCTTAAAAATAATTTAAAGCAAGTCTGCCTGGAACAACACGGCAGTCAGATCCCCATTCAACTGCTATGATGCTGGAAAGGACTTGTTAAAATAATAAGTATGATTACAGTAATTTATTTTTCATCTTTTGTCTTTTCTCATATATATATTTTCGATGGTGTTGTTTGGATTGTAATTTTATACTATATATATATATATATATATATATATATATATATATACATATATATATATATATACTGTACATATATATATATATATATATATATATATATAAGTTAATACAGTTCTTGTCCAAATTAAGGTGATTTTATGGTTCCTTTTTTTCCACATCACCATATGATCCACTGTATCGGTGATCGGCGTGATCGGTATCGGAATCTGCAACAAAAAACCTGATTGGACCATCCCTAATGAAAATAGATGTAAAACTGTATGACAAATTCATTCAGCAAATAAAGTCAATCGGTAAAAAGTAGGGCTGTAACACTGCACAAAAATCTCGGTTCCGTATGTACCTTGGTAAACGGGTCACAGTTTGTTTTTTTGTCGGTAACGTGATGGAGAAAAAAATGAACATATTAACTGTCTTGTGTTTTATCAACAAGTTCACTAAACTTTAACATCACAGCAGAGTACATACTACATACCTGAGCCAGTGTTTTCCCTATCATTATATAGGCAGGGCCGCCACCCTACTAGACCCAGCACTGCTTACAGGTTAATTTATCGTGATCTGGTTTTCCATTCAGCACCAGCTCACAATCTAGTTTCAGGTCTCATTTCCTCTACAACAGGTTTATATTGAGCTCTTGGATTAAAAACTAAACTGATGAGCAGAAATGTTGCGATACGTCGTTTGGCTGAACGCACAAGAAAATGTTCTGGACTGGGTTGAAGGGTGTGGCGGTGTTGACTTATCCAAAAACATTTCCTGATGTCTGAACGTAGCCAACACGCAATAAGTCTGTGAGGAAGCAACATGTTTGAAAAGATAATTCCAGTTAAAGGGTGGATGGCCTTTACTGCTCATGTTGCTCATGTTCAAAAATTGTCACGCCATCACAGACATGCCCCCACAGTGTCTAATCACAGTTTTCACAATGAAGTATGGTAAATTTGGACCACATTTTAATGTGGTTGAGTGAAGAAGTTCGGGGAAATAAGTCCAAATATGAAATCTATCACTTCCTGGCACCAGGAGGCAGGGCTTCAGCATTGACAAACTGACATAAAGAGAAGCTGAAGATGGTTCGGTGAATATTAAATTTGGTGCAGACTGTTCAGGCAGGTATGACAATTTTCTGTTTGAAGTTAAAACATTTAAAAGTTTTAGGGCTTTAAAGAGTGATTTAAAGGTTACCCAACTCAGTAGCTTAAACAATTAAGAATCAGCAAAGGCTACAGATTTACAATTAGGACACAATTTGCACATCTGAGTCTCTCATGGTGGATTAGGATGCCTAAAGGTCTGAGAAACAAATGGAGGCATTTATCTTGTATTTTGTTGTTTGGGAAATCATTGCATCGCTGAAGCCTAAATCGTTGTCTAGATGTTGTTTTTGAACATTCCGGTGGTGATTTTGTTCGATGACACAGTTATGAAGTCAGGATTTTATACGGGTGGGGGTTGTCTCAGAATGCTTAGTAGGTATAATCATAGTCAGTCATTTTTTTTTCATTTTCTGTACCGCTTATCCAGTTCAGGGTCGCGGGGGTTGCTGGAGCCTATCCCAGCTATTATCAGGCGAGAGGCGGGGTACACCCTGGACAGGTCGCCAGTCTGTCGCAGGGCCAACATGGAGAGACAGACAACCATTCACACTCACATTCATTCCTAGGGGCAATTTAGAGTAACCAATTAACCTAACATGCATGTCTTTGGACTGTGGGAGGAAGCCGGAGTACCCGGAGAGAACCCACGCATACACGGGGAGAACATGCAAACTCCACACAGGAAGGCCACTGTTGGAATTGTTCAAGCCCCCTCCCCAGCCGGGAATTGAACTAGCAACCTTCTTACTGTGAGGCTGCGGTGCTAACCACCACACCACCATGCAGCCCTAATCATAGTCTTAATAGTCTTTTTAAAGACCTAACGGCTTCTCGTTTGCCTCATTTGCTGTTTAGTTTAAACAAAACTTCTTGGTTAAGTTCAGTGTTAGATCATTTTAGGAAGAATAACTGCACAGCCCCTACAACAAAAGCTTTTCTAGCTTAGACATGATATAACTAGCATTCACGACTGCTTCAAGTGGCATGAAAAAAGAACAGTTTTACATGCTGAACAAAAATGCTGACATGTGAACAGTGTCTTACATAATTTAATGTTTACCATGTTTCTGAAAAATGAAAGTTTAGGGAAAGCCTGTTTCACTTCACAGGTAACAAAAATATGTTTTCACTCAGTGGGATTTGTTAAAAGGGAATCATTTTTCAAAACTGAGCATAAGTCAGTCCCACTGGTTAATCAGCAGCATGAAACTGCCACCCATAAAAAGAACATACTGCTATAATTTTCTTATATGTAAGCAGACTGCGGCAGAGCAACTACATCAGAATGTGTTTAAACTGCCATTAAAAAAAGGTAAAAAAAAAAAAAAAAAAAAGTACATGTAAAGTGTTCTGTGTTGCTTTATACTGTAATTCAATATGCAGTTATTTTAATGCATCCGATGTTCATCAATGTCCATTAAATCCCTTCAGCTAAATAAAAGCAACTGATGAATCTGCAGTGCAGAGCTATTACGTCACGAAGAACTTTGACAGCCATTTATGGCTCTGTCAACATATTTTAAAAGTCATTTCAATCGTCTTTGTACATGTTGGGAACAAAAAAAGAAAAAGAAAAAAAAATATATATATATATTTATATATAGATATACTTATTTAAACAGACCATCGTTTAAGGCTTCGGGATTGAGGTGTTCATTCTGAGCTGCTCTGCATCATTCATACAAAACTGTAATTTCATGCAGAAACCTTTCAATTTGTGGAGCTAGCTTCTTCATTTGTGCATCATGTGATTGATACGGCTGTTTCAGAGCTTCAAAACCACAGATGTAGATAGGGAGCAGTGAATTTATTAACCAAACCCTCAATTTTAATCTCATTTCTGCCAGCTTTCTCACACTCTGCACATGCATGGACCAAAATAGCAGGTGTGCTTGAAGACACCCACACATCACATTAATTGTGCTTAAAGTACTATGAATCTTTCTACAGTCTCTTTCTATTGGAGTAAACTCGATGATTGATGGCACTTCAGTCTTTATAAAATGCGTTCTTATTGTAGATGCAGCTTGATGCCGTTAGCCTAATTGAGTGTGTAAGCTCTACATCTGTTGCTCACTTGAACTTTTCCCTTGACAGTGTTCCTTCCGACCAACACTGAACTCACACTGCAAGTCTCACACACTGAGCCTGTCACTCATAACGCCATCCTGCTGCAAAACCAACGTAGCTCACAGGGGTGATGAAGAAGCCTGTGTAAATTAGCAAGATAAAAAAACGAGAAAAATTAATGATACATATGTAAAATTAAAGAAGTGATGAAAATTATTCAGTGGCAGAACAATAGCCTTTAAAGTTCGCATTTACCAGGATGAAATGCTTTCAATCCTTTTTTACTTTTTTCCTTCTTTTTGTTGATGTAGCTTTTATTTAGAACTGTGTGGACACTGAAACCCAAGTCCAGTTTTTGTCTCTTCAGTTTTTTTTTTAATCCTAGATTAGACTTATAGCTGATACACTGTATAGCTCTGTGATATTATATTGACATTCCTATAGGATTTCATGAGGCGTCTGCAGAGAGTTATCAGAAAAAAAACCATGCCCAGCAGTACAATTCGCTAGCAATAGCCTCTTAGACAGCCATGACTGTCTGTCAACTGTATGCTACACTTTTTGTACATACTGGTTTACCAAATTGTAATATGCAGCATGGAGTAAATAAATTATTGCAAAATCTGAAGCATACTAAGAAAACCTTTCCAGTATGTAGATGTGACAGTTAAAGGGACTTGAGGCAGGAATTTGAAAAAAAACAAACATGAATGTCCCCTTTTTTCATACTATTGGGTGATGAACCGCTAAATACCAAAAATAACGTTTCCACCCATGTTTCTCTCCGTTGCCCTGAACAGGCTGTGTGCTGCAAAATGCGCTGCAATTCGGTGTCCGAATTTCCCGCGCTGCCCTGCGGACGTGACGTCAAATGACGCTACATCCGCAGTTTTGATGGAGGAAAAGACGGTCACGTTAAATAAAAACACCGTAAGCGATAGTTATGGATTATTCTGCCGTCAGACTACGATCTAGATCAACTGAAAGACCACTAAAAATTGAAACTACGAAGAAAAAGCTTAGTAAACAACATTATAGTTTTCCAGCGCTGCCATGCGGACGTGACGTCACATGACGCTACATCCGCTGTTTTGATATAGGTAGAAGACGGTCGCGGTAAATTCAAACACTGTAAGCGATTGTTATGGATTATTCTGCCATCAGCAAACGATCCAGATCAACTGAAAGACCACTACAAAGTATAACTACGGAGAGAAAGGTTAGTAAGCAGCATCATAGCTTCAGTTTGTGCACGCTCCCGTGACGGCTTGGCTCGTGGCCGTAGTTACCTGAAGCGCCAATCGTGGCAGTCGCGAATTTCGTTTCTTAATCTTGCCTCAAGTCCCTTTAATGGTCCTGTTATGCCTCCAAGTGCGCCCTTGCTACGTGTCCAAGGGTAAATCCCTTTGGCTGAATGGTTAGCGTGCATGACTCTTACCTGGGAGTCTAGGGATCGAATCCCGCCTGGGTCATCCTTTGCCCTGCTACAATAACATCCAATCAGGCCCATATTGTATCCCATAATGCATTGTGCAACTCTTGTGTCAGTACTGAAAATTTGTATTTATCCACTTCTCTATTTATTTATTCATTCATTTATGACAACAGAATGGCACAGAACACATCTGACTACTTCTTAGTTAGTTTTTTTTTTTATATACTTATTGGGCCATCATTAAAGTTGCTTTTAATCACGGGCATGTGTGCTTGAAATGTCTATGTAATTTGTTTGAAGTGTCATTTGTCAACGTTCTCAGAATAACTTGTAGGTAAATTGCGAGGATCAGTGTAGGGACCGATCTGATTGAAAGTAAGATTCATTGGATCAACAGTGGTAAAGCGTTTTGGACAGTTTCGAAGATGACATGTTTCTTTTGGAGGCCTTACGATCTTAAATTCTAACCTTCTCTATTGTTATGGTTATTCCTTGTTTACATCCAGCAATTTTAGGAACTCTATGCAGTTGGAGTGCTCTAATGCCCCTCAGTCCTTGAACCCTGCTGAGGGCTCGAAGGGCTTAAGCCCCAGACTTTAAACCCATTGAGAACTTGTGGTCATTCCTTAAGGTGGGTGCACAAACAAAAACCTACAAAAAACAACCTACAAAAAACCTACAAATTTTGACAAACTCCAAACATTGAATATGTAAGAATGTGCTGCCATCAGTCAGGATTTGGCCCAGAAGCTGATTGACAGCATGTCAGGATGAATGACAGAAGTCTTGAAAAAGATGGGTAAACACTGAAAATACTGACTTATTCTATTATATTTCTGCAATTGTCAATACAATCCTTTCTTTTGAAATGCTTGTAATTATATTTCAATATGTCAGAGGAACATCCGACTATAAATCTAAAAAAATAAAAACTCACTGAAGCAGCAGACAAACATTTGGCCATGGCTATACCAGTGTGGTGAAACAACTCCACAACTAATATGTTTTCCTTCTTACTTATGATGTTAATGATCATTTTCAAGCATAAACTTTCACATATGAGCATATAAAATTTTTTTAAATGGTTACAAGTTCTTTTTTCATTTTTAATTTTCTGCTGTTGTCACCAGAGAGTCTCCAAAAGGAGCTTGGTGAACTCGTTTTGGTATCTTGCTTGTTGAACTCGCTGATGTAAGCTTAACCTTTCAGGTTTTTCATGCTGGAAAAACTTTAAAGTTAAAATTGCATTGCAAATCGCAATGCAACCGCAATGTGTCAAGCGTTAAGCCGGCCTCTTGCACCTGTTCCGTTCTGACGACTGTTCTGGACTTTTGGTGTGGTCGCGTGGCACCAAAAAATTGGATCTAATCTCTTTTCTGGACTTGAGAATGTTTTAATCGTGACAAAAGTGTCCATGTGACTCTACCCTAAAATACATTTCAGCTTCTTTGTAGGATTTGGTGGCTTTGTTGTAACATTGAATTTTTTTGCACAGGTTCTAGGACTGCTCTGTTGTCATACCCTTCAAGATCTTCTCATCTCCAAGCAAATAGTTGGGTAAGTGCACATTGTCTGGCAGTTCCTACATAATAAATTCTGCCATCAAGGAGCTTAACTGCTAATGGGACATAGGTGAAGTAGTTGTCTGCATAAATCTTCTAGTTCTGACCTTCCATAACTGTGGAGGCAAGATTCATTACATCAGCACCCAACCTTTCCAAGTTCAGATTTGGCTTGTCTTCAATTGATGCTGCCTTGGTGTGCATCTAGGTCACAGATTTTGCTAGGGGATCCAGTTTTTAACAGACAGGCTGAAGCCCCAAGGGTGGGATTTGCCCCCCATGTACATTTTAATGTTGCTGAATTTCTCCTTGATTGGAATCATCATCTCATTCACAGAATTCAGGTAACTACTAATCAACACCTTTTCTACAAACCCTCTACAACTTTTACCAATGCACCTAGATGAGTAGTTGAGTTCATCTTTGGGGGTCATGCTTCTGCTCTTTCCAGCTATTCTCGTCGGTGTTTCCATGGCCTTGAATATGGCCGTTCCTCTGAATCCTCCCAAGGCGATACTATTCCACTGAATCCTTGAACATATTCAGAAAATTGTCCTTTACTGTCTGAGTAGGGTGTCTCATTTTTAAAATATAAGTTATGGATTTATTCATTAACTTTCATTATGACCAGTCAGAGGACACAAGAGGTGACAGGGAGGAGGGAAGCATGTGTGTGTATGTGTGCATCAGTGTGATTGCGTATGGACAATGATGTGCAGGATTATGGCTAACCTTTTAGTTTTGGCCATTTTAAGATGATTAATTTGCTCCTGTGTTTTTAGCTGGAGGGTAGATGCAAGTAAAAAAAAAAAAAAAAAAACACTTATAATTGCCTGAGTACTGCATACCCTTCTCCAATGTCAAGCCTATGATAGAAAGCCCCTATTCAATAATACTTAATCTAGTAAGGCCTTAATCAGAAAACTGATACAGCTGAAAACAGTATTGTGAGGTCATTAGAATTGAGCTATTCTCCCCCAACCAACATGTTTTGGTGGTTTCTGCTATCTGATTTGCTTACCTGCTGGTTCCATTTGCAGTTAATATTTTATTCTGTCTAAATAGGGTGTTTCAGTGATGAAGTGTTACAATTCCATGAAGGCTTGGTAGTTAGGGGAGACAGATTAAAAGAGGAGAAATGTCATCATGGAATAGTGGAGGCTGTGAAATGCTGACTTTAATACAAAAATACTTGATCCCATATTCCCTGATTTATCTCAGGGTTTTTTTTTTTTGTTTCATTTTATTTTGTTTTATTTAAATAGCCCTGCCCAGGTTACAAAATCTCTCATTTTTATCATTTTGCAGAAGAAAAACAAAACAAAATCAAACAAAACTTTGAATATTCCATAATATAGCCTGCATATATATCATAATGTTCAGTAAACTGCTCTCTTCTGACCAGCAAACTGGTCTCCAGACATTTACAGACTATAATTAAGATAAGAACAGACACTACTGTAAAGGGTAAACAAATGGCAAATGTTTCTATGTTCTTCTGCAGCAAAAGCATTTTTCTAAGATTGGCAAATTGTTTGTGGGGGACCTTGTCCAGCTTGCAGAAACTGACTTTGTGCTGGGGTGTTTGGATGAATGTACTGTATGTCCTCCAGCTTGGACCTTAATTATGCTCTACCTTGAATATGCATATTCGAAGGGAGCCTTCTGTCCCTCTCTTGCATGATTTACAGGCAAAGTTTGGTCAGTTTTCACAGAGCTTGCGAATGAATAGTCAGACACAGCAAAGAGAGCTGCATCACTAGAAACTGCGAGGATAGTTTTATGCAGGACAGCTCACAGACGAGGATCCTACAGATACACCAGCAGAAGCCTTCATTATAAAGTTGAACCAATTAATGGCTGAGCCACCATTACCAGCAAATATTCAATATTTTACTGATAATTTAAAATTGGTCACCATCAATGTGATCAGCAGAACATATAGGCAGCCCACAGCTAAGTATGATCCAGCTGGCGGTTTCACTCATGGTCTGGTTTCATTACCTTGCTCTACTGAATAAAGCTCCTCCCATAACAGCATCTGATTGGTTAAAATAAACTGTAAGCAGCTGTTACTTCCACTGTTTGAACCAATCATATGGGGCTGTGGGCGCAGCATGCTCAACACGCATACATTCTCCCTCTGAGTGTGTGGAGGAAACAGTGTGACAAGTCAAAAGTACTTAACTGCAGTTACAATGACCGACAAAGGCGCTGCCATATATCCAATCCATACAGGAAGTCTCAAGCAGAAGTAAGTTAAACACCGCTAAGAGTATCTATCTGCGGCTTGCAAACAGATGCGTACGGTGTAGTTGGGTGGTTAGGGGGAAAGGTCAGGGGTAGGGTTAGATTTTAGTCAGTTACAAAGAACAAACTTCCGATTGGGACTTCTGGTGTGGATTGGATATATGGCGATGTATCGTGACTGCAGTTGGGTCCCTCTTTGACAAGTTAATAGACAGAGAGAGTCTGTGGTGTCCTGCTGACGTAAAGGTGAGCCAAGAAAGCAGCTGTACTAAACACCACAGCCTTAATAATAATAATAATAAATTTTATTTATAAAGCGCTTTTAAAAGATCTCAAAGCAGCTGTACAAGTCAGGTAAAAACAGTAAAACAAGATAAAATCACAAAAAAGCACAGGAACGTGTAATTAATTTAAAAACAGATAAAAGTTTGATTCAGTAGTCAGGAGGTTTGAGTGGGTGTGCTAAAGGCAGATTGAAACAAGAAGGTCTTTAGGTGTGACTTAAAGGGGGCTGGGTCGTTGGAGTCTCGGATGAACTGTGGGAGGGAGTTCCAGAGGGTGGGGGCGGCGACTGAGAAGGCCCTGTCACCCAAGGTTCGGCGCTTGGTCCTGGGGACGATTAAGAGGTTTGCATTTGATGAGCGGAGGGAGCGGAAGGGGGTGTAGGGGTGAAGCATGTCTTTTATGTAGGTGGGGGCTTGGTTATGGAGAGCTTTGTGGGTGAGAAGAAGGATTTTGAATTTAATGCGGAATTTGACAGCCTTGCAACCAAGCAGTTCCAGAAAAGTCTGGACACCAGCAGCAGTGAAAGCACGCCAGTTAGTGATTAGCTCCTATGTAACTCTGTAACTGCCTTGACCCTCTCTAATCCAAAACTAACCTCCTCTGGAGGGTTAGTCTCCAAGTTACCATGTCGATTTAAGCTTAGATCAGACTACAAGAATATAGCCTGATTTTGGCCTGACAGGAGACATCGCAGACAGTTGCTCACTGTCGTGCCCCATTCTGCGTTGTCGGATCGCAGGATGTCACGCCTTTGCTCCGTGTAGTATGACATCATCAGCGATTGGCGATTTGGTGTCTGCGACGCCTCACGACGCAGAAAGACTAGCGTGACAGCATTTTTTGGTTTTATCCACCTAGTGTGACATGTCCTGGGATGTGTCCCTACATATCGACCAATAGAAGGACAGTGTGCCCCTCACCTCCACCAGATGGACCGCTGCCCATTTGATGTGCAGAATGGAGCCCACACTACTGGCGTAGCCAGAAAAAAAACGTGTACCAACAAATACTGGGTGTGCCAAATTTATTTTCAACAGTGTTTCACCTCCACAAACATTCAAAAGAGTGTATCTCTCTTGAATACAACATTTTTAACACAAAACATCTCCACATGATGTGTGGGTTCTATCAGTAAAAGTCAACAGTAGTTCACAACATGTCCAAACATTCGCGTATGTGACGCTCTCAAATAAACCGATGACAAAGTCATAGAAAAATCACACTTTGTGTTCAAATAAAAACACAGTAAAAACATAATGGACATTACGCCCAAAGAGATGAACATATTGAAATATGAAACACTCATGCGCGTACTCATGCGCTCTCAGTGCCAAAACCATCCACATTAAGCATGATCATCAAAGCTAATTAACCAACGATGAAAAAAAGTCTTGTAGTCTGATCCTGGCTTGACACTGATAAGAAGTGAACCAAAACCCAGAGTTTACCCTGAAGTTACCTTCATAAGAGAAAACCTTGCTTGGTAGTCCAGCCCCCTGCTGATATTACAGTTCTGTGATAGTAAAGAAGAGTGTGTAAAAACTAAATGAGAAGTTTTAGAGTGGCAGAGTGAGATAAAACATGTCATGATCCCAAGCATTAGAAAATCTCACTTTTTTATTGCAGTTTTTACATTTTTACTATAAATGAATATCTGCTCCTAATATCGGTTATCGGCCTCCATGATCACCAATAATCGGTATCGGCCAAGAAAGAACCATATTGGTTGATCCCTACTTTATTCCAGGCCAAACAAAGTCTAGTGCTGCGTCCCAAATAGCATACTTCCATACTCAATACTCAAAATTTTGAGTATACTGCATCTTAATGAAAAACAGTATGCATAGTATGTGAAAATTGAGTATGCAAAAGTACCCGAATGACGTACTCAAACCAGCCAAGATTTTGAGTACGCGACTGTGAACACTCACCAGTGGAAAGATGGCAGTGGAGAGCGGTTCTTCGTACGAGTCCACAGTGAACACGGCGGCTCTTTACAAATGTAAGTTTGTGTTGTTTTTCTCAAAATGCCTTTCACTATTAAGAACCACCAGCTATGGTCATTTTTAGCGTATTTGTGGTGTACCGATGTTTATTTTAAATGCGAACGGTGTTGCAAATGCTAATGCTAGTTAGCTATTAGCTGCCGGGTTATGAAGCATTACCCACAATAACCAGACAAAAATAACCGGTGTCGGTACACGATCGTCCTGGGCCAGAGTGTACGGTCAGTAGTACACTGTTATAATAGTAATGTTCCGTCCAAATTATTGAAGTATTTTAACTTTGGTGGCGCCGTGGTGCTTTCGCTGTCGGCTCGGTCAGCTGCACTCATATCAACAAAAGATTGAATTTCCCTGTTAACTGTTGACATTGTGGTCACATGGGAGTATGCGATTTGGGACAGCACTGCATACTTGTAAAGTCACGTACTAAGCCACTGAGTACATAGTATGGTTAGTGTACTCAATTTGGGATTATGAGTATAGAGTATAGAGTATGCAAGTATGCGATTTGGGACGCAACATAGGTTTGTAAGGTGGATTTGGAGGCTGTTTGGAGGGTTTGGAAATGGGACAGTACTTGGCGTGCACTGTGACGTATTCAGCCAACAAATTTGCACTTCAAAGTGTGTAGAGCTTGAAATAAGACAGAAAATGTTTCCTTCTGAGACACTGCACCATAATCTCCTCTGTCGTCACTGTTTTGGCTGCAGTCTGAAACACTTATCAGAACTCAGAAATCAGCACTGAGTTCTGCACTGCCCTCTCATGGACATACTGCTCAACAGATGACGACGTATAGCACGCATGGACGTATGTGGGCAGTGACGTTTAAAAAAAAGCTTTTTTTTTTCCACACATAAAAACAAAATAAATGAGGCTTCAGAGAAGTATATTGAGCCACTTCAAACATCCCTCAACAACTGAGTGGAACAGAATGAATAAAAGATAAATACAGCAAAACTGATGCTATATTTCATTTTCTGAGCCTTTGCTTTGTTTATTTTCTCCAAACGTGAATCTCAGTACCTTCTGCTGCATCTTTTCTGATTAAATTTCTGAATGCACCTGTAGCTGATTACTCACCTGTGAGCAATTCTGCTCACATTGCATTGAGGCTCCACAATCCCAACTTCCAGTGCCAAGTTGTATTAGCCGTGTTAGCATTTCGCTGGTTCTTACTAATGTGGTCTCTTGTGTTTTGACCCTGTTTGTGAAACAGTTTACACCCTTAGCTAAATCACTGTCTGACCTGCTGGTCTGTTGACGTCCTGTCTTGAGCCTTTTGCATTCCCCTCTTGATTTGCTTGCATGCATCAACCTCCCTCTGTTTCAAAACATTCAACTTTGTAGGCTTACATGGATAAATGGTGGCATTTTGGCAGAATGAGATTTTCATTCCTTCTCCAACGTCTCCCGACTTAAAGTACCTATTGAACATACAGTATAGGCTACATACACAAGATACCTAAACATTTCTTATAGCAACAATAGGTCATATTACAGTTTTCTTCCCTATTTGCATGGCAACAGGTAAAAACCTCCTTTTAACTGAAAAAAATTAAGTATAACTGCCCTCAGAGCTGTGTAGTTAAGTAACTGAACTATGCCCTGCAGTAGAACATCACCATGTTCTTTGTTCCCTGCTGACCCTTTTGTTCACAACAACCACCTTAATTACCTCTGCCAAGGAGGTAATGTTTTTGGTAGCATTGGTTAGTTTGTCCGTCCGTCTGTCTGTCAGCAACTTTACAGAAAAAGTACTTCACGGATTAACCTGGAATTTTCACCGGCTGTGTGTGTCAGCCCAAGGAGGAACCCATTAAATTGTGGTGGTGATCCAAATCACCTTTTGGATCCAGGAATTTTTTTTGAAGGATTCTTTATCATTGTGAGATCGGCCATGTTGGAAAGGCTGTTGATGGGGCATTAATGCCCCCTTATGGCAGAAGTGTGCAGCTGCGCTAGTGAGTACATGATCATCAGGATGCAGAAATGAAACTTATGAGCAGCAGTGAGCAGAAGGAAAGTTGTTGCACAGACTTCTAGCAGGTGAATATGATGAACTGTGTGTGTCTGTGAAGAACAGGGTTATTATAGTTAACTCAAACTAAACTAAACTAAAAATAATTTAGTTAACTGAAATAAAAATAAAAATGACAATTAAGAAAAAAACAAATGAAATAGACACTACAAAGAACAATGCAAAACTTACTAAAACTAAACTGAATTGTAGATAAATCCAGCTTAGTTTTAGTTTTCATTGTCGTTTTGTTTTCTCCCTTGCTTAGATGCAAGATGCCTGTCCTGCGGCAGCTGCTGTTCATCCACTTTTCCTCCAGAGGGTGGCAGTATAGCGGCCATAATCTGCGGCACCTGAACTAGAAGAAGGTGCCTTAGCAGACAAAAATGGCTAAAGTTGCAGCAGGTTGAAAACGCCACAGCCTTATATGGGAGTGTTTTGAGTACAAGCCACTAATCAATAAGAGGAAGTGTATTGTGATGGACTGATGGAAACATCTGTGGAGTGCAACTAAAAAGGAAAAATCCAACAAATTTAAAAGTTAATTTACGAAGTTCTCACAGAGATGCTCATGAGAAGTTTACGGTTACACTGAAGATATGTGGTAAGAGCTGTATGTGGGCTGATTTTATAGGTGCCTGTTTGGATAAGGGCGTGTTAAACGTTGAAACAAAAGTTGGATTTACATTCAAATAATTTGAATAATTGTGGTTCAGGAATGAAAATAAATTTGTGTCACACATTCTTCCATCCTTTTCAACATTTCAAGACTTTCTCTTAACACCTGAAAAACTAACTAACCTGATTTAAAACAAATAATGAAAGAAAAAGAGAACGCGCGATCTCGTCTGCCGCGCCTTCCGTAGTTTCATGAACATGCATCGGCGTGCGCGCAAGAGATGTGATGTACTTCTATGTAGGCTCTAAAAATATACTAAATGGCGTAGTTTCAAGTAAATTCTGGACGCTACCTACTCAGGACACTTGGATTACATTGGACGAGCAGTATGGAGGAATATTGACAAGTTTTTGTGGACTTCTAAGGACCTTGTTGGCTCGGGCTCAATCGAACTCCATTATATGAAGGTTGGGTGAAAATGAGAAGTCGTCCTGATCGCCGGCTGCATTTGAAATATTAAAAAAGTGTTCCAGAGTCTCGCTCACCATGAAGGTAAGTGGAAAATAAAGTTAAATCGTTCTGTGGGTGAACTATTCTTTTAACTAGCCTGGAATTCCTCACCTGTACTCCTGTCGTTTGTTGCATTACTGTGCTGCTGTGATTAAGAGTGACCTGTAAAGACAGTTAACTGTACAAGCGAGTCCTGCGTGTTCTGACCGACATCCCATGGTGAACATCAAACCTCCTTACCAACACCTCAACAGTCTTACATGAACATCGCCCTAATAGGCCAAATTTGGGGAATTTTTCCATATGATTCCATACAAATGGCCAGAGTGTTTGGTAAAAAAATACAAGAAAGGATCTCAATGAGTTTTAGAATGTTTCAAAAGTTGGTTTGGATCCAGAGAAAATTCTGAATCCTATGCTCCAGAACACACAAAAATAATGCTTGGCGGAGGTCTGCGCTCTCTGAGTGCTTTTCTAGTAATCACTGTATTTATTTTCAGAATGCATCTTAATCTCCAATACTCTTAAATCCTTGACATAATATTTCAATGGTCTTCAAGCCAGTGTGACACCTCCACAAAAGCAGCAATTAAAAACAGAAACATTATAAATAATACCAATCAAACGCATTGCATCCATCCTTAACCATACTATTTTATCCTCATCTTGTTGCGCTCCTCTTGTGCAATCCTTGTCCTCATTTGCATTTTAACTCCTGTAGTTGTGCAGCTCGGCATGGCTAATCCTGTGCTAACCTAAATGAGGCCTGTGTTCTCAGCTAAAGAGTGTGTTCCTGTCTCGGCCTCACCGCTTTACTATGAAGCCCTTTTTGCTCCTGTCAGAGACTCACATGAATTCTTACATGAATTTGCAGCAGCCTCCACATTCAGCAGACATGAGCACACAGATACATACAGGTTGACACGAATTTATCCAAAAAAGGGTTGAAATCTTTATTTCTTTCTTAAATGCACCACATAAAACCAATTCTTTTCTCCACCCACAGCATCATATCTTAGTGGAAAAGACAAGATAGCCAATTAAATGAATCTTCACACCTTGCGTTCATGCTTTGCAAATGCTCTTGCAGCAAAAGGAAGTAACAGGGTGACAAATCCTGGCTCTCAGCTCTCCCTTTACCTACTGTTAAATATAAAAAAAAAAAAAGGTGCTTAGATGGAAAGAGGATTACAGCTCTCCTGCCCACCTGAGACGCCTGTTGGGGGCTTTATTGTGTTTGTGTGTGAAAAGCCCTTTTGCTAAAGTGCTGACGAGCCATGGCGAAATGCCGAGACAGAGGGAGAGATTTTGAAATTGTGCCGGTGGTGAGTGCATCCTGATTGCATTTAGATAATACCCGACACAGCAGCTACTCATTTAGATGTGCGCATTTGTGCACTGTAAAGTGCGTGCACAGACGTAAGAGCCAATATGCATGCATAGAAATAGTTTGCTTATGCAAGGCTATTTGTTCGTATACAAGTTTGTTTCTCACTCTGGTTCTCTTAAATGCTCCTTGCTACCTTGTTTTCTTCCCCCCCTCCCCCCATTTCTATCCCCAGATCCCAGACTATGCATTTTTAGCAACCTCCACCATCATCATCTATCAACACACATTTTTTTCAAGTTTTTTTTTTTAAACTAACTTGATTAAATCGTAAATTCTGGATTCTCTTGGTTTTGAATTTTCCGTTTCAGATCTTAGATTGGGAACCTGAAACTGCACCAGAAAACATTAAGTTCTTTGCCTGGATTAACCATATTCCAAAAGATGAAATGGTCATTTTCAACCTGTATGATGCTTAGTTTGGCTGGTCAACTATGTACTGAAGGGTTTGTCATTAAAAGGCTTTAGCTGCTCTGACAAGCCATGGCTTGTGTATTTGAAAGAATCCTAACAAGCCAGCTGACTTGTAAAATTGGTTGTTTTCACTCCTCTTCCACCCTTTTCTCTTGCCTTTGTTGTTCGGTCAACGCTGCCACCTGCTGTGCTGGCTGCTGGCCTATTCATTTACCTTTAAACACTCACACTTGGGTGTCTGAAAGATGGAAAGAAAATGAGAGTATTTTTTTAAACACATCATTCACTTATATGAACTTCCTTTTTTTTAGAAAAGTTGGATATTTTCTAAAGTTAAAAAAGTTAAATAAAATAAAAAAACACAAAGAGCTGGGCGATAAATACATTTAATATAAGTGAGGCACATTTACATGCAAAAGAATTAAGTTGAATGTTTTTAAGATGTGTAATACTTTTATAACAGAGAAAATAAAACATGATATCTTTCATTGGATTTGGTTTGAAAAAAATCTAAAATTTTATTTGCAGGCCACTTCGCCCAGTTCTACACTAACCAAAGTCAGTTAGGTTGAGCATTATTTTAAGCAGCTATGTACAAAAATGTGATTTTTAAAATCAAAGATCTGATCCCAGTAATGCACTCAAAACATGGGAGAAAGCATGCTTATTACTGCGTTCAGTGGTGGCCAGATCAACACAAATTTAAACTAGAACCATCCGCAGTTATGGTTAGGGATGGGCGATACAGAAATTTTTCATGATGATACAATAGCAGTAGTTTATGCCACTTTTTCAGTGAGACAGATATTGATACCGATACTTTTTGTCCTTTAAAAGAAAATCATATGATTGTAAATTTTGCATTAATACCTTGAATACAAGGGCAATATTAGATATAAGTAAAACCTGACAACAGAAGTACTGGAAATAAATGCTTTTAAAACCATAATAGATTATAGCGATGATAAGATTAAACAAATAGAGATTAAAAACGTATTTCAGTTATCAAATAACATAATATATACTAACTAAAATAATCAAATTTATTGAGTGGAAAATGTTAAAATAAAAAGATGTAACAGTAATATTACAAATAACCTGCATTAAACCACTGAAAGACAACAAAACTTCATTGTCATCATCATGACATCTGATAGGCTACCACTATCATGTGATACAGAAGCTAGAATCTGGCTGCTTTCATCATTTCATTGCCTAAAACTCTCAGAAGCATAACAAAAATTGCATGTTTGTATCTGTACAGTGGTATCGAATACTCAAAAAAAGTATTGATTCCGATGTTTTGTCTGGCTGGTATTGAAGTATCTGCTCGAAGGTATCGATATTCCCATCCCTGCCCCTTGTGCACGTCAGTTCAGCCATTTTTGTGACATAAGAAACTCAGCAGTGCCCCCTAGTGCTTGAAATTTTCCAAATTTGGCATAGGTGTCGACAATTGAATTTCCAACTTGGCACATGAGTTTCATGTCATTACTGTGAATGCGTACGCACTGCAGCGTGTTCTGCAGATGCGTGTTATATCTTTTTACATCTCTAACTTATATACTTTTTGAGTTATTCAGCATTTTGTGACTTCATATACACTTTGCTGGACATCTTCTGGTCCCCTTCAGGCCAAGCTGAAAAATTTCAGCCAAAAGCATTCCAAACCCCATTCACCACAATTTTGCTGGTTTCACTCACCTGCTTGTGTATCCTGCTGTGATGATCTCATGTTTAGGCAGACATTCTTAAATCATGCAGTGATTTAGATCATATGTTCATGGGTTCAAGCCCAGCTGAAGCACCATGCAGAGTTCAGCTGTTAATCAGCTTCATGATTGCACTCATTGCCCTCAGCTGTGCCACCATTGGCCAGCTCTGTAGTCACAAGAGTAATCATCCAATCAAATTGTTGCATTTTAAAAAGTCTAAAATTTATTCAAATCCTAACCCGCTATATTGAAAATAACAAGTTTCTGATTTATAAAAACAAACCTGAGGGGAAAATGTTTGCAAACTCTGAACCTTGCGCACAAACATTTTGGAGATGGAGAAACTGGCGGCGCCAGTTGTGAAACAAGCTTAACTTGAAGCATTTAAGCTACCTTTAGGTATTTTAATTTTTTAACGTTTGCAGCACTGAAATACTTCATACATCAAAATGTGCTGCATATTCTGGAGATTATGGCTATATCCCGTGGAATTTCAAAGTATTAAAGATTTGGAGATATTTAGCATTTTGTAAACTTAGAATCTTGCTATTTGATTAGACACTGCAAAAATTCAGCTCAGCGATTGGCCAAATCTGAAAAAATGGGAGGGGCATTGGCTCTCCAAGGTGAACTGTGACACAGGAGCCAATCTGTCAGCGTCTTTCATATAGGACTCAGCACCATGCATTTACCTCACCAAATAAAAATCCTTAAACAGTTCCGGTGCACATTTCTTGTGTTATTCTGTGGTGCAAGTCTACTTTGTCTAACCATGGGAACATGCAGTCAGTGAGTCACAAGTTCAAATCCAGCAACAACCCTCAAACTCAGCCAAACCTTTCACATTCCAACTAAGAATGAAGTTGCAAAACAAAATCTTGCTCTACTGGAAGCATTTCAGCTAACTTTAACCATAGCATTTTAATTTTTTTAAAGGAGTCATCACCTGGAAATCCCACTTTTTTATATTAAAACATGTGTATTGGGGTAGGAATTGAGTAAAAGGTGCCAGAAACTCCTGAAAGTGAAAGTGGCTTCGTTTTTCCGCTTGAGCTCTCTCTTCATCCCAGAATCGGCCACAAGAGCGCGCACTCCACAGCACGCGATTTGGACCCGCCTCTGGCATTGACGTCAATCGTATCGGCCTGCTAAGCTAACCTCTTTAGCGCCACCTAAAAGCAGCTGATTACCTGCCACGGAGGAGTTATGACCAGCTGTTATGACGTGAACTAGAGAGGCTGCGAGCGAGCTGCTAAGCTAGCGTCTTTCTCATGAGCTCTGCTTTTTCACCGGCTCCTGCGCAGAATCGTGTCCGCCTTAATGCAGCTCGTGGTCGGCCTGAGTGTTGCAAGTCACACTGCGTCTCCTGCTGTGGCAAAAGCCAGCAGAGGCCCAGCTTTGTGGATGCCTGTCATAGTGTCTGAGCCCCAGACATGAATCCATCCTCATTCAAGGCGCAAAGACATGGTTAACTGGCTCCCTGTATTGAAAATCCCCGAATAAGCGTTTCTCGCCGAGATATTGCGTTTGGGGGATTTTCGCTGCTGCTTTCCAGGAAAGACCCAGAGCTGCTTCCAACCCTCGTGCCCTTCATATTTTTGACACTAGCTACCATCTACACTTGGAATTTCCAAGATCGGATGTTCAGAAATAAAGTTATGAGCTCTGCTTTTTCACCGGCTCCTGCGCAGAAGCGTGTCCGCCTTACAGCTGCTTGTGGTCGGCCTGAGTGGACAGAAGGGACAGCACTACCAGGGACCAGTGAGGATGGGCAGTCGGTAAGTGTTACTGCTTGTGTAACTTATTATCTTTTGTGTAAGAGACCAGTAAACGGTGGTTGACGGAACGGACAAGCTGCTAATGTAGCTACAGAAGCTAACACTGTTTGGTTAACTTCATGTCAGACGTCCGCTCCTTATATTCATCAGAGTCCAGCCCTTTTACTCCGCGGATCCTCTCTATCAACCGTACTGTTACGTTTTTATCACGTTTTTCTCTGTTGGAACATCATTTCCTTCACCTGCTCTGTCCTGATAAAACTTTGTTTTGGCTTTGACGTTTGCCTCGTGAAGGCGCTTACAGACAGCTCTAACTCTCGTACGTGTTCTCGCGACAAACAAAAGTTGGGGATAAAAAAGAGGTTAAAATGAGCTCATTAAATTTTCGTCCACCAAACTAGAATTAAAAATGCATTTGAAGATAATTTTAGAAGGATTGTGTATGTAAAACACTAGGTTATGACACCTTTAACACTCACGCATTCACAGTTGCTGCTATGCAAGAACAGCACCGTCTGGTATAAACTATTATTCCTCTCCTGAAACTGATTTCAGTGACAAGCCACACTGGAATATAAAACGCAAATCTCATTATTACTTATCAAAGTTGGTTTAAAAAAAAAATTAAAACTCTTTCAAAGGTTGTAACTTTTCTATTTTGTCATATATTTGGCTTATGGGTTAAGAACTGTACAGACCACGTAACGTTTGCATGTCCTGCAGATGAAACTAAAGGCTGCAGGACACCGTCTACATTCTGTTATTTGTCTTCTTGACTGAACAATTTAAATTTTTTGGTCACAACGTTGATCTGATCAGAGCAAGTGATGTTATATTTCACAATATCTCCCAGATGAGTCGTGAAATCACAGCAACACCACAGCTGTCTCTGTTAGCATTAGCTAGCATAATAATGTTATGCGGCGGATCATTTTCCTCCACTTTTGTCACAGACAGCAACAATTTTCATGAAATAAATGTCTGTGATCTTCACATTGTCTTATTACAACAATTAAGGTTTTTCCACTGCTGTTCCAACAACCAAGGAATGTGCAAGTCCTTCCAGATTTCTTCGATATTGTAAAGAAAAAAGTCTGATTCACATCCGTTCTAGTTAGACATGTACAGAAAGGTTCCCTAAGCAATGGTGGACGGTCTACTGGTGGCATTTGGCTGGATTGTCTATAGGGAAACTGGGCAACAAGTATCAATAGTGCACCATTATATTATAGAAATACTCATAATTAAATGTTTAGATATATGAAGAAAGAAACTGAGCAGAAGACTGAAAAATTGATGACAAAAGTTTAAATTCCCAAACTTGAGGTTTGTGTAGCTTCAAAGCTGTGAAGTGCTCACTATTGGAGCAGGTGTCTAATCTATAATCATGATTCCAGGTAATTACCGGTGCCCCGTGGAGCCTCCTCAAACAAAACGTTCCCTTTGCATTCTGTGTAATTTACTGCATTGTGTGCATCCTTCATAGCTTACAAATTTATGCATTGATTAGCTACCATTTTTGCTAGCATGAGGTTATTTTGTGGGGAGGTTACTTTTTCTTCTCAACAACTGACTAAATACAGTGAAACAAAGTAGGACCTCAAATGCAAAAACATTACTCCTAAAGGATGAGACAAATCTTGATGGCGTGCCTTTTTTTATGCTGTCTCTGGCACATATCACAATGTTGTAATTGAAATGTCATGTTTGGAGTGTGACTGATTGATTTCTTGACCATTTAAAAGAATGCACAATATGACAACACGTGAGTCATGTAATAAAAAGAATAAATAGGGATTACACAAGAAAACCTTCAGGCTTACTTCCATTATAGTTCCTATGAGTCATGTGATGTACAAGTGTGTCATTAAATTAAACTGAATTAAAGCTATAGAATTTTGTTAAACAACCACTGTTTACATACAAATTACAAGTACAACCTATCACCTTAAAGTGAACACTTGCCTGGTGATTACATGAGAACTAACTATTTTTAAACCAAGTCAATGTGCTATGTGGCATCAGTGCAATGGATGAATGTGTAAAGTAGACATCCACCCACACTTAAGCATTTGCTACATGAAAAAAATGCATTTCTTTCTCTTCATTGTTGCCTTCTTAGATTCAGCTGTTGCTGACATGAAGAGACAGGAAAGATGCCTTATTCACCACCCCTGCTGTAACCCCCGCTACAAGCTTTCCACTCACCACCAGACATGCCCTCATCCACTCACATATACTCTTTCGTTTGAAACATGCATACCCTTTTCACATCTGCTATATCACTTTCACATGCACCCTGTATGAGTGCTGGTTGTGCGTTAAATGGGACCCAGTGGTGGCAAACGTCAGCAACTGTGTCTCGGCCCTTTTAGCATTCAGCTCAGCCTCCCTTCTCAGGACAGCGCGCCCTGCAGGGACATATCAGTGTTGGAGGCTTTTAGCATTCTATCGACAACTCTGCTCAGACGGCCAGGGTGGGTAGAAATTCAGAGGTGGGGAACAATAGTTAAAGCAGAGAGGGGGTAAGGCAGGAGTGGTGGATGGTACTAAGGACAAACAGAGGGAGGGAACAAACCAACACAAGGATGACATGCACTTTGTGATAAATGCTGCACTGTTAGTGTGGCTGGAGACAATGATCTAAATTTTGATATTTATTTTAGGTAATCACTTCGCCACATTCTTCAATCAATAGCTTTTAGCTCTAATGCACATGAAGAGAAAAGAATGGTGAGCTGGCTGTATTTTCTATGTATAATCCCTGCATGAGTCATGTTTACATCCCTAATTTACCTCTGAAAAAGTGAATAGGGCTACTTGCAAAATTACAGGGTAAAAGCCTCCCTGAAGATCTTTCCTCGTGGTGTAAGGGCTGAACATACTTCTTTGTAGTCGTTCAACAGCTCTCACAAAACAGCAACTACCTGTTTTTAGCTCTTCACTGCTACAGGGAGGCTGTGCTAAAAATATTAGCTTTTGTGGAGAAATTGCACATTGTATAACTGAGTTGTTTCTTGGAACACTTTTTGCATTATTCGGTGAAATTGGGTTCACTGCCCCATAAGGTATGATTAATTGAAAGCTTTAAATATATCAATATTCTAAAACATCAGCTGTGGAAGTAATGGGACTTCAAAAAACATCTGGCAATCATTTCTGCTCTCATTGCGTGTTTTGTCTATTGGCCGTCAATCACTCTTACTACTGTAGCGTGATTGACAGGCAATTCAATGAGTAATAGGTAGCTAACCATCATTCTGATAGCAGTTACCAATGTTCAGATGATGACATCTGTCTTGTGTTTGCGACATGATGGGAGAATCTGTACCTGCTGTCTCCTAGACGCTGGTGTCGAGAATTGGCTCGTGGACGTTGTCTTTAAGATGTTGCCTGGGAAGGGAGCTGTGAATCCGGCAGGGTGGTCTTGCGCATACGCTTTATTCAAAAACTCGCTAACAGTCTATTTTCTGAATTGCCACAAACATCTTCTATACAGCCGTTAAAAAAGTATGTATCACATGTATGTTGGGGATACTTTTGTGTTAATGATGCCAGATTTCTTCTTTGTTACAAAGTTGGTAGTTGTAGGGAGATATCCTGAGCATGCATGGGGTGCAACAAGTTGTTTTCATGCCAACTTCTGAATTTTCATTGGCTTTAAGCTTTTTTCAGCTTATTATTTGGGCCCTTGAGGCAACAAAAGGACTTAACTTATATGTATTTGAAACACAAATTATGTATTTGGGATTTTTTAAATCAGGGGGGCGACAGACATGTTCATACTTAATTAAGAATCTTACAATGATTCACAACCATTGACCTTGGCATCAACCTTCCAAGGTTGGAACTTCAACCTTGGAAGGTTGTTTTTTATGTCTGTTTTTTATGTGGCGCATTCACACTGGATAACTGAAGTCTGAGATTTGACTGAAATTCACAGACATCCAGCAGATATGATGTCAACGTGCTGCATATTGCGTAACATCTGCTCTTACGAGCTGTGTTTCCATTGGCAGTGGATGATCATTAAACAAATGTGTTAAATAACACATGGACAGTCGTAACCAAAGCTTTAAGAACTTGTACCATGTCAGCATGTTGTCCAAACCTAAACGTTTCTCACTGCGGGAACGGGACTAGTGAAACTCCACTGATCACTCCGATTCCAAAGTTAATGCTTTATAGCCTATATTATCGTAAACATGATACTTTGGAGGAAAAATTCTTTTGAAGCCTCCATTTTTCGCCAAAAAGGAAACGAAATGCGTCCAGGAAACAAATACCACCAACTTACGGGTCATTTCTGTCATTCCAAATCACAGAGATGTCCATTTGCACTGGATTAGTATTATCAGAGGACCTCTGAGTTTAGCAAATTATAGTACGTAATTTGCGGGGGAATTATTACATCGCAAATCACAGACATGACCGATTCACACTGGATTAAAATCACAGACAACCTCTAATTATTACAAATTACATGCGGTCCTTATATAATACTAATCCAGTCAGAATAGGGCTTTAGTTACCACGTTCTTATTCATGCGGTATAATAACGAATGGCCACAGGTTTACATCTTTTGACCATGCTTTAGTGATGTATGAGGCCACCAGCTGTTAACATTTTCTTGCCAATGTTATCAGAAGGCTCAGTAAATTAGCCAATTTTTCCTCTGAACTATCAACCAATGTTTTCATCTCCTGATACACACTAAAAACTCCTGGATCAAACTTCTGGATTAAAAAGGGACCAACTAATTTCTGGGTTATTTCAACCCAGACTCTTGGGTTGTTGTTTTTGACCCAACTTGTGGGTTGAATAATTGACCCAACTTCTGGGTTAATAACCCAACATTGTAGTCAATATAACCCAACTAATGGGTCAAACATTTATCCCGAAACTTTGATAAAAAAAATAACCTGATTTTCTGGGTCGAAGTAACCCAGAAATTAGTTGGTCCTTTTTTAACCCAGAAGTTGGGTTATTTTTGACCCAGGAGTTTTTGGAGCAGCAGCAGCTAGAAAATGTGAATTGTTTTGTAACCCCATCCTCTTCAGTGGAAACAAGTTTTTATGAGAATTATGGTTTATGAGCTCACTATTCATCGGAAACACCTACATATAGCAATTGTACTTTGTCGAAATTTGAGAAATTTTGCTTTTATTTTGGAAAAAAAAAACTGTAATAGAAACGCAGCTTGTGATCCTCTCCATTATCCCTTTTTCTCATCATTATCACCGCACCCTATTCATCCTTTACATTTTCAGATCTGTTTGTAACAATATGTATGAGCACTCAGCAGGAGCAACATTAAGTGGGAAAAGAGATGTGCAGGAGGCACAAAAAATTTCTCCAAATTCAGAATATGACAAAGTTTAAAACACATCAGAAAAGCTTAACTGTCATTACGATGATAAAAGTTGAATAAGGCAGTGATTTTGCTGCCTTATCTTGTACGTGAGGAACCCTTGATGTTTACGGCTTCTTTTTTCTTGTACTGAACTTTTCAGATAACTGACATTCTTATTGAGTGGGTGGGACTTTGATGACAGTCGTTTTTTTTTTTTCCTTCTTTTGTTGGTGGAACTGAATAGACATTCTTTGTTCAGCTATAAGTGTCAAGTTTTGATTTTCATATACAAATATATCCATCACCGAAATCCTTTCTTCATTTTGATTTCCGTGACCCCATTTAGCCCCACAAACACTTAAAAAACGTCAGTTTTGAGATGTTTTTACAATATTGTGACAGATTTAAACACTCACACAGACCAAACCTCCCTTCAAGTGACTATTTTCTTTCACAGGTGATCACCTTTATGCCCTACTGACAGCATCCTGTCTATATTTTCATGAGATTAGACCCATGGAGCAGCTGTATATCAGCTTTTCCAGTCATACAAAATGTCTTACATAAACTTATCGTTAGCTCGAGGCTACTGTAGTTTAGGAAACAGATACTGTATACTGGCCTTTCAGCAGTCCCAGCAGGGTGATTAGCATTTCCTCAGGGCCACAAACTTCTGTACCTAGGTTGGACACACACACAGGTACAGATCTATATGTGTGTGTGTATACCTGTATATGTATATACTGTCTGCATGTATGTGTGTTTGTGTGAGTGTCACTAACCCAGGTACAGAACTTCACAGTATACAAAGAGCAGATTGCATCACCTTCAAAGATCAAATATGCATCATGACAAACGTACAGACATTGTCATAGGAACCACTGTGTAAAAGTCTGGGGCCACCCACTCCATTACCTTCTATTTTTCCTCCCACTGAGTCACACTTTCTTGCAGCCCTTTTAAAATGGTCTTGAGGAACAGCCTTAATGGGGTTTTTTTTTTTTGGACATCGACTGGTTTTTCATAGATTTTTAGTGCCTGAATATTTTTTTTGCGTGAAAATTTTCGCCAGTGTTTTCTTCAAAGGACATACAACTTGGCAAATAATCATTTTTGAATGGTATCTTTAGTCAATTCATTACCACCAATCTATTGTAAAAGATCTGCCACAGATGAATAATATTTGAAAATGATCTCATTTAAAGTGGCAAAATAGGTCAACACACCTGAAATCAGTCCCTCCTGAAAGCTGCAATTGTTAACTACCAAAACAAACATCAAGGGGTGGAATATAAACAATAAAAATGTAGCAATCCCAAATTTCCATTTTACCAGGAATACATGGTTCCTGGTAAAATGGAATGGTACGTGTCAGCGTTCTGACTACGCAGCACTTTGACTGAGACGCCAATCTGCCGGTTACAGTGTATTTCTTGTGCATTTCCGAAAACAACATTTTCCCTTGAACTGTTGCAGCATGAATGTCTGTGACCGTGGAAAAGGAAGGAAACGTAATGAAGACGTCAGTAATTGTGGACAAAGTCGCGCTCTTCAAAACAACTCGCCATTGTGTTTACCTCTAAATTCGTGTTGACGCTTTTTTACACATGAGCACCTCTAGCGTTCAAGTCAATATTGCACCACGCACACGTTATCTCGCATCAACATTAGCATACTCGCATACTCGCACACTCGCAAAATCAGTGCTAGGAACTCGTGGCAGCCATGATACATACATGGACGCGTCGGCAACAGCAAGCATAAACCAGCCTTTAGGTTGAATTTCTGTTAATATTTGCATTTGCAACATTGCAACTTCCTGGACTAAGTAATACTAGTCCAGTGGTTCCCAAACTGGGGGGGGGGGGGGGCAGGCTAAAAAGTATAGTTTTTGCATTTCTAACAAAAAATGGGATATTGTTTAAAGTAATACTGATGACTCAACAAAAGGCATTACGTCCCCCCCCAAATGCCGTGCCTTTTTTCATGCATCTCATGGTAAATGTTTGGGTGCATGCGGTAGCGGGGGTGGGATGGGGGGCGTGGCATTATAATTGCCAATGAAAAGGGGGCCCTGCAGAGGAAGTTTGGGAACCACTGTACTAGTCAGTGTATCAATGAAATGAGTCAGGAGCACATAGTTTTAAGGTCAGACACATGTGTATTGCTGCTTTAAAAGGGGGGGGGGGGGTCATCAAAGACCTTGTAAAGAGAGAGAGGGTATTTCAGGTTGTTGCAACGCTGTGCGTTAAAGGGTTCTTTTGTGTCTCTTAACTCAGGTGGAAGACCATTTTCTGTGTGGTGTATAAAATCTATGAGGAACATATTCCCAGTTTGTCATCCCTTTTCATTGTCTTTGCTTTCTTGTGAAGTTTTTTGTTGCAAGGCAAGTATATTTCATCCATGCTACGTCCCATCTGGGTGACTGAATCTAAACTTGCCTGACAAACTCAGTCTATTTCCACTTCACGAGAGCAGCAGCTTTCAGGTGATTCAGCTTCGTATGGATACTTCTCTGTTGTCACCTGTGGTCATTGTGAGGTCCTACTACGGAACCATCAGTCCAGCCCACACACATTTTTTCCCACCGAAATTTTCATGACATTTTAATGCTTTAGGAAATATTAATGCACACGCTGCCATGGATTATTCCATCTGAGGCTGCTTCTTCCCCTAATGAGAATTCATGTTCCATCCAAAGCGACACAGACCGCTCCAATATCATCTTTTTATTCCTTTTACCCTCGTATTCTTATTTGACTATGAGGTGGCAAGTTCGAATTCATTTCAGCAAAATGAAAGTCGTAGTGAAATAGCTCTCAAGCAAGAGAATGCTCTTAATCCAGCAAATATGAGGGCTGTTAGTTCTGCAGTTTAACTGTATTATTCAGATAGTCTCAAGGTTTGTAAATGACAAATGGGCATGAAAGCGCTGGGAAAGTTTCTCGACTTAAAGGTACACTCAGCTTTCCAAAAGAGATCGACTTAAGCCTCGGTGTGGGAGCAGCAGCAGTATGTGTGGCGCATGTGTGCGTCTGCTGTAATTAACAATAAATACTCTTGAAATCCCTGAGGCGCTCTGTGTATTAATAAGCCTGCGAGATGCGCCGAAATGTGTGTTTGCGTGTCAACAAAGGTGTCTATCAGCTCAGTGTTTAAAAAAAAATAAATACAAGACATATGGAGGCAAATCTGGACTGTGCTGTTTTTCCTTGTGTCTTTTTACTCCTTTCCAGAAGTGTGAACAATCAACAGGACGCCGGTGCGCCGCGATAAAGAGAGGGAAGGAAATGAAAGGGCTGATGTAGAAGTAAACATGTGGTTCCTTCTATTTTTTTCAGTGTTTTTCTTCTCCCATCAAAATGAATGCTGGCTAATTAATTTTCTACATTATTAACATGTGTTGTAATAAAACTGATTTCTTTCAGTATGTGCTGGTTGCTATGCAGCACCATACAGATAAAACAAGACAACAAATTTACCTGGAATAACATTGTGCCTTTTGTTCTCTCTTTAACTGTTTAATATCAGGCTGCAATAGTTTAGCAGCTTGTAAATTCACTCTATTTCCCTGCATTACTTCCAAATATTTCCATTTTGCACAATATTTTTTTCACTTATTAGTGAAGTTAATGAGTAAAAATGAAGACCTGTGCAAAAGTTTGAGCCCCTTTAAGTTTTTATTTTGCTTCCAATGAGGCAGACTTTCAAATTGGTCTAGGAATCTTTCTGAAGGTCATTCAAAGTTATTCTTTGGCTGCTGTTTCACATATTCAGTCCAGTCCTTGCACCTGACTATTTTTCAGAGGAATGTGGTATTTTTTGGTTTAAACCGACTTCACACTGAATCTATGACTCATCCAAGCATGAAAGTTGAAGGATGAACCAGCGTTGTTTCTTAACATGAGAAAAAACTTGGCAAAGAAATTGTCTAAAACTGGATCGCTGGGTCCTTTTTTTTCTAGAATATTGTGCAACGACATAATTAGTTACCATTTATTTTGTATTTATTTGTGAAAAATGTAGACAACTTACTTTGACAGACATTGATATTTTTGCACCAACATGGTGATTTCCACAGAGTTTAGATGAAAACTTGGCATCTTAGCTTACCCTGCAATGTGTCCTTAAGGATTTGAGGAAACTGAAAAAGTGGGGGACAGAAGAAAAACTGACTTGTGGAACCATCTACAACAGATGAACTGACATGAACAAGATGCTTTTACCAGACCAGAGAGATGCTTCTAGTTCCTCATTAGAAATGTTCTCCATAAAGGGTGTCCGTAAAGAAGCTGTTCATGAGGAAAAACGGGGAGAAAATAATTTAGCTCAAAAGGTTCGTTTTGTTTCAGGAAGTTTCACAAGAACTCAAAAAAAAAAGCACAAGAAGAATAGTTAAGATCAGCCATATCAGACCATAATAACCACATCATGGACTGGAGCAACGCTCAGAGTGAAGAAAAGAATGTATGGGAGGCAATAGGCTTCATGCACAGCTCCACTACTTCCTGAACTTAGTACTGCTCCTTTGTTTCCTGTCTTTCATGATTGGATGAACGGATTAATCCAGGTGTGTCTGATCTCAGCAGATGGTCAGACACACCTGGATTAATCTTGAAAGACAGGAAACAAAGGTGTAGTACTAAGTTCAGAAAGTAGTGGAGCTGTGCATAAAGCCCATTAGGGGGTGTGACAAAATATCAACACACTGAAATATTGCGATATTTTATGTTGTGATATATCAATATTTTAAAAAAGCTGTGTAATCTTTATCACAAAGATCATCATGGAAAATTTTGATCTTTCTATTACAAAAGATTTTGTTGTTTTATCAGCAACGGTCCAGTGCAGTCTGCAGGTTCAGGTTAAACTTTGCACACAGTGGAAAGAATAAGTAAAAATGTGTGGCCACGTTTTCAGTGATTTTCTTTGCCAGTTGTTTGAGATTATAATGAATACATATATATATATATATATATATATATATATATATATATATACTGTATACACTACTCACAAAAAGTTAAGGACATTTGGCTGTTTATATGAAGTCAGAATGAATCTAAAATCCACTACAACCTTTCCAGGTGAACTGAATTAAACTTTCTCTAAACTTTTCAATGCACATATACATTGTTTAATGGTTAAATATTTATTTTGCATCATTCTGTTCTCCGAAAACCGAAAGTTAAATATCCCTAACTTTTTGTGAGTAGTGCATATAGATATATATATATATATATATATATATACATATATATATATATATATATATATACACACACTGTATATATATATATAGCTCAGCTGTGGTAATATTGTTTTCAAAAGCACTTTATTTTTAATTTCATTTGCCAGTCTATTCAGTTGGGTTTTCCTAAAGTGAGAAATATTTATGTTCAGGGGGTGATTGTAAATGGATTTATTTTTAGATACAAGTGGCAAAGAAAACTGTCCAAGTTTAATAAATGGGACATGGATTAATTGAATTTTACTGATTTTTACTCATGATATTGTTTCAGTAATCTGACGTATGTACACAGGTTTAACTTAGAATATCGCAATAAATCGTAATATTTCACTGTGTCACAGTATTGCAATATTGTATCTTATTGGAATCCACATATCCTGATTTGTATCGAATCGTGAATTCTTTGCCAATACCCACCCCTAGAGGCGATGGAGGTCAGAAAGTGGGCCAGAGGCACCATCAACTGGGATAAGGGAGCCTTCACAATCTTCCATATCTGGGATTCTCTCCTCCAGAGACCATCAATCGGTTAGGAGCGTGGCCAACCTATACCCCTTTTCCACTGGCCAAAAAACCTGTTTAAACCCGCGAACAATCGGTTTTTAGTGGCGGTGCGAAAGGCTCATCGACCCACATCGACCTACATCAAACGACTTGGCAAGGAACGCTGGTTAAAATCTCCTTCAAACGGCTCGGCTCTGATCGGCATGCACTGGGAACACCAGACCCGGGTTGACCCATGAATTTACGTGATGACGTAGGCAGAGCCGGATTAAGTAAATGGACTATACTAGGTAGATTGTATATTTTGGGCCCCAAAATATAATAGCTACAGGTGTTGACGGCGGCGGAGCTGCTGATGATGTCGGCGGCGGAGCTGCAGGTGTTGACGGCAGCGGAGCTGCTGATGATGTCGGCGGCGGAGCTGCTGATGATGTCGGCGGCGGAGCTGCTGATGATGTCGGCGGCGGTGCTGCAGGTGTTGACAGCGGCGGGGCTGCAGGTGTTGACGGCGGCGAAGCTGCTGATGATGTCGGCGGCGGAGCTGCAGGTGTTGACGGCGACGGAGCTGCAGGTGTTGACGGCGGCTGAGCTGCAGGTGTTGACGGCGGCGAAGCTGCTGATGATGTCGGCGGCGGAGCTGCAGGTGTTGTCGGCGGCGGAGCTGCAGGTGTTGACGGCGGCTGAGCTGCAGGTGTTGACGGCGGCGAAACGGCTAGAGCTGACGGCGCCAATCGTGCAGCGTCTCCCACCACATCTGTCTCCCGGCCTGGTTCGCCCTCTGCTGACTCGAGCAGGTTCACAGCGGTCGAACGGCTGCCTGACAGAAACTTCTCTAAAGTCCCCCGCAGTTTCTTCTTTTGTTCCTCTTCATTTTTTTCTTTTTACGTTTTGCTGCGCCTGAAAGCATCTTGAATGTAGCCTACTCAAACAACCTGCCAGCTAGCTCTAATGTCCCGCTTAATCCGATCTCTGACCGCCGCGAAGTCCCGGATGTAACGTAATGTTACGTTAAGTTAAACAACGTCACTACTTTCAAGAGTCTTCTAAAATTATTAACTAATTGTCTTGAATCAAGACTATTTCTAGTTAATAAATTTGGTATATCAACACTGAAATAAATTGTAGACTAAACATTAGCATATTTTATTCTTATTTTTTCTCCCTATGTCTGGGCCCCCCCCCCAGCCAATCAGGCCCTAGGCATGTGCCTAGTTTGCCTTTGCGTTAATCCGGCTCTGGACGTAGGGCGGTACGTGCCTACATTGCATCAATCGCGTCTCATACAACGTACCAAAACAAATCTGCTTCAGCCACAAATTCACATCGGCTGTGTTCCATCTGTGCTAGAAAGTCATCCACTGGTTTTCCTCCATTTTGAGGACAGAAGGGTGCAACAAGAAAGCATGTTGACTACACCGTCTGACTCACTCTCCATGGTTTACTTTCCTGATTTCTGTCGCACGGCTGACATCATCAAGGTGAACTCAGTGTGATGGCGTCATGACACATGCAGCAGTGAGGACAGAGGACACACAGGTTGCCAGCAGGTGATCATACCCGGCTTTTTTTTTTCTCTCAATGGAAAAGGAGCCAAATGCTGATTATGAGCGGCCGATGCCTGTTTAAAAAACCTGTGTGAACCCGCTAAATTCAGTTGGAAAGCATCTGTAGTAGATCTGTCAGGTCCGTCAGGTTGGATGAGAAAAGCCGACGCATCATAACGGTCAGATGGCGCTTCTAAAAAAGAGCAGACACCAGTTAAAACATGTCAATTTAAAAAGTTTAACATCTTCCACCTTAAAAACATTATCTGAGAGAAGAAACTACCAGGATAAAAGCTAAGATATGCCCAACAGCACAACTGGAAATCAGTGGGAACAGCTCTGATGGAGTGAAATCATTCCCAAAGCCTGGAACTCAACATTACTGAATCATTTTGTTTCAAGATGTCCTTCAAGTCAGTATAATATTGTGGTTGTCGTTTGGACATAGGAAGCTGTCAACATGGATGTGTCAATGCAGCGAATCAGTGCTTCAATTAAAGGAGTCCTTTCATAGCTTTTTCTAGTCTCCTTTGGCATTGCATAAACTTGACCCTCCATTACTAATGAAAAGGAGATGATGTGAGATGATCAGCTGTATGTACTCTTATTTGTCATGTTTTCTAAAGCCAAATGAAATAACACAAGAAAAATTCACATTAGCAAAGAATCTAGGATTCTTTTTGTATTTTTCACCATAAACCCAGATTTGCGACACCCATTTCATTTTCTATTTTCCCCTGAACATCATGTTTTCTTTTGGGGTCAAGGCAAGTAAGCCGCTCAGTTTTACTGTATTCGCTTGATCATGCTCAGCCTACATCTACACTGAATTCCCTCATTTAATCTCATTAAGCTTCAGCAGTTAAAAATCAGTCACTTTCTGTCCACAGGGTCAGGTAAAGGGTAATTTTCTATTCCAACTACTCTAACAGTGTCAGTATCAGCTCTCCTTCATGCTTTCCTACATTTAGGCTCCATTTGTGATTTCTTCTGACACCTTAAGTTACATTTCTAGACTGAACTTATGTCTAGTTGATCAGATTTCTTCAAGACAGAAAGTAAATGATATACATTTTTTTAAATCTATCAAATGATGAATTCTGAAAAATTGTTTAGAAATGGGCTTTAATTCACTTTGGACATACAGTAT
Source organism: Atherinomorus stipes (assembly GCA_023101725.1). Lineage (NCBI taxonomy): Eukaryota > Metazoa > Chordata > Actinopteri > Atheriniformes > Atherinidae > Atherinomorus > Atherinomorus stipes. The sequence continues at coordinate 566,669 of JALJCO010004757.1, forward strand.
ATGTATGCAATTTGATGAGAATCAGAGAGACTTTAAATACCAACTGGAAAATAATAAAGGCATCAAATTGGATCCATGCCTTGGCAAACCTCCAGCAGGACTATTTAGACTAGCAAAAGGAGGACTTGCTTGCTTTGAATCTACATCTTTTTCACACTCTGGCTACTTGGTTCACTTTAAATGGACCGTGGTTCGCTTCCAAGGATAGTCGGCTTTGTTTGGCGCAGTCAACCGTACTCTGGTGCTCACCAAAGAAGCGGACTCTGGTCTTTCTGAAACCCGGGGGTCGCGGTTCACTTGCTAACAGACAATCGGACTTTCCAGCAGACCTAATGGAAGTGACAGTTATTGACCACAATAAAGCAGAAAAAGAAGAGGTAAAAGGAAGTGGGGTAGACTATTGTTTGGGTAGGATGGGACAAAAAGCAAACAGTGCTTGTTTGAAGAAGCCGAGGTCAAAACAACGAAAACCAACTGGAAAATGTGTAGACAGAGATGGAGTAGCCTAATAATAATGTCAATGTCAGGTTTATTTATATCGCACATTTTTAAGCCAGTGGCCAACCAAAGTGCTTTACAGAATAAAAGACAGCAATGAATAAAGTAAATGCAACACAATAAAAACAGTAAAAATAAACCAATAAAAGTAAATTTAAAAAGTATAAAAATAAAAACAGTGACTCTACTCAGCTGTAGGCCAGGGTGAACAAGTGCAGAAAGATTTCCACTTCAATCAATCCTGCTTTGTCATCACTGATCAGTGGTTGTATTGGGGAGTGTCGCCCCCTAGTGAGTAGTTTTAACTATGATGGTTTAACCAGGCCGTTTGGTCTGCTTTGGTTACTACAGTTTGAATGCACACTGAAGCAAAAAAGGTGTGAAATTTTTCAGAAATTCCCGTCAAATCGGGCCGAGTCCCTGGACTATCCGAGTGCGAATGCACCCTAAAAATAAAACAAACTCTGCCGCTTCACTGCTGTAAAGCCACTTCTGTAAGAACCATGTGCTTCTAATCCCTAATATCCAGCTCGACCACAGGTAACTGGAACCAATAATCCCAACATAATGCAACAGACAAATCAGTATGACAGTGTTCAGATCCTCACAGTACAATATCTTTGCAGTGTTGACTGAGCAAAATTTTGTTCATTATGGAACAAGCAATAAGACAAAAGAAAAAAAACTCAATACTCTGTAAAGGCTTCAAGTCTCTTGTCTTAAAAACATTGCTTTTTGACAAACTCCAAATTCTTTGTTTCTACAGTAAGCGGTGGTCATTTCCTCTGGCCACTTGAAGTCCAGCTATTTGAAGTGCATGGTTTAAAGTGGTTGACATTGGTGAGACAGCAATAAAAATGCACACATTGGAAACTGTTATTTCTTCTTCTGGTAAACTCAGGATTAAGTCTTTGCTTTTTTGCAGATGATGGGCTCCTCTATACTTCACCACACTATGATCTTTAACTTCCAGTGGGGTGGTTAGCAGCCAAGTGTCAAGCAGCTGCAATAGGAAAAGGAAACTCCAAATCCCAGACTATGGTCCTTAGTTGGAAAAGGGTGGAGTGCCCTTGCTGGTTTGGGAATGAGATCTTGACCTAAGAGGAGGAGTTCCAATACTTTGGGGTCATGTTCTTGAATGTGGGAAGACTGGAGCGGGAGGTAGATGATTGGATGTTTGCAGTGTCTGATGCACAGTCCAGATCACCTTAGTTTGTTGTGGTGAAAAAGGAGCTGAGTCAAAATAAGGAAGCTTTCAATTTATCGTTCAATCTGCACGTCTACCCACACCTAAGAACCAAATTTATACATACTAGTGGCTGGAACGAGTTTCCTCAAAAGGCTGTTTGGGCTTGAGGTGGCTTGAACATCTGGCAAAGATGCCTCATGGACATCTCCCTGGTGAGTTGTTCTGGTAATCTCTCACCTTTTGAGGAGTACCAGGAAAGTGGGGATGAGTTAGAACAGGAACCACCAAAACCGAATCTCTTGGGCCAGTCCAGAAGGTTGAACATTTCCCTGCTCTAGCACACCTGACTCATTGAAAGGATCTCATGACCAATGAGGTTCTGCACAGTGACTCATCAATTTGAGTCAGTTGGCACAGGGACACATGGAAAACCTTCTGGACACTGGCCCAAGAGGTCTGGATTTGGACATCCCTGAGTAAAAATATTGATTAATCGATGCATCGCAATGTTTCCTTGTGTAATTCAATATCAATTCAGCAAATTCCCCTGAATTGATTTACCTTCCAACCCATGGGGAGCGCTGTGAGTGTTATTTACACTATATGGAAGGATGCTGTGTTGGATCATATAACAAAATGACAACCATCTTTTTCAGATGTTTTATTGTTCAAAAATGTGAGCCACATTTGTTCATATGACCATGAAAATAAATTTTAAACAGAAACTCTCATTTATTTAGATATTTCTATTCCTTACTGAATAAACATAGAAGCATTTGGATTTCTATCAAATGGATATTGAATCACAACACAAAGGTTCAAAATTGAATTGAATCATGCGGTGATAACAATACCCAGCAGGAAAGACCCGAACATGGTGGATAGACTTAATCTTTGGGCTGGCCGGGAGTTGCCTTGGGCTTCTCCTGGATGAAGTGGAAGAAATAAGAAGGGAGAGTGAAGTCTAGACATCCCTCCTTAAGCTCCTGGCCCCACAAGGTGACCTCAAATAAGCTATAGAAAATGGATAGATTTATCTATAACTGCTGATCTAAGCACTGTTACATTGTGAATATGGCATTTGTCCAGAAAGATACAATTTAGTAGCTATGCACCAGTTTCAGCTTCTCATCCAGCCCAAACTAAACATTATTTCTGCATTAAAGAAAATCTCATGCAGCTGATGCAGTTAACTGAGCTACAAAAGAAGGAGAAAAAAAACAATTGCCTCCATTTAGTTCAGCTTTACAGTGAGGGAAATTTCAGCACTTTCTGCAGAACGACTCATTTGTGGGTGTGTATTGATTTGCTTTCGTTTGCTTGGCGGGTAGTCTCCTCAGATCTTCTTAATACAAAATTCTGAATGTTGAAACAGCTAATGATCTGTCCCACTCACTGCGCTAAACTACCAACATGAGGCAACTCTTCACAGAATCTTTAGGATTTACACGACGCTTACCTGGAGCACAACATGAGACAGAAGTGGCAACAAAATGGCTTCACTCTTGTACTCAAGAGCCAAGAATGACGACTTGAACGGTGTAAGTGGGACCTCTGGCATTGCAATATGGCAATACTTGAAAGCTACATTTTAAAAAGAAGGCTATTATTCTTTTGTTTCTGAAGCCACAAAGAAAGCTCCAAACTGGTCTACCAAAAATTCCCACTTTAACTGTCATTAATCTTCCTTATTCTCCTGATAACTGTGGCCCAAGCTCCAAGGTTGACAAACTTTTAGTTTTCAAGCTGTAGTCTAACTTTTCTCCACAGAATTAAATTAACGACAAAGCCCCAGCAGGAGTCCTCTGAGTAACATGAAAATGAGGAGAAAGAGAGGCCAGAGGAGAGACGAGGTTTTCAGCTTCACAAACCAGTGGACATTTTGACAGCTAGACATGGGACCGGTTTCCTCTTTTCTTCATTCCTCTTATTGGGCTTATTCTTTCTGATCTGTCTCTTTGCCAGCTCCTTTCTTCTCTCTGCTGCATAAATGACCCCGGAAGGTTGGCAGGCTGTGAGCAGAGGCTAGTCAATCAAGATTTTTAGAAGTGAGGGAGGAGATCCAAGCCCGGCTGGATTTCCAACTGCATGAGGCTACGCTGCGTGTGTGTACTGGCGTGCACGGGTGTGTGTGTGCATGCGCCAGCAGGAGGTTGTCAGCACAGGTTGGCCTGACACAGGAGTCAGTTTCAGAGGTTGCCTAGGAAATGAGGCGGAAATGATTCTGCTAACGCTGTTCTTAAGACAGACGGAGGAAGTGACTTTGGGGAGTTAACAACCACTCAGAAAGGACAAAGTTAAAAAGTGAAATTTTATTTATTTCTTTTTTTTAGTGAAGGAGGTTGTTATTTTATATCCTTTGAGAGTTTGGAGAAATGATTGCGACCTCAGTGGAGAATTTGTAATTACCTCTAAAGCAGGGCGTTTATCTCGTTTCGACACCTTGCCTGTGTTCTACATCCTGGAGACAAAGCAAATTAAAAATGCATGGTTGTTTGGCGCCTACATCGAGCTCAGTGTGGTCAGTTTATGGCAGCTGGAGATCCGTTCAGTGTTTGCAGCATGATGGCTTGATTTCTCACCCTCCGTATGGTTTTCCAGCACTCTGAGTTTGACTTACCCAAACTGCAATGAACTCTAGTTTATCTTAAGTGAGTGAACTAAAGAAAGAAAGAAAAAAAAAACAGCTTTACTCCTGGAAGACAAAGAGGCTGAAACAAAATATGATAAAAAGCTTATTAAACACACCATTAAATCAGCAATGAATGTTGTTGCCTGTACTGTACAATGAGGTTCATGCATCACGCCCGGCTGTCTGGCTAAGCGTGGGCTCCTTCATTTTTCACCTGTGTGTATGTGTGGCTTTGTGTAGCGTTAGCATTCATGGAAACATTTCCTCTGTTCATCTACTTTCTACCCACAAACACACCCTTGATATCTGCTCCTCAGGATCTACAAATCAATTTAAACATTTCTGTCACATCTGTGCATACTCCGAGGTGAATTCACTTTGTATTTCGAGACAGTATCCTTTTTATCAACTACCTTATGAAAGTTTAACTTAATCTATATCCAGGACAAATCAAATCTATCCTGGCCCCATGTCTTTACAAGAGCTGCAAGAATACTGAAATAAATGTGTTTTTACAAAAGCAAAAGGTCCCCTTGTGTTGAGATAAATCCTTGAACAGAGGTTGTGTTGACGGTGTTTCTGGTAATGATTTATGGCAAGGGGCATTGAATACTTATAAAATTTAAGTTCAATTGATTTTGTTGAAGCTCAATGTGCATCTAAGATGCCTGTTTCATACCCGATGAAACACAAATGAAATGTGTTAGATTTTCAAAGTGAGGCACCCCATAATAATGACTAAAGCTGGAGTTTACTCACGACTAATTTGCGTCAGGTGGTTCTCAATCTGTATCCACGATAACTGAAAAAAAAAAAGATATCAGAATTTCCATAAATAAGGAGAAGGTGGTTTATGGTGAACATGCATGCCAAAAAATGAGCCTCTTTCACTAAGAAAATGCCAAATTTGGATTTTCAATTCAACATGAGTATTAACTTAGTTTTTCTTATGCAGTAATTCGTTAAAATTCAATATGCCAACAATGTATAACACAGCTAATTTCACAGATTTTCTTGACAGCTGCCATTAAAATCTTAAGTTTATTTGATAGCTGTAAGTTTTTTATTATTCATTTTTTTTTTCCTCAATAATCTGGCGACTCCCTGAAATTTGTTGGCATGTGTCAGTACAGAATGAAATTCTGACAGTATGATGACCTTGAGCAAAAATACCATGGTTTCACAGTATACCATAGTACTGTAATATGACTACAATTTTAATAATTTGCTTTTAAAATCTCTGGCTAATATTTATATATATATATATATATATATATATATATATATATGTATGTATATATGTTCTAGCATAAACAAGAATGTTTTCATAATAAAACACTTTCTGATGTAAAGATGGTGTAACTTCTAATTTCCTGGTCAACACCTGCAATCACCACCCACAGTCATTGTCTATGCTCCATTATTCAAATCATGGGGTTGCGTTCATACACTTCTGCTTTCCCTGCGCAGTATGCACAGCCCAAGGTACAGCTGACTTGCACACTCTCCCTACTTTATGTTTTGTAAGACAGAACATAGTTCATACCACAGGCACGCAGTATCACGGTATGATAAAAAAAAACTGTAATGGTATTCATACTGCAATTTTTTCATACCAATACCTTGAAAACGTTATATCTAGTCCTGACCCCCAATTTGAGAACCACTGGCTATTCACTGCCATAACCTCTGAATAAGTCCGCAGAGGTTTAACACGCACACCTTCCAACCTGACATGCAGCCCGGTGACGTGAACACAGCAACGCAGAAGTACTACCTTGTTTTTGGTCAGTTTGTGATATTTCTGATTTTTGGATCTTTTCGCTGAATGAGTGTCAGCTGTCAGTACTGTTCTTCAAACAGGAAAGGCCACATTTTGGGGGGGACCTCCCACAAGTTTATCTGCATTACTCCACAGATGTATAAACCATACAAGTAAGACATCAATGTAAAGGTGACTGATCAGGTCTGCCAACAATGCATAAGACTGCACCAACTGGCTGTATGCACTGCTCCACTACTTCCTCAACTTAGTAATGCTCTTTTGTTTCCCATTTTTTATTATTGGACAAACTGATTAATCCAGGTGTGCCTGACCTCAGTAACAAGAATGAAAATGCCCAGAAGTAATGGAGTAATGCATATAACCCATTGCCATTGTTAAAAGCGATGGAAAAATAATCACCCAAACATGAATTTCCTTTCTTTTGTGCCAAGTTTTTACATAAATTTGTGTGATCTAAAGATTTGTCAGACATTTTATACAAGTTTAAAAAACATTCTGTTTGCAGAATATTATGGAATCCAGGAAAGTTGCATCATGTAATGTAGGTTCATTCTATTAATAACCAAACCACTGTGTAGAGCCATTTTCCTTTTCATTATTACGATAATTGCGAAACAATTGTGTGGTTCACTCATAGATGGAATGGACTTTTATTAAGGAACCTAATTATACATTTACTGGTATTACTTTCAGTTATTCTCTTTAACAGTGTAACAAAAATTCCAATAGCACATTTTACATTACTGGTCTGTAAAAATATAGATATTTGCAATATTAAAAAAAAAAACACTGCATGCACTGAGTAGGATGCAACAGGTGAGTGTGCAGGTGCATGGTGGTTATGTGTTGGTTCAATCGAAACTTACGAAATATAAACTATGTAATATCGACAATCTAAAGGTATGTACTTGATCTATAGTCTTTCTTTTATATTGAAAAAGGTTTCAGAGATACCTCATTACTGCGCTGGAACATCCTTTGGTATACATAATGTACTTCATCTTGTTACTTTGGCCTTGAATTTTGAAAGTCCTTTGGGAAATTCACATAATATCATTTCAAAAGAAGAATGTTTACATTTATGTGTGTAATTAGCCCTCGTACAGCTGTTAAGAATTTGGAGGCATGTCTCTGAATTGCCATCTCTTCTTTTGTTCTATATTGGAAAGCATACATAATGTATAAGGCCAGCTACGGCTAATTAACTGTTATGATGGCCTTTTACAGAATACATGAATAAAATCAATAATAATGCTAAATCTTTACTCAGATATTCCACTCATATAAAACCTATTAGCTGTTTTCCTTTATGTGTGTGCGTCTCAGAGGGAACTTTTTAATTCACGGCACTGAATAACAAGCATACTGGCTCCCTGGAAATGTATTTTAAGATCTTCTCTCTCCAGTTTTAGTTTGTAAAAGATTGTGAAAGGTGAGGAGAAGAGGTGTAGGTGGAGAAAAGAAGGAAATGTAGGAAAATTACAAGGAGCTATTAAGGTACTCGAACAAATAATCCTGATGTCAGCGTGATGCCAGGAACAGTTCCTAAACCCATCCCAGAAGATAAGAACCCCAGACACACCCCTCTGTCAAACAACATAAAAGTACTGCTTCATCAGCCCGTTCTTTTATTATCTGTTTTTGGCATCAAGGCGTGTTTACAAGACAGCTCCTTATTGTATTTCCTGATCTTATCCTTCGCCCTCTTTCATTTCCGTCTGGCGCCTTTCATTTAGACTCCGCAACGCAGCACCTATCTTTGCCAAACCTTATCAATGCCCATTGCTAAATGTGCCGCAGCCTCATCTGTACTTTCTCTCCATCACAACTCCTCTCCTTCTCACTCACTCATCTGCCCCTTCCTTCCTCTGCCTTTGCTTTTTCGCTTAAAGCTCAAGAGCAACCAGTACCCTCGGAGGAAATACAGGGCCTGCCAAAGAATTCATTGAATTTGTTGTACAATTGATCCCTCGGAGGCAAGCTGAGGTTCAGAGTGGGTGATGGGGGGGATTGAGGTTGGGAGGTATCGAAGGGTCAGAAGAAGAGGGAGGGAGGGGTTATGTGAGTGTAAATGTGAATGTGAGGCCTGGTGAGTGCATCAGGGGAGACTGATTGAAAATAACCAAGCTAAGTCTCAATTGAAATGGATCTTGTTCGAATGTATGTGTCCCTTCCCATTTCTATCCTCTGGCACTTTGAAGTGGGTAAGGTGAGAGACTGGAACAAGACACAGGCCAATCTTCTTTTGCATGAAACCGGATGATGAAATTTCTTTGACCCTTTTCTGTAATATATACAACAGGCTATAATTCTTGTTCCCAGGCCCCTTTACATACTGATGTTTGGTCAAGAGTACTTCACACTTTCAAACACTTGGGTGTAATGGGGAGATGAAACATATAGCCAGCCCTTTACTGCAGCAGTAAGTAAAACACTGGCAGTGATGGTAAATGAGGATGGGCACAGTCATTTTAAACTGCGGGCTTATCAACAATTAACACAAATAGCATAAGACATAGACATCTAGCTCTACAGTAAAGCAGGGTGCTGAAGTCTGGTCATCGAAAAGACATAGACATCTAGCTCTACAGTAAAGCAGGGTGCTGAAGTCTGGTCTTCGAAAAGACATAGACATCTAGCTCTACAGTAAAGCAGGGTGCTGAAGTCTGGTCTTCGAAAAGACATAGACATCTAGCTCTACAGTAAAGCAGGGTGCTGAAGTCTGGTCATCGAAAAGACATAGACATCTAGCTCTACAGTAAAGCATGGTGCCGAAGTCCGATCTTCGAAAAGACATAGACATCTAGCTCTACAGTAAAGCAGGGTGCCGAAGTCCGGTCTTCGAAAAGACATAGACATCTAGCTTTAAAGTGGGGGTGCCGAAGACTGGTCTTCGAGAAGACATAGGCATCTAGCTCTAGAGTGGGGTGCGGAAGTCTGGTCCTCAAGAAGACATAGACATCTAGCTCTAAAGTGGGGTGCCGAAGTCTGGTCATCGAGAGCTACTATCCTGCGATTTTTGAAGCATACCCTCTCCAACAAACCTGAATCAAATACTCAGTCCCCTCACGCATGTTATTCATCTTTACAGAGGCCGGGTTACGAGCCATTCATTTGATTCAGGCACAATAGAGAAGAAATGCAACCAAAATGGGCAGGATAGTAACTCTTGAGAACTGGACTTGGGCAGCCTTGCTCTAAAGTAAGGAGGTTGCATTTGATTTCAGCCTTCAAACCTTTATACTGCCTCTGCTTTGCTATTGTCCTTATTCATTTTGGATTAAAAGTACTTAGTTAAGGGTAGAAAAACATCATTTATAATCCACGCTGAAATTTATTGTAATGAGGTGAACTTCAAAGACTTTCAGCATTTTGCAATGCCAAGGTACTCCAGAACTGTCACATTACCAGCTCGGGAAACACACATTCAAAAGTGACAGTTTGGGGGTACCCCCGCGTTGGAAGCAGACACAGCATGCGCCTCCCTGTCGGTATGGGATAAGTTGGGAAAGGTATTTATTATTTTGTCAAACTGACCCTCAAGCAATTTTGTCAATATGTATTTGTAGTTAAATCTTGCGGCATGCACTGTTCTGCAACAAAGCCACGTGGCACTTGAATCTGAAATGCTCGTCAGTTTGACTGATGGTTGACTGTTGAATATGAAACAACCAAACTGAACTTATTCATTTATTTTCTTATGAATGTCATGGGTGGTTCAAAACAGTGCGAGTTCACAATCCCCAAATTATTTAGGTCAATACAAGTAGGTAAACATTCAAGAATGAATCTTAACATATTCTTTATTAGGCATTTTTCAATCATTCATTCAGCATTGTTTGCTTCATTCAACATTGTACAGCAAATATGTTTATTTCTTAACATGAACAAAGGAAACTGGAAGATAAATCTTATCTAACCTTCCCCTTATATGGAAAAAAAAAGAAAGAAAATATTAAATTGATATATTCTATTCTTTTCAACCCCAGCCCTGAACCCTGCCAAGTCACCAAAGATACACTTAAATGTATATATATATACTAATTTAACCATTAACCATACCTACATTAAGATGTATTTTTTCATGACTTGACAATATTTTGTCCTTTTTGAAAAAATTTTGAAATTTTTGAAAAATTTTATGATAATTGTACAGCATTTAAATCCAAAGAATCCCATATTTTGACTTCGTAGATAGAGACATACTTCTATTTTAAAGTATTATGAGCATATGCTATGGGAAAATAGCATTGTCGTCTATGGCCATCATCTTTTAAAACACAAGTAAGTAAAGTTTGTATCGCTTCAGGTAAGACTCTTTGTTGAACTTTCCACATAACCAGTCAAGATCCTTCATTTTAAGTCGTTGAGACTTGAAAAACAGTGTAAACTCAGATTTTTTTTTCAAGCATTCATTTGGAAAAAAAAATCTGCAAAACTGACTCATGGCAACTTCCAAATGATAATCAAAATGTGAGTTGCGATGTTTTATTAATTTCTGCAACAGACTTTTGCAAGAAGCGAAGCAAACACATCAGAGTGCATTTTTTCTTATCATTATTTCTACAAGCATATCTCAAAGTTTCATTGTCTCGTAGTTCACTTTTATTATTGTAAACATTTAACCATGGGCCTGTGCGACGAAGCTGGATTAACATACTGGGGATTTCTCTCTGTTACCTGGGTTGACTTAACCAGACATCTGCGGTCTTGATAAACGGTACTACGAAACTGGTTATCAACTCGGTAACTCAGGATTTTTCAATTTTAATCAGTGCGCGCTCACATAAAAGGGGCGGCATTTGAAGCGTCTGACCAATCGCAGACATGGAGAAACAGAGAGTGACATATTTCACCATGGAGGAGCAGACAGTGACGCTTAACAAATATGAAGAATTCAGGATCATCATTCCTGAATGATAACACGACATTATCATTAAGGAATGATAATAAATGGCTCCATTTATGAGTCACCGCAGCAAAAGCCAGGAATGAATGCTGGCTGTTAATGCGCAAGTCCGTGCGATTATACAATCATGGAACAGTATGGGACTCTGATCATTTAGTGTTCATCACACTACAGCGCTTCCGTGTATTTGCTTTTCACACTGTACATATAGATATTTTAGGCTCATATCGTGCACATGTTGTATCCATTCACCGTGATGGCATGGGTGGGTGTGCGCTCCATAAATTCAAATGTTTTCTGCATGTGTGACTTCTTTCAGATGCAACCCCAGCCGCGCAAGACGATCATTAGAACAAGTAAAGAACACATGCAAAAAAATATAATCCAAACCGGCCAGTGACGAGATTCTATGTTGCCACACTCTTTCGTATGAATGGAATTTCATTTAATATTCGTGCAGCCCACAGGAAAAAAAGCGGGTATTTCAAAGACATGTTTTTGCATACGTTTTCAGCGTCGCCAACGGTGTGCATCAAACTACCAATGAATGAATGAATAAATGAATGAATGAATGAATGAATGAATGACGTTTTACTGAGTGGGACCATGAGCATAATTCAGCTACAAAAATTGAGCTATTCAGCTACATCAGAACAGCACAATTTTTTTTTCCCCTCGAGATGAGGCGTTGGTCTATATTAAAATGAATTTAATTAGTCTAACATTAATAAAACCTCAGTATGATGCAGAGCATCTGTGGTGTTGTCAGTGCCCACCTGTGATGCGTTACATTTGTGATGTACGGCTCTAACAGCTGACAGATGTAACGGAGTCCAGCAGAGGAAAACTTTCATCTTTCATATGAAATGTCATCTGGCAAATCAAAAAGGTTGCACCATCTCTGAATATTCTTTCTCTTCTAAGAACTCCTCTCGCAATCTGCGCACCAGTGTCGACAGAATCTTCTAAAAATGGGCAGCCATTTTCCAAGCGTGCTGATTGGTCAGGGGGTGGTGCTTTTATACTTGGAGATCTCTTATCCAGAACTTAACCTGGTCCGGACCAGGTTAGGCGTTCAGCATAAGTTACCGGGGAGATAGAACCCGATCAGAAGTGAACCAGCGTCCTAGGACGAAAAACCCAGAGTTAACCCTGAAGTTACCTCGATAAGAGAAAATCCAGCTTCGTCGTACAGGCCCCAGGATTCAGTTTCTGGCCAAGTACTGTTTTGTATGATCATACTTGGCAGGGTGGATTTTAGATGTTACTGAGACTTCTTTTGAAAGAAAAACAGATGGCAAAGATCTTTATTTTGAAGTCATGTAGTTCTGACCAGCTCTCTACTTCCACATGAATTGCTACAAAAGCCTCTATTTAAAGGGATGCCATGCGACTTTTGGCCACTGTGGTCACTAAACTTGTAACTTCCAACAGGCCACACATCTGTCACAAAATTAAAGTCTCTATCTGTGTTATGGAATTGTGTTTGAAGACCAATTTAAATAGCTAATTTAAAGTAATCAAGCAATAAAAGAAAGCGCTCCAGGTCATGTGATACAGTAAGAGACTGATCTGCTTCTGCAAAGTTACAATGTCTGGTTTTTGAAAAGGGCAGCCCCCTCGAAGCAACAACATTCATCAAGAAATCATTTTTTATGACTTACATTTATAATATAATCTTTGAGAATATCTGGCTAATATTCGGGTCACAAGTTACACAGTATCCCTTTAAGTCGTTCCCTTTAAACTAAGCATTTTCATGATTAGCTTCCTCCATACATTGTGATAATATGCAACTACAAACTGTATGCACCTCACCCCTACTAAGCTGTAGTCTTCTAATCTTGAGTTTATAATTTACAATTAGTTGAACTTGCATCCCACCCATCATCCACCTACACAGGCATATGCAGTGTCACCATTATAACAGTGTTTAACACGTCTAACCACAGTAATTGAAATCATAATATTCAGGTACCTCTGGCAGGGTTTTTTGATGGAGTTTCAGTGGAATAGCAGCCTAATGGCCTCTGCATAGATTTGATCATTACCAAGAAAGAGTGAGCTTTTGTAGGGCACTGGTGATTATCCACCTGCTCTGTTATGGAGTTGAAGGAAAAACTGAACCTCCAATTTGAATCTACGTGCCTTTTATTCATTTAAAAGGTCCACAACAACATCAAAGGGTGTGAAATGGTGCTTGTTCTGCTATGATGAGATGCAAGAAAGTCAATTCAATTTCCAAACATTGCTTTTTAATGAAGGTTGGTAGGGAAAAGTTTACACAAATATTGTTTTTTTCCCTTCACTCCTTGTGTGGATTAAATGAAATACAAAAATGTGTTTTTATATGCGTTATAGTGTATAAATATGTTGTGACATTGTTTAAAATATAAATAAAACAAGAATACATTGATTTACTAATCTCATGAACTCATCTCAGTGTCATTAATGAGGTTGACATGTGCAAATGTGGATTTGGAAAATCACTGTGTGATCCACATGTGGTTCGCATGTAAAATTCATTTGTTTTTTCTGTAAGGGCAAAACTAAAAACAAGAAAAAAAAAAAGTCAGACAAGCACAAAAAGGAGTAAAACTATGATACTTAGCTCCATTGGATAATTGTTTATTTCAACCTCCATTGGCACTTCTTCCACAATCCAAATGTTCCTTCTTAAACATGAACAAATTCAAATGTCATTCAAAAATGGCAGACGTAAGCGAATGTTGATAAGATGCCATGTCCAAACTAGCGAGGGTGCTTTCACACCTACACAATTTGGTCTGCGGATTGGAGTCCTTAAAGGTTGAATATGGAGTAAGGACAGAACAGTGACATCACGTGTGTCTAGGTTGTAGTTGCAACGGCAGAAAAACAACTCCAGCTGCTGGGTTGCCAGGCTCGCTGCTGATACAGCAAGAGACCAACAGCTTTCACCATGTTCAACAAGTAATGCAAAGGAGTTTATAACTGACAGCTAACGTTAGCCACATTAGCAAACAAGTTAGCTTACCGATCCAGGAGGAAAGTCGCCATTTCCGTGTTTTGATGCCTTGGAAAACGTTTATATAGGTCCATCTAGTGTAGGTTTCACCTAAATTTACTCCAGCTCTTCTCATGTCACTCCACATCTGAGATGGATAACAATATGTCTGAAGCTCAAGCAGACTCCACTGTGTCCTCCTGTGCCAGTCTAACTGTGCCCAACATATTATTGCCACACAGATTGTTTTTGGCAACCCGCAATGGCTGTGTGTATTAGCTTGTAGACGTAAACATATATCCATTATCAAACTCATTAAAATGTATTCTGTATTTATTTTCAGGCTAAATATATATTTTTCAGGAAATGTTGTACTTTCATTCTGCACCCCTCCAAACGACTTTTGGAGGTATTTTTTTAAATATTGCTTTTTAAAAAAATGTTCCATATTCAACCTTTTAAGACTTGCAAGTACGCTACGTGTGGGCGTGAAAGTGGACCAGTGTGTCTTTGTCCGGACGAAAGAACCATATTAAAACCACCTCCAGAGGTCGGTCTCGGTACGGTTCCATGCGGACTCCAGTACAGTTCGCTTATGGTGAGAATGCTGCATCGACTCGATTCGGCCCATTTACAACAGTTTCCTTCATCCTACATGATAAATTAAACAGAAGCTTACCAGAGAGATTGCGGAGATGTCTCCGAAATACAAGATTGTTCAGACTAGAAGCTTAGCCTGTTTTCTGTTTTGTTGCAACACATCTTCTCTGTGAAGAAAAAAAAAAAAGACCTCACAGTGCTCTTGTGCCGTATGCGAGTTTCATGCTGTAACAAAGGCAGTATTTGCTGCATAAAGCAATGATAATAATATATTGCCACAATAACGAGCAGAAGAGCACAACAAACACAGCCGGATTTGGTTACATGCTGTCATCCCGCCATTCCAACATACCCTAACCCTAACTGCCAGGACGATGTGATGTTTGGCTGAAATTTAAATGTTGTGATTTAGACAAGTGGGGACCCATGTCGGAGAGGAGGAATGTCGGAATGGCTGTTGCCCCCCGCCAGATTTTTTTCCCGGGATTCTCCTCCTTTGCTTGCTTCTCCAATCAGTTTCAACACAAATGACAGTATTTTGTGAACAGTGGCACTGTTGTCCCAAACCCCTTTTCCATAGTGGTTGTTTTGCAGAAACACTGGTGTGAAAATCAACCGAACTAGTTGGGAACTGCAACATTGTTACAACTTTTGGGCCCAACCGAACCACTCGAATGGACTAACCGGTTTGAAAGCACCCATAAATTCAAAAACTAGCAGAAAGTGGCTAGCCGCCTGTTTTTTAAAGGCCTAAACCCATGAGGGAAGATGGTGGTTTGGCTAGAAAAGTACCAGTTTTCCTTTGTTGTGGATAAAATTGACCATGGATGAAGAATGAGAATTACTCTGAAAGGGTCTAGTGGTAGAAGGTCAACACCTCAGGTTTATTAACAATACAGAGTAACAGAATCCATTCTAGGTGAGGTCAAAGACCCCTTTTGTCTCTGACATCAATCTTGACAGTCTTCATTAGCCCCTCCTAGCAGAGGCTTTTATTTAGATCAGACCATTTATGGTGTTTGATAAGCATGGACACATAATGGCCCATATCAAGTGAAATGTCATGGCTATAACAGCATTATCGCAAGCCCTCTTTACTTTAGCAAAACACCCCCCCCCCCCCTGCCCTCTGTCCATTACTTTCTATGACCCCTTGGTGAACTACAGTTGTACAGTTTATATTTTAGACTTTAAGGGTTAAATCCACTACACCATGACCTCTTTGACCTATGATACTATCTGCTCACGATCCTTCGTGGGTATTTCAAATGAAGCAAACTCTGGCAAGTTCTGCTAGCTGCGAGAAGTGGCTGAAATCCTTTTTCTTTTTCTTTTTTTCCCTGCTGTGTAGTGCTCACGAACTTCTCATCTGCTCAGCTGATTAGAAGAGTGAAGCAGTCTCTTTTTACGCTTTGAAGTGCTTCACCCAGAGCCCTGCAGAAGACGGATCTCACACATGCTGAAAGGGTGGGATACTTGCATGTTCACAGCCGGGAGATGTGCCGACATGCTTTTTTTTTATTTTGTTTTTATTCATCAAACTTTTGCACATTTTTACACATAGCTATTAGAAAGACTAAATTGCCTGTGCTTTGTCAGTTTATCTGAAATGTGCAAAAAACTTTTAACTTATAATAAAAATAATTCAGTGGTGCATTTTTTTTCTTTTAACTGACTCTGTGTGAACTATGACAAAAGGTACCCATGTTAGAGGCTTCTTTCTCATATTCTAAAACTCCAGAAAGGCCTAAAATTACTTAAATTGATTCGATTAAGTTTCTGCCCTTCAAAATCCTCACTAAATCTTTAGCATGAATGTCACTGCTTCCCCTCCTCCCTGTACTTAAGCTTTGTTCCCTTCAGCAAAAGCATAACTATCATCACACAGATTAGTGTTTCCTGCATTTCTCGGTCTCAAGTGCTCCTAAAATTCTCAAATCTCTTCTTGAAATGCACTTTTCCAGTGCTGCAAGCTATATGCCTCGAGCTACAATCCATCCTGGCAATGATTCTATTACTATACAACATGGTGCATATGAGAGCATCACATCCGCCTCAAAAAGCACTGACTCACCGCACTGAAATGCACCTTCTGTCTGCATTACTTCCACAACATTTGTCCCCGTAACATCTCCAAGGATGAGATGATGTACAGTTCACATGCTTATGTAGACACAGAGAGGAGCCAGCTGCCAACCCAGTTCAGAATTTCTATTTTTTCAAGAATAGAAATAACCGTATGGCAAAGTGTTCAGTGCAAATATGAACTGGAAGTCATAATAGGGTATCTTGTTGATCCATGAGCACGTTAGATGCCTCTTTCCCTGTTGGAAGAATCTGCTTCCTGTCTAAAACAACAAACATCTGGTGATTGATGTGCCGTTGCTTTACACATTTTAATGACTGAGATCCTGCTGATGGGGGCAGGTATTTTCTATGGTGTTTATATTGTAGCAGATGGAATCACCCCGTGTTAATTGCATACTTATGTACTGTCAACAGGCATTGTTGTTGTCAGCAATATTTTCACGGGAAGCTTCAATTCAATTAGTTACTCATGTTTGATCTATAGATCTTATTCATCAAATTGTAAAAGCTTAACAAAATACTAAAATACCCAAGAAGTAGCTTCTGTTAAGGTTAGATATATATATATATATATATATATATATATATATATATATATATATATATATATATATATATATATATATATATTTGTATACATATACTCTACTCACAAAAAGTTAGGGATATTCAACTTTCGTTTTTAGGAGAACAGAATGATGCAGAATAAATATTTAACCATTGAACAATGTGCATGTGCACTGAAAAGTTTATAGAAAGTTTAATTCTAGTTTAATTAACAGACATCACACAAAAAGCAAACATCCTTAACTTTTTTGTGTGTACATACGGGTACTACCCAAAAAAATTACAATATTGTGAAAAAGTTCATGCATTTCTATAAGTCAACTGAAACGGTGCAATTTACATATTGTATAGATAAATGATATGCAAATCAATATATTTCGAGGTTTTTGTTTGTTTAAATGTTGCTGATTAGGACTTGCAGCTTAAGAAAACCTCAAATTCTAAATCTCAAAGAATTAGAATTTTGCATGGAATCAACATAAAAAGGACTTTAAATACAAAAAGGTCGGGCCCCCTAAAGTAAAATATTGCATCTGTGCTTAGTACTTTGTTGGGGCCTCTTTCGCTTGAATGACTGCCTTAACCCGGCGTGGCATGGATGCAACCAGCTTCTGGCATATCTCAGGTGTTATGGAACACAAACATGCTTCAATCACAGCCTTGAGCTCTTCTTTATTGTTTGGTCTCTTCCCGTTCAGCTTTCTCTTGACAATGCCCCACAGATTTTTGGATGGGGTTCAGGTCAGGTGAGTTTGTGGGCTTTCCCACCTCGTGCAGAGAGTCAGTGATGGTTTTCTGCACAACGGTCAGATCAGCAGTCTTCCCCATGATCGCAAATTCTTCTAAATCTTCTATAGAGGTGTTTTGGATTACTTACCTGATTAGATTGTGACACTCTGAGCCTACAATACCGGAGCTTTTCACAGTATTCAAATTTTTTGAGTTTTTGAATTTGAGTTTTTCTTAAGCTGCAAGTCCTAATCAGCAACATCCAAACAAACAAAACCTTGAGATATATTGATTCACATATTATTTGTCTAAACAATATGTAAATTGCAACTTTTAAGTTGAACTTTTTTTTGAATTACCTGTGTGCGTGTCATAATACTTTCATATTGTACAGCTGCATCATTAAAAGTGATTTTCATATCCATCCTAAAATATTTTCATTTGTTTATTTTTTTGTAGGCAAGCCTGAAAACTTTTTCAGTTGTGCTCTGTGCCACTTCATTTAATCTTCACCAGTCATACTAGGGGTTGGAGAAAAGAAAAAAAAGAAAAATCAAAGTATCATGATTTTTTGTTTTAAGATTTTTGAATAATTTTTTTTTTTCAAAAATCAATTGTATTTTTCCAAATTTAAATGTTTCATTTTAGTCTTTACTAAGCCGGGTGGGAGAAAAGTTCCCACTGTTTTCCAGCACAGGGCAAGTGTTTTTCTTCGACTATCTAGTAACATAACGTTACATCCGTTTCTGGAAAAAACTTCACCAGAAGACAGAGAATGGAGGACATCTTGGTCTGGTGTTAACAAAATCAACAAATGAACAAAAAAAAAAAAATCACAAAAATCTGCAATATCAAAGAACTGCAACTTAATTCAAATGGGCACCCAAAACAGTATCAATAAAAGAATCGATTTAGGGGATCAGGATGTCGTCCCAGCCTTAATTACACTGATATTTAAACTTGACAAATATCTCTAGTTTTCCCTTTACTATGAGTCTGAGGCTCTTTCAGGCTTGCTCTCGAAAGCGGTAATAGTGCTAACTTTTATTTTTTTGGAAGGATTCTTTGTGCTCTAGTGGCCTACATCTCAGTGGGTTGACAGGAACTGGGTTCAGAAAGAGTGGGCGATGATATGTAGCAAAGGGTCCCAGTCAGGGAATCCAGCCTGGGACAACTGCACTGAGGACCTGTAGCCTCTTAACATCGGGCAGCTGCTCAACCATTTGAGCTAAACACAACCCAACAGTCTTTTATACCATTTGCATTCAGACAAACTTTCTGCTCTTTTACCTCAGAGCTGTAGCCTATGTGTACTGGCTAGCCCCCATGTCATAAGAGAGGAAACGTTGCGAAAATACAAAAAAAATGCCACCCAATTAGTAACAAAGAGGCAATTTCACCTGTTACAACAAAGAATGCTCAAAGTCGTCCACTGAAATAAAAAGAAATACTTCAAAGCTGAGAGGAAGAAATCATTAACTGCCATGTACACCACATAGAAACCCAGAGGGCATAAGTGATATTTAAAAGGACCACAGCTATTTGAAGATATGCAAAAAGGAAATTAGGCGTTATTCTGATGAAAGAATACTTTCAGGAATGATTGCGTTCAACTGTGGGTGAACTGGGCAGCTGTTACCTGAAGCGATGCGGTATAGTTGTTGAAAGTTTGAATACCTTTCAGTGATCGTGTACCTAACAAATATTGTAAATAAAGAGCTCGGTCAGAGGATCTGGGTAGTGACTAAGCAAATCTGACTATGATTAAAAGAAATGTTTCAATGTTTCTGGTTAGCTCGTACTGTTGGTATAGATTTCCAGACAGTGATGTTGAAATGAACTAGAGGACCTTAAATGAACCATCTATACTTGTTGTCCATCTTGCTTTAAGCTGAAATTCCCTTTCAGAATTATACATCACTACAAATAACCATCCCCTGTGTTTTTTTAAAAATCCAAATACACTGTGACTCACCCAAAACCTACAGTGGGTGTTTCTACCAGAACAGTGTTAATCCCCAATGACAGTGTCTCAGAAGTTTGTCAGACAGACTGCAGATAAGCAACCAGATAGAAACACGTGCACATTCACAAACTATTTGACGCATTACTATTCAAGGTGCGGCCAGAATATTTACCCCTGGTGTGCAGGTTGACCCATACAATTACTAAGCCAAATGGATGTTTGACTCAAACAGCACCCTGAGGATGTTTGTGCTGCACTGCAAAAAGCACTCAGCTTCAAATCGCCCTGAAGTAATTGCAGGGCTTTTCCAAAAAACCTTGACTGCTCTCACAAGCCTTCGTGTTAACACGTCTGATGTAGGGCTGAGATATAAAGGTACCTTTTTGATGTGGGATGATCTGGTTAAAGGCTCGTTGTAAAAGGATCTGAACGTTTGCATTTAAGCACACCTTGGGCGCTAACTTATGTTGGTGCTGGTGAGGGGTGGGTGGAGGAAGAAAAGAGCTCTGTGAGCTGTTGCACAGAGGGACAGGAAAATGATCCCAGGCATCTTGTTTGCATTGTCTTGCGTGGCCATTGTTTGTGAATGTCAGACTGCAGCTTCCAGCTCTCAGCGTGCTGGAGAGGCTTGAAGCTTAGTACTGTGACAGATATACACACACGCACCATTGTGAACACATACACTCATACAAACACACTTGAACACACACACAGCTCTACTGAAGTGGTGCAGAGAAAGTAGATTTACCCGAAGCTGCAGTGTGGAAAAGTTTCATTTCAGCGTTTGCATCGCCCTCTGCTGGCTGACTGTACAAACTGCAACCATACACTCCATTAACTGACCCCAATAGTCTCCTCTGTAATGTATATCCATTCATATAAATGTCAGTCTAAAACCATTTACAACTATTAAATGTACTCCAGAAATGTGGATTTTCATAGACTGATTTCACTTTTTAAAAATGTATTAGATTGTTTTATGAAAATAAATATTGTGTTTCAAACATCACAATAACCGATACTTAGCAAGACAAATTACTGTGTTGGTAAGATTGTATCATATACTTTAGAAAGGGTCCTGTAGTGATGACTAGAGGATGGGTCTTTAGAGCCACTCTAACACTGAAAAAAGTTCTCAGTCCATAAAAAAAAAAAAAAAAAAAAAAAACAAGGAAAAATGTTTTGGAGTTAATCAGGATGACTCAGGGAGACTCCTAAATATGAAAAAGATACTCTAGAGACACAAATTGTATCTTAATCTACAAATGATCCACCCCAAGAACTTCATTTTCACACTGAAGCATGGTGGTGGTAGTATTATAATATGGGGATTTCTTTTTTTCTGTCAGCAGCAAGTGTGTTATTGTTCACAACTATAGCTGAAGAAGCTATTGAAGTTGCTAAGTATGACTGTATTCTTAGGGAGAACCTCCACAGAGCTGAATCAGGGATGGACATTCACCTTTAAACATGATAGCAGCTCTAATTGCACTTCAAAGGCAACATTTTTATTATTGTTGTTGTCCTATTCCTTCCAACATACAGTAGGTTGAGTCAAGTAAAATGGACAAGGTTTAGATTTTTATAAAAGATTAATTCACCGAAAAGAGCTTCTTAAGTTCCGATGCAGATGTTTGAGCCAACAATCATAGTTGAGAGTTATGACTCACCTGAGTTGTTCCTGAGTTGACCGTTAACTCTCAATGTGAGCTGTCGTTGACAGTTATGACTTTGTTGAGCTTTCAGATGAGTCAAAATGTCAATGATGGCGGTAGACTCTAAAACATGACTGGTTTCAATGGCTACTTTAGGAAATCTCCTACTATCCATCAGAACTGAAGAGGCCCTTCTGGATGAAACATTGTCAAGAAACTAAACCCAGTTGGATAACATATGCTGGATGAATGAGAACGTCCATACATATCGTATTCCTCAGTAGTTTTACAGTTTTAATGAAGATGAATGCTGCTGTACATGCAGCTGATATCTGATATTTAGGAGAATAAATGGTTCCTTCAGTCAAAAAGTTAGCGTTTCAATTATTGACTTGCCAAGTCAACATACTGTCAGGAAAATGTGCAGTCATCTATTTATTGATTATATATCATTTATTGGAGACTATGATGCTTTTTTAAGGGGCCAAGAGATCAGTATTGCATAAATTGTCCATTTCCATTCATTTTTTTACTTTAATATGCAAAGGTTTCACTACAAGGTTTAGGTTTTAATCAACTACATCATAGAATCAGGACACATTATTGTCCCCAAATGTATTTCAGAGCATCACAACAACTTCAAATCATGCATAAAAGTATCTCAGATAGAAAATTAAACAGGGATGCTACAAAATATTGCTGCTCCTTAAATGGCCAATTTGGGTTAACTTTAAAAGTGATAAAATCACCATAGATCTCCATCTAATAATGTACAATATACAACAAAAAGGCAATAGACGGACAAGTTCTCCAATAGATTTGCATAGTGTTCTCACGATTTGAATCCAACTCTTCCCTTGCACATTGCCTCAAAGTCTGTCTTTTGTGCAGTCTGTGGCCTGAAACAACCAGTTGTGGAGAGCTATCAATCTTCCAAAAGGAACAAGAAATCCTGGAATAGATGTTAGGGCACCAATTGAACCTTGATTTCTCATAAAATCAGTCTGACATCGCACAAAGAAATAGAAAGTAGTGAAGCACGTCGACTCCACCAATCAGCTGTAGCATTATTTTTTACAGGCATTCATTCTTTACTTTTAACTCCTGTAGCGTTTGCAAAATCCCATCCCCCTATAGTGCTGCTGTCAAACTGGAGAGAAGCAATATATTTAAGTAACCTTGACATTCAAGAAAGCTGTATTTGTAGGGCTTTAAACTCTGAACGAAAGTTCATCTGCACTCTAAAAATCACTGATTTTCAGTGGGTCAATCAAGGAGTTTCGGGGATTCAAAACTATTTTATAACCTTATGTACTCCACATCAAAAGATGCATTAGCCTAGCACCCCTAAACCTAATCATCACGAATGTTTTGCAAAACAGCTTTCAGAAATAAAAAAAAAAAAGTTTGAACACTGCTTCAGTAAATGCCTATACGCTTAGAAAAGACCAAAGCGTCACCCACTAAAAATCCAAGGACCACTGAGTCTTCAGCTTATCCCTGTCACCCCTCATCTACTTCAGGCCCACCACGGTTCAATACATGCTGTGTGTGTATAGAGGTATGTAATTGAATGCTACCTATACCTCTCAGCACTCACAGGTTCCCAGTGAGACTGAAACTCTATCAAACCCCAACCTCACAAACACCCCCACAGGTCTTAAAGCATCTATCGAGTGAGTTGTGGAACAGCTGTGACTCTCTTGTTTAATCTTTAATAATCTTGGTAAAAGAAAGTTTTTACCACAAGTGTCTGAAAGTTTCTAATGTGTATATGAATTCATTACTTTAGATTAAGCTGCTTGGAAAATTGAATGTTTTCTGTTCTGAGGGGGGAATTTCTGCTTTGACTCTCATGTGACAATTAAATCTGCAGTTGCGGGATTAATACCTTTTTTTTTCATTTTTTTTCAGTGGTTGCATGAGCCAAGAAAGCTTTTGCAGTTTCCCTTCAGTATATTTAACTGAATGAGGAATGGTATTGGACCAGTCACACAAAGAATTACACACCATCATTTGCTTTATCCCAACTGGCTATTGATGATACTTCAGTCCAATTATGAGGACATATTTTACTGTCAATAAATGTTCCAATAAAAAGACCCTCCATCTCCACTTTCATATTTATATTGACTCCTGGAAAACTGTTTTATAAGAATCAGTAGAGTGACCTCCACTCTTTGTTCATTAAAAACCCCCATGGGTATCAGTTAATAGTACTAACGGTCACTGTTTGATATCCTGATTCATTACAAATCAGGAAACTAGTTTTCCATAGACGGAGAAAATTTGCAGCAACCTTTGTTGTCACATTTTGGCCCCTTTTGTACTTCCTGTCCCTTTTAGACTGATTGACTCTTTTTATAATAGAAAAAATTGCAACTCTGAGTGCGATATGCTAATATCCATACCAAGAGTGAAATGTTCTCCCTCAGGACTCGATTAAACTCGGTGGCAGATGTACACACACCCCAGGCACCGCAGAGACAGACAGTAGTTGTTCTTATTATTGTACCCATTTGCAAGTGCTTGAAGGATTGTGTACCATCCTCTGCACATGCTCACTGGCAGTCTAATCCTTGCCATTTCAACAAATTAAGATGCGTATGGGGTCTATGCAGACCTTCTTACACCCCACTGATATCATTTATGATGTGGGCCATGCTGTGCTTTAACAGATCTGCAAGTTATGACGTGCAGCTCTATTGTGTGCGTTTCAGGTTCCTGGCTGACAGGGATTGTATCATGCAGAGTTAACTACATAACAAAAGTATCAGTGGGTATAGAAAAAGGCATTCAAAGGAAATAGTTCAGGCTATTATGCCAAGTTTTTTTTATAATGTACAGCAATCAACACATTTGTCATGACAAAAAGAACTTGGATGGATAGGTTTAATCCTTTATTTGTCCAACAGTGGGGGATTTGCATTATCACAGCAGCACAGGAGCAGAAGTTAGATTTAAGAGCCTGCAGGTTAGCTTTAAAAAGGAAATAAGTTGAAAGTTTGTTTCCTTTAAAGAGGAAACAAATTTTGTCATGTGTAACTCTGATGTGAAACCTGTTCTCATACACCAGATTTTTTAAAAAGTCAGTTTATTGTAATTAACCCATTTCAATAGCCTCACCACCTGCAGTGAGACCAAATTTCTCTTTACAGAAATTGACTGCAGGCCATATATGGGCTCAAAAAGGAGAAAATCATGGTCTAGGACTCATAAATTGGTTAAGGGTTGACACTTGTTCAGGAAACTCACTGATGAGTTGCTAGTTTTGGAATTGGATGTGCCACTCGTATACTTCTGAGCCAATAATGAAGGCAGCATTAGAGTTACATTGTGTGGCGTGTGTGCATGTAAGAAAAACCCTCCATCTTAATATTACTGAGCTAATTCTGTAATATGGCCAGCAGAATTTCAGAATATTCCAGTTGACTGCAATTATCATGTAGAGAGAAGTAACTCCGTCTGCTCATGCATGTAAACAGGTTATTCCACATCTTTCAGAAACTGGAATATTGACCTTAACCTGGATTTTGATGGCATGTAATTCATAGTCAGTGAATTATCTATGGAATCAGTTCTATTCGTCACGATCATGTTTGTGATTTACTTCCCTACGAACAGCTCATTTATGTCAGATACAGAGCATTTAGTCTGTTTTCTGCATCTGTACTTCTGTAATTTGGTTCGTTTTTGGGACCCTTGAAGATCTGTCCCCTGATTGAGCAAAAAGTGTAATACCCCAGGTAATGCAGGGGCAGTGTTGGGCGCCATAGTTGATGTGTGACCTGTGAAATAAGCAGAGAAAACAAAATGGTAAATGAACTGTTCCTATCTTGTGCTTTCCCAGTTTTAGGATGACCACTCAAAGTGTTTTACACTACTTTTCAGATTCACCCATAAACACCCCGATAGGCACAACAGGATTCAGTGTCTTGCCCAAAGACACTTTGGCTTGTAGCCTGGAATCAATCCACTGATAGACGACTGCTCTTCCACCTGAGGAACAAAGCTGAAACTGCCGTGTATTTAATGGCTGCACCGACCAGCTGCCTCTTCCTCAGTCTCTTTCTCAGTCCGTACACCATCATGATCTCCTCCATCACCATGTTTATGACTGACTAAAACTTGGAGGTGACCTCTAAACTCCGAATTGCCTCAGATGAATGTTTTACCCAGCAACCAAACCAATGTAAAGGAGCCATGCAAGCATGAGAGCAGCGACATTTGAAACGAACGTACCTATTTACGCACATACAGGGAGCATTGATGGGCCTTTAAGGAGTGTAGCTCACGTTAGAAGTCATGAAACCAGAAACAAGAGCGCAACACTTATGATGAAGTCAGTCTGTATAATTAATAATAAATCTTTGAGCTCGTCTGTGCAGCCTTTGGCATTCTGAATCTTTCAAGGTCTCCTTTTTGATGCTGCACACGGCCGACATTAATAGTCTAGTATCTACAACATCAGCAGTCTACAACAAACTGTGAGTAAAGCATGCTGAGCAAGAAAATGTCTGTCAGTGCAATGACACAGAAGATATTTTAGATCTATTGAAGAGCACAACCATCAGGATGCACTGGGTGTCATCGGAATTCTCACCGAAATGTTCCCGTTATGAGCCTGTCAGCGGTTACCACATGGAATTGAGCTGAGTCACAGATGATGGATCTGAAGGCCGTATGTGTTTGGCGGTGTGTGCACACACAGGCTACGTGTTCGTGCAATAAGCTGCTCTGACGTAGTGGAATTACTTCTGTGTGAGCCGGTTAGATGAAAAAGACAACGTATCCCTTTGGATCTGCAAACGCTCGCACACAAAGAAACGGGGACGCACACATCTGGCTAAACAAAATCAAACTCTTGCTTAGACCGGATATGAACACGATTCAGGGAGTCACCTGGGAGTGTCATTTCTAAGTGTCTCCTGTGGGACTCGCCTGAGGTAATCCATAAGCAATTATTCTGGGGAGACAACAGACAGGCCTGTCATATCCGTTCTCCTCTCTGCAAATGCACTCAGGCAAGAACAAACGATGCCACGGGGGTGCGCACACCCACACATTTACACACCATATATAAATGTGCATCTTCCCCTCACCTTTTCTTTCTTCCCCATCACCTTAATACACAAATGCATCCAGTCCTATATGTGCTCTCTTTGCTCTTCATTTTGCTATCACCATTTATTTATCCTATTTCTCAGCTTTTTCTTTTTTTTAAGCTTCTTTCTTTCCTCAATGTCACGAAGGTGTAACCTTAAAGTCTTCACTGGCTTTATTCAAAACCCTGCCTTCATAGCATTGTTACTATATGGAAGACGATCAGGGCACCTGAAGAAAAAAAGAATAAAATTCTAGAAAAAAACGCCAAAATTCTGACTTTAATCTCAGAATGTTGAAGTAAAAAGTCAGAAGTCTTTTTTTCTAGAACATGGACAAAAAAAAAGATTTAAAAAAAGAGAAAACAAGTTTTTTTATTCAATTTCTGAAAAAAAGTCAGAATTCTTGCTTTTTTACATTTTACTTAGTGGCCATAATCCTTTTCCATATTTATACTAAACTGAATTTGTGTCATTTCAGTCATACATTCAAATATGCAAGAGAAAAATAAAAGCTTTCATTTTAGAATTAGAGAGGATACCAGCTTCTAAGTCATCAGCAGCATAAATTCATTCTAGATATTTGAGCTCAGGAAATACCACTTGGACAGAGCTAAAAATTTGTAGTGCATATATATATTTTTTTGATAGTATAGAAGAGTGAGCTTGTTGCTGATGGGATAAGCTAAGCTTCACCCCTCACAACTCTACACTGAAATAAGTGAGTATAGAAAATGGAGTATAAAAATATTCAGCTTTATAATACTTTCAACTCCCTGGCTACACAAATATACTAAATAATTATGAACAAAAATACTTCCAATATATTCCTGGGGCAATGGCTGCATGCAGGAATGACTTCCTCTCTGTTTTGCATCATACTTGAAGAAGCCTCTGACTGAACACAGACTTTTGTGTAAAGGCTTTGAAGTATTCTTCACTAGAAAATCAATTGTAGGAAGTTCAGAGCAGCACCAAGCCAGCCTTTTTCATCTTGATTGCTAAAAAATATGGAATATGTAAAAAAAAAAACATCTTACCGCTAGCAGTTTGATGCTAGCGGTATGCTAGGCAGCTGAATAGCACTTCAGGATTAGCTTTCAGCTAACTTTACCTACTTGTACAGTCTTAAAGTATAAACTCAGAGTCTGGGATACAGTATACTCCTACAGCCATGACTCAGAGAAACATATACTGTAATACTGCATTCTGTTTATTCCTTCTGTGTCCTTGTTGATGTTTTGAGCTTGGCCATTTTGTTAGCTAACATCACATTTCCGAACAAAGGAATGAAAAGAAAAGATTTTTTTTAAAAGATATGTTTATTTATTTTTTAAAGTTACTCATAATTTAGACATTATTGTCAGAACTCAAGGAAAACCTCAAAGTGTAATAAAAAATGTATTTAAAAAATACTAATACAGTATGATAAGACTTCCTTAAATAATGCTGCCATTTAGTGGCACTAAGAATGGATTGCCATCTGTCAATGTTTGGGCTTTTTTAGATGAAAACTGAATAATTCTGCCTGTTTTGTTTTGTTTTTGTTTGTTTTTTTGAGCTCTTCAACTGCAAATGTCATTATTCAGCTTAAAAGAGTGAACTTGACAATAAAGCATAATGGCAATTACCTGCAGCCCTTATTAAACCCAGCCTGTTTCAACAATTTATTTAGTCATTTCCATGGCAGAAACGTCACCAGCGCCACCTTTTGCTTTACCTTACTCAACTCCTAGATTTTGGGCTTTTATTGGCTGCCCTTCTTGTTCTTTTTGCATAGTTGTTAGTTTTTTTTTTTATATTAATTTAAAATTATGTTTGCTTTTTAAATTAAAATTTGGATTACTCTTTGATTTCCTGCCCTGAGGCACTTTAGTTAGCTAAATAAATCTTTTTGTTCTTTTACATCTGCGTCCTGCTTTTGGTCTGCATGTGTGTCCATCCATGAAATAACCTACGTATGACAATGTCTCGCTGCAACAAGTCATACTGCCCTGAATGAAAAAAAACAAACACAAAGAAGACTCAGATTAAACACACCCATGCTCAGATTATCTATATTGTCACTGCCCTGTACAAAAAGTCTGACTTTATTAAGACAAAAGGAAACAGGCAAGAATGGTTCAAACACCTGGCTAACACCCTGCAGTATTCAGTTTTATTTTCATGTCCTCATGTTTTCCTGTTGCTTGGTTGCTCCTCTATTGTTTCTTTTATACATTTATTTCCCAATTACTCTCGTGTTCAAAAGCTCTTCCCAATTTGGAGTGCAATAAATTATAGTCTCTTAATTAGGCAGCAAGGCGGTAAATGCATGTCAGTCCAAGTTTATTTCAACCTGACTGAAGATTTTATGATTGAGAAGTGCAAACTAATTGGATTCCTGACTGCCTGTCTGAATGAAATTGCAAGACTTATCAAAGTGGGATTGAACGCGTGATTGTCGGAGAGAAGTAAA
This sequence comes from Atherinomorus stipes, assembly GCA_023101725.1. Classification (NCBI taxonomy): domain Eukaryota; kingdom Metazoa; phylum Chordata; class Actinopteri; order Atheriniformes; family Atherinidae; genus Atherinomorus; species Atherinomorus stipes. The sequence continues at coordinate 595,834 of JALJCO010004757.1, forward strand.
GAAAAAAAAACAGAAACGGGGAGGAGTGTTGAGAGAAAAAAATACCAGAAGCAAAAGTGGAGAGATGGGAATGATGAAGAGCAGCTGAGTAAGAAAGCAAAGGATACAACATGAGTGTTTACAGATAGAAAAGCCAAGATAAGTCCAAAATATATTCATTAGAAGGTGTAGTGTTTTCCTTTTATAATCCCAGGGATACAGATGTATTCCTCCCAATTACTTTTATTTTTCACCAGTACATTTTGTCACCTGTGGGCTGAGAATTCAACTCCTAAACTAAGCTTAACTAAGCTGCTACCTTTTGCAAATTGACCATTGTTTCATTTCGGCTTTAATTTCGCCCCCTGGCTTCGCCTGATCGATAGACTAAATTGTTCATCACAAAGGCTACTGGCGCTTTGACCGGTGAAGATTGCACTGCAGGTCTGTAGCATACATAGCAGGCTCCTGATTAAAATCAAGTGCATTAGAATAGAAATGAGGGAACCGGCTCCAAAAGAAAATCACAAGACCCAACACAGGCTTTGGCAAGCAAATTTAAATTTCATTTAGACGGTAACGGCTGGCCAGGAGAGTTGAGATAAGCTGCTGAACTGGACCCAATTCCCATTACTGGCCCTTCTGTCCGCTCACCTTTGTGTAGGTGGTAGTCTTTGAATGAAACCAAAGATTATGAGAGGAAGCTTGAGTTAGCTTTCATAAGATTAATATTGCAAAGGTCACAAATATTACACCAGAACAGGAAAAAGACATTTGTGAAAGGATAATTCTTTTTTTTTTTCCAACCTGGACCTTATTTTTAACTGATTTAAAATATGGGGGGGGTTAAAAAAGAAAAGGGGGGGGGTTTTTTTCTTCCCCACCCCATTGAGAAAGGGGAAAATTAAAGGGGTTTTTTGGGTAAGAGAATAGGAGGGAAAAACAAAAGGGGGGGGTTTTAGGAGGGGGGGGGGTTTTGGCGGTGTTTGTTTTACGGGGTTTCTTTACAAACAAAAAAGCAACGACCCGCACGCACCCCCCCCCGGGTGGATGGATTTTTATATTATATATAATTAATCCTGGGGGGTTGTTGGGGGGGAGGGGGGGGGAGGAGAAGGACAGAATTCAAATCAAAAAAGAAAAAAAAAAAAAAAAAAAAATAGGCCCAAGAAAGGGGCTTATTTCTAGGAGTATATACGTGAATTTACTCACTGGTTAAGTTTCTGCATCATTTTGATTCCTTCGGAAGATATTACGTTGAGTCGACCTTCGGCATACATCCAGTAATAATGGTAGAAACAGGGCAGTCACGATAGAAGGCATTATCTACAGCAGGGGTGGGGAACCCTGGTCCTTGCGAGCCAGTGTTCCTTCAGGCTTTCCATTTCTCCCCACTCCAGCACACCTGATTCAAATCAAATGGATCTAACAGCCAATCAAGTTCTGCACAGAGACTCATTGATTTGAATCAGGTGTGTAGGAGCAAGGACAAGTGGAAGACCTGCAGGATGAGGGCCAAGGTTCCCCAACCCTGATCTACAGCAAAACTCCTTGATTTTCACCAATACTTTAAGGAAAAATTAATGAACGAACAAGTACTATTGCCCTGTGAGTCCAGATTTAGCTTTCCATTAGTTATCAGGGTGTTCTACACACTTTTTGGGGCCACACGTTCACGATGCACGCCTCCATAGAACACCTGAGAAGAGCAGCTTGTTACCCAGACAACAACAAAAACACAATTTGCGAAACTCCAAACTCACATAACAATAGTGCTCATTTGTTCATTCATTCTACTTGAAGCATTGATGAAATGAAGGAGTTTAGATAATGTCTTATATAGTGGCTGCCTTGTCTCCGCTATTTTAACTGGATGTACACCGAAGGGCGACTCAACGTAATATCTTCAGAAAGATGGAGTAAATGCATGTATATACTCCTAGAAATATGGTCCAGGTTGAAAAAACAGAAAGTTTTCCCTTAAAGCATTATTGATTGTAATATCAACATCTTAACAAGTTGGAGAATTCTCCCAGAGGTCATCAGTAGAAACCATACCTCAGACAAGTATTTGTGCCCCAGGAGCTCCACCTTGCAGATGCAGCCCAGTCAGTAACCAAAAGCTTTGCAGCAACTTCCCATGTGACGATTGGCCACTTTCGACCTCAACCAAGCCATGAAGTAGTCGCACGGCCAAAAGTCTGGCTTTGTCAGATGTCAGCCAACTTCCTGGATTTGTGCTGGCAACTATTTCACAGCCCTGGTGTTCATTAAGAAGCTTGACCAGAAGGTGGAACAGAGAGGCACCTGCATATCAAAGGAGATGGTTGACTGCCATCAGTGGTACATGTTTGCTGAACTGTCATTCAGTCTGGACCAGCAGAGGACTGCAGCTGCACAAACATTTCCACAAAGGATTTACCTGAAACCTTGTTAACCACAACGGCGAATGACAGTAGAAGTAACACAAGGCTTGTAGTAAGAAATATAGCGACAAATGACCCCCTTAGTCAAAGGGCATAATCCAAATGTGTCAGGAATTTTCAGTTTTGATCTGCCACAGTTTGTTCTAACAGGATTGATTTTTTTCTGCTTGAAAGACATGTTCTCGAACACATCAGGTGTCAGAAAAGCCTGCTACTTCACTTCTATGAATCTGTTCACGCCGTTCCCAACAATCATCATGTTGAGGATTGGCTTGTCCTGTCACAAATGGCAACAAGTTAAATGTATTGTTTATCGGCCCATTGGCCAGAACAGAGAAAACAGAATCTATTTTGACATAAATCTTTCAAACACTTTCATTTTTCTCAGAAAACCTAAAAAACTTCCTGCTGCAGTTTGACTTTATCTTAACATTTAGTCTTTTCTCCCTAAAAAAAAATTACCAACAAGCGCCTGATTGCCTATTGATTTTTTTTTGCCAAACTCAGCCGGGACATTATGAAGACAGTCAAACCGTAAAATTTTCTCTTCCCATTAAAAACATGTGCGCACCTCTGGTTTGTAGTAATGGTTCCCTCTGAGACTTCAGTTATGTGATAGAGAAATCACAAAATAACCAGTGTAGAGCTGAATGACACTCGTGCATTTTTTTCATTGTTTTTTTTTCTTTTTTCTTTTAAGAGCAATTAAGTTAATATCAGTAAATATGAGTTGAGGTACTATAGTGCCAAAAGTATTTGCTTACCCATCCAAATTATGGGAATCAGGTGTTCCAATCACTTCCATGGCCACAGGTGTATAGTATGTGGTGTTTTTACAGACATTTGTGAAAGGATGGGTCGCTCAGGAGCTCAGTGAATTCCAGCGTGGAACTGTGATAGGATGCCACCGTGAAACAAATCGAGTTAAGAAATTTCCTCGCTCCTAAACATTCCACAGTCAATTATCAGCTGTATTATAAGAAAATGGAAGTGTTTGGGAATGACAGCAACTCAGCCACGAAGTGGTAAACCATGTAAACTGAAGGAGCGAGGTCAGCGGATGCATAGTGCAAAGAGGTCACCAACTTTTCACAGAGTCAATCCCTACAGACCTCAAAACTTCATGTGGCCTTCAGATCAGCTCAAGAACAGTGTGCAGAGAGCTTCATGGAATGGGTTTCCATGGTTGAGCAGCTGCATCCAAGCCATACATCACCAAGTGCAATGCAAAGCGTCGGATGCAGGGGTGTAAAGCAGCTGCCACTGGACTCTAGAGCGGTGGAGATGTTCTCTGGAGTGACAAATCATGCTTCTCCATCTGGCAATCTGATGGAGGAGTCTGGGTTTGGCAGTTTCCAGGACATCGGTACTTGTCTGACTGCATTGTGCCAAGTGTAAAGTTTGGTGGAGGGGGATTATGGTGTGGGGTTGTTCTTCAGGAGCTGGGCTTGGCCCCTTAGTTCCAGTGAAAGGAACACTGAATTCTTTAGCATATCAAGACATTTTGGACGATTCCATGCTTCCAACTTTGTGGGAACAGTTTGGAGCTGGCCCCTTCCTCTTCCAACATGACTGTGTCCCAGTGCACAAAGCAGGTCCATAAAGACATGGATGACAGAGTCTGGTGTGGAGGAACTTGACTGGCCTTGACAGAGTCCTGACCTCAACCCCATAGAACACCTTTGAGATGAATTAGAGCGGAGACTGAGAGCCAGGCCTTCTCGTCCAACATCAGTGTGTGACCTCAGAAATGCACTTCTGAAAGAATGGTCAAACATTCGCATAAACACATTCCTAAAAGTTGTGGACAACTTTCCCAGAAGATTTAAATCTGTTACAGCTGCAAAGGGTGGAGCAACATCCTATTGAACCCTATGGATTCAGAATGGGATGTCAATTAAGCTCATATATGAGTCAAGGCAGGTGAGCGACTACTTTTGGCAATATAATGTCTACTAAGAGACCATGATGGGTTTGGATCCTCCACAGCTCCACCAGCAAAAGATAATAGTTTACATATAAGCATGGATTGCTTCAAGATTGCCAATCAAATTATTAGTTTTCTAAAAGAAATCACTTTTATTTTTGAGGTGTGAGAGGATACACAGATAAAAATCTGTGACTCCATCACATTCGGGAACATTAAACCGTCATGAATTCTTTTATAGGAGACTTATTCAAACAGTAACCACTGCCTGACCCAGGCCTTAGTCATGAGAAGCCAAATTGTCCCGATGCCAGTCTAGTCAGTTTCCTGCATGTTTTCCTGAATCCCACAGTGACATCTGCTGGACATTTAGAGGAGTGAGTTCCCTGTTCTTACAGTTAATAAGGTGTCTGCATTTCAAGGCAGAAATATAGAGGAGGGATTTGTAAGAATTGAGCAAAGAAATCTGGTTTTTATTCTAGCCTCATCTTGGTTGTATGATTAAGTACCAGCTCATCTCATCTCAGAATATGGCAAAAACCTGTTTGTTTGAAGTCCAAAATTGTCCAATTGCTTTATGCCTTTTCATTCACCATGCACACACCCGTTAGGATTGCTACTGCCTATGTAGTGCATGCACAATCTTCCCTCGAGCTTGGATGCTGTTTCTGTATGAGTCTTTCTCTGTGATGTTGCTTGGTTGTGAAAGAAAAAAAAGAAAAGCTCTCTGGGGACTGTAGAGCCTCAAGACTGCCCAGACAAGTGTAGTTGCAGTGGCAGCAGCACAGTGAACCAGCTTTGGCCTTGTACTTTGTACAAAAGTGGGGCAGCGTTTGCCTAAAGGAGAGTGAAGCGGTCTTGTGAAGGACGGTCAGTGGTTCAAATTCCCATGAGGAAAAACTGAGTCACAGTCTCTGCGTCTTGTTAAACTAAACTGAAGGTGCCCTTCAGGCAAAAAAAAGAGGCTGTTTAAGTTGCTGAATGCCCACACTAGTTGTCACGTGTGAGCGTAGTGGTGTTGTACATAACTGCACACGAGCCAAGGTTATGAAGAAGAAAACAAGCTCAGCAAATCCTTCCCTTGATAAAGGTTAATAAAATGGTTGTTCCTCAACCTTTGGGGGGGATTTTTCAGCCAAGCTGCAGAATCCAAAGACGAGTTAAGTTATAGCATTGATTGTTTAAAATGTCAGACAAAGTCCCAAACAGAAACACAAGGGGGTCAGTGAGCAGATTGAATTGCAGGAGGCTAACTTAGAAAAAAAAAAAGGTCAGAATGAACTTATATTTACATACAACTACATATTAATTAAGAAATTAATCTCATGGGTAACTTGGGCTACTTATGTTTGAGAGGGAATTCATCCTTTAAGGCTCCAAATAATCCATTTGTGGGCAAAAATTTTGTAACAAAGCCTGTAGTGACTCTTTTGTTTTCCCTGTCTTATCTGACGGTGTGTTGGTCTCTCTCAGGCTAATTCTTTCATCGCCTCAGTGTTCCCAAACTGTCAAACTAATCTCATTTTTAATTCTTGTGCCACTACACTCATTCAAACTTGGTCCTGGATTACCCTCCAGGAAACCTTAAAGCTCAGTTACTTGGTTTCTTTTGCTAAATTTAAAGCTTTATTTGCCACTCATTTAACTGAAGTTTATAAATGTCACTCCTAAGATGATTTTGTGTACTTTGCATCTGTTTCATAGTTTTATTGAACTGTTTCATATGTGTTGACTGCGATAGCTTGCCTTCTTGGTCAGGTCTCCTTTGAAGAAGAGGCAGCCGTCTCAAGGGACTTTCTGGTTAAATAAAGATTGAAATAAAATAAATAAATCACTTTCTTTCCAATTTCATCTCATCCCAGTGTCCTTAAAGTTATATATGAGATTTCTAGCCACTACAAAGTTTCTAGATCCTGGCCATTCAATTACATGCCTTCCTGGATGACTCGTTGGACTGTAATTATTATAGTCTAACCTTTTTTTCCCATTTGATCTTTTTCTTATTGAGGTGTGATAACAGGCATGATCGAACTGGTTTAAGTTTACTCCGAATAGACAGTCCTCACTTATACTTTTTTTTTATTAAATATGCATACAGAGAGCTTTCTTCCTTGTGTTTATGTCCATATTTCAGTCCATTTCAAGGGCTTCAAGGTGCATAGATAGCCAGATGTATGTACCATGAGAAAGCCTGCTAATCCCGATCTCCACTGTTGCCTTGTTTGCTTCTGAAACTGACATCAAAACTTGGAAGGGAACTTTGAACTCTGCACTGCCCTCTAGTGGACGTGTTGTCAGACCGCTGTGGCACGCACAGGCAAGTGACCAAGGGGCAAATTCCGCTGGAGAAAAGTGAAGTAACCTTAAAAAATTGTAGTTTTCTCTTCATTTGCCATGTTAAAAAGCCAACTTTACAGAAGAATTAATCATGTTGACCGTCCGAACTAATTTTAGGTTTAATAGGTCAAGTTTACCTTCATGTCATCTGTGAGGGAGTGAATTTTTTCATAACTCATCCGATTAAATGTTATTCAATCTTGAAATTATACATAATTAAAGGTTAAATATGTAACATTTTTATTATAAAGCTATATTTAAAAAAAAAAAATACCTCCACAGGTCGTTTGGGGGTGTACAGAATGAAAGTACAACATTTCCTAGAAAAATTATATTTAGCCTAAAAATAATTATAAAATAAATTTTAACAGGTTCGATAATGGCATTTTATTTACGTCTATAAGCCAATACACGCCGCCATTGCGGGTTGCCAAATACGATCTGTGTGTGGAAACAATATTTTGGGCACAGTCAGGCTGGTACAGGGGAAAACCGTGGAGATGACGAGTGAAGCAGCTGCTTCAGAGCCATGGAGATATTGTTATCTGTTTCTGAGGAGGAGTGACGTGAGAAGAGCAAAACCTGGAGTAAATTTAGGTGAAGACTTAACTAAATGGACCCACAAACGTTTTCCACGGAGTCAAAACACGGAAATGGCGACTTTCCTCCTCGATCGGTAAGCTAGCTTGTTTCCTAACGTGGCTAACGTTTGCTGTCAGTTATAAACTCCTCTGCGTTACTTGTTGGACATGCTGCAGACTGTTGGTCACTTGCGTATCGGCAGTGAGCCTGGCATTCCAGCGGCTGGAGTTGTTTTTCTGCAGTTGCAACTACAACCTAGACACACGTGATGTCGCTGTTCTGACCTATTCCATATTCAACCTTTAAGGGTGTGTCCTTTTGACTGACAGGCGGCAGACCGGGTGCCGGTTTTAGCCGTAGAGGCTAATAGCTTCCTGCTTGTTCCCAGGAAGGCCTTTGTCTGTAGCAGAGTTGCACAAGTGTTTTTTATGTCGTTAAGGCCTCCTTCCACTGAAAACCCATTTAACTTGCTCCTTCTAAAATACGGAGGGTTTCCCTTGTTTACTTACACATGCTGACTTGCTGCGTTGCGTTCCCCCCAGTCGGCTGTGCTTCCTCATCAGAGAAACAATACGAAGAGAAGAGCGAATCGGGAACAGCCTCGCAGTAACCCTCCACTACACACTAGAAGTAAAGACGGCACGACTGTGCTTCGGAGTTGAGAAGCTAATTAGCTAACTGTTTGTTAGCATGGCGGAACAAACTTGTCTGTCGGCTCTATTTCCTGTCTGTAGCGAAATAAGAGCGGAGGGCGGAGCTTCCTTCATACACTGACGGGAGCCAGCCAATCAGACGGAAATTCATGAGAAGGACCCGGAAAAGCCTGCCGTTGGACCACAAGCCTCTCTTCTAGTATACAAATACAGCTGGATACTAAGCAACCAGAAGGTTTTTTTTAAACAGAAACGATGCAGAATGCATTCAATAATAATGGAGAACACAGAAATATTAATGAAATGACCATGGAAGTACAACTTTAACAGAAAGTATGAGTGTGTCTTACCTACCAACCGCCTATCTTCATTCGTTCCTGTTCACTTCAGATTGGCTCAGTTAGCATTAGCTTTGCTGTCAATCATTTTGCCAGAGGCCCTGTCTTTGCCCATTTTCGTATTTGCTGTGAGTGACGACACACGTGACACAGCAAGATGGCAACAGTGGGAAATGCTCAACTGGCTTCACTTTTCCCTCTTCAGATGTAACCGGATACTACGTCCATTTTTTCTCAGTCTTTGAAACTGACATTCCCATTTTTGTGCATAAATGGAGCATAGATAAGGTTCAAAATATGTGCTCTAATCTAGTTACCTGCAAAAGGTTTTCAAGAAGTACTTCCCTTATTCTGAAAAGTTGTGTAATGAAACATCTGACATGCTCAATAAATGGTACACAGAATATTTAAAGGAGCATTATTTTGACCCTTAAACTATAAAATGACCATGTTCTTCTCATACTTTAACCCTTGCAGCCTCATATTTTTTACTTTTAACATCAGATATGTCATAGTTGTAACACTTGTGAAGCTAAGAAAAAAAAGCTGTGATGGCTTAGCTGTATCTTAATGCTGAATTTAGATTCTGACACGATTTCTCTGCTCATTGCAGTGAAGTTAAGATATGTATTAGAGTATAAATCAATATTAAAAATCTGTTATGTAGCTGTGAAAGCTAGCATTGATGACAAGATGCAGTGGTAACTCTGAAGCATCGTATTGTGGCAACCGCCTGCATCCGTCACATGCAGATGGTGGTCTGTAAACTGTCTTAATGTCCCCTCTATTGTTTGTTCAGTGTGGCATTCAGTAAACTCTCTCTGCCCCCTCACACTATTAAACCGTGTGAACGACACGTAAAGCTTAGGCTAACGCCATAGGAAAGCCTTCTAGCGATGAACCCCTGGCGTCTAAGAACAATTGCTCCTGGAAAGTCAGGAAGAGCCCCTGATGTCCGCGGGAAGTTCACATGATAAACTCGACGACTTCCTCTACTGCAGGAAATTCACAGGCTTGGCGGAATTCGGCATCCTGAGATCCCTACTTACTGAAGAGTTTGACATCTCCTGGATGTTTCATCATGAGGAAGAGAGAGTATGAATACCGCCTTCTGCTGAAGTTATGAAACAGAAGTGAAGGACTTTGATAAAAATGACCAATTACAGCAGCTCTGATTGACAGATTCTTTTTCTCAAAAGCACAGGAAGCTTTCACAGAGCAAAGTGTTAAAGTCTAAACTTTTGGAGCTTTTGGAGCTGCTCTTATTCCCTGAAAGTTTGATCTTGATCATCCACAGAAAGACTGAAACCTGCTCCTGGCATTTCACACCCTTCTTTTGTATGAGATCAGCCCTTGACATTCTCAAATCCACATGAAAAACGACTAACTTGAATGTTAAAGGGAGCAATGTTTATTTTCCACTTTCTCATAGATTTATTTGAGACAACAGCAGTGAAAGCACTGCCCTCCATAAAAACATCCACACAGACAGACTACATGCCATGGTCATAGTGGAAATGGGAACATTAAAGAAGTCTATACTTGAATCAAATGCAAAGAAACGCACAGTTCAACGTACTGCCAACATAAAGAAATAAAGAACACCTCATTTGGACTATTAAATGGTGTAAAACAAACCAAATCGCACCCAAAAATACAACCAAATATTTGCATTTATACTGAAAAGTCACATTTATGCCACTGTTACATATCAAGTGAGTCGTATTAATGAGTATAAGCTTGATTGTGTCTATTTCTGAAGTTCTGTAATGGGGCTCTTTGCATTAAAGGGATACAACACCCAGAGAATGATGTGCCTTCATTTTCTACTCACCCTCATGCTGAGCAAGACTATGGAGCACTTTTTTAATATCTCAAATGCAACCGGAGATCTGGAGGGGTGGGGGTTCGTTATCCGCCAACTTTTATATAATGGAGAAGACTGGCGCTCAAAAACAAACAATTCCATAGAAGTCCACAAAAACTTGGCAATATTCCTCCATGCTGCTCATTCAATAAATCCAAGAGTCCTGAGTGGGTAGCGTCCATAATTTACTCGAAATGACAACACGTAGTGTATTTTTATAGCCTAAACAGTAGAACATCGCACTTCCCCAATGCGTGTTCATGTGAGTTCGCGAAACCACGGAAGCCGCAGCAGACAAGGACGAGGTTAGCGTCTCCCCGAGTTCTAAAAAGCTTGATTAGTCATTTGCGCCATCGTTCTCATCTGGCTCACAGCAGATGAAAAGTGGAATTTCTTCCTCATACGCTTGCATTATCAGAGAAGGCACTGAACGCGCGCTCTCTGGTTTGGTCTGCCACGGCTTCCAAACCAGGACATAGTGTCATGAACTCACATGGACACGCATCGGGAAAGTACGATGTACTACTGTTTAGGTTATAAAAATATACTAAACTATGCTGTTTCGAGTAAATCATGGTTGCTACCCACTCAAAACACTTGGATTACACTGGACGAGCAGTATGGAGGAAAACTGCCAAGTGTTTGTGGACTTTCATGCACCCTTTTGTTTTGAGCGCTGGTCACCTCTATTATATGAAAGTTGGTGGATAATGAACCCCCGCCCCCTGGATCTCCGGCTGCATTTGAGATATTAAAAAAATGCCCCAGAATTAGGGATCTTTTACGGTCTTCCAGGGGCCACTGTTCTGTAGGTTTTTTTTACTTTTCCCTGCTTAAACACACATTTTGTTGGTCATTTTGTTGAATCCATTTAATTGGAATCTGTGTATTTTAACAGGAAAGCACTTAAAAGCTACAGGGTGTTGTCCTTTGAGGACCACAGTTTCAAATCCCTGCACTGAACGTGGATGAATCTCATTCTAGCCCCCCTGTTTTTCATTTCTGTGGGAAAATCAAGATTCAGCTTACGACTCGAGTCAAGAATGAGGTGTGCCGTAATGACATCATGGTCACGCTCCAAGTCTGAGTGCAACTCTGTGTTTGTGTTATTTTAATGGGAAACCAATGGTTATTACAATAATCCTTAAAAGTGGTGACTGCAGGCCTATATGGAAAATTTACACAAAAATGGGGAACATAGAAAGTGATTAGCTTAAAAAATGAAGGGGAAAAAAATTACACCCAGATGCATATTTTGCCCCTTATCTTTAATCTTAACCTGGGGCTACAGCTGGAACACAACTCACATATTATGCATTTAAAAAACTCATGGTGACAAAACAAAATGAACACGACAGAACACAATACCGTCCCAGTATGAATGCAAGTAAATTGCACAAAAATATTTAAACTTTTAGGCTACAAAACCATGAATAAAGTGTAAACAATGTGCAAAAAACAAGGTCTATGTTTAGGGAATCTTCCATTTAATATTAGCATAATCCTATTTCTTCTCTTTCACTTTTTAAAAATAATTATTTATTATCATAGACTAGAATTCATCTGAACAGACAGCCATGGCTACTTTGGTTCCTTTTAATAAGCAAGGGTCAGATAAGAGGAGGGGAAGGGAGGGTGGGGTGCAATGGATTTTACAAAATATACATGTTATTCTGCTCTTTCCAGCAACCGAACTGATTAGAACGTACATGTTTTGTGAGAATGCACTGTGAGGACTTTTATTTTTCAAAGTGCTGTAGCTGAGAAAGTGGTTTAAGAAAAACAGAAGATGGAAGAAAACTGACAATTAATTTGTGGCTTTTCTCCTCATTGTGATACTACAAATATGCTCAGTTTTGCCCAAAGTGCCTTAGAGGAGGATTAGCAAGCCCAACGATTTAGTCCTTAACTCACTCCAGCTTATGGCCATCATTCAAAACTGAGCCCGTTAGCCTAACACAACATAAAAGATCATTATCTTTGCTTTAGAAAATAGACGTAAACTGACTTTTTGGAGGCTTGAAACTAACCTTCCAAGTATTTTGTTTTTCTTTAAAGCTGCACTAGGGAACTTTGTACAACAGCTGGGTAGCTGAATTGGGGAACTCAAATATTCATTTATCACAAAAAAGTGCCTGTCTGTGATGGTATGCATTAAAGAAAACCAATGAGAGAAAAAGGAATTTATCAAACAATGATAAGTCCAGCTATGTTTTTTTTAAATGGGGAGTGCTTGATACTGCAGATGCTGTTAGAGAGGAGACAGTTAATACTTCATTGATTCGTCACTGCCTCTAGGTGCAAGGTGCGCATGCACAGAATTTAATTTTGGGAAACTGAAGGAGAAGAGGATGACTCACTCTTCTGTTCTACACCCAAAAATAAGCTTGTCCAAACTCTTTCCCAGTGCAGCTTTAAGGTAACGAGTTTACAACCATTGATTCTTGTCTGTAGCTTTCAGTCGCTTGGTTCCAGTCCCTCCAGGTGGTCTGGGATTGGCAGACCAGTGAGAATTGTCAGACATTTATTCCATACGTTGAACACTGGGCACACAGGCTGGACGAAAGAGACGTGAAATGTGTGGAGGTGCTGGGAGCCCACGGCGTCGTAGAAGGTCAGGTATCCCGCATCATAATCCAGCAGGACCCCAACGCGTCGCAGGTGGGGTGAAGGCTCGATAGCTAGCTCCTTGCTGTTGTGGCGAACCACCCAGGAGTTGTTGCAGCGGCACAGCACCCATGAGGCCGAGTTCTTGCCAATCCACTCATGCTTGGGAGCTGATTTGTAGGCAATGCCAATTGCGTACCTGTGAAGAAGGATGATTCTGTTTTAAAATGACCCTTTGCTTAAAGGGATACAACACCAACAGAATGATGTGCCTTCATTTTCTACTTACCCCCCCTCAATACACTCGGATTACACTGGACGAGCAGTATGGAGGAATATTGACAAGTTTTTGAGGACTTTCATGCACCCTGTTGTCGCCAGTCACCTCCATTATATGAAAGTCGGTGGATAATGAACCCCCCCCCCCCCACCCCCCACCCCCCAGATCTCCGGCTGCATTTGGGATATTAAAAATGTGTTCCAGAGTCTTGCTCAGCATGAGGTTAAGTAGAAAATGAAGGTACATCATTCTGTGGATATCCTATCCCTTTAAAGAGAAGACAAAGTACCAGTAAAAAGATGCCTTACCATGTACTCCCCCCAATTAGAGCCTCCCAGTAGTGACGCCCACTATCAATGTAGACGTTTCCCACCACACCATAGCTGCTCTGACTACAAAACCGCTCTTGGCTGTGGCCTTTCTTGGACGTGGTTTCATCCCGCTCCACTGTCAGGTTATCATGGGACACCTTCAACTTCTTGTGAGCAGTTTTGGGGTCTAGTTTGAATGGCTGGCCTGGTTATAAAAGAAAAAAATTCCTTTTAACTGACAGGAAAACGAACAAACAAAAACATATATATATTAAAATCTAAATTTTCTTACTGTTGGTCTTCAGAGTACCCGGTTCGCTGCTCCTGCTTCCTGCTTGGTTGATAGCCTTTACCACAAAGATATACTTGGTACCGCTCTGCAGACCGTGCACTGTGTAGTGGTTCTGCTTGATGTTGGGAACAATCATCCAGCTTTCCAATGAGTTGCAGAGACCTAAGTGAAGAAAATAAACATGGGTAAGAATTTCAAGTAACCTGTTTAAAGATACACGCAAGTAAAAATCAGTGTTGGCACACAATGTTTTCCAAAGGAGAGATGTCCTCTGAGTAACAGGATAGTGCTGTGAACTGAAAACGCTGCATGAAAGTGAGAACAAGTGAGAGGGTGAGAAAAGGCACTGGAGGAACAGTTCACACCTCACACCTGGCTTCATAAAAACAATTTGCTTTTTGCAGTGTGTCTGATTTTCAGTGATGGCTCCCAAGTTCTTCTGAGCTCACTTTAAAGATGTATCTGTGTGGCTAAACATTAAGATAAATTTTGGTCTTGTGTGTAAAGGTCGATGCATAATCCACAAAACAAAGAAATTTGTTCTCTCTCCTGGGACTTAGAGAAAGGTATTGCGTCATATGTGAAGGCTATTGTTTAATTGGTCACAAATTCAAAGAGGGCAGGGTTAATGCGGGAAAGTGGCAAGGTTTCATTTCCGCTTTTCTGCTAATGGAAAAAGTTCAACAAGGTTGAATGGATAGCTTTGAGGAAGAGTTGGCTGAGGCAGTCAGAAGATATGGAAATCCACACGACATACAGTATTTTGTCCTCCAGAGTAAATGTGAGAGAGAAGATGATCAAGGTATTAATATCTACTTCATTTTAATCATATTAATCATTCTAATGCGTGGAAACAACTTAAACCTGCAGGGCAATGGCCCACAAGGACAAAAGCTGAAAAAACCTGATGTAACACATAAACAGACATGAACATGACACATGCAACCCCCCAGCCAGCAAGGCAGTATGAAACCAGCCAAAACTGACTAACAAATTTCTCTGCTCTTGTGGTGTATGTTCAGGCCTTTATTTAACAAAAGGGGTTTCCTCGTTTTAAAAATCAAAAATAAGATCTAACGACTTATCAAAATTATTTTCAGACCTTAAATCATTTAAATACTCTCTACAGAGTTAAAAGCTAAACTGCAAACTCACACTAACTGCACCATTGTCCACACATATCACAAAGCTAAAAGTAGAATTAGCTATTAACATTGTCTCTGCTAGCCTAAACTAAAGTTAAAGGTAGAGTCTGGAGTGTTCTGTTTGTACAGTAAGCACTATTCGAACTGAGAGCCCCCTCCTCTCGGGCTAATGCTGCCTCTTCAGCCCCAAGCCTCTCCTTCAAAGCTCGGAAGCGGGTGAAAGCCAAACCAATTTTAACCCATGGTTTTCAAGCGTGCACAATCTAAAACTCTTTTCGGCACAAAATACTTCCTTTTCTTCGCTGCATCCAACATTTTTAACGAGAATTCAAGTGAATCTGGTGCCGGCTCCCGTCAACGTTTAAACAAAAGAAAAAAGTTTGCTCCAATCAATGAGTTTAACCCTACAGAGCGTGACACCCTTAGCAGTGTCACTGGCTGGAGACAAAATGCAAATATCCACCCAGAAACATCCCAAACACACCAAAACAAAGGGAAAAAAATTAAATACAGTTGGGGGAGGGGAAGTTACAAACAAAACTCACTCATTAATTTAATTGACAAATTATATGAAGAATTGTATTTTCTTGCTGATAAAACTCAAACAGATACGGTTTGAATTTATCCTCATACATTTCAAATATGAAATACAATTCACAAGGATGTGCTGAACATTTATGTCAATAAATAGGAGTGAAGGATGTTGGCTTTTATGTTGTTATTGTATTAATGTTACAAGACTTCAACTTCCTGCATAATGATTCATCTGAATGGCTCCAGGGGGAGAATGTCTGGCACTTGACTTATATGCCGACAGCAACACCTCCGCCATTAGCAGATGCAATAAATGAAAGGGAAGAAAAAAATATATATATTATCACAGATATCACAACAGCTTACTAAACTGAAACAGACAGGGGTTTGACAGCACAAGGGAAATAAAGTGTCAAATTAGCAATATAAATGCCACTTTCTAATATGCTTTAAACAGTGAAGTACTAATTGGGAAAGAAACGGTGTAACAAAAGGTGAAAATTGGAGGAATGAATTAAACAAATCCTTTATCATTGAGTTTAAGCTGGACAAAAGTATTTAAGGGAGACACATAGGTGAGAAAAAATCAAAGGAAGGTAGATTTTGCAGAAGCTTTTGAGTCTTTTAAAAAAAGACAAGATGAAAAGATAGATAAAAAGCATTTTGATTGAGAGGGAGAGGAGCTTGTTGTCAGGTGCCTTGACCCCATTTTCTTCTTGTAGCTCTTGCTCATTCAAGTGTGTTCAAGATTTTCTGGTCTGGTGTGTGTTTAGTGACAAATGTGTATGTTTGCGAATCCTGCATGTCTGTTGTTCTACACGACATTGTGTCATGACGCGTGGCTCTGAGATGCTGACTTGTTTTCTACCTGTCATCCTACAACATCTCAATCCTGCAGTGCCACTTAAACTCAGTTGTTTTGGACACAAAGATGAAACATTTACACGTCAGTTTAACCCTTTTGCTTTATTCATATAAAAAAGATAAAGGACAGGAAAATGGAACTGGTCTACAAAATTTATATTTTGAACTTTAAACTGATAAAATTGTGAAAGATGAATATCAATATTTGAAATTTGAAAATTGTAATTTTTATTTTGTTTTTTTATGACGGAATTTTTAAAATATCTGTTACATGATTTAATTAATCACAATTAAAAACTAGAAAAGCACCCCATCACCACCATCCCCCACCACTTTAGTTTTAAATTGTGAGCAGAGATCTCCAGCAAGCTGCTCCACAATGTGGCCAAATCCTTAAAGGGATATTGTGTAAGTTCTCCTGTTATCTATTCACAAAAAATTATTATTTCGTTCAAAAGTGTTTTTCCATTAATCAGTAATCACTCCCATCAACAAACTGAAGTGCTCCTGTAAGCTCTGAATTTGCCGTTCGTATCATTCATATATACATCGAACGGGTCGGCTCGGTGGTGGCTGCCATGTCGTGTCGCCATGTTTATACGTTCAGTAGAAGCGTGACAGTAGAAAACCACAGAAACTCACCAGAGACACCAGAGTTGTCAGCTCAGTTCGTGGTAATGTTTTTGAAAAGTCACCGCGGTGCAGTGAGGAGGAACCGAGCGCTACAATAATGCTGCGTTCATGTGCAGTCGAGCAGACGGCCGTCAGTAACAAACCAGATGTAATTTTAATCACAGAAGCCGAGAGAAAGACGGTAAAACTTGGGTCAGGGAAAACAATACGACATCGCCATGACAACATATCAGATATAGACTGAAGTCACTGTAGCTGACCGACCACGTCGTCACATGGAGGCTGTTGATGCCTTTACATGCAGCGGCTTTCGTCCGTCTGCCCGGTTTCACGTGAACGCAGCATGAAAAGTACGAGCGAGTTGCTTGCGATATACAATTGTTACACAATGTCCCTTTAAAAAAAAACTGGATTCAAACAGAGATCTGGATCAACACCAAAATCTAACCAATTCTTCATGTACCATTATCAACATTTCCTGAAAATTTATTCTTAATCTGTTCAGTAATTTTTTTTTTGCTAATGGAGAGACAGGTAACCAAATGCCGTAGACAGCTAATGATCCTTTAAATGCCTTTTTAAAAAAACACTGGGAGTATTTTTTTAATACACTGCAATTTAATATTCTTAAGACAAATTTGACTTTGTTTATTCTGAGTATTATCACTTGCGATAAAAATTCTGTCAATGTAACTATTTTTTTCCCTTATTACCTTCACCAAGGAGGTTTTGGTCGCGTTGGTTTGTTTGTATCTGTCTGTCTGTCAGCAACTTTAAAGAAAAAGTTCTGGACAGATTGACCTGAATTTTTTACCCGTCGTGTGCCTCAGCCAAAGGACAAACCCATTAAATTTTGGTGGTGATCCGGATCACCTCCTGGATCCAGGAATGTTTTGAAGGATTCTTTATCATTGTGTGAGAGGCCAAATTTTGGAAGTTTTGCATATGACTCCATGCAAATGGCCAGAGTGTTTGGTAAAACATGACAAGAAAGGATATCAATGAGTTCTATAATGTTTTGAAAGTTGATCCGGATCCCAAAAAAATTCCGGATACTATGATCCCGAACACACAAAAATAAGGGAGTTGTTGGGAATTTTCAATGCTGACAGTTGCATCTACATTTGTTACCTAACACCAAATTGTAGCCAAAACACTGCTGAATTCAATTCAGTTCAACAGAACGGACGCATCTTCAATAGCAATGGAGCTTGATCCAGAGGAAAACCGCCATTATTGAAATATCTCTTTGTGGAAATAACTATTGAAGTTATGGTGATACAAGCATGATTCCAGAAGCTATTGGTGTCTTTATGGTCAAAGAATCCAATCATGTAGATTAAATGAATGCAGGAGTATATGTTTTTGTTGTGAATCACAATATAAGGGGGCATGAGCTGCTTGGTGGAGGTCTGTGCTTTCCGAATGCTTTTCTAGTTTGCAGAATACAGAACATAGAACACAAAAGGGAAATATATGTACAGCTGCATGAAGTTGAAATATGATCTAAGTATGGCATTCACATATAGTTTATTTTGCAGTTATAAGCTCCCATTAACAGCTAACTTTGAGATTTTGGGAACCACCATGTTCAACAGAGACTGGATGCTTTGAAAATAACAGGAAGTTACAACACTATGTACAGTATCTACATACTTTGTAATAATCCGCAAGAAGTATATGTCCATCAAGTCTTGTCTGATTGGCTATTCCTTGTCATTCATTAATACTTACTAGCAATGTTGGACTGCCCGGTGAAGATGGCATACTGGAGCTCGTAGGACACCACCGTGAATTCATCATCCGACGTCCAGTGGACACTGATTGTGTCATAAGAAGCTGTGCACAACTCTTCCCTTATGCAAGGAGCACTTGGAGCTGAACGGAATGAAAAGCAGGAACTTTGTCAGGTTTTAATTCTGCATTTTGTTTGGTCAGAGTTGCAAATTACGTTAAGATCGCAAACTGATACCAAACTCAAACATCAACATTCCCTGTAAAAGTTGGTGTAAATAACAGCACCCCTAATTAACCTTTTACATGTTCATTTGCTTCAATTTATGAGTTTACAGGCATCATTGAACACGGGAATGAGGATGCTCTTTCAAATAGAGTTGAAGATTAAAGGTAATCCAAGAAAGTGGTCAAACCTCGAAAGCAGCCTGCATGAAGACGGCAGAAAAAGCTATCACAATTCTATTTGTACCAAAACTGAGTCTTTACATAACCAGGTACACTAGATTGACTTTGTTAACCTTAAGTGATGTTTCATATAAACTAATAAACAAGAATGACTCCTCACTCTTCAGAGAAACAAGTAGAATCCATCTCTATGTATTCAATCTATGAAGCTTCTTGTATGAAGACGGTAGACGGAGGTAAAGTAACAGAGATATAAAAGCCAAGCTTAAATTGATTGTAAAGCCACTTCCTATCTCTTTCTGTGTCTGTCATTCGTTCCCACTCCCGAGCCTTCTGTCATGAGTGGCTGCACAAAGTGGAGTGATTCAGACTGATTCACTCAGTGAAAAGGCCTCCGGCAAAGCCTTCATGCATCACAGAGAATAAATATGGCACAGCCATTTTCACAGACCTTCAAAACCATTGCACACGATGCCTTGTTTTTCTTTTTTTTTTTTTTTTCCTTTTTTTGTCCTTGGTGTCCTCATAAATCTCACAGTGACGTTTTGAAGGGTCTTTGCAAATGGGACATAGGCAATTAATGTAGAAAATTAATTTTAGAGTTAATAGGCTGTGGGTCTGTTACTTCAAATACAATTCTTGAAGATGGGGACTTCAAAGGAGTTAAAAAAGAAATCCAAATTTAAAGCTGAAATAGAATTGTTAATTAGCAGCAATGTTTAGGTTTTGTGGCCACTGAGGAACTAAATCAAAGGACTAGATATGAAGCAAAGGAATATTTCATCTGTCACTGCTTAAACAAAGGAGTCAAGAGATGGTGATGCATGAGCTCATGTTGGTTTATTCTGTAAAGCCCCTGGAACAGATTTACCAGTGAGGTAATCCAGACTCTCCAGCAACTTCTTCTCTCTGGTGAAGTCCAGGGCAAAGGTGTCAAACGTGTCAGTAAGGTGTATCTCAGGGATCAGCACTTGGGTTGATGCAGTTGCCATGGAAACCCTAGGAGAAATTAGACAAGTTTTCTTACAGCTATGCATGACAGGCAATACAGACGAAATGTAGAATACAAATTTGAAAGAGGAAAAACTCTTTTAAAAAAATTATGTTAGAGGAAACAGCTAAATTTAGTGGTCCACTTTAAATAGGTTTTAACTGAACTTCAAAGCAAACTCAGTAACTTCAGCTCAGGGCTCCCCCTACTGGTCTCCATTCACTGTTGTAAAGGTTGTAATTTCCCCTTCACCCCACAGCATACAGACATCATCTCTACCTGTCTTTCCCCTATTCTATCCCTGAATATATTTCTAATTTTCTTTTACTATCTTGTTGATGCTACTTTGCTATGTTGGACGCAGCAGCTCGTCTCCCTCTGCAGCTGCTCAAAGCTGTGTCCTGTATTTCCTGCAGCGGGACGTTCTACCTGTGACTTGTGGATACATTTGTTGTGGATTGTATTTTTTTCTGGTGTTGGCAGGTCGCAGGTAAGAATACGAATTTTATTTAATTTTTGTGGACATGACAAGTGATTATTGAGCCTATTCGTCTGTGAGGTTCGGTGTTGCTTCATCTGGCACCCAGGCAGCACAAGCTACATGAACCAGTTCTTCACTCTGGCCCAGCAAAGAGTTGGTTTTGAGAGCCAGGAGCCGGTGTTTAGGTGATGGGTATCTAATGAAGCGGTTTTTAGTTGGGTTCTGGTTGGAACCAGCACTGGAAGCAGCTTGGTGGTTATGGGACCTGAGTGCTGGTTCTGCTACAGAGAGACTTGCAAGTGCTGCTTACAGGCCAGAGACCGGGGGGGGGGGCATTGAATCACTCTTTAAAAGTATTTAGCCCCACAGGTATTCTGAAAAGCATTTACTGAGGTGAAAACATTACTTAGTTCTGCTTAAAAGCACAAAAATATGTAATGTATCAATATTTTAAGTGTTGTACACAATGGGCTATATGCACGGTTCCACTACTTCCATTTTCATTTTTTCACCTTTATTTTTTTATTTTTTTTTAAAAAATCATAAAAAAAAACAAAGAGGTTCGCCGTCACCAAAAAAGAAGAAGAGCAAAAAGGGGGGACACAAGAGGAAAAAAAGATTATAATGGGGACCCAAGAATAAAAAACATAAAAAAATAAAAAAACAGCCAAACAACAACAATATACAAACAAAAAAAAAAAAAAAACCCCCCCCCCCCCCCCCCCCCCCAAAAAACCCTCCCATAATAAAAAAACAATAACAATATAATATCCACCCTATACAAAAGAATTATGAATAAAAATATAATAAAATATAAAATTAATAAATAAAAACAAAAAACAAAAAAAAAAAAAAAAAAAAATCACCCCCCCCCCACCTAACACATGGGGGGTAATATAAAAATAATGAAGATTTAATTTTTTTTAAAAAATTTTTAATAAATTTATATTTTTTTTTATTATAAATTCTATTAATTTCAATCTTCAGATCTACAAGGATCAGGAGGTTAATAATTTCCTTTTTCCCTTTTTAAATCTTATATCCTTCTTCTGGGGCTCTCTTCATCATCCAAACCCTTGCTTCCTGTCTTTCATTATTGGACAAATCTGATTAATCCAGATGTGTCTGATCTCAGTAACTGGCCAAACACACTTGGATTAATCACTTTGTCCAATAATGAAAGACAGGAAGCAAAGGTGCAGTCTGAAGTTCAGGAAGTAGTGGAGCCGTGCATATAGCCCATTGTAGCATTTACTTTCAACCAGATATAATAGGGTTAACACAGTTACATCAACTCCTCAAGAAATGAATCAGTCAGACTTGAGCAAAAGTTGTGTTTTTGCTGAAGTCTGACAAATTCTGCCCATTTTTGCTGATGATGTGGTCTTATTCGCGTTATTGCGCTTTAACTTCCAGTTTGCAAGAGGCTTGATTATAGTTGACTATGAACAAATGGGGATTAAAGTTAAACCTTCTGAGTCTGAGGTCATGAAAACAGTCATGACCAGACCAGAAAAGAGTGACTGACTGATTGAGATCAGCTGTGGATAACGAGTAACAGAAAACTGAAGGTGTAACGGAACAAGTGCAACTTTGTGTTTGGGCTCAGCATGAGATATGGACTTGCTACTCTACACTGAAGGGAGTTGAATAGGACAGTTTGAATATTCATCTATGACGCCTCTAAGACACCTCCTAGGTGTTTTGGGCATTTGCAATCGGAAGGAGACCCATGGCCCACAGGAAAGATTGGCTGCTCTGCGAAGATTCCTGAAATCAGTCTCTTAGTAAGTGAAACTCCACACATTGTCTAAACATTTGTTTTGAAGGACTAATAGATAGTGATTTCTTCTTATATGACTGCCTTTGTTTCTCCTTTATTTCTTATTCCGCTCTCAGATGCCAAATCATTTACCGGTAGGCAGATGGTTAAAATAGGGCCAAGAATAAGATTAGGGTAAAAAAAATGCTTTAGTTTTTGTGATACTTGAAAGGGTTCAAATGATCTTTCAGCATATGTTTTTGAACCGCCCCCCCTCTAAGCTAGACGTGTGTGTGCTATGCTGAGTAATCCTGGCGTGTGTGGGCAGCGTGTAGGCTGCCTGACCTCTCGTTGATGCTCTTGGCTGTCTGCAGGAAGCGAGCGTGATCAGTTTCTTTCAGTGTCTGATCAGCCTGTGTGATGAGGGCGGAGGACCTTTCAATGCACTGCTTGCAGTTGGAAATCTGTTGGGCGAGCTTTCGAAGCCTTTGAGCCTGGAAACATTGACAAAGAGAATTCTCAGAAGAGTGTTTTTAAGATGGATCAAACAGTCAGAGCAGCAATGCATGAAAATGGCTTTGGCAAGCTTAAAGTGTCGCGGATCAATGGGAACAGGGACGCAATGAAACATCACAGGAAATAATGTGAAAATATGGGGTTTTATGGGCACATAGAGATGGGTGTTGGCATTAAAGTCACTGAAACAGAGGTTGATCCACAAAAGAGGATTAACTGATACAAAATGTCATTCTTTTCTTCAAATTTTCTTAATTGATATCAGCCTTATAAAAGGTAACTCTTTGCAAAGGTATGAGCACATCCATTTCTTTCAAGAAACTTTCAAGGACTGGTTTGTCTCTTGTTTTAAATGGGCTTGTTTCGAAACCTGGCTCTTTGGAAACTGAAGAGAATCAGACACTTCAAGGTTGAGTTGTGTAATGTTGTACATTAATCAAACTACGGATGCAAGTGAACAGAAGTTTTCAAGAAGTTGCCAATAAAAAGAGAGGAACTAAAGACCTTTTTTTGGAGTGACATGTAGCTTCCCACGCCCAAGCTAATACAATTTTTTTTTTCTCATGCATGGCAATGATTTTGCTGCACGCAAATCTGGGATTTCACCTCCTCTTGTCTGTCACCCGGTTTCATTCCCACTTCCTATGAGCTGAGATATTAAGAGGCAGATTGAGGTCAGTGGATAGATTGAGGTCAAACGACATTTCATCAGCAGTTTGGCTTCGAAATCACAACAGTTAACTTAGATTTGGCTGCAATCATGATGACCTCCATTTTAAAAACAAAAAAAAAAAGTTTCTGAATAAAGGCAAACATTCCCATGCTGTCGTCTCATTAAAAACATATCTTAAGAGCATTCCAAGTCTCATTAAACACAGCTTTAGAAATCATCTGGGTTTAAAGCAAACATCCCCTTCAGATGCTATGGGATTTACTTCTGGCCCATCCGACTGTTTCCGCCCGTCTGTTCAGAATGTGTCGAAGGGTTTGCATCTCAGACATCTGAGCCGTTTACCATCTGTTAGCAGTTTAAAGATCAGGTCAATGAGATTCTGCATTGGATATAAAATTAGTGTCTAATGGTAACTCTAAGTGGTAACGGTGTGTCAAGTTGATGGTATTGCCTGTCATTGTGATTCATGACGTCCCCTCCAGAAAAAAACACATAAATTTCACGTAAGACCCCATGTGAAACACACATGATTCACATGTAAGGTACGTTTGTAAAAGGGGAGCTTCCTCATGTGTCAGCCTTGTATGCTTCACGTTTATCAAGAGTGGATCACAGATGTTAAACCACGTGTTTGTGCATGGGGCCCACATGTGTTTCACATGTTCTCCACATGAGGATCAAATTAAAATGATCAAATACATGTGACCACATGAAGGTCACATGTCCACAAACTCGTGGTCCACATGGGATTTCACATGTTCTTCCTATATGGATAACATGAAAATGTTCTTATGATCCTATGTTTGCACATGTCATTCACATGTCATGTAAATGTGAAGCACATATACTTCGCATTTGGATCACATGAAGTTCCAAAACCACATTTGCACATGTGAAGTACATGTGGTTCAAATGTGCATGAATATGTGGACCACATGAAAATGTTCCAAGACCAGTGTGCACATGTGGAGCGCATGGGGTTCACATGTGCTTGAACATATGCTTCACTTGCAATCAACATTTACATAACGTGAAATCCAGCTGTTTCACATATTCTTCATATGTCTATCGCATGAAAAAAATTTAAATTTATATTTTTGAAGGTGGTTCACGTGTCCATGTGGAGCACATGGGGTTCACATGTGCTTTAACATGTGCTTTATTTGTGATCCACACCTTCTTAATGTGAAATCCACCAATGTTTCACATGTGCTTTATGTGTATCACATGAAAATGATCCAAAATCACATTTCTGAAGGTGGTTCACATGCACATGTGGATCATACTTGGAGTATAGGTGGTTTTTCTAGTGATTTCTAGGTAAAACTAATAGAAATACATTATGTGGGAATGGAAAAACATTGAAAGAGGAACACAGGAAGCCTTAAAATAGAAAATACATGAATGATTGTTCACTTAAAAATCTTAGAAGATAAGAAAAAGTGAAAAAATATGAGAGAAAGGCCAAATAAAAGCATCTACTATAACCCCTTACCTTCCCTTCTTTGATCTTGTTGCCGATGATCTGTCTCCTCTGCTGAATGATGTCAATCAGAACGTCACACTCCTCCAAGAGCTTGCCCTCCTGGCGGGACGCATTCACCTGAGACCAATTGATGCACAGCATTAGAGCAACAAAAGGACCGATGAAGGATGAAGACAGGGAGCTAAAGAAGGGACGTATGTCTCCTGGCTCAATATCATGACAAACGAGGAATGGGGTGTTATTTTCATCCATCATCCTGTCTAAAAGCTAAGACTTGAGGAAGATTAGGTGCATTGTGCCATTCTGCATCCTGGTATTTTAAGGGCTTAGTGAGTCATAGAAGCAAGAAGTGTTGACAAGATACTTGAGGCATGAAACCACTCCTTATAGTGCATTAAGTTTAATCTGGAAGTCATAGCAAAGCTTCAGGCATCCTGTTTGGGACCAGACATTGGGTGGTTAACTGAAACCTGCTGTGGTTAATGGAAGCACGACAGATTAACAGATAAAACACATTAATTTGCAAGTTTGTCAAACTAAATTGAAGCAGTTTAAGATCCATCAACCATTGATATGCTGAATCACGCTGAGATAAAACTGAATAATCCTTCGTGATGTGACTGATGTCATGTGAAGTTGTCATGCTCCCACTGTTTATGAACTGAAACAGATATACAGTAGGCTTGCTGTCTTTCATTGTCCGTGTGATGAGCGAGCAGGAGCGGTTTCAGACAGGTTTCTGTCAGGAATGTCAGTAACCACGAAATCATGTTGTCAGATCAGTCAAGTTTTCTTCACATCATGATGTCACAGAGGCAGACCTGCCTTCTCTTGAAGAGATGAAATGACAAATTGAACTTTTTTTTTTTTGTATGAAATAAACAGTTTGTGTTGTTCCAAAAAAAAGTTAGCCAAATGGTTTTAAAATATCGTCATACAGGAGCTAAAAAGGGAGCATCCACAGGAACATTATACAGTCGTCCTCAAATGTATTCAATTAAAGAAAAGGTTAAGTTTACAATAGTCACATTAAGTGAAAAAAGCAAATGATAGATAAAAATTTGCTAAATTATATTTTAGTGAAATAAAACATTGCTTTTAAATTGTGATTGGAAAGAATGATTTAAAAAAAATTAAACTGTCCCAGACAATTTAGAGCACACTGCTCATGAACAGTGGGCTAAAATACCTGTTAACAGGTGCAAAAGTTTGATTGAAAGCCACAGTGAACACTTGATAGCCGCAGTTACCTGAAAAGGTTCAACAAAATTTTAGTTAAGGGGCCCTATCGTGTTTGTTTGCTAGTTGTTGTTTTTTTTTTTACACTTCTTTTTAAAATATTTCTGTTGAACCACAATTTAAAAGCAATGTCATGATTTTCATTGAATTTGTACTTAATTTCAACAATTTCAACTTATTTCACCGACTGTTTTTTCCCTTTCTTCAGCAGGAGGGTATGAATAAATGAGAGCAACTTTACATACACTAGCGCTCAAAAGTTTGCGATCACTTTCCCCGTAGAATTTAAAGGGACATTGTGTAACAACTGTATATCGCAAGCGACTCGCTCGTACTTTTCATGCTGCATTAGCGTGAAAACCGGGCAGACAGACAACAATTGCTGCATGTAAAGGCATAAACAAGCCTCTGTGTGAAGACGTGGTCAGTTACAGTGACTTCAGTCCACATCTAATATGTTGTCATGGCGATGTCGTATTGTTTTCCCTGACCCATGTTTTTCCGTCGTTCTCTCGGCTTCTGTGATTAAAATTACATCTGGTTTGTTACTGACGGCCGTCTGTCCGACTGCACGTGAACGCAGCATTAGTGTAACGCTCGGTTCCTCCTCACTGCACCGCGGTGACCTTTCAAAAACATTACCATGAACTGAGCCGACAACTCCGGTGTCTCCGGTGAGTTTCTGCGGTTTCGTACTGTCACGCTTTTACTGAACGTAAAAACATGATGGAGCTGCCATGTCGTGTCACCGAGCCGACCAGTTCGATGTATATATGAATGATACGAACGGCAAATTCAGAGGTTACAGGAGCACTTCGGTTTGTTGATGGGAGTGATAACTGATAAAAGATTTACTTCCATCATTTCATTAATATTGCTGTGTTCGCCGTTATTATTGAATGCATTATGCATCGTTTCTGTTTAAAAAAAAAAAAAAACCTTCTGGTTGCTTTGTTTCCAGCTGTATTTTTATGCTACAAGAGTGGCTTGTGGTCCAATGACAGGCTTTTCCGGTCCTTCATGACGCAAAAAATGAGACGTCTCTGATTGGCTCCTTCCCATGAATGTATGAAGGACCCCCCCGCCTCGCGCTCTGTGTGTGTTACAGACATGAACAAGATTGTTCTGCCATGCTAGCAAACAGTTAGCTAACCTAGCTTCTCAACTCCGCAGCTCCAGTCATGCCGTTTTGACTTCTGGTGCAGAGGGGAGGGTTACCTGCCTTCCCATGGGCGGGTATAAACCCACGTGGGGGACGCCCTTTTCGATGTGACGTGGAAGCGAAAGGCTTTTTCTGATTCGCGCCCTTCTCTGTATTGTTTCTATGAACAGGAAACACAGTCGGTGGAGGTGACGCACCACTTGCAAGCGCAGCATGTGTCATGTAACTAGGGGTGACCCTCCGTATTTCAAAAGGAGCAAATTAAACTGGTTTTAGTTGAAGTAGATCTTTAATGAAAAAAAACTTTTGAACAAAATAATGTCTGTCGATAACAGAAAAACTTACACAATATCCCTTTAACTTTTGAGCATGAGTATAATGTTAGATAAAAGGGCAATGCATAATTTCCGCACTTAGGAGATGAAAGAAGAAAAAAGTGTTTTCTAAACATTTCATTCAGGACATACGAGAGATTTAACCCTTTAATGTGTTTTAACTGTGCATACAGTTTCTGAGACATTGCATCACTTTATGGCAAAAACTTTGTTCAAAACCCCATCGTATACAATCTGAAATCTGTCTTCTGCCCCCTCGTGGATACTTTTGCACTGCTGTAATTTTGACATATACAGTAATAAAGGATGCATCATTTTTAGTTACTATTTTATTTCTTTTGTACATTTTTGTTAAAGGACAAATGACAATTTAGAAAAAATAAAAATTTCCAGCTATTTTCTGGATTTAAAATTTTTTTTAGTAAATGCATTACAGTCCAGTTCACCTCTGCCTGTAAGCCCACTGGAAAATATTAAGTAAAATTATGGCCTTCATAAAACATCAACAACCAATGCAGACAGGCATGGTTTGAGTGATGGTGGTTCTCTTCCAACCAGGTGATTGATGGCTCATTCCCTACCCTGCCACTGTATCAAAGTGTCCTTGGACAAGACACTGATGCTCACATAGACAAAAAGCAAAACAAAGCAACCAACGATTAAGGAGAAGTCTTTGAAAGTCCTTCAAAATGTTTGGAGAACTATTGGTCTGGCCAATTTTATTTACATCTACAACACTTTTATTTGCATGCACGCAGCAGTAAATTCACTGTGACAAAATGAGGCATGAGAGCAATGTTGTGAATCACTGGGAACTGGGACAAGGAAACTGTCCTGGTCCAATCCTGACTGAGCTGTACGAAAATTGTGAAAAATAGAAATTCTATAGGCTTGTTTATATTTCAGCTGCAGTAAATTCAAACATCTGGTTGCCTTAAATCCTAACATTGGCAATTAGGATTAGTAGAAATTATTTAATTGTGTTGGAGGTGTTGGGGGAGAAATGAAGTTGATTAAATTTAAGGTGGTTCTGTCATGAGAGTCCTTAGAAGAAAAACAGCATCCAGCTCCGCTCTCTGAGGTGTCAGATTCATTTTGCAGTTGGAAGCCTTTCAGTCTGAGCAGGTTATAAAAGTTGTTTCAAGTCCAATTATAAGACCACAGGTCCTAACAACGTGCAAGTTCTCATTGTGGTAATTTCCTAGAGGTCCTTTCAGCACGTTGTAAAATGCGTTCTTACTGCAGCAAAGCGACAGCTAGGGGAGCAATGAAAGGGAAGTCTGCTGCAAGTGTTTTCAAGCAAACGAGAAATGCCGCAGTTATTTATCCAAACCTACACTGTGTTGACAGGTGTTTTAATAATGACATCATGGGGAGTCATTTACTTTTCCTCCACAAAGCCAAACAAGCCTGGAAAGGACTTCCGCTGCATCCTCAGAGTCCCTTCCTAACCGGTATTATGTGATTTTCTAGGATCATGTTGCCAAAAGAAACAGTTTGCCACCTGGATTACATCTCCAAGCTTAAGTAAGACATGCTGGGCCCAATGCCTCGGCTCTGTTGTATAGCAGAGCCTCTACATCTGTCATTGAGACTCTGCTAATTGGTTTCTTAGACATCAGAGTACAGCATTACATCAGAGGTAGCTCTGTGTAGTATTTTGTTCTCAAATGAGCTGTAAGGGCAATAGGAATGCATTTTAGGAACAATCTTTTCTGTATAAGAACCACAAAAGGATCAAACTGATGCTTGAATGATGGCATTTTCCTATTTTTGATTAGCATCATTTCGCTAGGTTTGAAAATCCTCTGACACATCAAAACTCAAAAGGAAATGAAAATGAAAGATTGTGTGTTTTTAGTTTTTAAGCTCATGTTTGTTTCCACTTGATCTGAACAATCTTGACTTTTGGGACACACGGGTCATCTTCAACACTCCGGTGTCCTAAATAAGCAGACCACTGAGAAAACATGCCAATTCAAAGGAGGGCATTCTGCAGCCAAAAATATTCCAGTTTCATGGTGCGTGACTTCTATAATCGTGCAAATCTGGAGCATCTAATGACTGTAGGCAGAGATCTCTGGTGCATATCATCAGTATGACAAACTATAGCCTGAAAGAAGTGTTAAGTGAATTTTTTAAATACGCTCAAATGATTATAGCCTGGAGGATATTCCAACTTTGGACATATCCGTCGGCCTTTATTGGAAAGTACAGTACTTACTAGGAAAATGGTTGCAGCAAATATCTTCCTGTTAGTTTGTTGTTAATTGCAATTTCACCAGATCTTAATTGACATATGACAGCTTGACATCCTTCACTGGATAAAAACTAAGCCAAAGTAGAGAAGCGGTTTATAAAAGCTTACGAAAACATGATTCAATAGCTTGTAGAGCTGCCTTTAGCAGTAATAAATGAGTTATGGGTACTCATTTATGTACAGCCCTCCTGAATGAAATTTGACTGGATAATTGCAAACCCTTCATTCTTTTCTTTTAAATCATTCTGTCATAGATTTGCTTCCGTGTTTGAGGTCACTATTCTTTGACCCAATTTCAGCCAAGTGTTTTCTTTTTGACATATCACATTTCACTTTGGAATATTTGAATACATAGGGGTTGCGAATTGTCCATGTCCCACAGCTGGAAAACAAGCCCAGCTCATCAACACCTCACCACCATACTTCGCAGTTTTAGGTGTTTGCTAACCGAAGTGTGGCAGTTGACAGTCCTGTCACTGTGTCTACAAGTGATCATGCGCCCTGGCTACGTGGCCAAGGGGATGTCCCTTTGGCTGACTGGTCAGCACACATGACTCTCACCCGGGAGCCTGGGAATCAAATCCCGCCTGGACCCTCTGCTCTCCGAATCTTACCACATACAGTGAGCAATAAGAGGCTTCTTTTCTGTAACCGCCCCAAATAAGTTATAGCCTACTTGTCCAGTATTTTACGAACAAAACTGGCGTCAGGTTTAACATTTAATGTCTTAAGCCGGATTTATACTCTTGCGTCATCTGCATCTGCGTAACCGCCGTAGG
This sequence comes from Atherinomorus stipes, assembly GCA_023101725.1. Classification (NCBI taxonomy): domain Eukaryota; kingdom Metazoa; phylum Chordata; class Actinopteri; order Atheriniformes; family Atherinidae; genus Atherinomorus; species Atherinomorus stipes. The sequence continues at coordinate 626,435 of JALJCO010004757.1, forward strand.
CTCTGCATAGATACGTGGAGGCCTGGCTTCACCTCTCTAGACCTGATGTGCATCCCGGCTACGCAAATGCAGAGACACAGAAGAACTCACTGGTGACTGGTCAGTGTGGTTGGATGTTTTTTTATGTTTGGGTTTTGTAGCTGAATGAATGCAGGAGGAAATGTATGCTGCAGCTGAAGCGAACCATCAGTTAAAAAAAAAAACAAAAAAAAAAAACCTCTACTCTGTGGAGTTTCCTACCATTAAAAGGCCTGTTGTCACCTGCAGTTCTGAGAAACAAACTGCAGCATGATGCCGTAACCCTACACCTCAGTAAAAGCACACACTGCCTCAGGTAGCGTCAGGCACGCAGACCCGACTGGACGCAGATGTCGCACGAGTATAAATCCAGCTTTAAATGAGGCCTGTAGAGTCTGAGATGTACCTCTGCAGTTTAGCTGAGCATCAGATGCTCTGATATTGGGGTGACCATGCTTAGATATCCACTCCTGAGAAGATTGCCAACTGCCATGAATGTTTTCCACTTGTTATAGGAGTGATGACATACTGGTATGAACAAGTTCACATTGCTGATATTGCTGCATATGTTAAACCCCCCCAAAAAACCCTTTTAAAGCGTTTGTTTGGCACGCTAGATCTCCCTGCTAAGTAAAAGGGTTGGGTGTGGTAATGATACACAGCTGTTCCTGGAAGACCAAGTTGACTTCATTTTGATTGGCTACACCTTATTTGGCTATAACCTTTTTTAGAGAAAGTAGGTGAAGCTGTAGCTGCAGTCGGACTTTGCTAGACTCCACATTGTTTCGTATTGATGTTATAACACCTCCCAGACTGATGGGCAGTAGTAATTGTTTCTCCAAGGTCAATGCAGATTTTTTTCCTCCTCCGCATTGAGTTGAAACTCGTTTAAATGATCGTCCATAAAACTGGCAAAGCTTCTGCTTTCATCACACACTCGTACCAGGAAGGAAGTAATTTGGAAGTTCAGTGGCACTTTTTAAACCATGTTCTGGGTGAATACTACTCCCTTTGTGTCGTGTCGGATGGTTCACGCCTGCATGTCGTCCATTAATTTCGAATAATGGACACCTCATTGGGCATTATCTCTTATATAAACTAGGGATTTAACCACTTTGCCAATATGAAGGTTTTCTCCTTCTCTCACATTTTTTCCTCCATCTAAGTTTGTCTTATCTAGATGAGGTTTTGTCATATTTTAAACTGTAGCTTTTCAATCCTACAGTCTTAATTTTTTTTAAACGGAATTAAAATCTGCTGCACTAATGAGTAAACTGAGTTATCAGATTTACTAACATTAGTTGCCAAAACGTCTCCCAAAGCAGATTCATCCCCTCAGATTAGCATTCTGCAGGGATCTGTGCTAGCACTCAAAATTCAATAACTGTAGCTTTGCTAATCTTGCACAATTTACAATGATTGAATATAGAAGTATTATGTTTATCTACTGTAAATTTAAATTATGTATATTTACTTAATGGTTTTACAGCATCATGTTAAAGCCATCCGTTTTGGTTATGCTCAGGCTTTAAGCTGTTTAAAACCACCTGGGGGCCGGCGCCAGGGCTGGGTTTAGACACACTTTTTTAAATTATATTTTCAGAAACTAGAAGGGGGGAAGTTTTAAAATAATGTCTAAAAAAGTAATTTGGCCTAACAGTTCCTTGTATTGCATTCATTGGGGAGAAAAGGGATAAAAGGGGGGGTCGTGTTTCAGGTCAAATCACCATCTTTTATTGGAAACATTTTCAAAGAAACCAAACCAATACCTGAATTCAATGTTTCTTCCCTTAACTCTGCAGTGGTGGACTATTTTCTGACATGGGTACAGCAACACAGGAGGTTCCAACTGTTTGGATGATGCTTACAACAAAAACACGATGCCAGCTGAATGAGCATGCATAGCTGATGTGCTACAGGGGCACGGAATCGTGAGTACGGCTGAGATGGTGAGTCATGGAAACTGGATGTAAGTTTGGAATCTTGTTTTCTTTTTTTTCTAAAGACATCTCAGCAGTTCAGAAAAAGTTTTGGGATGGCATCATCTGGTGTTAAATATTCAGAAAGCTCTGCAGCAGCACGCAAGCCAGTCCAACTTGCATGCTTCTCTGTATGTGACACCCTATCTGTTTCTGTTTTTTTTTTTCTCTTTTTAATGTACTTGTCAAGTTTGTGCACGCACCTCGAGTTATTAATCCCCCCCCCCCCCCCCCCCCCCTTTTTCCTTTAGTTATTTCCTTCTTGTCTTTTCACACCTGCCGGCAATGTGTCATCACTGGACACTTTAAGGGCTATTTTAAGGGTTTAAGTGTTTGATGGTCAAAAAAAAGGTCAAGCATTTTTCTCCTTTTCCTCCTTTCTTTGTATTTTATTTATTCATTTCTGATCTTTAAAGTGGAGTGTTGATACTTTTCCAGTGTACGAAAAGAATGGAGGTGGTGTTTTCTCTTTTATTCACCTTAATCTAAATTTGCCCCTTAAGTTTTGCTCACAGAAAACACTAAACCACCATGCACTACATGCAAAAAGTGCTGCAGCTAAAATAAATTACTTTAAATCTCCTCAAGACATCACAATCTTCTCTTCCTCAGACTTTGTAAAGACTTTGCCAGGCTGAGAGGCTGCATTCTGTTATTTCTGAACTAAAACATCCCTGCTTTTAAACCCTGTGGCATTAGTTCATATAAAGCGCCTTAGTGGGGGAGCGTAACATAAACAAAGCAGGCATGGCACAAATCTGCATTCAAAAGAGCTAAAAGCATGCAAACGTCCATACAAGTGGCAGTAAAACCCAATTTTAAATATGTAAAAATGTACAAATCATGTTCAAAAGTGTGAAATATATGTAGAAAATTCTTGCATGAGACAATATTTACAGATTTTTAATTAAAAGATTTGTTGCATTTAAAAAAAATATTTACAAATTTATTTAATAAAAACACTGCAGCAGAAGTTGCACATTTCTTGAAATGAGAAAAAATATATACTTTTAAGGCTCTAAACGCCAACATTTGTGCTATTAATGTGTTTTAGTTTATAAAAAGGCACAAAAAGTGACAATTTTAAATATCGTGTTTGGATTGAACTGGTTCAATCCAAACAGATATTTAAATTTGTTTTTTGGTTTTCTTCAGCCTTTTGCTGCATTTTTAGAAACTGAGTTTTGCTACATGCTAAGCTAAAATATATTGAGCTCTGTTTTGGGTCATAAAATCCATTATTAGTTTTGAATTTTCATCAATGCATTAAAGGAGCAAATGTGATCACAAAATGCACTTTTAGTCCCAGATTGAGGTCAGCGACGACCTCACAAGGCTACTCGGGGCTTACCTCTACGTGTTGACAGGTCTGGATCAGCTTCCCCATTAGAGACTCCAGCTCGTTGTTCCTCTTGATCAGATTGCTCAGGTTGGAGTCCAGGGCTTGCTGTGGCACAAATGACAGACACTTATAAATATAAGGAAAAAAATATCTGGAGCTCCTTATTACACTTTAAAAAATGAAAAAGATCAAATACAAAACAGGAAAAACAAACTAAAGAGCATCAAAGCTGAATAATGCTGTTCCTCTAATTCCTCACGCAGTCCCAGGATGTGCAGAAGTTTTGGGGATGCATTTAGTGGCCATGTACCTCTGAGCGAGGGTAACACCGCTCATCCCTGCAATGTCTCCTCATCCTGCCCCGTCCGAGCCTCTGACAGCAGATCTTACTCTAGGAGAGGATGTGACTGGGATAGCCACTCCGCTGAGCACCAAGCCATGCGCAAGCCCAGCCAAGCGACAAATCAGGCATCAAAAGCTTTCCCTATGAGAGCACACAGCAAAGCTCTGGGCAAACGAACCGGCAAACAGGTGACAGCACGTCAGCGCAGTCCCTTGACGCTCCTCCCTTCTTTATGTTTCCCTGCTCTTCCATCCCTCCCCCTTCTCTTTTTTTCATATGCCAGGGCACAGGCTGTCTCTCCTACTCCCATGTTTCACATTATTGCCAAACCGAGCGTGTTTAAGCTGTTCTGATGCCTTGTTTCCGACCCCCCCCTCATCCTAAACAGTCTTCATGATGACTTCAGGCTCGTACGAGGTGAAAGAGGAGATTTCAAGCTTGTTTCCAAAATTGTCTGACAGATCAGCAAGGCCAAAACACAGATTTTCTTCACTATCTTAGCCTTTAACCACTTTTTGTAAACAAGCCAGCTCTGATGTTGCATTGAGGATTAAGAAGTCTCTACCTAAACGGCAGCGGGAAGCATGGGTGGGAACGCTGGGATTTGTGCATTTGTGTGTGGAAGTTGTGGTGGCACTCGGGGCTTAATGGATGACCTTAATACGCCGATGACACACAAAACAAGCAGAAGGGTCTGCTTACACAGAAATATGACGTTGTCATACACTCTCTTTTTTTTATTTATTTTAAAAAACAACAACAAAAAACAAATAATATCCCTGTAGCTGGTGGAGCAGAAAAATACCATTTTAAAAAAAGAAAAAAAAATTATAGTATTGGAGTAATATTCTTTAATGAAATTACAGTCTATAATTTCCCTTTTACATGAGATCTATCATTTTACTTTGGTTTTTGTCAATGTTTAATGAAGGATGGTAGCATGTTTTGTGTTATTCAGTTTGCTGCCATTTTGAGGACTCACAACTTTAGGACCTTCAGCCCCAAGTCCACCTCTTGAACCTGTAGGGTGAATTATATTATATTGTTTTATATTATATTCACAGAAATATAAAAGGTTATTGACAGTGTTAGTCTAGATTTATCTGTTAAATTGTTTTTTTTTAATGGCATTTTCATGAGATTATGATCAAATTGAAACTAAATATGACTTTTTAATGTGGAATGAAGTTTGATATATTTGTAGATGTTAGATTACATATTATTCTACTCTTGACATGTAAATTTGCAGTCTAATTAAATCATTTTGGTTTGTCCCTACATTTTTAAAAAACAAGTCAATCCAGGAAAAACCTGTTTTGAAAGGTTTTCTTAACCAACTATATCTTAGAGACAGAATAAGCTAAAGGGCAACGCACCTCTTGTCCTGGCTTTCAACATTGGCCAAAATAGTTTACCTTGGTTTGCTACTTTTATTGTCCATTTATCTTGTTTTATTCCTAATTATATTTCAGACTAATTTTATTACCTAGAATTTTCATCTGTGGGGCAGTTCTGAAGCATCAGGTACTGTTCTTAAAAGGTTTTACTCCTATCTCACAGATCGACAGTTTTTAGTAAGTATGGATACATGCTCCTCCGAAATCCATAAAATGAAGTGTGGGGTTCCCCAAGGTTCAGTTTTAGGCCCAGTACTTTTAACCTGTACATGTACTTTTTAACCTGTTTTAACCTTGTTGGTTAAAACATGCATTTGTTTTTGTCATGTAAAGCACTTTGGGTTGCTTCAGGCAGGAAAAGTGCTTTATAGATAAAGTTTGATTTGATTTAATCTGCTATGAATACATTTTGAATTGAATTGACAATCTGTAAACTAATATAAGAGCAGGAAACATTGTGTGGTGAGATTTAGACATGAATAGTTCAAACACCCACTCCAATCCTAACTTTAGTAATTTTAAAACATTCTCAGTGGTCTTTTAAATTGTGATTTATGAAGTTTTTAGCCAAAATCGTAAAACCTGTACCATTTGCCATGACTCTTTTTTCATAGCGCCAGAAATTTATTAGCAATTTGCCTCAGAGTTGTGGGCGGAGTCAGCATCGCTAATCTCCATAAATAAGAACAAAGTGGGTTTTTTTTGTGGATTCGGTTTAGTGCTGAAACCAGGCCTTGGCATTCTCAAAATTGGCTTCTCTGTCTGAGATAAAGCTGGATTTGGCTTTTCAAGTAGCACCAGGAGAAACATCGGACGATGAAGACGCGAGCATTGAAAATGATCAGAATAAAGTGGGTCTTGATCAGGTTAATGACATTGACAAACACCTACAGTAAGTGCGGTTTGTTAGATTGCTGTGGCCAAGAAACCTTAAGGGGACTAGAAGCAATTTTTCACCGCTAGCTGTGCTGTTGCCTGCTATCTTTTGATACCAAAACAAAGTGTGTCATGACTAACAGTTTTTGTCAGTCCCATACTCCATTAAAGGGTAACTTCTCTCTCTCTCTCTCTCTCTCTCTCTCTCTCTCTCTCTCTCTCTCTCTCTCTCTCTCTCTCTCTCTCTCTCTCTCTCTCTCTCTCTCTGGTTCTTGTGGCAACTCGCGTATCTGATCATTCTGCGACTGGTTGGACATTTGAGCTGTTTAAATGATGGAAGTGGAAACAACCATAATAGACACACAAACGAGGAAGCCTATATTAAACATGGACACCACTTCATGCACACTGCCTCCAAGCCAGTTGGTAGCCGATGGCTGCCAACAAGCCAGTACACCTGGATATGTTTTACTAAACTAATGGAAAATTCTATCAGTGCAGGAAGGATGTTGAGATTCACATGCACAAATATGCACGCAATTACACATCTAGGGCTTCACATTGCACATTTTTAACTCCTTCAACCTGGAAATGACAGATTTCTGCCCCACTGACTCTGCCCGCTCACAAACTCACCTACCTCAAGACTGCACACCTCAGTTTATCATCACCATGGCACCAGTTCAACACTGCAGAACATTGCACTAAATGGCACTACTACATATTGCACTATTGCATCCATCAGGACTGCTACTCGGTTTACTCTGCCATATGCATTATTGCACTATTGCCACTGTACATTGCTAAAAACTTACTGTACATGTTACAGTTGCATCATTTACACTGACTATTTGCACTGTTACATTTCTAAAAACTTACTGTTACATGCTACGGTTACATTGTTCACTTTGTCATTGCACTGCAATATTTGCACTACTTCCTACATTAGGATTGCAATACCATTCACATTGTCTACTGACACCATATTTGTAAGTCTGTAATCTCTTTTTTTTAGGATTTAAACTTTTGGTTTCGTGTTTAGATTTCCAGGTTGTCTGAGCGGATTTCTATATTTTTATCTTCTAGTTTATTATATTTCATTAATATGCACCGTGGGTTTGAGAGGACTGTAATTTCATCTGTGTTGTATGTCTAACATGTGGCACATTTGACAATAAAGTTAACTTTGACTTGACTTAATTGCTCCTTTAACCATTGCTCTCTCACAGCAAAGTGTTTCAATAGATTAAGAAAGCTGATATCAGTATATTTCTTCTTAGCACTGCAACCTGCTACGTGTATGTTGATCCGCCATGTCTGGGCAGTTTGTGGCCCGCCCACTGGCTTTATGAAATATGAAAACCAGTTTGTCTGATCCTGCCTTTTAGCACCTGCTATTGGTTCGCAATGTTTTGAATGCAGAAATATTCAGAGATGCTGTTTTGAGTTTAGTTATTTCAGCATAGCATGAGTAAAATGTCACATGAATATTTAAAAAAACATTCCAATGAAAATCATGTCTTTAACATCTGCAGTATCCATGTTGTTCGTCAGTCTCCATCTTTGTGATGAACCATCTGCCTGCCCCATCCCTTTGATCACCTGTCAATCATCCTGTTTATCCATCCTGACTCTTTCTCTAACCAACCTTTTTTTTTTTTTTTTTTTTTTTTTCCTGCGGCCAGTTCAAGCCAGATTTTCTCTGCTAGTTAATCTCTGCTCCATTAATCCATCTTGATTTAATGAGTTTTGAAACTAAGATGCATGTATGGAAAATGATTCCACGGACTGAAACTAGTGGTGGAAAGTAACTGAGCGCATGCTGATGCTAACAGAGCTGGTCATCTCAACAGCATCTGTCTTTGATCAAAGTTCTTCTATATAGCATCTGCTATATGAAAATGAAGCAAACTCCCTCCATTTGTTTCACCTCAATATCTTCCTCAATAAAAAGAGCTGTAGAGCTGTTTCTCTTATTTATATATATATATTTATATATATATATATTCTCCGTCGTTTTTATGATGGCACGCCTCTTATCTCCACAGGAACTTCAGCTTTTTCTGTGACACCAAGCAGGATTGCACCAAGATGTGTTTCTCTTAAGTGAGGGATGGATCACACAAACCTTTTTCTCTTCAGTCCATCTGTCTCTTCCCACATCTGTACTGTATTTATCTTTTATTGCCACTGGAGTGAGTCTTCTCTGTTCGATAGAGACCATTGTTTTCCGTGAGGAAGCTCTTCTGTAAATGGAAAACTGTTTTTCTATCAGACTGAAAGGAGCGGTCATGACTTTAAACAAGCGGTGGTCCAAAAGCATGAAGAAGGGACCATTGTTCTGGGGACAACTGAGAAAACGATAAGAGTGTGTGTTTGTGTGTGATTGAGAGACGGGAAAGCCTTGAGCAAAGGGAAAAACTGAGCCCATAAAGGAACGAAATTAAACTAAATGCTACACAATGCTCAGAAAAACAAAAAGGGGATGGATTTTCTTCACCAGAACTAATGAGATAATCAGACATGATTTGACTAATTCAGGACTTATTACTCATCAGTGCTTTTGTAGTGGCTTTTCCAATCCATGACAAAGAGATGACTCCTGAAATTTAGCATATGTGGTCTTGTCCGAGCCAGTGGAGTGTCTGATATCCACAATGTGTGTTTTGCTATTTATCAGAGGTTGAATTTTCCATGAAGCAAAGGTCAACTTAAGCCTTGGGCTCTGAGCTAGATTGGACATTATAAAATGTCCAATCTACTAATTAAAGAAGTTGTATTTTTTTTTCTTTTATTCAAGTGTTTCTCAAAAAAGAATATAACTAATTGAAAATGGGAATAAAAATGTTTCATGAAGGCTGCTTTTTTAAAATAAATGACCATATTGCAGAATAGAATGGAGAAAAACCGATCAGATCCAGGCTTACCTGCAGAGTTACTGTTACCTGTCCAGTTCAAAGCTAAGAAAAGCCTCAGAAAAGTGGAAGTGGGTTCAATGAAATGGCTTAAAGCATTTGCTGTAAACATTACTAACATGGAAACCTGATCTGATCTGCAATTGAAACTACATATATGTAAAGCTTCAGTGTTTAAACATTATACTTTGGTTGTATTCACACCTACTTTCATTGACCAAGAACTGATAAATTATGGGTTGTAGCAGCAGGTTATAAAGTAAACAGTAACTTAAATTAACAAATAAAATGGTACAAAAAAATGGTGACTAAAATACACAGGTCTATATACAAAGATGATAAAATGTACATCTATGTACAGTGTAGCATCTACAGAAGGGTAAAATAATGGAAAGATAAAATGTAATTAAATTAATGATGATGATGCATGTAGTCCAATGAACCATAACTTTTAACTAATTTAAATCGGCATCTTTATTTACATTGTTAAAACAAAACAAAAAATCTGTAGTGAATTTAAATACTGTATATTCAGTAAATAAGTTTATTTTCTAAATCTCTTTAATCAAAAAGAACAATCAACACAAACAGAAATCTCAAACAACTGAATCAAAATTTACCTTTCAGATATAATTCATTAATGCCACATCATTTGAAATTAAATAGAGAAAAATTATCCATAGATAATTGAATAAATAATTTTCAAAAATTTAACTTGTTTATAAACAAAATTTGTAAAAAGGCAGATGTGTTTTGTAGCAACTCGTTAAATACATTTCCCCCTCCTCACCTGAGGAGGCACTGTCTAGAGAATGACCAAAGGAAACAACTAAAAATATGACCAGGAATACTCGCTCATCTGTCGGCTAATATAAGACAACTTCTAATTTATAAGCACTAATGTAAGTAGATCCTTAAAGCCAGCACAACACTCATTAGACGCTTTGTTTTTTTCACTTATTTTGCATGATTTTTTAGCCAGTGACTTTAGTTTTCTTCAGAACATGTCAGATATTAGTCTATAATTTTTCATCAATTCTGCATCCACCAACAGAAAGCTTTTGTCAGAAAGGAAGGCCCTGAGGTCTTTTATAAAACCACCAAAATAACAAACACAAATGTGTTTCAGCCAGCTAGCTAGCAAGAAAGTAGAGCGTTCATAACAAGAGCAAGATGAGGCAAAAATCAAAACACAGCTGGAATAAGGGGCTAAATATTTCAGATTCATCATAAGAGGCGCAGACACAGGACTTATCAAATGTACTGCCAATTATCAACCAAAAAAATAGCAAGAATGTTAATGCCGCATCAAGATGTTTAAAAAAACAAAAAAACCCATAAAAGAATCAGACAACCTTTTGCTAAAAACAATGAAATTGACAAATTAATGAGGCAATAAAAATAAAACACCCCTTTGAAATTTAGTTTTTGCACCTTGAATCACACCCATAAAGACTGAGGAGTGTGATGTCACACTGTCCTGACAGTAGACAGCAAACTTACACCTCTGGAGGTCAGAAAATGTTCAGCGTTTGCTCTTTAATGATTGACTTTATGGATAATCCAGCTAAACAGGATAAAATAAACACACAAATAAGCATCAAGTTTAACGTATAGAGATGAGTGAAAAAGCTAAATGGTGCATACAAAAGCAATGTGCAAATTTGATAGTTTTATCTATAACTACCCTTTTTAATCCAGTACTTTTTTGATACTTGACAGCAGTTTATTAAAGAAGGGGATCGCTAAAGACACAGCCACCCTGTGATTACCAACTAAGGTTAGCACAAACAAACAGCAGCTCTCATCTTTTATCCTCAAGGATTTTTCTCCCCAGACCCCAAGCCAAGGACTTTAAAAGCTATTTCCAACCGTCTCTTCCTCCATCAATTTCCTGTACCAGGGATAATTTTATCTCAGAAAAAGGATGGGTGTTCCCACAATAACCTCCATGCTCCTTATCAGACACACACTAACACTGCCACTCAAAACAGAAACTATTCCAATCAGCTGATATCCCTGTGGAGAATGAAGGCTCAAATTCACCAAATCAGGCCAAAAAGTGGCACGTTTGAACAAGTCTGACCCCAAAATAGAAGGCAAATGAGTGAAAAGGAGGGAAAAAGACTCTTATAGCTGAATAACCTTGCTGCATCATCCTTTAAACTTTTCAAGTTTCTGTTTTTAGAATTAAATATGTCAGAATAAAAACAACTTTTTACATGTAACACAAATATTGCATCTCCAATTATTGCAAGTATTTTTTTAAGGGTTCAACTTATTTTTTTCTATTTTGTTATTCACATCATAACTTTTAAAAGCTTCCACCAAATCAAACAGTAAAATGTCCCAAAAACTTTTGTCCTACTTTTGTGGATATATTTTATGAAAAAGTGCTATCACCTATAAAACTTGCTTCTGGTGAGCTTTTCTCTCTTTTTCTATATTTTCATGTTTCATGTATTGTGTAGGTATTATGTATTGTGAAGCACTTTGAGATTTGTATCTTGAAAGGTGCAGCACGTAAATATTACATGTCCATATGTCTGTATCTAGCCATATATTTCAGTTGACGCTTTCCTTTATAAAGGTACTTTGCATAGTATTATACATATGTAAGTAAGCAAGATAAAAGTTAAAGCTTCTATCTTTAAGCTCATGGCCAGCCAATACACTGCAACATTTACTTTAAAAAACAATTATGTGACAAAAAAATGCACTTTCCCCTCAAGGCTTAATAAAGAATTAGTATAAGATGGATGGATGGATATATAGGGAAAATGTATACAGTGTATATCAATTATTCAATTCAAGTTTATTCATATAGCACACTTAAAACAACTGCTGACAGACATGCTTCATGGTAAAATGAACATTAATAACCTAAAAGCAATGTATAAAACGCATACAAGCCGTAAAACATAAGAGCAGTTTGCTTTGCATACATGTAGTCCGAAACTTCCAAACAAGATCAGACGAGCCTTTGAATTATTTGAAAGCCTGTAAGAAAAGTTTTAAGCCTGTATTATGATCTAAGGATGAGGTAGAAAATATATAAATATACATTTTAGCTGACTAAATGGAGAAACCTGTTGAAAAACAGTTTTTTCCCCTTTTGATGTCCAAAAGCTGCATACTGTGTTAAAGGTGCTATAGAAGATGCTTCGGCATTTCAGAAAGCAGACTGTCAGCGAGTTTTTGAATAATGCACATGCGCGACACCAACCTGCTAGGTTCACAGCTCCCTCCCCCGACCACAAAACAATGTTTATGAGCCACTCTGGTGTTTAGCAGACGGCAAGTACAGATTCTCCCATCATGTCACAAACACAATTAAAACTGATTGCATTATCTGAACATCGCTAACTGCTAGCGGAATGATGTTAGCTACCTGCTGTAAGCATCAGAGGAGAGCGCAGCTTTTGGCATGCAGCATTACTCTCATCAATCAGTCACTCTCATTGATCAGTCTTGCCTATTACCTGTTGAATTGACAATCAATCTTGCTACGGTAGTAAGTGTGATTGACGAGCCAATAGACAAATTAAAAATGTAAGGATCGCAGAGATGATTGGCAGATGTTTTTCAGCCCCATTACTTTCACAGCTGATGTATAATATTTATATATTTAAAGTTTTTAATTAATCATAACGTATGGGGGTGTGAACCCAGTTTCATCAGATATTGCAAAAACTGTTTAAAGAAACATTTTCTATAATGCCTATAATATCCTGAGGCCCAGTTCACTCTGGGAACGTTGCATATGCAGAACATGACGACTTTCATCTCAGCTCTTATATGAACAGATGAGAACATCCACATGTGTTGGCACAATGCCTATTTTTTATCTCATGCATGGAGGAGAGCTGCTTGATGCATGAGGTCAGCATCAAGGTGGCTGTTAGCAGAAAACTCAGAAGCAACATTTGCTCTTTGTAAAAATTCAATGACTTGTTGATGATTGCTGATCATGATGAATTATTTTCTACTGTTCGTGTTACTAAGTAATTGTAGTTACTCAAAGCTGTGAATTTGTGGCGTCACCTAAATCATCCATGTTTAAAATCAATTAAACAAGCAGTGCTGCAGCAGAAATGTTCTACATGTGAATATAAGCATTCATGATCTTCGGAAATCGTCATATTGACACAAAAAAACAGCTCTGGATTGACAGTACAAAAATTGAAAGAGTAACCGAAATAAAATTTCTTGGGGTAATAATAGATGACAAACTAAACTGGAAATCACATATAAACTATATAAAATCCAAAGTTTCTAAATCAATAGCAGTCTTATATAGAGCCAAAAACCTTCTCAATCAAGCATCACGATTCACTTTGTATTGCTCCCTCATACTACCATACATGACTTACTGTGTGGAAGTGTGGGGGAACACGTATAAAACAAATACTGATCCAATATACATAATTCAAAAAAAAAGCAATAAGAATAGTTTGCAATGCTGAATACAGACAACCAACCAACAAACTGTTTGTTGAATTAAACACACTTAAATTCAAAGATCTTGTAGATCTTAAAACAGCACAACTCATGTACAACGTCACACAACAGAAAGTTCCTGACAGTATCCGGGGGTTGTTTCAGGTGAGGGAAAGTAATTACGGCCTGCGGGGATTATGTATCTTTAAAAAACAACCAGTGAGAACAAACTTGAAGCTTCACAGCCCGACAGTTTGTGGAGTTCATTTATGGAATGATTTGAGCAATTCAATGAAATCCTGTTTAACAGTAATCAAGTTTAAGAAACTTTTCAGAAATGATAAAATTCACAGGTATAAGATGGAAATTTAATGTTTCATCCAGTCTTCTGTTTTTGGCTTTATACATTCAATTATTTTCTTTACTTTTGCGGAACATGAATGTTTGCCTGTTCTTGTCATTGATAGGCATAGTACTACATTGTGGTTCTTTGTTGATGTTTTGTTTTTGTTTGCTTTATTGTTGTTTACTTATATTGTTCTTGTATTGTAGTACAGTGAATACTGTATATCTTTAAGTTTAGAGAAGATTAAATTAGTTATAGGGGAGCAGGCCTTGAAAAGTTTTTACTTCTGCCTGCTCCATTTTCGGACCGAATGGTTAAATGGTAATTAGTTGAGACATACGAAGGAAATAGGAGAGAGAGAGAGAAAAAAAAAAAAAAAAAAGCAGACAAATTTTTCTGTCTTGTTACTCTGTTGTTGGTATTAAGCTGTTTGTGTTGTCTTATATTGTTCTTATTTTATTTTTTCTCTCTTTTCAATGCTTTGTCTGTTTATTTGTTGATTCTTTTACTTTTTTTTTCAATTCATCTTTTATCCTTTATATTTTATGATTATGTTCGGAATAAAGTATTAAAAAAAAAAAAAAAAAAAAAAAAAGCATGCATCTGCAGTGCAGTAGCAAAGCACGCATGTTCCTAGTGTAAACCAAGCGCTATTGTATCATGCTACCCAGAGTTTATAGGGGTCACCCTGAGGCTAAAGGGGTCTTAACCTGTTTTGCATCGACAAATGTGCCAGCTGGATGGCTTGAGGCCAAAACAGGTGGTCCAACCCCCCTCTGATTTTCAACAGAAAAAGTTTTGTTAGTTTTTCCTGTGTGTGGGAAAGGAAGTGCTGCCCATGTGTCTGAGTGTATTTCCAGATTAGTGCACAGGGAAGGGGGGGTGGGTGAGTATATGTGCATGTAGACATACATGTCTGGATGTGCATGTGATTATGTCCCTGAAAAACAACTTAATGAAGCAATCATATGTGCTTTGTTTCACCATCTGCTTGTAGTGCCCTCACGAGATACAGCGACCCATGATAAAACAGCAGGACAAGCAGCATTATATAATAATGATGATAATGCATCAAACTTTTGTCGCACTTTCCTGGACGCTAAAAGTGGCATTGCATTAAAAAAAAAGAAAAGATGAGTTTTGGAATTAAAGGAAAGCTAGTTGGTTCATAACCTTCATGGACAGGACAGGATTTCTAGGTGCAGCCGAGGTGTTGGTGGGTTTAGGATTGAGTCTCTGCTATATGGTGATGACATGGTTCTGTTTGCCTCATCCGGCTGCAATCTCCAACTCTCGCTGGAGTCATTCACACTCACAGTTGAGTGTGAAAGCTGGGATAAGAATGAGCATCTCCAAATCTGAAACCGCGCTCCTCAGCTGGAAAAGGGTGGCGGAAGTGAGGTCCTGCCCCAGGGGTTCAAGTATCCTAGGGTCTTGTTCACGAGTGAATGAAGGATGGAATGGAAGATTGACAAGCAGATCTGTGTCAGACTGGTGGTCGTCGGTCTGTCATGGTGAAGGAGTTGAGCCAAAAGTCAAACCTCTCAATTACCAGTCCATGTTCCTACCCTCATCCTGTGGTCACAAGCTGTGGGTAATGACCAAAAGAACGAGTTCACGAGTAAAAGAGACCGAAATGAGTTTTCTCACCCTAAAAACAGATTGGTCAAATTCAACCAATCTTGTTGGTAGTTATGTGTCCAACTAATACTTTTTTTTTTTTTTTTTTACCAAAATATTGGTTAGATTAACTATATTTTGGTCAAAGTGACCCATCTGACCAAAATATTGGTTAATCTAACCAATCTTTTAGGTTGGACACATAACTACCAACCAGATTGGTTGAATTCAACCAATCTATTCTTGGAGTGCTCCACAGGTTGGCTGGGCTCTCTCTTACCCCGGCTTTACACCTGGTCCGTGACGTGAGCGCAGTGCAGCGGCGCGCCATGCGCACCGGATCGCGCCCATGTAATCAATGGTTTGAAACATATTGATCACGCCTTGCTTTCTGATTTCAAGAGGAAGACATCATAAGTAGATGATGCACTGATCTGTTGTCTCTCTCCCTAACTTCACTGAAAGACTTGAGATCAAAGAGCACAGGCACACAATGTGATGACAAAAATATGAACCTCCCAGCCTCCAAGGCAGGAGCCATAATAATAGATGTCGCAAGGGATGCATAGTGATTGATTTTATATGCAGGCAATGCCAATGAATCATTGGAAGCACTGATATTTGACAAAAGAAAAAAAAATTCTTCCATTCTATCATTTGTTTCCAAGGATGTAGTCGGCACTGTTTCACATTTTAACATGTATTTCAAATAATTTGGAAAAAGGAAAAACACCTGTTTTTAATTCCAAAGTTGCATTATGGCATAGTTGCAAAGTCACCAATACCCCAAAGTTAAGATCTGTCTAGCAGCTGAAGTTTTGATGTCCAGATTTTTCTTTTACTTAATAAAACCATTTGAATCATCGCTTGTGTGCTTTTGAATATGTGCTTTGGATATATATATATATATATATATATATATATATATATATATATATATATATATATATATATATATATATATATATATATATATTTATTAGTATTTATATTCATAAAGCCCCCCTAGATAAAAGAAAATCTGTTCAACTCAACAAAGCAGGCAGATCATCATTCTGCTGCTACCATGCTGGACAGGACAAGTTAAAAATAAAAAATAAATAAAAAAAATTGCAAATATGTAGCAGCATAATAGCATAAATACTGTACAAATGGCACTTAACCATCTGAATGAGGATAAAAACACTAAACAATTACGATGACATTAAAATGAACATAAGTCCAAATAAAGAATAAAAACATCAAACAAATTGGGAAAAACAAAAAGCGAGAGAAAAACGGAAAATAAATTTGATTTTTGTGATTAAAAAATCTATGTTAGTTACTCAAACAGGTTCAAAAAGCCATTCCAGAGATGAGGAGCCAAAAGTGAAAAGGATTTATTTTAAGCCTGGATCTAGGTACTTCTAAAGTAACTGGTTCCTAGACCTCAGTGATCTGGAAGCAGTATGAGGCTTTCAAATGTCATTTAGAATCTGTCAAGCAGGTTATAAAATGTTGATCTGGATCCTGTAATGGACTGGAAGCTAAAGGAAGGAAGCCAGCACAGGTGTGATGTGATCAGAAAGCAGGCTGCTGCATCATGTCCAGCCTGCAGGCAATATGACTAATCAACATAATCAGAATTAGAGCAGGTTAGTCAAAACAAGATGTAATCAAACCATGAATCATTCGGTGTCATGCAAAGTGATGAAGGCCTTTACCTGACTGAGCTGATCTGCCAAATCATCAAATTTAAAAGCACAGTTACAGAGCACACTGTTTCTCACAACCACATGAAAAACAATAGTGGTACACTCACACTGTCATCCCAATCTAAACGGTTGGATTGCCTAAACATAATTATTTCTGTTTTGTTCAAATTAAGGACATTTACAGTCATCCTCAAAATTATTCATTCCCTCCAAATGAAGACAAAAAAAATCAGCTGTCGGTGAAATAAGTTGAAATTGATAAAACTATTAATAAATGAGAATTCTATGAAAATCATGACATTGACTTTGGATTGTGGTTCAACATAAATATTAAAAAAAAAACACACACAAACAAAATAAAACAAGCATGATAGGTCTCTGAAGCTAAAACTTTGTTGAGCATCACTTTGAGGGAATCACTGCAATCAGGTGTTTTCTCTAATGTTCAAAAACACTTTTACACCTGTTCACAGGTGTGTTGGTCCATTGTTAATGGGAAAGGTGCTCTAATGTGTCTGGGACAGTTTTGTTTGTTTTTAATGATTATTTCCAAATGCAATTGAAAAGCAATATTTCATTTGAGTAAATTATAATTTCATAAATTTTTATTAGTTTCTTTAGTTTCTTGTAATTTGAATTACTGTTGTGAATTTAACCTTTTCTTGAATTGGAGGGTATGAATAATTTTGAGGACTCTTGCTCCATCCATGACTGCAGAGCTCTAAGACAGTTCTTTTTATTCATTCATGAGCTCACAAACCTCACCTGGTCCAGAGGATGTTAGGTTTGAAATAAGAGTTTAACACACAAAAGAATGCATCCCCTGTTGTCCAATCAGTTCTCTTACAAAGTAACTTAAATGTAAAAGGACATCATGCATGGGCATTAAAGGATAACCTTCTTTTTCTTCAACCTGGACCTTATTTCTAGAAGCTTATACATGCATTTACTCACTGGTAACATTTCTGTATCACTTTGACTCCTTTGGAAGATATTACATTGAGTTGCCCTTTGGTGTACATCCATATTCAGTTCAATTCAATTCAAACTACTTTATTTGTCCCCAAGGGGCAATTCAAAAGGCGCAAAAGAGTAGCCAAAAAAAAGACATAAAACACGTGACAGACACACAAACAAGCCACACTCCCCACTCCAAAAACAACACACAAAGTTATATAAAAAGTAAATAAAACATAGTACACAAACTAATTAAATAAAATAAAAAATGAAGTGCAAGCACAATGCAGGTCACTTAACTGTCCTGCAATTTTAGTGTTAAAAACCCGAGTTGAGAAGCTGGACAGCTCTGGGAACAAAGGTATTCCTCCTCCTCTGTGTCCTGCACCCTGGACAACGGAGTCTGCGTCTCGAGCCACTCAAACTCAGAAAAGAGAGTGTGCGAGGGGTCTTTTAAAACACTGTGTGCTTTCTTTGCAATTTGACTATCACAAAGTGAGGGGAGGGGACGGACAGGCTTCCCAATAATCTTAGAGCAGACCTTCACAGTGTTTAACAGGCGATATCTGTGCTGCAATGTAATGGAATAAAACCAGCTATTAAAAGAGAAGGTGATCACATTTTCTATAAAAGCATAATAAAATGTTGTAAGGATGCTTTTGCTAACCCCAAAGGATTTTAGTTTTCTGAGTAAATACTGTCTCTGCTGGCACTTTTTCAAGATTTCCTCAGTGTTGGAGGAGAATTTGAGCAGGTTGTCAAAAATAGTGCCCAAATATTTGTACTCCTGGACAATCTCAACCGGCTTCCCCTGGATGACCGTAGTGACAGCTTCAACCAGCAGTCTCTGTTTAGATGAAAAAGTCACAACCATCTCCTTCGTCTTATCGGTATTAATCTCAAGGCAAGACCTGCCTATGTCAGAGATGGGGCAGCCTCTCCATAAGGCATTATCTGCAGCAAAACTCCTTCATTTTCAAAAAATACTTTAAAGGCCTCCTTCCACTGAAAACCCATTTACTTGCTCCTTCTGAAATACGGAGGGTTTCCCCTTGTTTACTTACACATGCTGACTTGCTAGCGTTGCGTTCCCCCCAGTCGGCTGTGCTTCCTCATCACAGAAACAATACGAAGAAAAGAGCGAATCGGGAACAGCCTTGCACTTCTACGTAACATTGCAAATAGCGTATCCCACGTGGGGCTTCTATCTGTCCATTGGAAGGCAGGTAACCCTCCACTACACACTAGAAGTAAAGACGGCACGACTGTAGCTTCAGAGTTGAGAAGCTAATTAGCTAACTGTTTGTTAGCATGACGGAACAAACTTGTTTGTTGGCTCTATTTCCTGTCTGTAGCGAAATAAGAGCGGAGGGCGGAGCTTCCTTCATACACTGATGGCAGGCAGCCAATCAGACGGAAATTCATGAGAAGGACCCGGAAAAGCCTGACGTTGGACCACAAGCCTCTCTTCTAGTATACAAATACAGCTGGATACTAAGCAACCAGAAGGTTTTTTTTTAAACAAACGATGCAGAATGCATTCGATAATAATGGAGAACACAGAAATATTAATGAAATGACCACGGAAGTACAACTTTAAGGAGAATGAATGAACGAATAATTACTATTGTCCCGTGAGTCCAGATTTAGCTTTCCATTAGTTATCAGTGTTCTGCACACTTTCCTGGGGCCACACTACAGCTTAAAAGAGCAGTTTGCAACTCAGACAACAACAAAAAAAAAAACACAATTTGTGAAACTGAACTCACGGGAAAATAGTTCTCATTCGTTCGTTCATTCTACTTAAAGCATTGATGAAATGGAGTTCTACTGCAGATAATGCCTCTTAGAGAGGCTTCCCCGTCTCTCCCATTATATAGAAGTACGCCGAAGGGCGACTCAACGTAATATCTTCCAAAGGAGTCAGAGTGATGCAGAAATTTTACTGGTGGGTAAATGCACATATAAACCCCTAGAAATAAGGTCCAGGTTGGGGGAAAAAAAGAAAGTTCTCCTTTAAAGGAAGTGGGTCTGCACCTTTAACATGACAGCACATACACTGAGTACCCCTCTCAGATCCAATGATACATGGCAGCCATGCTGTATGTTTGACACAAACACAAAGATGTTGAAATACCAGTCTGCATACTACATACAGTAGCTTCGTAGTTGGCTCATGCACTGAAGCTAGGACAGAGAGTGGGCCCAGTCTCACTCTGACCTTCTGAGAGTCAAATTACTCTGACTTTCACCGAGATGAGATTTGTCAGCAGAATGGCGCACCTTATGTAGCTTAAAGTACAGACTGATTACTAAAGCTTGATCCTGCTGATTTTTAAAGATCTGAAACTAAAGTTAATTATTTTTATCTATTAAACTTGGCAAATCCCCCAAGAGTATACCTGTAGAACATACTTGTTGTCCTCAACTGCAGAACCATCTGTACACATACAAGCTACCTATGGCCCTGCAATAGCCATGCTCAATTAAGCACACTTGTACCCAGCAGGTTAGTGGCACTTGTTAACCTGCAACCTCATTGAAGACACACCATGCCTTGTCACTAATGACACTCCCCACATTCGCTGTATTTGCATGCCTGTGAATACCCTCCTGGCTCTCTAGCACGGTGCAATGATTATGCTAATTGCTTAATTATTCAGGAGAGATAATAAGTCAGCATGAAATGATGAAATCTCACTTGATAATCGAGTTAGATACCTGCATAGCGATAATATGAAATTTCATCCTTCAGAGCAGAATGAAATTAAAGTTTAAAATTAACTTTGTGTGCAAGATAAAGGATGTTGGAGGCTCCATTTCCTGATCTGTAATTAGACCGAGCCAAATTTCTCTGGAAATAGAAGCAGGTTTTAATAAGACCACAAGACTTTGATAGGAAACAAAAATTTGCGAGCTTACCCTAAGTTTCTCATAGCGGTCGCTCAGCGCTGCCACTTGGTGGTCCCTGTGCCGTCCAACCAGTTTGCAAAGTGAGCAGATCAGCTGATCATCGCTGACACAGTACATGTTCACCTTCTCCTCCTCGTGCTCCAGGCACTGGAGCCCTCTGAGGTGGGAGTCGGGCATTGGCTCGATGAGCCGGTGACCCGTGAATGGCTTCTTGTTGGGGTGCGTCGCTTTGAGGCACTCCTCGCAGTAAGACACCTCGCACGTGACGCATGTCTTAACAGCATCCTGCGGTGGGTCCTGCTCACAGAACTGACACTGGACCGGCTCCGGAGGCGTTCCCGGGCTGGACATGGCGGCGCTGACTGGAACCAGTGCCAGTCGGTTGCTCCCTTCCTCGCAGGGAGAGTTGGGCCCGCTTTGAGGGCCGGGCAATGGCAGTGGTAGAGGAAGCCCAGCTGAAGACGAGGCTCGTTGAACCCTATCAATGATGTTCTGCAAGGTTACGTTTCTCTTAAGTCCCTCTAGTCCACGCTCCGGACTCAGGGAAATGACATATCTACAAGTCGGGCACTGGAAAGCCCCGATGTTGTGAACGGATTCGTTGGTGGCGCAGTGGGAGACGAGGATGCGGTGGGCACAGCCGAAGCACAGGCTGTGGGCACAGGGGAGCAGCAGCGGGTCTTCAAAGAGCTCCAGGCAGATTGGGCAGGTCAGCTCTGACTCCAGAGTGTCCATCCTGCTCAGAAAAGGCCAGGCGGGACCAGGCGCAGCGTCAGCGAAATCCAGAATAGCCGCTCAGCTGTCTGGAGGCCAGAGACAAAGAGAAGGGGAACAGAGATGGACAAGGGGGGAAAGAAAGCACAGGGATTTGTGATTTAAATAACGTGAAAAGGATTTCCTTTCATTGCTCTTATGGAAGGACAAGTATCTCAAAATCCCAGACCACTGAGTGGACTTAGAATACAAGCTTGCATAAAAACTGCACAGAAAATGGTGTCAAACCCTTCAACACAAAACCTCAGACCTTTTAAATCCTAGATTTGAAATCTTCCATGCCACAGAGTGAATGGCATCACTCCCCATTAGCATCAGAAGAACGGATGCTGTTAACCCATTTTTTACCCTTTTAATGATACTTATTGTCACTGACTGCACTGCTGCAGGCGGCAACACTTGAGTTTGGGCTGAGCTTGGATTAATAAGATTGCCATCTTGCAGCAGACACAAGAATTTCAAGTGCTGCCATCACATTAAAGCTCCAAGGAAAACTTTTCCGGGAAGTTCCTGAAATTGTATTGCTGCTGTATTGCCTCCACACCAGTTACTTACTCTCTTTAATGGATTTGCAGGAGTAGAAGTGAGTGATACTTTATGTGCAGTTGATGGAGCAAATTGGCAGCAAGGACTGGTACATATTTCACTGGGAAGATGGACTTTAAATGGGTTGAGACCCAATTTCCACTTCAGGCAATATTTAAGTTCAAATCTTTTTAATAAAGGTGAAATATAAGCTTTTGATGATAATATTTATGGAAGTAGGAGTGACATGTTTATATTTGCTGCAGCAGCTGTAGCCACAGCTGCACTCACTTAGTAATTAGTGCACAACTTATTCCTCCCGCAGAGTGGCTTATTCTCAGATTCTGTCTGTTTGTGCTGTCAGCGGGTCTCCTGGGCCAGGAGTTTCGAGACGTTCATGCTGAAAAGAGCACGTTCATGTTTTTTTAATTGAACAGTGTGGTTTCAACAGATGTACATGAGGCAAAAAAGGGTTCTGGAAACAACAGCTGAGCTTTTCCGCACGTCTTGTTTTAATGAAGATGTAGGCAGTGACAAATTTAGTCCGTATGAAATATTCTTGCATTGTTTTTGCAAATTGCGCCCAGAGGGACATAAGAAAACAAACAAGTCTGATTATTTTTGGTAATTTTAATCTAGCCAGGGAAGTATGTTTGTGATTTGTCAACAAATTTGAACAAAAACTCAGAGCATGAGTCACTTTAAAAATGCATTCACTATGACACACACTGCTTTGTAAAAGTCGAAAGCCACTTTTTTTGTGTTTATTTAAAGGTACAGTATGTAAGAATTGGTGACATCTAGTGGTAAAGATGGGTATTTGAAAGAAAAGATGTTTTCTTTCAAATGACTTCATATTCCAAGCACTGTTGTGAATGTATGGTGGCTGTTAGAGGCCAAAATTCTCCCAGACAAAATGTTTTAATCCGTAAGTGGATCCAGTAGTCTCAGGTGAGGCTATGACTGTACTATGAGTAACTACTTTTTATGTATTTTAAGGCATTCTTTATCCTAAACGGTGCTCTAACTCCCATTTAAGAAAGCTGCTACTGCAGTTTTAAAGTCCAGAGGGTTCTCCCTTCACACACATTGATTTTCCCAATTAGGGACACCATAGTAAAAATGGTGGAACAAATATGGCAGCCACCATATGTGCATATATACTAGTAGATATAAATGACTCATTCTGAGAAAATAAACATAAGATATGTTTTAGTGCAGCAATCACACATAAATAGAAACTTAGTATTGAATTATATCACATTTTTCTGCCTTTGACCTTTGAATTTTTTTTTTACGCAATGTACCTTTTAAAATGCTTTGCTATGAAAACTTTTATATTGAAAGTAGTGCAAACGCAAATAAAAGGCAAAAAGAGATTTTGTTCAAGTTTCAAAGTCAATATTTGATCTGAGGACTTTGAACACAGTCTGGACCTGCCAGTTCTTTAAGTAGTCTTTAGGAATAGTTCTGATTTTTAGATTGACAAGATGATTCCACATGGCTTTACTAACGTTGGGATTCATTCTCAGGGGAGGATTTTTCACTCCATCAGACCTGATTCTCAGCCCAGTTCTTGCATCATTTTGCATACCTCAGCTTTTGGCTGAGTTGCCATTACAGTTTTTTTTATAAAATTAAAGTGATATTTCTAAAATTTCGACAAAGCACAATTGCAATTTGCAGGGGTTTCCATTGAATGGTGTTTAGAGCATAAACCATAATTCTGGTAAAATTTCATCCCATTTTTAAGAGGATGGAGAGACTAAACATGTTGCATTTTGAAGCTGCTGTTGCTGAAGAGAAATAATTGACATCAGCAAGACTAGATCGATTATTGTTTCCGACTGTTGGTTTTGATTAATTTTCTCTGAAATGCAGAGCCCTAATTCAGCCACAAAAACTGGAACATATCATACTATACCTGTATGTTGTGGTGACAGGTTGCTACATAATCCTTAATGAGAAGAAATGAAAGTAAAAATGTATTTTTTGCAAAGTTTTCTGTTTGATGCCTGAACTATAGGTGCCTTTGTGGATCCCTGAATGAATCATAGTTAAGTGTTGCATGGCTGGAACGAGGCCAAATTCCTTTGAAAATGATCACGGAGAAGAGCTAAACTGAAAAGGAGTGAAAAAGCAGAAAATGTTGAAAGAAAAGCTTTGAAAAATGCTCCGGAAGCCTGGAAAAGTACTGCCCACGCCACTTTAAAAGACTGCAAAGAGGTCTGGTGGCTTGAAAGCAAAACATAGAGAAACGAAGGATGATTTAAGACTTTTATGCTCAATACAGTACTCACTCTTTTAAAGGCAATTTGTCAATAATTGAAGAAATAAAGATTTGGAAATTGTGATTTACTTTACAAGGAAAAGAAGCAAATTAGTTCTTTTGACTGAATTAGCCGCCTTATTCTAAATAGTCACTTAATGGGACTGCACTTGGCTTTTATGAAGTGTGAAATTGTACAACGCATATTTTTTTTTTAAGGAAGTCTGTGGAATGGAGGGAGGAAAATGCATAAAATGCAGTTCCTGCAAATTGGATCCAAATCTCATTTGGAGATTTTTGAGAAGTGGCTTTTCTACAGATATAGATCTCAGTCAAATTGGAGCATATCGCCACATTATACACGATGACTTCACCAAATTCAGAGTGACAGTGCCGCGCGCAATCAATGCTGCTACTGGCCGAGCGCTGGAAGGCAACATGGAGAACATCTGTCCTGGCACTTTGTGAAGAGGGAAGGGGGATATCTGGACAGGAACGACATGCTGTTGGACAGCAGCATCAGCGCCATCACTAAATGCTCCGACTCATTAATAAGCAGGGAAGATTTCAAAGCAAAAAAATAAGGATGAGTGTCTGTTTCATAAATCAAATGCATGTGTTCTAGGCAGGAAAATAAATCTGCTCTTATCTCCAGCGAGTGGCATTTTCAGCAGATGTCACTGTTGACTGAGATTAAGGCTTGGGTGCGTCAGTGTAGACTACTGCTCTCAGTATCTGCTTATTCTCTATCAATCTTTATGCATGGTTTCCTCTCATCCTCAAAGGAAAAACAGAAAAAAAACCAAGTGCTGCAGATAAACCATCCTCACTTGCACGCTCTGCAGTGTAAGTAATTTTAGAGGCTGTGATATTTGAGGGCAGATAACAGTAATTTGTGCTGATGAATTGCTGAGGCAGATAATAGATTAAAGGAGGAAGCTTGCAGACATAATATACTTTAACTATGTGGTGAGGATTCTGCAAAATAAAGAGCTCTGGACTAATAAATAGTTGCATTTTAGAAGTTGATAAGGTTTCCTGCATCTGCAGATAGCTGAAAGCAATATACACAGGGAATGACAAAATATTTGTCTGCAGAGCATCATTTATACACATAGATAAGGAGAATATAGTCGTTTAACCCACTCAGAAGGAAAGAATTAAGTTTTCCAGGGTGTAAAGACAGATGTACCCGGCGATGGTGGAAGACAGGACAAAGGACAGAAAAGTCACTTACTCGCTCTAAAAAAGTATCTTATTCAAGCAATGTTAATCTCTTAAGAATAATAATGAATAACTTGCATAAATATGTAATGTAAGACAAAGCATATAATTCAGAAATCAAACACGATTCAAATGAATTGTGAATGAGTTGGAATAAAACTTAGAGGCAAAGACTACAACCTTGCGAAGATGTCCATACCATCTCAGAAAGGGTCTAACATACAGCTGGCCGATAAACCGAAAATTTACAGCAATAACCGACGTCATTTTTCTCATGTCGGCCCCCCTTTAAGAAAGCTGGCAGTGGAATTGCCGCATGGCACTCTTTTGTTCTCTTAAACTTGCCGTAGTTTCTTGTAACATGACATTCCTGCTCTGGAGCTTTGTGTTTTTCTTCATCTTTTGCATGTTTTCTGTACAACATATGTCTGAAAATGATCAGTGACGTTTATTTAATATCAGTGTAAACTGATAAACGTTTGAAGGAACGTTGTTTGTGGTAAACGTTTTGACAAAGGTAGCGATGCTAACTGCATTAGCCTGTCTATGGGTTTTTCAATGTTAAGTTAGCATTCATGCTAATCGATAGTCGTGTGTACAATTAATAGCTCAGCACTGGTTTTCCTGGACACAAAGTAATAATTGCTCATAAGAATCTAACTCACTCAAATTAATCAACTTAATAGTTAGTAATTCATTAATAATTCATTCATTAATGTACATTTGTGTGTTCATTTTTCAGTTTCACAGCAATTCTCATTAACATCAAAAATATCTACTGCTTCCTGGGTGTTTATTGACAAACTTATCTATCTGACAAACAAGAAGTCACAATAAGTTCCAATTTAGGCAGAATATCTGTGTTTTAATAGAATAAAAATAAAAGTAGTTTTTGTCTGTTTTATAGGTCGGCTGTGCTCATGTTGCTGAGCTCCATGTAGCCTACCGTCTGTAGTCATGTAACTCCACCCCATCCAGTCAGTAGAGTTATTGTCCGTTTATTGTTATTGAGGTGAACTGCTCAAGATATTGTGATATTGATTTTTGGCCATATCGCCCAGCCCTAATCCAACACTAGTTTTTCAAGTAAATAGGTGTGTTAAATGCGTTCATTTCATGTTTCAACAAAGACTGGACACAGATGGGAGAAAAAGGTTGCTGCAACAGCAAGGGAACCTAAAGGCACCACAGGTTAAATATAACATATCCACTGACACATGCACAAACTGGTAGATGAGATGGGGTGAAGTGCCTCCAAGCACACCATAGGTGACACTGTTGAACCACACATTGAAGTGATGGAGCACAGAGTAGAAGAAGAAGCAGGAAGACTAGAGAGAGGAAAGAAAAGATGCTGAAAACTAGGAGGGGAAGAAGAGCAAGTAGGAATGTGAATGAAAGAAAAAGGTCATTCACAGCGGAGGTGGAATTTGATTTTAAAGGAAAAAAAAAACCCAACATTTTTTTCCCCCAACATCACTTTGTGCCCCATGACTGTCAGAGCTGCCAACATGTGTGAAAGGCTTCTGCTGTGCTGGCACCACTGAAATGTCAGTACCATTGCTCTTCAGTGGGGGGCAATGCAAGGCCGAATGAGCAGTGGAAGAATCCGTCAGTGTTATTCCTCCTCCTTTTACCCTGCAGCTTCTGCATATGAGCAAAAATTATGTTTCTATTGAAGCAGAAACGGCTTGAAACATGACTCCTTGCATACTGTTAACATTCATATTGTATTTACATAACTCACATAAACTTTGCATGACGCTGTTTTGGGGTTTTATTCTTCCTTCTCAGATCAAATAAGACTCGTCTGTCTTGAAACCTGACCTGATAATAGCTCTTTTTTTTTTTTTTTTTTTTCTTTTTAACCAAATCAAACCTAAACGCAAAGCATTTAAACTGGTTTCATAGCTGAAATATTAAATGGTCTTTTTAGAAAAAACAAAATGGCAAATAAAAAAAAAAAAATGACAGCTGTTTATTCTGGGTTTCTTTAATTTATTTACCATTTTCCTGCATGCCTGCATTTGGAAGACTCCCTATTTAAAATTTTAGGCTACCTTGTATTTCTTTTACCATTAAACTTATATTATCACTTAATTCATTCTCAGACTATTTGGTTTTGGGTATGTTAAATTATAACTAATTATAACTGGTATTTCTCCACTCTCAGGAAACAAGCTCTGGATATGGCGACAAATATTAGCATTTCTGTCTACTCCTTCAAGGCCAGCAACCTAAAAAAAAAAAAAAAGCCACGTAACACTGAGTAACATTTGCTAAGCCTAAGTAGAACTTAAAGTATTTTAATATTGAAGTGAAAACATAAAAAATAAGGCTGTTGAAATTCACAATATTTACATAACTTTGCCCAGGACATGTAGCATTCATGACTAGCAAGCTATATTACCTTTGATCATGCTAATAGCTAATGTTAGGATGTTTGTGGCCATGAAACATGTATGTTGATGTAAAGGAGCTTTTTTTACAAGGATTTTTGTTGAAAATACATTTGCTGCACATTTTAAATGGTCATGGAATTGTTCCCAACCTTTTTATGAAGCTAATTTTGACTCTTAATTAACGCTAGCACATTAATTTTTTTTCTTTAGCCAATACAAACATGGTTAAAATAATACAGACTGTCACTACATTGATAATATTTTTCTGTTTGGTTAAATCTCTGGACAGAAACAAGTCATTATACTGATATTAAGATTTAAAGAGAAGGTTACACACCCTTATATCAATTTCTAGTTAAACTCACAGGGGAAATGCTAGCTTAACAGATTGGCTAAATGGAATGCTGCTAAATAAAGAAATAAGAATAAAGTAAATCTCGGGCTGTTTTTCTCTTTTTGTTTGCAGAAAGTTCCCAAAGTTTAACGACTTGTGAACAAACAATGAAAGAACTGCAGCCAACAAAATCTGCTAAAGTAAGAAATGTCACCATGTTGATCAATTTGAGCTTTATTTTCTCCAACTTCTGAAGTAAAATGGTTGCAAATGTCATTGACAATTTTTTTTTTTTTTTTTAAGTGAACTTGTCACTTTGTCTGCATGTAAATCAAATAATTTTGAAACATAAAAAATAAATACACCACTTTAATTTCTCCATGAGCACACTACCTCAGTTTCATATTGTTGCTGTCACATCATTTCATTCACACTTTTTAGAGCTATTTTTTACATATGTTTTATACAGTTATAGGGCTCCACCAGGAACAGAGTAAAAATTAGTTCCACTTCACCTTTTTAATGTGTGAAATGACAAAGGTCCTTGAATCCCTATGACTCCTTGAAAATAAAAGCACTGAGCAGTTCAGTTTGGCATGAATCTGTGTCTTCATGTCTGTAATCCCAGTGACCTTTCCCACTCTGCAACGATGCGGTGATGAAACTGACACGAACCCATCTTTTCCTATTAAGGTCATGCCTTTTTTTCTCTCTCAGAAGTGCGAAACAAATGCTACTTCTGTTTTGAGGGATACAAATGTCATTGTTTTGATGCCTCTTTCAAATATTTGTTTTAGAAAAAAAACAGCCAGTGATCCATAAATGTCAGGATATAACCTTTTGCAGGGCCACCTTTTTAAGTTCTTCACCCCTCACCTTTTAACTTGTGCAGTTAATCCGGTAGCTTCCTGGAAAACAAATATGAGAACAAGCAGATAATAAAGCTCTTTGGACATTAAACCCCTTTCAACTTGTGATCCTCTATCTTCCTGTTTATATCGAGGCCATCTACCCCACAAGTCTGAGTCCTACGTCTAAATCTTTCATTAACTTTGGATCCGTGAAGGTAGCGGCTCTCCCTTCCACTCACAGTTTAAGCTGCTAAAATTTTCATGGGTACTCTTTCTGCCCATTTTCTAAAAAGTGATTCAACAAAAGCACAATGTGGACAAAAACAGAGGCGAGACTGTCTGTGTTCTTTAAAATGGAAAAAGATGTGGGTGGTATGGTTTCACAGTCTACATAAAGCATGAACACAACCATTATTATGAGATTAATTGTGGGTCAGATGATTTGCTTTAGCCCACTTTAGTCTAAAAGTTGCTCACTTCCTCACATTCAGTTCTCTTTAAACTTTGCTTCAAAGGAAACTTCACTTTTTAAGGAAAATGAATATTTCAACTAGCCTTGCAAATTGAGTGGAAAAAGATGCATTTCTCTCAGCAAGTGCAGTGCCAGATTACTCTCCATAAATGTCATAAAATCACCAAGCAGTCTTTATAGGAAGGCATCCAAAACCTATGCAAGCCTCATAAAAACACATTTAGGTGCGCAGGTCCATTTGGTGATTTGACGTGAGCGACTCTGGCAGTCTACGGTGCAGAACCAAGAAGTAGGTCATCCCCATTGACCTGGCTCACATAATCAGCATACACTGTGTGTGTCACTTTATGATCCAGCCGTTCCAATTCTCTCTTAACTCACAGGAAGCAGAAAATAGCAAAACAGAGTGAAACGATAGAACCAAGCGAAAGAGGGCAAAGCATCTGAGGCAGTGCGTAAACATGATATCTGTCAGCGTTTATAATGTCACATCTCAGGAATAAAAGGGGAAGTTCGTTTTTTTTTTCAATCTGGACCTATTTTCTAGCATGAAATATTTCATTTGCTCACCCAAACAGTTTTCGTGCAACTTGAATTTCTTCAGGAGATATTTAGATCCACTCCAGATCAGCGTATGTTCAATATAATGGAGGTGATGCGGGCAACTGCGTGCAGTCTCTAAATAAGGCATTATCTGCCACAAACTCCTTCATTTCACCAATGTTTTGTGACAAAACATTAGTCAGACCCCCCCCTTGCTTGAAGCGGCTTTTTTGTGGTGATTCTTCCTTATTTACAGACATTTTTACTGCGGCGGCTTTGATGACGTCACTATTTTGCGACACGATAGCAAGTAAATGTCTGCAAATAAGGATGAATCACCACAAAAAAGCCACTTCATGCTGCTTCAAGCTCACAGGGGGTCCGACTAATGTTTCGTAACAAAACATTGGTGAAATGAAGGAGTTTGTGGCAGATAATGCCTTATTTAGAGACTGCGCGCAGTTGCCCGCATCACTTCCATTATGTTGGACATACGCTGATCTGGAGTGGATCTAAATATCTCCTGAAGGAATTCAAGTTGCACCAAAACTGTCTGGGTGAGTAAATGAATGTATTTCATGCTAGAAAATGCGTCCAGATTGTAAAAAAAAACTAATTTCCCCTTTAATAAATCTCATCTCGTCAAAATGCAAAGTGGAAATTTGATCTGAAATATTCGTCCTGGTTGCTGAATGAAACGTATCCCCTTAAACATTTCCTACTTTTGGAATTGGGACACTGGAAGAAGAGGTGTTTAATTATTCAAAATCTAGAGAATTAAATAATTTAGATGTGGATGTTTATTACTAAGCAAAAACCCATACTTTCTTTTTTGTGTGTGTGAATTTCAAACCATTTCACACCTTGTTTCACTCAGTCTGTCAAAGAATTTTAAGGATCCCACGAATGCTTACAGGATTTACAGGCGAAACGAAGGGGAAAATGCAGCATAATCTGCTTTCATAGTGGCAGTGGATAGCAGATTTCAGATTAACCCTTGGCCTCGAACAGTGGCTGAGAATCAGTTGGCTTCAGAGGGGTCATGCAATCCATGCCCAAGCCGGACCAAATTTCCCTTACTGATTGTTTTTTTATAGCAGGATTTTCTTGGATATGTTTTCATGGCAGAAAGGGCAGTCGAAATTTTCATCCATTTCCAAACACTGCTCAGAAAAAATGTATGATAAATCAGTGCAAGAAATCCATTTTATAGCACCTGCTGCCTTGTTTGCAGGTGTTGCTGCCATAATCCCAATTAGGATAGAGGACTACATTGTGTATTTAGGTGATGAACATGCCCAGAGTTGAAGCTAACAAGGTCCAAATTCTTTTAGAGACGAGATAAAAGGCTTTGAGCTTTGGATGTGAAATACAAAGACGAACTGGATCTTTAAATCTGTCTCATCAGTGTGCCCTCTGCCTCCTCCTCCTGTACTCTGAGGCTGCACTCTCCAGCTCTTTAACAAGTTAAGAACACCAACGGTTGCCTCGCACACACAAGAGCATTGTCTGATTCCAGAAACCCTGTCATGTTGATCCCTAAGCCGCTTCCTACCATGCAGGCTGTGACCAATCATGGTCTTTCATGCTCTAAAGTGGTCAGTCACAGTTAACAGGATTGGCTGGTCATAGTCTGGGATGCAGGGGCTATTAGTGACCGTGATAAAGGGTGACGTTTGTGATTGTTTGCGTGTGTGGCGGGGTCTGTCTAGGATCCTGCTTGTGTGACCCAGATTGGGCACAGTGGCGGATGTGAAATTAGATGTGATGTTTTTTGGGGGGTGGAGATTAGAAGAGACGTAAACAAGTCTGGTGTTGTCGATGACACATTTCACCGCAGTGTTTTTGATCCACACCCCCAGCGAATGTAGATGAGGTTAGCATATTGGTATTAAAGGATTTCTTTAAATCCTCCTCTTGAACTTGAGATGGATCAGCAAAACTGTCCAACGTGAAAAAAGAAAAAGCAACCAAAACCTTTTTTTATTTTTCATTTTTCTGACAACACTTTCTCATCTCATATCTCAGTAATGCTTATGGCAGCTTGAATAAATCTGTGACACATGAATTCACAGCTTCCACAGTTCAGTTAAGTGGAAGTTATAATGTTGGATCCCAGAAAGCACTTCAAGGCTTCTTCTGTTTCACTTTCTTGCCTCTTCTTGGTGCCTTACTTGCCCTTTTATTTAATGTAAATGGTGCATTTTAAAAAAGAAACCTCAGGAGTTTCAGCAGGGGTAGCAGACTTTAGAGCACTGTGAACGCTTCCCTCCACAACTGCAATATTATAATGCTTTAATGATGCCCTTAAACTATGGGCTTAGGACCCCCGTGTGGATATAAAAGTGATTAAACTGTACTTATTCCCTGAAATGCTTTGCTATCATTCCAACTTTGATTGGATAATGAAATGTTTGCAACATGAAAGCGGCTGCAAATCGCTGCCAAGTGTGGAGCGTGCATGCATGAACAGAGCACTAGAAGGATGGAGGCAAAGCATGTGGCATCCGCGAGGCGTATGCAGCATAGCATGCAAGTTTTTTTCAGTTGATGTGAAGTTTTCAGGGCAATCCACAGTAATGCTGAAATAATCTGCAACTTATTTAGTGATAGTTCTGGGGTATTTAGTCTTATGCTCTTAAAAAGGAATTTTTTTGTAAAAGTAGCTCAAATGTTTGTGGCAAACATTTAGAAAAATTAAGGATAACAAAATATAGAAAATATTTAACTGAGATCACTTATTTGAGACATTTAATATTCAAGGAAACCTTTTTCTTTTGTGAACTTTCATTAACCTGAACTGACTTCCTGCAAAGATTCACAGTGCCAAATATTTAGAGTATGTTTCCTATTATACCTGATCCTTAAACCCTTGCATACTTTCAGTGTGAGCAAAGTGAGACGTAGGTCATGTATGTTTACAATAAATTCTGAGGGTAAGAATGTGGTGTTTAAAATTTCAGCCACTCTTTACATTTTCCATAATGATGTCATCAATGCTTTGCACGCATAGCAAATGGCCCAAAAGTGACTCGTGATCTGGATTAAAAAATCAATACTTGTATCAGACTAATGTTAAATGTTGTTTACTATGGCTGCAAAAGGACATACAGTGTCGTTCAAAGCAGTCTTACTATTTATCTAGTTCTACAGAAAACTGTACAGACAAGATCTCAAAGACATCACTTTCTCTTTTTTGGGAGTTTTGTATCTTTACTCTTGAGGAAACAGCATGATCTGAAGTTCAGTTTCTAGAGATCCTATCTTTAGTCGTCTTAAAATGATCTGCAACTAAAACTCCAAAGCTCAGAGTGTGTTTTATTTTGTCAGCTGTGGGAGAGAATTTAGGTGGGATGATGGTTAACATCAGTGGCTCCTATTAAAAGACTGAGTTTGGCTCATAATGTTTTTTTAGTCATTTTTACACCTAATAGCCTGCAACACTCGATTGGCGACATTCCCCCAGTCTGCATTTGCTTTAAGAATTTGAAGAATAATATGTAATTTTAAAGCCCTTTTCACGGATTTCAAATCAAAAAGTTTCACAGAATAAGACTACATAAAATCAGAATAGAAAGATAAAAACATAAGTTGAAGTGTTTTTTAAATACGTCAACCATCCCGAATTAGCATTCCACAACCCCAGTGTCACTGTTTCAGAAGAGCCACCACCTCTAGTCTTAAAACAAGTTTTTAGGACAGACAGTAATATCTTGCCTTCTGACCTCCAACTGCTGCTCAGGCAGTAAATCTGAAGCAGGTCAGATATAAAGAGGAGTTTGACCACGCAGGGCTCCAAAAGAAAGGGTCAATATTCTAAAAGTCACTGGTAACCCACTAAGGGAAAACAGGTGTGATATGGGCCTGTTTGTGTGTTCTAGTTTAAAGCCTAACAGCAGAGTTCTGGATCACTTGAATGCAGTTAAGCTTCTTATTTAAGCAGGTTAAAAGACTTTTTACAGAAGCCCAGATGCAAGGATATAAAAGCATCAATGATCATCACCAATTCAACCGTGGACATGTTTCAATTTAGAAATGCGACAGGAATGAAAAACTTTTTTTGTTGTTGTTAAATATTTACTCCAGGGACATTTGCTGAATCAAAAATTGCATCCAGGTTCTACACACAGCTGGACAGAAGAAGCTAGAAGACCTAGGTGCTATGCTATTCTGTTCACGGATAGCACTCTCAGGGGCAGCTCTTTCTTAGAGTTCAGTTTCAAGTAATCATTACTTAAATGCTGCCTATATCAGACAAGGTTAAGGAAGGTAGATGGTGGAACGTAGTGGGCTTAAAGGATAACTTTCTTTTTTTTTTCTACCCGGACCATATTTCTAGGAGTATATATGTGCATTTACTCCCCGGTTAAGTTTCTGCATCACTTTAAGTCCTTTGGAAGATATTACGTTCACTCACCCATCGGTGGACATCCTGTAAAATGGCGAAGACGGAGCAGCCATTATATAAGACATTATCTGCAGAAAAACTCCTTAATTTCATCAATGCTTTAAGTAGAATGAACGAACGAATGAGTACTATTGTCCTGTGAGTTCAGAGTTTCGCATATTGTGTTTTTGTTGTCTGGGTAGCATCGTGAACGCGCGGCCCTGAAAAGTGAGGAGAACATCCTGATAACTAACGGAAAGCTAAATCTGGACTCACAGGACAACAGTACTCGTTCCTTCATACATTCTACTGAAAGTGTTGGCGAAAATCAAGGAGTTTTGCTGCAGATAATGTCTTATATAGTGGCTGCCCCGTTATTGCCATTTTACAGGATGTCCAGCGAATAGCGACTGACGTTATATCTTCCGAAGGACTCAAAGTGATGCAGAAACTTTACCGGTTAGTAAATGTGCATATATACTCCTAGAAATAAGGTCCAGGTTGAAAAAAAAAAAAATATTCTTTAACAGCTGAATGCTGACTATATATGCCACTTTTATACCGACTATTTATAGTTGGCATAAGTGGTAAGACATCACTGTACTCGTTAATGATCTGCCTTAGCCAAAGCATATATACAGGTAAAAGAGTAGGCTACTCATCCCAAGGCAGAATTCTGAGGAACCTCATGGGTAAGATGTGCTGATTTAGCCTGAAACGGATCAATAAAAACACTAAAACTTCAGCTAGAGAAGTATGAAGACAACTATTTTAAAATCACTCCAGAGAGCCCAACTACACTGCTTTCTGCTCCTACACCACACTTAGTCAAGCTAAACCTTGTAAATAACATGTTCCCCTCCTCACCAGAGGCAGTGCTGCATCAAGAATTACTGAAGGAGAAACAATGGACAAGAACTTTATCCATTGGTCAATGGGGGAACTTCCGTCCTACAAGTAGTCCACATTCTAAATGTTGGTTCACTTCAGGCAAACTGAGATAGAAGTTTTTAGGCAGTTTACTTCTTTGATGCACATCAAAGTTTGGTTGGATATTCATACCTCTGTACACAAATCAGAATGTCGACTCAAATGAGGGTTAATTCAGAGGGGCTGGTACGAACATGCCCTGTGGGTGCCTTTACCCTGGGATAGTGTACTCTGTACAATAAGGGACTCAATATTCTTCCAGCTCGACTTTTAAATCAAGCATTTCTGTCCTCACCAGAGGAAACATTGGATCAAGAATCAGGACAAGACAAATGAGGATGAAAAATATCATCCATTGGTTAATGCAGGACGACTTTGTTTCCACCACATAGGAGCAAACAATAGAGTTGCATTGCATCTTGGTGGTCTTGGGTTGACCATATTTCTATCAGAACATTTACTGGCCTTCCCTGTGTCTGATCAGGAGCCATTTCCCCAACCAGAGCCAGCTATCATCCCACACATGCCTAATTTCTGTTGTTTACCCACAATGCTCTTTTGAGTTGTAGTCCAGTTGTTTCAGTTGGTTCACCTCAAGTGGACTGAGACTTACGTTTGATGCTGCTTAAAGAAGTGAGCTTGGGTCTATCTACAGAGTTCATTTGATACAGTATGAACCAAACTTTATGCACAAATGAACAAGGATTCCAATCAGAAGGGCTGGTGTGAATACACTTTTAGATCATTAAAAGTCTTAAAGGTTGAGCCTTGTTTTAGCCATTTTCTCTAATGGAGGAATGTTAGATTCTCACTACATTTCTACATCTTGCTTTAAAGTTATGTTAAGAAGGCTCCTGCCTTTGGGTTTCTTTATAACCACATGGAGAACCAACAGTTTCATTAGTACAGTAATGGCTCACATTCATGCACATCTAGTCTGGCTACCAACGCAGAATAAAGAAGCTTAGATCATAACAGAGAAAGATGATTCCATAATGTCAAGAGTGAATGGTTTTTGGTATTCAATCAACACAGATGGACTTCCATGCTGTTATCCAAAAAAATACTAACTGAATAGCCCTCCAAGATGATGCAGAGGGTCATAGGTCAACTGCTTATTGGTTGAAAATAAGCTTGAGCCCCAACCCTAACCCTCTGACAAGTATCACAA
This sequence comes from Atherinomorus stipes, assembly GCA_023101725.1. Classification (NCBI taxonomy): domain Eukaryota; kingdom Metazoa; phylum Chordata; class Actinopteri; order Atheriniformes; family Atherinidae; genus Atherinomorus; species Atherinomorus stipes. Next base: position 663,157 of record JALJCO010004757.1, read on the forward strand.
AGAGGATAAAGAAACTTTGGCATCTGTCTTCTTTACAGTAGAGCAAAGTTGAAACCAATTCAGACAACAACACAGACTGATTGGCCCAGAAATTACCCACATGCAAAGACTTGACATCACACATAGCATGCTGTGCTCATGGAGGTAAATATAAATGCTTCATTTGTTAGTGTGTGCATCTTTGGTTTTGAATTGTTATGCAATAAGCCAACAAAATGATACAATATTGTTCCATCTAACATTTACGTGCATATTACCGTGTCCTGCATCTTCCGCTGCAGAACTGTGATGTCTGCCTCACTTCAATAGCATAAAAATCTAATAGAGGGCGGCCAAGTCCAGTCCTCGAGACTCACTATGCTTCAACTTTCAGAAGCATCCCTTTCTCCAACACACCTGAATTACCTCATGCACGTCATCCAGCTCTGCAGAGGCCTGTTAACAAGCCACTTGTTTAATTTAGGTGTGTTGGAGAAGGAATGAATCTAAAGGTTGGAGGATGGTGGCTCTCGAGGACTGGACTTGGCCACCCCTGGTCAAATACTGACTTTCCAGACTGAGGTTGCTTTGAAAAACATCAGATATGTAACTAGACATGTCATAGGGACAAAAAATCAGATTTGGGCCAGTTTTGCCTGGAGTGTAAACATGGCCTAAACCAGAGATTGTCACACTATGTTTGGGAGGATACCATACCTACAAGTGTTTATCTAATTGTGTTGCTTCTGGTCTGATTCAGCGTCCGGGGTGTATATCATTTTCCAATCTATATTCGACAGCATTTTTGGCAAAGGCATGACATAATGCAACTAGTACAACAATTTAGGAAACTAAATGAACTTCTGAAAGTTATTTCTGCCCAGTGGAGGAGACTTTTTCTACCAATAAGGACTTCTGTTGCAGAGTTTGACTCGACAGATGCATTAATTCTGTGCATAAGACTTCAGAGCAGCATTCATTTGTTTGGTTTGCATTGATTTTGTCTAGCCCTTCAGATGAGGTGTTGAGGGGCCCTTTGGAAAGTTAAATGACACCACTTCCTGATCTTCAAAAGAAGAAGCACTAAATCTTCTGGCTAAAATGCTAATGAAGCCTTAAAATGTACATTGCTCTGCCAAAAACACTGTAGATGCTTCTTACAACTTTAAAATATAAAAACTTTTAAGGAACTGCTTATCCTCTCCACAGGACTGTGCAAGCTGCCAAGTCTCAAAGAATCAATTCAGCTCATTGTCAGACTTTGTGAAGTTACCATGACAACATTACACTCATCTTTCTCAGCTATAGTGATTAAAGAATGCACTGGTGTGGATAAAATGAACTGATCTGAAGTGAAAATGGAGAGAGCTAGAAAAATGTGGAAAAAAGGAAAGCATTTCAGTATGTCTTTGTCCCTTTTTCAAGGATGTTTAGATGGCAATTAGCGGTTTTGCCCTCAAGCGCCTGAAGCGGGCATCTGCAGACACTTTGAAGATCGAATTAAACCATTATAGAGAGATAAGCGTTTCATGATTCATACCTCTCATATTTTATCCTGGAAGCCACACATTGGTAAGATAACAGGATATTTTGGGGTGTAACACTGGTGACTAATGCGATCGGCAACAGGAAAAGCATCAAAGAGACCAACAGGTCGCCCTAGAAACTGCCAGATGAGTTATACGTGGAAACCAAAGCCAGCTGTTGCTGTATTTGCACAGCTCCCACAGTCATTCTTCAGGTAGGAGTGGTAGAAATTTAAAAAAAAAAAAAAAGATCTAAGATGCATTACTGAAGCCCGCCCAGGCTGACAATCTCTCACTGAGACATGTCAGGGGAAACAGGAAAAGAAACTGAAACAATGCTATTGTTGCTATATTGGTCGACACCATGGCTCTTCAAACTAAACTCCACACAAAACCTGTTTCAAGTGTGATCTATTTCTCAAATCAAATGTAAACTTCTATGTGAATTTTATTGGGACGCAGCATAAATGACATCCACAATCCCTACTGATAGGAAATTATCACATTTTACGACAATTTCCAGCCATTTTAATAACTTTTTTTTTCGAAAAAGGCAGATTTTTAGTTCCAAAATCTAAAAGTAACTCCCACAAAAGTGTCAGGTGACTCAGTTTAACACATTGTTTTCAGGTTAAAACTCATAAATCCTTCAGTTAATACAATAATCTGGAGTTTCAGTCCAGCTGCTTTCCTTCCTTGAGCTCGCAGTTGTCTCGCAGATCAAACGCTGAACCTGGATTTCCTTGATTCCTCTAACCCACAGCAGGTGAGAAGGATCAGTGGTAGCACTGAGCCTGTGTTAGCCAGCTGTCACACACACGCTTCAACACACACAACACGCATGCATCGATGCGTACCAAACATGCCTCAGCACATAGGGGCTGACCCCTTTGGGACGGTAATAAAAACACACAATGAGCTGATTTTACTCAAGTGCATGAATTTATCATAACGATGTATTCAAACTCATGTGGCTTTGCGGGATTTGCATGTCCTCTCTTTTTAAATGTCATTTAAAAGCACTCTGCAGCTTTAAAGCCACTCCACGATGAAAACTCTCACGCACTTCCAGCACTCAACTACACACATTGTAAGCAAGCCTAAAGGCACTGTCTCCTGTCTTTATGTGTCTTGGGCTTCACGCAAACACCAAAACACACAGTGGCTCTTTGAAACTGGGTCACAAAAAAACAGGCTCGGTGGAACTCCACCCTATCACGCACACACTTCACTTTAATGTGCTGATTTTTGGCAATAGCCAAAGCACTACAGTAAATACCATTCCCCTTACTCCCCATGGGTTTTAGAGGTTGAGCGTGCATTTTGGTGACTAATAAAACCCCAGATTGAGTTGTTTAATTATTAAAGATTGGCATATCGAGGCATTTAGGAATAAATGACTCGGATGTCGGGTGATTAAAGCAGATGTGGACTTTAACATGTTTGGACTTTTGCATAGAAGTTTTTTCCAAAACCATGATTCAGATGGCTCCACAGCACTCATTGGTTGAGTCACTTGCTCTGTCATTATCATTCCAATGCTGGCACAACTCCTCTTTTCCATTGAGAATACAGTCTGAGCTGCAATGGAGGGTGAGAGCTTTTGGGAATCCCCCCAGGGACTCGCAGACTTAAGTAAACTCAGGAAAACACAAACTCTCAATGAGACAAACCTGCCTGGAACTCTCTACAGGCATCAAAACACAAAACAAGCCCCTCATCTTCCCTTCTTACCTTCCACATGATTAAAATCCCATCATCCACAAACAAAGTGAAAAAGAGAGGAAGAGAGAGAGAGATTGGAGGGAGACCGGCAGCTATCTTTGGCTCTCTCTCTCCTCTGTAGGATGTAGAAGTGGCAGCAGCTAAAACGGCAGCATGGAGCGGTCTGTGGAGTCGGCGAGGATGTGGATAAGTCTCCGTGACTGTGTCATCACCTCTCATGACATGTTTCCTCCTCTGTCTGTGGAAGCATTTCCATCCTGACCCGGCTGCGAGAGAGAGAGAGAGAGAGAGAGACGGGACAAACCAGTGCACCGCCCCCTCACTATTTCCCCTCCTCCCCCCTCTCTGTCCATTCTGTTTCACTGTATTCAAATCTGCCAGTGAGCTGCCCAGCCTTTAAGTAGGCCAATCACTGGACTGCTGGGAGGTGGAGTCTGAGCTGCTTGTGTGTTTGCAGTATGGCTGTGCCACACAGATTGACGTTGTATGATTAAATGTTCATTTCTGCTCATCCTTCTTTGCTTCCATGCTTGTAGGCGGCCCATGATCAAGTTAGCTTCCCTCTATGTAAGAACATTGATCTTGATACATTGTTTTTTTTTCCACAAAATGTACCAAGTTTATCCAATTTTTATTCCAAAAAATGGAGTTTGCTACAGTCAGTGCTGTCAGCAGCACTGGCAGAACATAAAATACACTTTAATTGAGGCCATAATGGTCGAATAATTCAAGGAAGCACTTCCTTTTAATGTGCAGTCTCTCTTGACCTGCAACGGTGGGTTCACTTTTGTTTAAGTTTGCTCACAGAGAAAAAGTTTTCATTTCTATATTTGGAAAATATGGCCTCCAATCAAACAACAAGGGTCTGCGTTTGGACATTTTTCTTTTAATGCCAAAGATGCATTAAATGATAACTTTAATTAAATTAAAGGACCTCATTTCTAGGAGTTTACACGTGCATTTACTCCGGTAAAATTTCTGTATCACCTCGACTCCTTCTGAAGATACGTTCAGTCGCACTTCGGCGTACATTCATAGTATGGGAGGGATGGGGCAGCCTTTCTATGAGGCATTATCTGCAGCAAAACTCCTTCATTTCATCAATGCTTGAATGAACGAACACAGGAGTACAATTGTCCTGTGGGTTCAGAGGTTCAAAGCGGTACTGCAGTGCACGCCCGTTGAGAAAGTGTTGAGAAAGCCTCGTAAAAATTAACAGTGTTTATTCTGAACTTTCAGGACAATAGTGCATATTCATTTGTTCATTCTACTTAAAGCATTGATGAAATGGAGTTTTTGCTGCAGATAATGCCTTACAGAGAGGCTGCCCCATCTCTCCCATTATACTGGATGTACGGCAAAGGGTGACTCAACGTAATATCTACCGAAGGAGTCAAAGTAATACAGAAATTTTACTGGTGAGTAAATGCACGTATAAACTCCTAGAAATAAGGTCGAGGTTGGAAAAGAAAGTTATCCTTTAAAATATGGACATTAACTGAACAGTTTGTATTTCAGCACCAAAATTTGAATGGGCACAATTTTTTTTAAACAGATGTACCTGCATCTTTTAGTTGATAAAGGTTATACTAAAAGATGAAAGTACAATTTCATAAAATAGTAATGAGGAAATATAAAAGATTCAAAGTATGTTTTAGCTAAGTAAAGGACCACTTCTATGACTTCATGGTGCTTAAATGGCCCAAGAATTCATTTTCGTTTTTGCACTCAACATTTTTTTTCCCAATTAAATCTTTTACCATTTGTCATTTCTATTGGCTGTTTTTCCAGCTGATATGAATGTTTGGGCTGATGTATCTGCACCTCCCTCATCTTTAAATCATGTGCAAAGAACAATGTGCTTCTGGTCATGAAAATGAGTTCTTAGAAGTATTGAGTACATACTTGGAAAGAAATGAAAACTCTTGAGTCACAAAACGCAGACAAAGTTGCCATTTGGATCTTAACATCGTCCTTTTTGTTCAGGACTAAATGTGGAACAGTTAACATGCTGTCTCACACTTTCACATGTCCTTGCTGAGAAGCTTCTTGAAACACACGTCAACACTATGGCTCCCCCCTTAGTGCTTCTTTTTATGTACTTTGCCACAATAGGTGTGAACCTTCAGTCTAGTGACAGCTCACATTTGGTGGTTTCGGGAGTGGTTAATTTATACACCAGAGTGGACAGTCACTGTTGTTACTTTCTCATTATGTTTTAAGTTTAAGAAAACACATGATTTAGGATTTACACACTGCCCCTTCCTTGGCTGCAAGTTTTACATAATGGAGGACAGTAGCCTGCAGATGTGAGTCTACAGGAAACCCACACTGGCCAGCCCCTCCTTTTCAATTCCCAATATCCCCTGAAACACAAGCTGAGTGTAGACAGAACCCTTTGGTACCAGGCTGAGAGCATCCACACGAATGCAGAAGCCCAGGAAAAACAAGAGAAACCCCTCAAGCCAGCTCTTAAAGGCATATGCCACCCTTGGGTGAAATTGAGCCTCCCCCCACAGTCCCCTGGGTTGGACAAGTGGGCAGAAGCGTTTTCCAACCGACCCAGTCATTCTCTGAATCTGGCAGCACTGACTTTAGCTTAGCTTAGCGTAGTTGCTGTAATTTGGCGGATCTAACTAGCACCACTTTGCGAAAGTGAACTAATTAACTCAAGATTTTTCCCAAGTAGGTTTTGTGACCTGCACACTCTGAACGAGTACAAACAAGAAGCCCATTTCACATCAAAGGACTGGCTAGGTGGCATTCAATAGGGGAACTATATGCTGAGGAAGTACAGGCCAATCACAGGCGAAGTACCGCGGATAGTAGCAAAGGCAGCATGAGTGCCCAACATGCCCAACTTCCATAAACAGGGTTGCCACCGGATGCTGCACATGTCCTGTGAGTTCAGAGTTTTGAAAATTGTGGGGTTTTTTGTTGTCTAGGTAACAAGGTACTCTTCTCAGCTGTACTAGGGAATCGCGCATCATGGACATCCGGCTGCAAAAGGTGTGTAGAACACCCTGACAACTAACGGAGAGATAAATCCGGACTCATGGGACAATAGTACTCGTTCATTTATTCATTCTACCAAAAGTATTGTGAAGGAGTTTTGCTGCAGATAATTCCTTACATAGAGACTGCCCCGTCTCGGCCATTATATGGATGTACACTGAAGGGCGACTCTACGTAATATCTTCCGAAGTAGTCAAAGTGAGACAGAATTGTTATCGTTGAGTAAATGCACGTATGAACACCTATAAGTAAGTTTAAAAAAAAAAAAAAAAGTTATCCTTTGACAGAGGTAAAGGACTGAATCATCACCACACTCCCAGTTACAACTGCATTATTTCAGCTATAGCAGATTGATAACACCTGCTCACACAGCCTTGTTTGTCGTAGACTCTCAAACATTATTGGTTTTAAAGAATATTTAAGCGAAATTTCCCAGTATCTTAATCAGAGCCAAAGAAACTCTTCAAGAAACTAAACCCACTTCAGCTGATTTCACCAAACTAAAGTTGGTTCTCTTAATCTGAATGAATGAAAACTTGAGAAAACATCTGGTCCTTGGGCATCTCTGGTTTAAATAACTTATACTGGGCAACCCGGACCTGCATACTAATGAGTTTCAGACTTCCCAAGTCAACATCCAAGTTGTTGTGATAACTGTAACTCTTGGCTCCTTAATAATGCTTAAAAATCAAACCAACATTCAAGCTTTAATCAATCATTCATGCCAGTCAGTAACAAAATTTTACAGTTACACTGATTAGGATTGTGCTGATACAAGAATCTGTAAAAGTACTACATTCCAGTTGATAGAAACTTTGTAGGACAACAGTGACACGATCTTGCTGTTTTCTTGATGGGGATTTGTTTTTGTGGGAATTTTGATTATCCTGAGAACAAATCTAGAATTAAACTAGAACATACTTCAAAGGATAATTTTGTCTCCATGTCTTGTGAATAAACTCTTCTTTACATTTGAGATAAATAGAGGGCTACATGGTATTAACTTTCACATCAGTGTGTCATCCTCTGCAAAAATTCCCCCTCTAATTTCTTTTTAAAAGTCTCCTGATGTCTCTCTTGCTCTCTCTTCACCTTGAAACCTCAGCTGTTTTGGCTGCTGCTCATAAAGCCCCCTCCTTTTTTATGTGGACCAAGAGGAAAGCAGCTTAAATTAATCTCCAAGATGCAAGTCAGTCCGCGCACACGGCAACCCAGTGTGCATAACTGCAGTCTTTGGTCAAAAATACTCTGCGTTTGTGTCGTATCTGATTGGAAACTATGCTGATCTAATACACTGTGGACAGTTGGCTTAAACCGAACCATTGTGAATAACTGAAAGCTAAATAAATTGATAAAGAACAATCTGTCTAAACTATTATTCAGAAGTTTACAGCTTATGTGAAATAGGCATTGAAATCTGCAACACACTTGTAGCTGGATAAAGAATAATCCCTGACATTTTGCCCCAGGGAAGTGAATGCTGTATCCGGGAGTGTAGAACATGGGACAACTTAGCAACGGGTTATGGGTTTAATTCTATCCAGTGCCCTCAACTGAAATTGCAGAGCCAGAAATGTTATTTTGGGCCTAAATCATATTGATTACATCAAGCCAAACTGTTTGTTTGGGTCTGATAAGTTCCAGAAAGTGTGTCCACAAGTGAATGCACCATTGAAATGCCAAGCACTGGCCAAGATTTCAATTAGATTAAATGTTCAGAATTCCTGTAAGGTCAGTTAAAAAAAAAAAAAAAAAAAGTGTTTTCCCGCTTTGGTTCTGAGCTTTGAAGATGGAGTTGTAGTCAGGAAAGTTGAGATTCGAAAACTTCCCTGATGTCTAAATAATTCACCATACCAATGCCTATGACACGGTATGTATGTGTGTTGAAGAGATTCTGGCAGTGTGTCTGTGGCGGCTGGACTGGGATCAGTCGAGGTAAGGCTGCTGCTAAAGAATGCTCTTTTGGAAAAGGACAAGGAGAGAGTTTCCATCTCAAGTCAATTCCCAGCTGGAGTAGGATCATTCCATTTCCCAACACTTTCTTTCAGTCCACCAGGACATGAAATGTTCCACACCGCAGCAAGAAGGAAAATACAGATACAAGCAGTCAGAGGTATGATGGGCCAAAAAGAACTTTTACTTGAGGCAATCCACTAAGTATAAATGCATATTAGTGGCAAAATCTGAATATAGGACACATTTTGAATGAAAATTACATTTGCCATTTTTAAGACTGAGAGATTAGCTCCATGGAGACGTGTTTGCTTCCTCTCCATCAAAGTGATTTTTATTCCTTTTTAATAACTGCTGACAAAATCAAGGAAACAAGATGTGATAAACAGAAGTAATGTTTAGGAAAATTCTTTTTAAACAAGGTCAGAAAATGTGCTTTAGTGTCTTGCTAACCATCCAAGGTTGTTGGCTATAGTCAGATGTGGGAGAGCAGGGGGACACTGAAAAGCTTCAGGATGCCCCCAAGGACTGAACTGAGCAGCCCTGCTATATTTATTAACCTCGCAAGCTTGAGCGTTATTGCATTTTCATTGAAACTTTGCTAGCATGATGAAAGAAATTGAAAGAGAAAGCATCCCTGACTAACCTTTTGACTTTGACATTTCTCAGTGTAGACCTTGTCCTTGTTAGAAGATTGCATTGGATTTTTTTTTTTTTCCTGATTATTTGTCCCAGGAATCCTTTTCTCAAAAAGTTTGAGCTTTTTATTATGTCATCATGTCATTCCCTCCCCATGAAACATGGCCCTGGGGTTAATTTGACTGGTTGACCTCCATTACATGAGTTTCAATACCTCTTTAATTTCAAGTAAAAGTTAATTCCACTTTAGGAAAACCATGTAAACCCTTAATTCCGAGTCAAAATGATAATTCCGAATAAAACTTTATTCCAAAATAAGGGGTTGGTTTATTCCTCTTTTAATTCCGAATGATATAATTCCCCTCACATGTAACCATTGATTCTGCTTTAACTTAATTCCTGTTGTTCTGCACATGGCGCAAAATACAGTCAAAATCTGTGTTATGTGGTTTTTATGTCGTAGACGAAACAAAAAGGAGCAGGAACCGGCTTCTCTTTACTTCCGGGTAGACTAAACGGACGTAAATACATCACGTCCACCCCTTGTCCAATCAGAACCCTTCCTAACCACCAGATCTAAAGCGGAATTTGATAAACATGTTTTCCATGTAAACCTTGATTCAGAATTATTTCCATGGAAACACGAAAGACAATAGCCTACTTTAATTCAGAATTATTTAATTTGGAATAATTAATTCCGAAACATGATGTAACGGGGGCCATTCAAACATATGAGATATCCCGGGGTCTGTCTCAATCCGCGCACTTGCACTATGTGGTACACTAATTTTGAGTGAACGTGCGCTTTCAGCTAAACTGCAGTGCTCTGAAAACACCAGGAATTTCCCCTAATAACGGCCAAAAATGCAGTCCAAAACGAAGCACACTACTCTCACTAAACAGACGCCATCTTGCTGATGTAGTGGAAGAGGCGGAACTTTCGAACTGTTTTCAGAGCTCAATAATGGCGGTGAACGTAGCGGTGGGGCCCCCTGCGGCAGCAGAGGCGGTATTGTACAGATTTAAGTAATGTTTATAAAATTATTTAGACATGTTTTTACTAATGTATATTTTGGCGCGCTAAGCTGTTCACTCCCTGGTGACAGTTATGATCTGGTCATTTGCTTGAGGCCACGGTTATACCGGCTCAGAGTTGGCTCACGTTAGCGGGCAATGCTAGTCAGTCACTTCCTGTAAGGTCAGTGCTCTATTCAGCATTTAGCGACAATAGTTTACACTAGATGAATAACATAATGTGCATTGCGCACTGAATTCCAGTGCACTCAGGAAAGTGTGCGGTTTGAGACACGGCTCCTGAATCTCCTGTGGAAACCAACATGGCTGCCAGAACGGCTGCTACCACAGTGCACCCCCGTCCCACCAGAACATGTGACTGTTGTGGTGAGTGGAGTGGGCGTGTCAGAAACAGCAGCAGGCATCTTAAAGGGACAGCGTTGAAGTTTTAAGGCATCAGAAACAGACATGAAGTTCTGTCACCTTTTTTTTAGCTTGTTTTTTATGTATGCTATATTTTCAGAACTACTGAAGGTAACTGTTATTTCATTTTGCCATAAAAGGGAAGTATGTGCCTAATATTGAACATGAAACCCTTCTTTTAAAATCCATATGAATTAGATGTCCTTAGAGGTGTTTTTCTAATCAAACTTTTCTTTTTTTTTTTCTTTTCACCAGATTCTTGTGTTATGAAGCACAAGACTCATCCTATTTTCTTACTAAGGCAACCTTGTAGATGGAGGTAGAGTTTATAATCATGTATAATCATTGTATAATCATTGCTTTGGCATGTGCACATTTATTTCTTTCCTTGGAAGTATTTTCTAGAATTAAAGCACACAGACACAAGAACTGTTCACTCAGCGGACAGCACAAGCTTTGACAAGTGTCCTCCACCTCCTATTGTTTTCCCTGTTTTTCTCTTGGAACAGTGTGTTCATGTCTTGGTAAAGGAAATGTTTAATTTTAAAAGACATTGTTCAAACAGAAAAAGAACTGAATGTTTATAGTCAGAATGACTTACTTTGCCAGGCACGTGCACACATGTTCGTATTTCTATTTGATGACTCAATGCAAGTGGTTTGTAGTTCACACTGAAAGGACTGTCAGCCTCAGGAAGATGCTCTGAATCAGTTTTTTCTCTGCATTTAGAAAAGCTGCAGGTATCCTTCCACTGTGTAGTTGTAGAACTTGCAGTAACAGATAGTAAAATGTGGTTTCAGCATTTCCAGCCCAACAGTTTCTTATTTTGGGGGTTTCATTTTTGACCTTCCCTCTGACAACTCTCTCAGTTCAGGAAAGCTGATCTGCTCACAGTTTAAACTGGTCTTATTTTTAACGACCAGGAATGAGTGGAATGCAGAAGAGTGTGTATCCTTTCTCAGGGTGAGACCATCATGAGGATAAAGGACGACAAGGTTATGGCCAAGACCTTTCCAGAGGGCACCAGCACAGTGGGTAGTCTAGGATTTGTGGGTTTTGCCTCACCAATATGTGTGGATGCACACAGAAGACTTTAATGTATTAAATGGCTCTGAGGCAACATACCAAACAGAATAAACATGAATTGACAGATTCTTCAGGCTATCCACTAAAGCAAATCATGCAAGAAATCCTATATACAGTAAACACTAATTGGACAGCAGCTGTACGCTTTCTTCCAGAGGCATCTTTACAACAAACATAACATCTTAAAATCACCATTTATGTTGAAAGACTTCTTAACTTCTTAATACTATGGCGTAAACCTTTGCTTGCACCCTCTTCAATACTGTTTATTTAGTGGACACTTGCAGCCATCGCCCTAAATATTATGAGTTTGACCTTTTTCTTTTTTTTTTTTTTTTTTTTTTTTTGGAGAGCGCAAGAGAGAACAGCGGTAGTCACAGTTCAAGCCCTTCTGGAAAATGCCAAACACAGTTCCCTTCAAGTTGACCTCCAACCCTTTAAAGCATGGGGTCACACACAGCCAGGGAAGGACTGGCTTTAATCAACAAGGAGAAGACCTGGAGCTGGTACCAGCTGAGGAGAGATGTTGGCTTCTTTGAAGCAGAGTTTGGGTTTAGAGGGGATAGTCGGCAGAAAAGTTGTTTTATTTTTTGTGTTTCAGGGCATTTTGTTTGTTTTTCCCTCTGTAGAGGCTGTAAGCTATCTGTCTCTGTCAAGAGGCCTCAGTGAATACTGATCTTATCAGAGAGAGACTTTAAGAAGGGAGCAGATGGAGAGAGGGGGCAAGACAGACAGATTAAAAGATGTTGAGGGAGAGGAGTGGGGTGAAGAAGATTAAGAAGTCTAGGTGATAAACAGGAAATGCACAACTACTAATTTCTCTTTTTGGTGATGTCTATGCGGAATAACATGAAAATGAGAATCTTTATGTTGCTTTCTCCTCTCGTAATCTCGATTAATTTAAATCTTTGAAACTCCAAAAAAGATGCAAGAACAACATAGATTCATTATCACAAACTGTCACCGACTATGTGAATCACTGAGTTTGTATGCATCCACGCTCATGTTCGTGTTTGTGGACTAACTGAACGTGACATATAACAGATGCAGAAAAAACTAAGCTGGAGATTGTCTAAAAAAGGATTTAGGACATTGTGGATGCTTCTTCAAACAACATCATGACTCACTGAATCAAACTCAGGTCAGACAAACTATGGAAATATTTTGATTTGCTTATGTTTGTGTCCCTAATGAGAATCGTGAGGCAACCGAGGTCAGGATGCGTAATAATAAACTCTGAATCAACAGTAGTTGTGATCATCTGTACCCTGCTGGCTATTTTTTCAGCATGACAGCCAGAGAGATAAAGAATAAGTTGCATCTGAATGCTAGTCAGTGAAAAGAGAATTTTTTTTTCCTTTTGAATTTACCACATGGATGTCAATTTATTACATTAATAATAGATTTTGCAGGCAGTTTGTAAGTAAGCAGTTCGTAAGTAGGCTAACAAACTGCTAGCTTGACACACATTTAGGGGAGCACGTCATGCCAATGTTTAGCAAACAATAAGAAGCTGTGAACCATACCGTAGAGTTATGGAAAACAGTAGTGGAAGCTAAACTGAGGAACATTTGTAAACAGCTGTGGTTTGTTGGTAAGAAAGGGAACTAGAGATGCTCTATTTTCTTTGATGGTGCTAATAGGAAAGCACAAAGAAGACCAGAGGGAGCTGCACTGTGTCTACATAAATCTGGAAAAAGCAACACGGTGCCGAGACCGGAAATGCGGGATTGTATAAGGAATTCTGGAGTATCAGAGAAATGGTGCAGGACATGTATGAGAGTTGGAAAAATGTAGGCATGACAGAAGAGTTCAGGGTGGAGGTGAGACACATCATGATCAGCTCTGAGCCCCTTCTTGGTTGCTATGGTAATGGACAGGTTGACATATGAGGTTAGACAGGAGTCACTGTGGACAACAATGTTTGCAGATGGGATTGCAATGTGTTAAGAACAGAAACAGGCGGAGGAAAACTGGGATTGAGAGGGACCCAAGTGGTGCAATGAGAGGGTAAAGAGATATAAGGACTTGGGATCAACAATCTAGAGCAGGGGTGTCCAGCTCTGGTCCATGAAGGCCACAATCTTGCTGGTCTCCCTTCTCCAACACACACCTGACTCAAATTCATAAGCTTTTAGATTCATTTAATTTGAGTCAGCTGTGCTGGTGCAAGGGAGTATGGAAAATCGTCAGGACAGAGGCCCTTGAGGACCGACTTTGGACACCACTGATGTAGAGCAATGGAGAGTACCAAAAAGAGGTGTATAAGCAGGTAGGAAAGGTTGGAGGAAAGTGTCAAGTGTGTTATTAGCAAGAATGCAAGGAAAGGTAAACAGGATGATGGAGAAACCAGTGACATACAGATGGCACAACTGGTTAGATGTGAGAAGTTTTGGAGACAAAGTCAGCAAGGCCAGACCAAGGCCCAATCTCAATTCTCTTTTTTACCCCTACCCCTTGCCACTTAAAGGATAATTTTCTTTTTTTTCAACCTGGACCTTATTTCTTTGGAGTATATATGTGCATTTACTCAGCGGTAAAATTTCTGCATCACTTTGAGTCCTTCAGAAGATGTTACGTTGAGTCGCCCTTCTGTGTACATCCAGTATAATGGCGGAGACGGGGCAGTCACTATAGAAGGCATTATCTGCTGCAAAACTCCTTGATTTTCACCAATACTTTCAGTAGAATGAACAAACAAAGGAGTATTATTGTCCTGTGAGTCCCGATTTAGCTTTCTGTTAGTTACTAGGGTGTTGTACGCACTATTCAGGGCTGCGCATTCACAATGCGTGCTTCCGTAGTACAGCTAAGAAGAGCAGCTCGCTACCCAGACAACAAAAACACAATTTGTGAAACTCTGAACTCACAGGAAAATAGTGCTCATTCGTTCACATTGATGAAATGGAGTTTGCTGCAGATAATGCCTTCTATAGTGACTGCCCCGTCTCCGCCATTATACTGGATGTACACCGAAGGGCAACTCAACGTAATATCTTTCAAAGTAGTCAAAGTGATGCAGAAATGTTACCATTGATTAAATGCACGTATAAACTCCTAGAAATAAGGTCCATGTTGATAAAAAAAAAAGTTATTCTTAAAAATGGAACCACGAGGGGTAGGGCTGAAAGTCAATCCCTCCAAATTGGGACACCACTTAACAATCGCATACCTCATCAGGGATCCCTACCAGCTTATATGTGGGCTGAGTTGTGCCGCAAATCTCAAGAAATCAAGTCATCTACAGCTGTGGGTTAACATTACCAAGCAAGTTCAATTTGTTCATGACATTTCCGCTTGTGTTGTATCCCATGATGCCCTCCATGTAACGGAAGACCAGCAGCAATGTTACTGAAGTTTTCATTGATCGTTTATCACTGTAGATTATCAGGGCTGCCTGCAGAGCAACGCTGGTTTTCAGCCTGGTAGCGTTTGTTGCTAAAGCTCCAATGTCACACTATGAATTTTTTTTTGTGCATTTTACAAAGATGATTAACATTAAACATTAACAGCATATGCAATGGTTTTCGTACACTTTTGAACTTTATCAGTGGAGAAAATATTTACATTTGTGGATTTTGTTTTGGGACTTGGTAGCTGGCATCTTGTTGGTTATTCACAAATTGGTCATACCTCTTCGTTTCAAGTTTGCATCGGAAAACCCTTTGTTTGAGGGGAGTCCCCCCCACTTACCCCTTACCCCTCTGTCCTAACGGGATCGAGACACCCCTACACGCCAACGTGCAAAACAGGGGCGAACGGCTAAGGGAGAGAATTAAGATTGGCCCTTTATTGTGCTGCTAAGTGTGCCTTAGCTTTGCACACCTACCTCCATCAGTTCCTGTTAGCTCAGGGTTAGCTCTTGGCTACAGAGGGCTCAGAATTCGGTGGGTGTCAATCATTTGCCCCCACGCTCACAGCCTTCTCTCAGCTCCACCTCTTTGTCCATCTTTGTATTTTATGGGCGTGATGAGACACGCAACACTGCCAAAAAGGTGATAGTTGGAACCACCCACTGAACTTCAATTCAGCTCTTCAGAAACCAATGGTTTGATGTCACGGAAACTGTGTCCAGTTATATTATACAGTGTATGGGCCAGACTATGATCATTTTGGCATCTACAAAGGAGGTTTACTGAATATATGGTAGAATTATGCAGAGATTGGACTTACTAGGGAGGAATACTATAAGAAAACCAAAGGAGATTTCTAGATGCAGTGAAAGAGGACATGAGGTTTGTTG
The DNA here is from genome assembly GCA_023101725.1 of Atherinomorus stipes. Taxonomy (NCBI): domain Eukaryota; kingdom Metazoa; phylum Chordata; class Actinopteri; order Atheriniformes; family Atherinidae; genus Atherinomorus; species Atherinomorus stipes. The sequence goes on from JALJCO010004757.1 coordinate 678,760, forward strand.
GTATCAGGGAAAAGAGCACAGATGAAAGAATAATATGGAGGCAGATAATCTGCTGTATAACCAAAAAGGAAAATAACTTCCGGAAAACTATGGAAACACTTTTTACCTTAGTATAGCCATCTATTCAAACACAAATACATTGCCTTACTTTAAACACAAGAGGTTGTATATTAGAGGGAATTACAGTCAATGTGGACATAAAACATGAGAGTAGCATTTTATATGCACACATACTTCCAGATAAACTGCAGGGATCGGATACGTGCACAAGTAGCAGCAGCTCAAGGTACTTCTGTCACTCAAAAGGAATTTACTGCAACATCATCCAGGCTAATAAAAAATGTACCATTACAGGCGTGCAAGCTTTTAATTCACCCAAAGGCACACAAACTAGTGTGCAGACAAGGACACAGACAGATGAATACTAATTAACAGCAGCACACATACAGATGCCTTTGCACATAAGCTTAAATAAAGGTGTCGGGCACGATCATCATTAGCTGTCAGGGGATCGGATGTATCCTCAAACTGTCATGGCAAGCCACATCCTCACCTCTTGACATTATGCAATCTGCATAGAAATACTCAGTTCAGTTACGCTTTTATATGGTTTTTATATCAAACATAAGACTTGAAGTAGGTTCAACTTTCCTGTCTCCATTTGCTAAATGATCTGATTCAAATTGACGAACTGACCTCTGATTTCTACCTCTGGTGCAAATTAACAACTGCTTATTTACATGCTCAACATAATGTTCCTGTTGTTTTGTTGCCCTGCGGCTCTAGCTTTTTTTGAAGCTTCGTCCTTCACCATCAGCATATCAGTTTTGGGAGTTGTTGACTTGTGGCTTAACTGTACTGATCCCAGCTGTACAGTGGATTGATACTGGTGGTTAGTACTAGTAATTACAGCGGACGGCAGGTGCAGACACGCTTCATACATAAAAACACGCTGGATACACAAACAGAAATGCCAGCAGGAAAAATTGCAAGTAAAAAGGAGTGCTGCAAAACAGACAGCGGTGAGAAGATTAGAGGTGCTGGTGGGAAGTTTGAGCAATGTGAGCGTACGGAGAGAAACTACATCAATGTACTGTACATTTTATTTATTTTCTATTACATTTGGCCTTAGTCTTTTACAATATCATGAAAAGATCAGCTGATTTAAATCATTGACATAGCCTGCCTCTCTTGTTTCCACCATTATCTGTCTCCTGGGTGCAAATTCACTGCTCCCCCTAGAAGCCCGGAGCACTTCCATTGTGAGTGAATATGCAGCATTTTCTTCTTACAGCTGTTTTTGTTTATGCGGCGCTCCTCTGTAGTTTTCCTTACCAGCATTCCTGCTTGTATGCAGCATGTTTTTGTATATGAAGTGCATTTGCAACTGTCGGCCACTGTGGTTAATTGCAATAAGTGGGCTGTTGTTTTGATTCTCAGCTGGGGCGAACTGGAAAGTGCTCTCGTGTCCCTGCTGAACATGAGTGCTTTACTCCAGTTGCTCCAATTCCATGTTTGGATAATTCATGATTCTAAATTGACCAGAGGTAAAAGCGTGAATCGTTGTCTCTTTGCTTTAACTATGGGATGCACTGGTGATTTAAACAGCGCATACCCTGCCTTTATGCTGACAGAGATCGGTTTTAAGGAAAATAAATTGGATGTGTGGGTAATACTAATAATCGTAAAGATATTTTTATAGTCGCAGAAAGCAAATGTTCTTGTGATCTCTTCTTATGCTGGAAATTTTGTCTTGTAATGTGCAACAGTGGTCCACACTGAGAAGTTGTAGGTGTTGGTCATCTTTGTCCAGTATTCTTTAGACTTGGTTATTATTCTTCTGTTTAAATTTAGTTAAATATGGCAAACCCAAAAATTTGTTAGGTCTGAAGGTCTGCTTCAAAGCTTAAATCTGCTTTATTTTTTTTTCTGAACATATTTCCTTGCATATGTAAATTGGCTCTGTCAGAATTCGAGGGCTACATCCTTCGAACGCCGAATTTGAAGGCTGCTTACATCACAGCGATGCGTCCAAGGCTGTCAGAATTCGAAGGCTCCTTCAAATGCGGCCCGCCAATTTGGCCATATAGTCCCCAGATTTCCGGATGCATCTTTCATGGCTAGTCCTATCCTAAGATGCAGTGCAGGCCGAATGAGACATTCTACAGAAACAATGGCGGACGAAGAAGGAAACAGAGTGAGTGAGGAGTATACGTTTAAATGTAAGTATTTTAAATAAACCAGGTGGTACAAAAACTAAAAGCTTTAGATTATGTTGCTAGGCTTTGGAAAAGACATTTTTTAAAATGTCACTTTTGTCAGAAATCATAAGAAAAATCCTAAACAAGGTTGTGGGGTGGATCCCGTATTAAATTGCCACTTTATGATGATAAAGCTGGTTCCTCTAAAATCAGCAAAACAATGAGAAAACTCATTTTTGAAGCTCTATTCTTGCTTCGGTTTAGCACTGTCACAGTTGGCCATGGGAGAGATACTGAGGAAACCCCCCTAATTCCCAGCCTGTCACTTACGCAGTTTAAGAAGGACCCAGTCCACATAGATCGGATAGAATGCATCCTTTGAAGGATGTAGCCCCTGAATTTGGACATTGCCAGTGTTTGTGATGATGAGGATGATGGACTGCCCATTGATGGCTAGCAAAGAATCTCAAAAGGTATCCAGTACTCTACACTGAGGGACAAAGTGGTACTCTTGAAGGGTAATTTTATGATGAGTTGATAATAAAAGTGTTTTGTTTCAGAAACATTCAGACATTAACATTAAGATTGAGTGTCGTAAAAGTTCGTTGAATGTGCATGATGGCTTCAAACAATGCCCAAGCTCTCTACAACAGGGAGTGCAGAATTATTAGGCAAATGAGTATTATGACCACGTCATCCTCTTTATGCATGTTGTCTTACTCCAAGCTGTATAGGCCCAAAGCCAACTACCAATTAAGCATATCAGGTCATGTGCATCTCTCTAATGAGAAAGGGGGTGGTCTAATCACATCAACACCCTATATCAGGTGTATTAGGCAAACAGAATTATTAGGCAACTTCCTTTCCTTTGGCAAAATGGGTCAGAAGAGGGACTTGACAGGCTCCAAAAAGTCAAAAATAGTGAGATATCTTGCAGAGGGATGCAGCACTCTTAAAATTGCCAAGCTTCTGAGGCGTGATCATCCAACAATCAAGCGTTTCATTCAAAATAGTCAACAGGGTCGCATGAAACGTGTGGAAAAACCAAGGCGCAAAATAACTGCCCATGACCTGAGAAAAGTCAAGCGTGCAGCTGCCAAGATGCCACTTGCCAGCAGTTTTGCCATATTTCAGAGCTGCAACATCACTGGAGTGCCCAAAAGCACAAGGTGTGCAATACTCAGAGATATGGCCAAGGTAAGAAAGGCTGAAAAACGACCGCCACTGAACAAGACACACAAGCTGAAACGTCAAGACTGGGCCAAGAAATATCTCAAGACTGATTTTTCTAAGGTTTTATGGACTGATGAAATGAGAGTGAGTCTTGATGGGGCAGATGGATGGGCCCGTGGCTGGGTCGGTAAAGGCCAGGGAGCTCCAGTCCAACTCAGACACCAGCAAGGTGGAGGTGGGGTACTGGTATGGGCTGGTATCATCAAAGATGAGCTTGTGGGGCCTTTTCGGGTTGAGGATGGAGTCAAGCTCAACTCCCAGTCCTACCGCCAGTTTCTGGAAGACACCTTCAAGCAGTGGTACAGGAAGAAGTCTGCATCCTTCAAGAAAAACGGGATTTTCATGCAGGGCAATGCTCCATCAGACGCATCCAAGTACTCCACAGCGTGGCTGCAAGAAAGGGTCTAAAAGAAGAAAAACTAATGACATGGCCTCCTTGTTCACCTGATCTGAACCTCATAGAGAACCTGTGGTCCCTGATCAAATCTGAGATTTACAAGAAGGGGAACCAGTACACCTCTCTGAACAGTGTCTGGGAGGCTGTGGTTGCTGCTACACGCATCCAAAACAGACCAAACACTGACAGGATCCATGGATGGCAACTTTTGAGTGTCCTTGCAAAGAAAGGTGGCTATATTGGTCACTGATTTGTTTTTGTTTTGTTTTTGAATGTCAGAAATGTATATTTGTGAATGTTGAGCTGTTATATTGGTTTACTTGGTGAAAATAAATAATTGAAATGGGTATATATTTATTTCTTCTTAATGTTATGTATTGACATTAAGATGGTGAATTGGCAGCCACTAGGTGGCGCACACTAGATTATTCACGGGTTGCACTGTTCTGTTGTAAGCATAGAAGAAGCTGAATAAATGGTTGGCTGCTAATGGAGTAGCCTGTCAACGTGAGCACTGTGTCAGACTGATGTGTAAGAGTTACGTGCATGCAGATAGCACCCAGAAACATAATACTTAAGTTGCCTAATAATTCTGTTTGCCTAGTAAACCTGATATAGGGTGTTGATGTGATTAGACCACCCCCTTCTCATTAGAGAGATGCACATGACCTGATATGCTTAATTGGTAGTAGGCTTTGGGCCTATACAGCTTGGAGTAAGACAACATGCATAAAGAGGATGATGTGGTCATGTTTGCAGACAATGAGAAATTACTCTGGTTGTATCGCTTTAGATTAATATGGGTTGTCAACTTGGTGGTTTCAGAAAGTGCAAACAGATTCTGCCTTATCACATCATTAATGAAAACCCCTTCTTATTTTTTAGACATAACGTCTAAATGGAGACAAATATGCATTGACTTCTTGCACTACATAATGGGTCACTGCATATCATGCACTGCTTGGTGAGTAGTAACTAACTCTCAGGCGCCCACAGCCAAGCTTGTCTTCAAGCTAATATGCTATTTCAGGCATTCCACATTATCTATTAAATTGTCACACAGAAGCACAGTGAAATATAACTGCCATCCCGGATTGAGTGAAACAAGAGTGTGATGAGGCATAAAAATACACTCAATTGTCTGTCTTTGAGCTCAGGCTAAAAGCTGGCTGAGTTTAAAAATGCACTTTGAGGGGGCCCCGTGCCTATTTTTCAGCCTCTGCTTGAAAATGAGGATATCTCTGCAACCATGAGATATGTTTAGACACTTTAAGAGTCACAGTAAAGGGAGATTTATTAAAATGTGTAATTTTGAGTCAATGTGTTTGGTGAAAAATGAATAAAATGGCACATTGCACAAATGGAAAAAGTGTCAGGCTTTCCTAGAAAACACTTTTAGGATTAATATGAATGTTTCTTTGAAATGATGCAGGTCTCTAGACCTCTAACAAATCATAGAATAAAATATTAACATCCTCACTGGAACGGCCAACTTTGGGAAAAAAAGAAGCAGAAAAAGTACGACAGGTTGTTGTCCAGACAGTTCAGGCGAGCTCTAATAGCCATCTGTTCTCAACATTCCTCAGATGGATGATCTCGGGTTTTGAAGGTTCAAGCAAAGAATAGGCAAACTGAGCAGCCGCATGGGACTCCCATGCCACCGCCCCCCAAATATGCTTGAATATCTAGTTTTTTTTTTCTTGATTATATTAATAATGATAATGAGCAGAAATATATAGACAAATAATTTAAATAAAATATTTTTCAGTGCAACAGATCACACCTGAGTCGTTGAAGATCACCAACATAAGAGGTCAAAAACAAGTTGTTGTCAGTTCTCGGCTATGATTTTGTGAAAGATTGCATATTTGCATACTTCCCTACCTTTTCCCCTAATTTCAAAAACTAGTCAGTAAACTGGTTAACTTGTTTACTTAGGTCTTTACTTTAGGTCTTGTCCACTGATGTTTTCTCTTACTTTCAAATGCAAACATGAATACATCACACTGCATGCAAAAAATAAGAAATAAAACAAAATCCTCACCCATTTTCTGAACAAATTTCTGCAATAACATTCAAACTTAGAACTGTATAGATATGATGCAAGCCAACTACAAATAATGCAAAATAAATGGGTGTGTCACATTTAAAGAATTAAATAATCAAGCACTGGTGCTGAGGTGTTCAAAGGGGCCACAAAATCAAATTCTGCTTTGGGCCCCTTAATGTGTTGGGCTGGCCATTGGTTCAAGCAATGGGGGGACTTTTATACATTTCGATTTGGTGTTTTCTGAATTAAATTTATGAGTCTGATTTTTAACTATTATGCAAATAATTGGCTGCACAGCTTCACTACTTCCTGAACTTGAAGGCGGTATAGAAGATGTTTCTTCCAACAATTTTTGCAATATTCAGTAAAATTGGGTTCACTGCTCCAAATGCAATGATTAGTTAAAAGCTTTAAATATATAAATATACGCTGGGAAAGGGTGGGTTCTCGGGGGGGGGCGGGGGAGATATATTTGGGGGGGGAAGGAGGAGGGGAGGGGAAGAGGATGGGGGGGAGAGGGGGGGGAGAGGGGGGGGGGAGTGTCCCCCCAGGGAAGAGGGAGGAGGTGGGGGGTCAAGGGGGGGGGGGGGGGGGGGGGGCGGCCGGGCCCGGGGGCGGGGGGGGGGGGCCGGAAGAGAGGGGTACATCTGCTGTGAAAGTAATAGGGTTGAAAAACATCTGCCAATCATCTCTGCATTCCTTAACTTTTTCATTTGTCTACTGGCTCGTCAATCACTTTTACTACCGTAGTAAGAACAGGTAATAGGCAAGACTGATCAATGGGAGTGATTGATTGGCAAGAGTAATACTGCGACCCGGAAGCTGTGTGCACGCTTCTTGCGTTTACAGCTGGTAGCTAACGCCATTCTGCTAGCAGTTAGTGACATCCAGATGACATTCCGTTTACTTGCATTTGTGATGTGATGGGAGAACCTGTGCCTGCTGTCTAAACACTGGAGTGATTCATGCATGTTATTCTATGGCCGGAGGAGGGAGCTGTGAATCTAGCAGTTCGGTCTTGCGCTTGCACATTATTCAAAAACCCGCAAACAGTCTCTGCTTTCTGAAATGCCGAAACATCTTCTATAGCACCTTTAAGGTTGCTCCTTTGTGTCCTGTCTTTCCTTACTGGACAAACTGATTAATCCAGGTGTGCCTGACCTCATTAACTGGCCAGACACACCTGGATTAATCAGTTCGTCCAGTCATGAAAGACAGGAAACAAAGGTGCTACCTTAAGTTCAGGATGTAGTGGAACTGTGCATACAGATGCAGGCATGAAAAAGTTGCCCTTTCTGCCGACTGCCAGACACTTACCAGCAATTTGTCTGCTTATTCAATCGCACAGAGAAACACCAGTGTGCCCACGGGAAATGATTTCAGAGCATAAATGAATGCCCGGAACGAGGACGTTTCCACACGCCAAGTTTGGACACCATGCGTGATGACGTATTTGCGGGACAAATCATTCAGCCAGTGATAGTGGAGTCATAGTGCACTGTTACTGCACCACTTCTGGCAGAAAAAGGCAGAACTTTTTCATACCTGCGTCTCTAGAACCCATTCCAATGATGTCTAAGAGCTTAAATACACTTCTCCACATTGTTTAACTTGTTCAAGGGCACCAAATCACATCACTATTTGTCCCTGAGGTTTTCGACATTGACGGTTGATGAAAAGTATTTTCATAAAACAATTGTAAAAGTTCATTTCAGTTACCTAAATTTGCACAACATATTTTCCCGTGGTTTTTAATGAGACTCCAAAATTATGCTTATCAGCCAAGTCTGAAATGTCTCTAGGCCGGGCCTCAGAATCCAATAGTGGGGACAAAGTTAATATCTTAGTTTGTATACCAAATGAAGTACAACTCTGTCATTGGAAGACCTAAAGGAGGTCATCGGAAATTCCATGCAGGGTTGTTTGAGGAGCAAAGTGTTATTTGTATAGTCACAGGCGACCTAAGATGAGCCTTCCTGCTGTGAAAAAAATGGACTTTTTCCCAGGTGTACTGAATGAAGGAGTGAAGCATGAATAAGTTATAAGTGGAAGTCAGACTTCCCGACCCCCCTGGCTTTCGTCCCTGCAGAGTAGCACAGTTCTGTGTGAATATGTGTGTGCGCAATCCTATGGTTACTATGGCGCTCTGTCAGGGAAAAAAAACATTGATTCATGAGCATGCCAACACTCACGACAGGAAAAGGGGACACATGGGTAATATCTCTCAGTAGCTCATTGTGGGTACAAAACTAGAGGTCTTTTGTGGTCATAAGGGGAAAAAAATACTAGCTGGGGATGCAAACACTGAAAAAATGGAGTAAAAGTGAGTGAAAGAAACAGATGCTGGAACATTAATCAAAGAACATGCATTTTGTATAAAGGTTTGCAGGGAGCTTCATACAGTGTGATGGCAGGGTGACTACACTATAAGATGGTGATTAAATATTTATAGAATAAGTGTGGACTCAGTTGGATCATTAATGCTATGAATTATTAATCAAGCCTGTCGGGTGTAGGTGTGACTTCTATAAATCATTGTTTTTAGCCGGGCTTCTTGAAGGCATCTGCAACTTTTTGATGAGCGATTATTGCTGTAAATTTATGTAATCAAAGTTACAGCCTGGGTACATTTTTTTGTAATACTTGTCACATGGCCCCGGTTTTAAAAAGGAGATTTCTACCGTGATGTTGATGTTTTTTTAATACGCAAACCCAACTAAACCACAAGTGATAACACACATTTACAATTAATAATGCACTATGTGGGCGTGACCTTTTTAACATTGCATTACATGCTAGTGAAAAATGCTGCTGAAATAATGTGCTAACGTCAAGGAGGTAAATCCAGTGGAAATTTAAATAGCTGATTTCTTGTGATGAACAAATTATTCCACTCAATGCTTTTGTGACCTTAATCTTGATTTATTTATCGACTTTGCTGTGATAAATAAATAAAGCTGGTGTCAAGATTCACGATTGGAGACAACAGGAAAGGATTCAAATGTAGGATAACTAGCCAAGAGGCAAGCATGAGTATTGATCTAAAACTAAATAATCTGCAATGGGAGTATAACAAAGAACTTGAACCAAGATTAAAGTTACGTCAGCTGTCAATCATTTGCCCCAAGGTCTCTCTGTCCATTTTTGTAATTCCTGACAATACATGCAATGCGGTGAAGATGGCGATGGTGCTAAACGCCCAACTGGCTTCATTTTTAGCTCTTCAGAAACCAATGAGCCACATACGCGGGAGGTTCATCCCTTTTTTTATGGTCTCTGTTAAAGCCGGACAATTTCCACTCCATGTATTTGGTTCCATTGAAGCGAGGTCAGACCATTATTTTCAGGTGGACTCGAGTCGGCATTGTTGATCTGCATGAGTCCCTTCCCCAAATGAATCTGAATTTCCAGGCAAACAAACCAGGATTTGATTGAGAATGGCTGGTCTGAATGCCCCTTAACAAAACTTAAATTGGACAACAGACAACATGGAGTACTTACTGACCAAGCTCATGACCAAATGCAACAGGTGTGAGATTTAGAAACCAAAAACAATTGTAAAAAGGAGACCTAGCTAAATTCATTCAATGCAAAAAAAATGAACTAACTGTTTAACAATAATTGAACCAGAAAAATCTGTGACCATGTACTTGGAAAATGTTCACAATTGAAACAATTTAGTGCCTAAACCTAACCAATATTGAATTGCTATACATACTTAAACATGAATAAGATGTAAAAAGGTCATTTAAGGATAAAAACACAAGTTTGGGTAAAGACATTAGATACCAATAGACCCCCCCCCCCCCCCCCACACACACACACACACACACACACACGTTTGTTTTTATATCCCTGTGGAGTATATCCATTGATATAATGCATTCCTAGCCCCTTACCCTAAACCTAACGCCTATAACTGATTGCCTAACCCTAACCTTCACCTAATTGTAACTTGATCTCTAAAACCTAATCTTGACCCTCAAAACTGGGTTCGTACCCATGGGGTTCGGGAAAATGTCCCTACGAGGGCAAAACGTCCCCACTGTGATGGTAAAAATCCGAAATATGGTCCCTGCAATGTTGCAAAAACGCGCCCACCCCCACACACGCACACACACAAACCGTTTTTTTTTTCCAACCCCTTCAGTGGACAACTAAAGAAAACTGTCAAATTTGTCCCAGACATTTTCCAATATAAATGACAGCACACAAGGCAGTCATCTGTCATTTTATTTATTTTTTGTTAATTCAGAAATTTCAGCCATCTGTTCAGTTGTTTTGATGTTTTAAAATGTGTCTTGTCTATGGAAGCCATCTGCTATGAAGTTTAACCCACAGCCCAAGGTTGTCTACATAGTTTGCAAACTTTAGGTCGTCTGTTAGCTGGCACCTTGGGGCATCAGTGGTGGCCTGTGCTGAACAGCTTTGACCTCGGTCACACCACTTGCAGTTCTAATTATTTTGTCAGTGGACGCAGGGTAAAGAAAAAAGCCATTGTCTAAGAATCAGTAAATTTGGTTTCTTTAGAAATGCCAAGAAACTCAGTACTGAAATGTATGATACACAAATACGGTAAGAGCTTAAATTTCCCTCCCTTGATAGATAGTGGAAGTACAGTGTATGGAAGTGTTTTTCATTCGATTCATATACACACTGAAAATTTATTATAAGGGTACAATATAGACACAATGAAGTTTGCTCAACACATAATTGCTCAAAGACTTGGCATAATTTTAAAATACCAGATATATTAAATAGAGATTAGATGTTAATGTTTTATACAATTTGAAATACAATAAATGTTGGCTTGAATGGTCCAGATATCATCCATTCATTAACTCTCCAGCTCAAAATCAGAAATCAAATCTACTGGTCTGACATTTATTTTTTGGAGATCTAGAACAAATAAATTCAATCTGTTTTAGAACTTCTGATTGAAAGTAAATATTTAGAAAAATTAAACTAAAAAAAAATTATTTTATTGTTTAATTTTTCTGATTTTTGCGACCGGGAAGTTGCTGTTTCCTGTAGTGTGAGTTGTCCAAGCTTTGATTCAGTATCATATGGGCTCAGTGAAGTTGTGCAATGGTTCCCGACCTCTTTTAGCCATGACCCCCAAGATAAAATATGTTGGTGTTTGACAGGATTTTCAGATTTTTCCATCCTGCTCTGGTAACAGTCAACCATTATGCAGATGAAATGACTTCTCCCACTTGTTTTCTTGGTGGTGGGTGTGCAGTGATTTGGTGTGTTAGTCCACAGACTGGTAAAGAGTGTAGACCAGAATGTCAGATGGGATGACTGAGCGATTAATAGTGTGACATATCAAATGGGTCATCTGCAACAGCCTTTAAATGGAAGGCTGGAAAACTGTCAAAACCTTCAAAAATAAGGAGGATACAGTGTTTCAGCTTCTCTCATCAATTTGGCGGACCTTGAATGAAAGTGGATTTCTTACCATACAATTTATTTCTGTAAGAAGGAGATCTAAAGGACTGTGGTAGAAAACCACTGCACCGACTTACGCCAAAGGCCACCGGAAAATGATCTTTTCAGTTGTTATTGATCCCCCTGAATGACGGCAATAAACAAATTTCCATGTCACTTACAGTATCATGCAGTATTTTGACAAACAAACAGTGGGATCAACAGGCAGTTTTGCTGTCGCATAGAGGTGCATCCCAGGAGACAGAGCTTCTCAAAGCTACTGACATTTGCTTCCAGCATGGTTGTTTGGCCTCTCTACGTGTCTTGCTTCTCTATCAAGCTTGAGCTGTACCCTCTGGCAAAGTCAACACCTCGTCTCTGTTCTTCTAATATCACCGCTACATAAAACTGCAAGCTGCAGAGCACATAGAGCCGGTCTGCCATGCTCACACTAACAGACCCCAGAGGTTTAATCGAGCTTTTTTCTGACATTTAGAGACAAATGAGCCCACTTATATATACAACAATGAATCACCTGGAAAGCCCAGTTTTCTACATCTCTGGCATGTAAAAAGAGCTGCACTTGACAGTGAATGATAAAAGGAAGAGAGTTCCTCTCAATGCTGGTTTCCAACAAACACGATTTAGCCAGAACATGGAATTGAAAAGAGAATGCTGCTTTACTTAGATTTTCATTTAGGTGTCCTATACTGATCTTAATCCAGCATTTATAATTTACAGGAACATGATCAGAATGAGGAATTATGACATGAATCATCCTTCATCTATTAATATGTCCTGTGGAGACTAGGGCTGGGAAAAAATGTTGATACACTGAAATATTGCAATATTTTCATATTCAGATTTAATATTGATATTTAAAAACACAATACTGATCTGTTTTACCAACAAAATCTTGCAAGATTTCATGAAAACCCGCAAGATTTTGGGACAGAACAACAGAATCTTGCGGGTGAGTAAAATAGATACCGCATTTTTAAATATTGATATCAGCATATGAATATATTGCGATATTTCAGTGTATCAATATTTTTCCCCAGCCCAAGTGGAGACATAGGAAGGCAATGCTTTAGAATTAAAATACATCCTCACAGGTTTAAAGGTCTAAGTAATGTGCAGTTTTGCAGAATGCTTGCACAAACTATGTAAACCAATGCTACAGTATATGGGGTGGTTATGAATTTTCTTACATGTACATCTCAGAACACAGATTAAATGTATTTCTAGCCGTTTGCAGGTGAAATCGTGGTGTATAAGGGCTGTGCAGAAAGAATCCCAAACGTGTGCTCTGTTAAACATGTGCTCTGACAGATGTCTGAGCCTCTTCTGCCATTTTGTACATCCTTCATATTAAAGCATGCACCTTATTCAACACTAGTAAACAGAGGAAGTGGATGTCATAATTAAGAAGCAAAGACGGAGAAATATGGAAACATGCTGATGACATCTGGGTAGGGAAGAGAGTCAGGAAAATGCAGAAGTTGTTCAATTTTAAGCCTTTTTGTGACAACTCAGTGTTTTGCTTTCTGGACCACTGAAGCTCAAGTAATCCTAAATGGGATAAAAATGGTTGGATGGATGGTTTGTCTGAGCACTCATTTCATTGCAATTTTCCAGAATGTTTTGGTTTCTCTGTCATCCATTTAACTGAATACATTTGGTTTTATTTCCTTTCTCGAGGAAAGTGGACTGAGTGTGATCAAATCCCAGCTTTGCTGTTATAGAGATGGGATGCAAATCAACTGTGAGGTTAAAGTCACCAGTTGGTTTGGTGTACTTTGAGGCTTCATTGACGTATTGAGCTTCTCCTGAAAAAATAGCTCTGTATAAGTATTGTAGGCAACATCCTTTCCTGTAAACACATGGGATGAGTTTGATGCCACACTATATTGCCAAAAGTATTCACTCACCTGCCTTGACTCACATATGAGCTTACGTGACATCCCATTCCTAATCCATAGGGTTCAGTATGACGTTTTTCCACTCTTTGCTGCTAGAACAGCTTCAACTCTTCTGGGCAGGCTGTCCACAAGGTTTAGGAGTGTGTTTATGGGAATTTTTGACCACTCTTCCAGAAGCGCATTTGTGAGGTCACACACTGATGTTGGACGAGAAGGCCTGGCTCTCAGTCTCCGCTCTAATTCATCTCAAAGGTGTTCTTTGAGGTTGAGGTTAGGACTCTTTGCAGGCCAGTCAAGTTCCTCCACACCAGACTCTGCCATCCATGTGTTTATGGATCTGCTTTGTGCACTGGTGCACAGTCATGTTGGAAGAGGAAGGGGCCAGCTCCAAACTCTTCCCACAAAGTTGGGTGCATGGAATTGTCCAGAATGTCTTGGTATGCTGAAGCATTCAGCGTTCCGTTCACTGAAACTAAGGGGCCAAACCCCATTCCTTAAAAACAGCCCCACACCATCATCCCTCCTCCACCAAACTTTACACTTGGCACAATGCAGTCAGACAAGTACTGATCTCCTGGCAACTGCCAAACCCAGACTCATCCATCAGATCTCCATATGGAGAAGCGCGATTTGTCACTCCAGAGAACGCCTCCACTGCTGTAGATTCCAGTGGTGGCGTGCTTTACACCCCTGCATCCGATGTTTTGCATTGCACTTGGTCATGTATGGCTTGGATGCAGCTGCTCAACCATGGAAACCCATTCCATGAAGCTCTCTGCACACTGTTCTTAAGCTAATCTGAAGGCCACATGAAGTTTGGAGTTCTGTAGTAATTGACTCTGCATAGGGTTGGCGACCTCTTCGCACTATGCACTTCAACATCCTGGCCCCGCTCCTTCACTTTACGTGGCCTACCAATTTGTGGCTGAGTTGCTGTTGTTCCATTTTCTTACAATACAGCTGACAGTTTACTGTGGAATAGGCTACTTAGGAGTGAGGAAATTTCATGACTGGATTTGTTGCACAAGTGGCATCCTATTACAATTCCACACTGGAATTCACTGAGCTCCTGAGAGCGGCCCATTTTTTCACAAACAAATATTTGTAAAAACAGTCTGCATACCTAGCTGCCTAATTTTATACACCTGTGGCCATAGATCTGATTGGAAAACCTGATTTCCAGAATTTGGAAGGGTGAGCGAATACTTTTGGAATTATAGTGTATATCAGGAAACGGTGTGCAGAATAAGGTGTTTTTCTGACACATATAGTAGCACTAGGACATGTTCTCACGGGTTTCCTCAAACAAACTAGACTTGAACTGTCTAGATTCTCGCAGCAGGGGTCCGATAACTCTGCGTCGTCTCAGGGTTGTTTTCTGAAATCTTTTGAGCACGAAGCCGTCGTCATCACACTGTGATGCAAATAGAAAGACGGCAAAACTCCAGTCCAACTGGTGGCATCACCACCTGTTAGAGTGCAATGTCTGTCACTGATAGACAGTCTATCTACGCACATGCGTTGTAGTTGACGTTTGTGTAAAAGTTCTTTGTTAAATGTCTAAATAAGGAACGGCCCCTTGTCAGTGCAGCAGAGCATGCTGACCAAGAGACAGCCAGCATGAAGTTCCAAGAAACGTGTCCTGTGTCTCATTCCTGTCTACTTCGGGAAAAGCGTCGGCAGGGAGCTCTGGCGAGAGATGACCACTGCCAGAGATCCAACACCAACCCTTTTTCCCTCTTTCCCCCCGACCCCTTGCGTCAAACATTCCGGACTTTGCAATCGTGCAGACGGCCTTGTCCAACTGTTCCGCTCTGACAACTGTTCCAGACTTTTGGCACGGTCGCATGGCACAAAAAATATATATCTAATCCCTTTTCTGGACTTGAGAATGTTTTATTGGTGACAAAAGTGTCCATGTGACCCTACCCTTAATGAAGACTGGAAGAAACTCCTTTCCAAGCATTGCTCTGCCACATTGTGTCCTAATGGAAAATTCCCATTGATCTGGTTCCACTCTGATGCCAGTCATTAAATCTGAGCTTCAGCTAATCAAAAAAAAAACAATCAATCCTGGCAAAAGTCAGACAGTGTCAGCTATTGTTATATTCAATTTGATCTAGTCTGAATTACCTCCTGCTAATGTTTAGAAAGGTATCGGATTATTTCTAATCAGCTCCATTATTGATTCCGGTTAACAGTATGGAAACACTTCAAGCTCTTCTAATATCGATCTTTTTTGTCTCCATTCACTCAGGGCCCCAAGGTTGATAAAAAACAGACAAAAGCAAAGAAATTGAGTAGCATGCCAAATATACTTTTTATTCCAAAGTCATATCTAAACACGTTTAATCAAACCACCATCATTTTCCACTTCACCACTCTGAAAGACATTTTGTTCTAGGCAGTCCTCTTTTGCTTGTTTCGAGGCAGAATCTCCTCATGCCACCAATTGTTGCATAAACCACACAAATCTCCTGTCTGCATGCTGTGAACCTATAGTAATAAGTTCACAGCAGTTATTCTGGGGTTAAACTGGGATTTGCTATGTGGGAGGGCTGTGTGGTTTTAGTGTTGCAATGGGCATGTTGTGTGTGCACAGACTACAAAATCAGATTGTCAGATATTAACAAACCTTAAATAAATAATAGTGAACTTGAATAAGTTGGGTTATTCTAGATATAATTGTAGCTCTTGTGTTTTTAATGGCATTGTGTTGGAGCTGTTTATTGTAATGGTATGGGGAATTTGAATTATTTGTAATGCATTAACTTTGCCAATTGCACCCACAAAACACCCCAAAGTGACTATACTGCAGAGCCTCTGGGAAAACCATTAACTGAATGAAGGGCAAGTGTATCATGTGCAGAAGCACGGATGTCTTTTCCATGTCCTTTACAACTTCTGTGAATCAATAAGGCATTATCTCTTTGATTTACAGCTTTGATTTCCAATTTTCAGTATGACTCTTGAGGTAGGGTTAGTAT
Source organism: Atherinomorus stipes (assembly GCA_023101725.1). Lineage (NCBI taxonomy): Eukaryota > Metazoa > Chordata > Actinopteri > Atheriniformes > Atherinidae > Atherinomorus > Atherinomorus stipes. Next base: position 694,980 of record JALJCO010004757.1, read on the forward strand.
AATGGTCAATCTTCGTATTCACTTTATATGTGGCATCTTGTGTTGTCCAGTTGTTTCTCTGCCTGTTTTGCAAAAAATTAAGAGTGGTTCAACTTTTCAAATGGCCAGACTTACTTACTGGCCATTTTATTAACACAAGTCGCAAATTAGCCAATCACATGGCTGTGACTCAGTGCATTTAAGCATGTGGATGTGATCAAGATGACTTGCTGAAGTTCAAACCAAGGATCAGAATGGGGAAGAAAGGAGATTTAAGTGGCTTTCAATGTGGCATGGTTGTTGGTCTGAGTATTTCAGAAACGGATGATTTACTGGGATTTTCACACACCACCAAAGATTTTTTTTTTCCAAGAAAATATGCAGTGGATGGCAGTTGTCTGGACCAAAATATCTTGTTAATGTCAAAGGAGAATGGCCCAATTTGTTGGAGATGATAGAAAAGCACAACACAGAACGACGTGTTGTGCTCTGAATGCGCAACATGTCCAACCTTGAAGCTACAGCAGCAGAAGACCTCACTGGGTGCCACTCCTGTCAGGTAAGAACAGGAAACGGAGGCCACAATTCAAATACAGACTCACCTTAAAGGGGAAACTCAGTAACTTTTTTACCTCAAAATGCTTTTTGGAATCCCCGTGGGGCTAAACAAAGTGTTTATGGAGCAATTCAATGTTTCTCCCCCTCCCGCCGGGGCCTCTGGCCTGCGAGCAGCTAAATACAACTTTGCCTGCGCCGACCCGAGCAGAACTTGCGACAACAGAAACCGCTGTACGGTACTCAGGTCCCCTATCTACCGAGCTGCCTCCAGCGCTGATTTGAACCAGACTACCAGCGCTAATTCGAAGAAAACATTTCTTTAGCTTCACACCACCTAAACACGGCTCCTGGTTCTCATAACCAACTCTTTGCTGGACCAGAGTGATTCACGTAGCTTGCGCTGCCTGGGCGCCAGGTGAAGCATCATTGCTTCAGGCTCAATAATCACTTGTCACGTCCGCAAAAAGTAAATAAAAGTTTGTATTCTTACCTGCTACTCGCCAACACCAGTGAAAAATATAATCCACGGCATATTTACCCGCAAATTGCGGGTAAAACGTCCCGTTTCAGAAGATACAGGTCTTTGCTTTGAGCAGAGGGAGACGAGCTGCTGCTACCAACGCAGCAAAGTAGCATCAACAAGCTAGAAAAAGCTTAGAAATATATCCAGGGATCAAAATAGAAGACAGACAGGTAGAGAAGCCGTCTGTGTGCTGTGGGGGTGTAAGGGGGGGTTGAACACGACAGTGAAAGGACGCCACTAGGGGGAGCCCCGAGCTGAAGTTACTGAGTTCTGCTTTAATAGAAAATTTGGACAATTGTCTTCTGGTATGATGAGTCTCCACATAATATAATGATAGATAAAAGTTCTTGTTTTACTATGAAACCTGTGGTCTTTTCCATCCCTGCTGTATGTAACCCCTGCTGGATCTGTGACTGTCTCCCACACAGTCCGCTGCCCCTTAACTGCACCCCTTCAAGTTCTCACAATACTTCGGTGCCGTCTTGCGATAACTCGTGTGTCACATGACACACGTGAGTCATGTGACTGCAGTATTTTAAACATGGCAGTACACGCGCTTGGGCTAGCGTGGGGGAAATGCATGAAAGGGCTGCTACAGATGCTCCTGAGCCAAATCCGCTATCTACAGTGAGCAGATGTGCTTTCTAGATTAACTTGAATTGGCCAGGTTTTTTTTTATTGATTCCTTCAATTCATGACACTCTTAGATGGCGAGCTAAAGTCCAGGAACTCAACCCCGTGGTTCAATAACAACGTGTTGTGTGGTAGGAGCTGCACGATCCAGTCCACCCCCATTGCTCTTAACATCTTCATTGCACAACTCGGTTGATCTCAACTTGGACACAAACATTATCAGGATCAACTCTTATCCAATAATTCACCCCCTGGAACTAACTGAACTTTGGGTCAGGATTTGGGTTTTCTGCCTCAATCTGTATGCATATGTTTTATATTTTTCATGGCCATGACTTTTTCACTGTAAATATTTTGTGCACCCATACTCAATAACACTTACCTGCAACAACATATATTTGTCTGTGTTTATTATACAGACAAATTATAGTGGTCTGAAAATCTCCTGGAGTGGGCTTGGATCCTCTGTTAGCCTTACAAGCCATTTGGCGTAAACACTAATGACTCCTTTCTTCCCCTTAAACATATTAGCTGTCTTGCCTGGTTAATTCAGGGTGAGCGCTACATAAACTTGCTGTAAATGGCATTCATATTATCAAGAATTTGTTCAAAATGAAGCCGCTATGGTGAGATTTCAAAAACAGAAGATTGTCCCATTATTGATGCTAGTGCTTATTAGCTGTTAATATGGGTAATCTGTAAAGTGCTTGTAGTAGCAAAACATGTTTTGTTTTTTTTATCCAACCCATTGGTTTCCTTATCAAATCAAATCAAGCTTTATTTATAAAGCACTTTTCATACCATTAGAAGGCAATACAAAGTGGTTCACATCATAAAAACAAATGCAAATTCAAATAAAAACAAGCTTTCACACATCCAAGTATATAACACAAAACACACATGCACACACTCAGCCCCCCTCCCAATTCAACAGCTGACTACAATTTGAATTGGCTCAAATTACTTTGTCTGTGAATTATTCCAAGACAGCATTGTGGTGACTTGGCACCATACAAATCAAGTTAAGTTAAATTGAATTTTACCTTTCTGCTGCTGCACACTTCCGTAATTTATTTGGTGTTGGATTAAAGTTGTGGCATTGTCTCAAATAGGCAATGCTGCACATATGGGAGCTGTTTTGCAAATATGTAAAAGAAACTAAATCAAATATACGAGTCTACATGTACAAATACATTGAAGTATTGAGAAGAAATCTACCTCATAACTACAATCTATCAAGGTCATTTTCTATGTGTTGATCCCGGTTGATATCTGCACTAGTGTTGCTGAGTCCATTGGTATTGCACTCCACTGTCACCTCCATCAAGGTGGTGTTTTCAACACAATTCTCCCAGCATATTAAACCATAGTTAGCCCATGCCATTGTCCTGTAGTGGCTGGCACAATGGCGCAGTATGTTGGGAGAAGCTAAATCACAACATAGTCAAAGCGGCGCCTTACAAAAGCTGTGTACTTGAGATGGAACCAAAAAGAGCACTTGACTAGTTCACAGTCCATCTCATCACCAAGTGTCTGGCTCTCTCAGGCTTTTTTCATTATGCAGATTAACATTCAAGTGCCATGTTTGGTCACCCGTAAAACAAACGAGCCCATTCATATTGCCCAGCACCCCCAGGGAGGATAAAAGGAGACCACTGCAAATAAAATGCCTCTAAACTCCCTCCCACTTTACTCTAAATTCATCTCTGTCCTTTCTCTTTATTTAAACTCCTTTTCTTCGGCTTTGGTGGAAGGCAAGGAAGTGGCTTTGAGCCAATGTTGGGCTCTTGGGGAGCTGAAACATGAATGCCAAGATGGATGGGATTTTATAGCTGGAATGTGGGGGGTTGGCTAAGCATGAAAAAGATTCGACACACTGGCAGTCAATGATGCCAAGGCCTCCTAGCTTGATACCCTGCTGGGCTCCAAATATGGCAATAACTGAGTATAATTCGAACAAACTACAAAGCGTATGGACTTCAAAAGGAAGACTTTAAAGCAAATTGAAGAATATTGGAATAGTCTGAGTATTCAATCGGAACGATGCTCTTTGTTAAATGGGAAATGCATTTTATGTTGCTGGCAGAGGCAAGAGCAATCATACAGTACAAACATAGACAGAAAAAACTGGGTTACATTTGCAGAATGACCTCTAGGAACTCAAATGCCTTCTCTTTATCTTTTACTATCTCACTGTCTTGGATTTCCTCCAACACCTTCACTCCTCCGCTCATATATATGCTGCAGGTTAGTGTCATGTATCCAAACCTTCCTCCCTGCACTGTTTCACTTCGTTTTAGCTCAGCCCCAGTAGCTTCAGGTTTGCAACTGTCACATCCTGCTTCATTCACCCAACAATTCCCTCCTCCACATGTCAACACTGATAAGAGAATTGAGTGGAAGGAATCCATAACAGGGAAAGGGATGGCTGCGGATGTTATGAACTACAAAAGCTTCCATGACCACAGCGCTAGTGGTTACCTGGAACTGTTGACATGGTTGGCAATGACCAAAAAACATTTTTTTTTCCATCCTGAAGGTGCATCTAGCATTCCTGAAAAACCCACCTAGAAGAGACAAGCAGCTTTCTGAAGCCCCACGATAGTCAAAAGTAAGGATTCATGAAGAAGTCTGCACCAATTTATAAAACTCTTTTACATGAATGAAAAATTAACTGGCAGCTTGAACATCTCTAGAAGAGAAATGAATGCTGAATCCACAGCAGAGATGTTCCATTTATCTTGCAATATAGCAAATCTTACATTCATGCTGCTCAGTCAGCCACAGACGTACTACTCGCTGCACCAGCAGTTAAATGTATTTCACATCATTATTCAATATTTAGAGCGGTGAGTGTGTGGTGTGTGTGTGTGTGTGTGTGGACCTCCCTGCTGGTGTTCATCAGACTGAACACACGAAGCATTGCTGCAGTGTCAACAGTTAAAAACACCTGGGACGATATTTACAGCAGGTGTTCATAAATATGATCTTTAAAAAATTAAGATATCCATGTTCAAAAGACAGTTTTATTTCCTAACAAAGATTAACGGAATGTCTGTATTAAACTCATTGAGTTGCGGTGAAGCATCTTTGGGTGTTTGATATAGAGGGATGATTTATTTTGTCGCTATGGTTACTGTATCCTTGGACAAAATTCATTCAGGTGGTTGATGTCTTTGGTAACCGATTGAATTAAGATGTAAAATTATCACTGTACTGATGGTATGAGTTGTCGTTAGATCTTCAGTCTCAATTTTCAACATATGGGAAAATGACATTTTCACATCATTTTCAAAAGAGCTGGATGAAAGATTTAAAGTAGTGAATTTTAGATTTGACTACTATCTTCAGCTGAAAAGATTTAATGCCTAAAGCTTACAAAATTTCTCTGGCAAAGCCTAAACAAGTAGCTATTTTGCCTCAACCTTCAAAACAAGGAGTGAGTAAATGAATGGAAACAAAGAAGTAACAATGGCTGCACCAATGTAGTCTCAAAAACCTGAAGCCGATAACTAAATGTCCTCTAACCATATCCTGGTACATCGTAGCATCCAGGTCTATCTTTTATGTACAATCTATGATTGCCAACAAAGCCAAAGAAACCAGTCACAATCTAACATAGTGGTCATTTATATATCTTTGGGCTTAAGAAGAAAACCATTACAAATGAGCATGGAAACTCCACAGAGAAAGATAATGTTGCTACTCAGTTGCTAACCATATGGTTAGCTGGAGCTCCCTTGTATCCTCCTTTGAAGGGACACCAAGACATTTCTTAAGCTCCCCCAAAGCCTGGCTTCCTCCATGTGGGGTGTGCCCATTGGGAGGCATCCAGAAGACGCTAACCAGATGCCCAACTCCTGAAAATTTCCCTTTTGATGAGAAAGAGTAAAGACTTGGAGCACCTCTGTGGTGACCAAGGTTCTGACCCTATCCCAAAAGGTCAGCCCAAATGTCTGTCAGAGAAAGCTTACGTTGAATGCTTGAATTCACAATCTCACTCCTTTTAACTCATGATGAAGGGTGAGAGCTGTAGATTAGCTGGTAAACCAACAAATTCCAATTTGCTCAATCACAAACTTATTAATGAAAAACACAAATCATTTTTGAAAGTCAAACGGAACAAATCCCTTTATCAAACTAAATGAGCACATTGACAGATTTCAGATTACTTAGCTTAAAGGTTGAATATGGAACATTTTTATTAAAAGCTATATTTTTTCAAAAAATAATACCTCCACAGGTCGTTTGGGGGTGTACAGAATGAAAGTACAACATTTTCCAGAAAAATTATATTTAGCCTAAAAATAATTATAAAATAAATTTTGACGGGTTCGATAATGGCATTTTATTTACGTCTATAAGCCAATACACGCCGCCATTGCAGGTTGCCAAATACGATCTCTGTGTGGAAACAATATTTCGGTCATAGTCAGGCTTGTACAAGGGAAAACCGTAGAGACGACCAGTGAAGCAGCTGCTTCAGAGCCCTGGAGATATTATCTGTTTCTGAGGAGGAGTGACCTGAGAAGAGCAAAACCTGGAGTAAATTTAGGTGAAGACTTCACTAAATGGACCCACATAAACGTTTTCCACGGAGAAAAGCACTGAAATGGCGACTTTCCTGCTGGATCGGTAAGCTAGCTTGTTTGCTAACATGGCTAACGTTAGCTGTCAGTTATAAACTCCTCTGCGTTACTTGTTGGACATGCTGCAGACTGTTGGTCTCTTGCGTATCGGCAGTGAGCCTGGCATCCCAGCGGCTGGAGTTGTTTTTCTGCCGTTGCAACTACAACCTAGACACACATGATGTCGCTGTTCTGTCCGTATTCCATATTCAACCTTTAACAAATGGGACACGATAGGCAGGACTCCCTTCTTTGACATTTCAACCAATTTTTTTCCAGCAATGTCAACAGCTTTTTACTTTGTCAACATGACTAGAATATATACAAAATATAATTTTACAGTGCATGAACTTCACCTTTAAGTCTGCTTAGAAATGTAGTTTGAATGAAAGTGGATTTGGTGAAATGGAACTTTATTCCAAAGACCTAGGTCTGATTCCTGTTAAGTTCTCCCACTTTCATGTGTAAGACCAAAGATATTTTAAATTACTAAACTATGGATGGAAATTAGATTTACTGTAATCTTGCATATTTACATTATCTTTGCACGTTATTATGCACTGGCCCATTAAAAAAAAAAAAAAAAAAAACGTAAATAAACTCAAACTAATGATGGGCCGTGTCTCAAACTTGAGCACTTCAAACACTACTTTTGAGTGTGTAGTGCTTTCATGGTGTTATTTAAGTGAAAATTCAGTGCTCTGAAAGTACCAGGATGCTGGCCTAATAACAGCCAAAAACGAAGTGCAAAACGAAGCACACTACTCCCACAAAATCCCATCTTGGTGATGTAGCAGAAGAGGCTGGACTGTTTTCAGAGCTCAATAATGGCAGTGAACAAAGCGGTGGCCCCTGCTGCAGTGGAGGCTGTATTGTACTGATTTAAGCAATCTTTATAAAATTGTTCTGACATAATTACGAATGTATATTGTGGCATGCTACAAAGCTGTTCACTCCCTCATGACAGTTATGATCTGGTCATGTGTTTGAGGCCACGGTTATACCGGCTCAGTAGAGTTCGCTCATGTTAGCGGTCAATGCTAGTCCGTCACTTCCTGTAAGTGCATTGCTATCATAGACTGTATATAATTACTGGACGTAGCTTCCGGTCTCTTCTGAATAGAGAAATGTGAAGCCAGTTGGGCGTGTCTTACCGTCGCCATCTTGCCGTGTCACGTACGTCGTCACTCCAGGAAAATCCTAAAATGGGCACAGCGTGGCCGCGGGGCAAATGATTGACAGCTGACGTACTGTGGGCTAAACGCTAACTGAGCTAACACGAAACTAAGAGGAGCTAACAAAGATAAGCCCCCTAAGCGGCATGGTTAAGGTAAGACATGCTTAGACTTGCAATTCGCTGACTAAACACCGCCGTTGTGCGACTCTGTAACAAACTGAGACCTTATTAAGAGCAAAGAAGGAGCTAACTAGGAGCCTCCGGTCGGCAGGCGGAGCTTCCGGTCTGCCGCATGTCAATCATAAGGACACGCCCTTAATTATGTGTAATTTGAAGAATAAATAACATCTAAATGAATGAGTTATAAAAAAATTCACCCCCCTCACAGTTGACATGAAGGTAAACTTGACCTAATAAACCTAAAATGATTTTTTGAACCAGGCTGTAAACCTGTTTATTTCTGCTGTGAAGTTGGCGTTTTTAACATGGGAGTCTATGGGGATTTGCTCGCTCTTGGAGCCAGCCCCTAGAGGATGAAGGGAGGATTACACTATTTACAACAAGGAAGCGAGCTTCACTGTTCTGAGGCGGAGTTTGCCCCTTGATTGCTATATTCGGGTCAGCATTTAGCGACAACAGTGTGCACTACAGACAAAGTGCACGGTGCACACTGCGCACTGAGTGCCAGTGCACTCGGAAAGTGCACGGTTTGAGACACGGCCATGGTCTCGAGTGTTTAGGTTTTGGTGTTGCTAACTGGACTAGATTTAGGGATGAGCCTATATTGATATTTCTGGTTAGATTTTTGATAGCTGCCAGTCAGAATATTTGGTTGGATATGCTGTGCCAAAACAAAAACATGAAATTACTTTTCAGTCCTGAGAGTTTTAGCTAATAAAATGACATAGGATACCAGCCCTGGTGTGTTCCTTCCAGGTCTTCCATGTCATGTGATTATGGTAAATCATCATTTATGATCATAATGATGCGCGTAGTGTAAATGATAATTAGATTTTGATATTTTGCTGCTTCAGTGCAAGTATTTGAGCACTATAATTTCACTTTAAGAAAAAACAATTTTATGTCAAGTATTAGTTTAGGATTCTTAAAGTTTGTTTTAATCTTATTTTTGTTTCATATACTTTATTGAATTATTGTATATTTTTAAAAAATTTTCATGTTCATGAGTTTTTATCATATTTCATCTGTCAAAGAAATCAATGCACACTGAAACTGTGTAATTCTCTTGAGTGGAAAAAAAGGCTAGTATCAATATTGATGAAAAGTATGAAAGTCGAATAAACTTATAGTATCAAATAATAAGGTTAAACATTGTCACTGATCGTTAGTTGGGTTATGAAACCATCACAGTGGTTTAAAATACATTATTACCACTTTTAATTTGCAACATTAAATAATTCTGGAAAAACGTAACAACTGTGAGGCAAGGATCTTGACAAAGTATTAACAAGTTGGTCGCAACATACACTTTAAAGTTTTAAAATTATTTTAATTCAATATAAAAATCTGAATACCTTTCGTCATAGTTAGTACTTTCTTATATTTTATTTTTCATTAGAACAAATGATGCATTCATAAATACTCTGAATTTACAGAAAAGAACTGATCCAACAAATTAAAGCTAATAGAAGATAAACCATTTTGATACACACTGTTGTTTAAGTCAAATGTGTACCATTGGCTTTACTGTATTCCAAACAAGCAATTTGTCCAATGTTTTGCACATGGAGACAAGAAAACAAATTGGACAATGTTTTGGCATAGCCAAAGGCACTCTGGGTACTCGCATGGTACAGCTAACAAGCTAGTGATGAAAAATAAACATCTCATCCTGCAGATCCTGTGTGTATCAGAACAAGAAAAGGGAATACAGCCAATAATACCATAATTTTTACGATTTCATTACATTTAACTGAAATTGTGTTTAATAATGTGACAATAAATGCCTCAAATGTCTCCCTTACAGTACATTTAATCAATGAATTAGTCATTTCTTCTTTGTATTTTTTGTTAATTGAACAAAATCACAAATTGAACTCTTGCAGACCTAAAATGAATTTTAAAAATGCAAACCCCATTAAAAAATGACGAATAAAATGTCCAATGATTCTAAAAAACACAAAACAAACACTGCTTTTAAACAATGACAGCAGCATGCACGTGCATTCAACTACTACACTGGGACCACATGGAGCTATCAAGCCCCTAAACTCCCCCCACCCCGTAACTACCCACTCCACCCCTCCAATGTATGACATCCCATTGTGAACGTGCTACAAAAAAAAAAAAAAGGGAAAAGAAAGAGCCTAAACCTACTGCCTCTAAAGGACTGGTCCCGGTGAAAGTGAATTAAGTAACAAAAGAGGCACTTACATTGAAGAGCCTCACATGGTCCTCCGACAGAAAAGAAGAGAAGCAGGCAGTGATTCCACTCTGAGGAAACAATAGTCACCTCGGAGAAAGAGCCGGAGAGGAAAGTGAGAAGGAAAAGGAGACAGCAAGTTAGAGATGGAAAAGGACGATGAGAAAGAGAAGAAGCAGATTCATGCATCCACAGACCCAGCGTATACGCAAATCAAAACACTTTGGATCTTTTCCAGCATCTCCCCCTCCTCCTCCTCCTCTCCTCCTCCTGTTCAGCTTTGCCTCCCCCCCACCACCAACAACCCTGCCTTCGGGTTTTACTTGTCATGTGTTCAGGCTCAGGCAAGCGTGAAGTGGGCTGAGGAAACCGACGCTCCAAGTGCTTTGTCCAGCGGTTGGGAAAGTCATGCTTCCATTAGGTGGAATATTGAGCTTTTTGGCCCCCTCTGTTTGTTAGATTCATAGCAGATGAATGGAGAGGCAGGAAATGATACCCACAATCCGAGCTCATCTGTCACACCTTAGCAGAATGAAATTAATAAGCATATCCTCTGAAAAAGGTTTTCATACCTCTTTTCAAGGACAGCGGAAGTCCAAAAAGACGTCCTTTAAGCAGAGACATGCTCATCTTGATTAGAATAAGTTCCCCGTCCAACCATTTGCTAATTACACAAGACATCAAACTCCACATCTGATCTGTTGCCTTCAAAGAGCTGATGCAAACAGCCTCTGTGTAAAGAGATGTTTGCAGTTTTTCCATCTCTGAGTTGCTTTTAACTTTTTATTGGTTGTCACTCTAGGGAACGGCGGCACCGAGCATCAAGATTTGCAAATGGTTTTTAAACTATAAATGCACAGATTCACTTTGAGCCCTTTCAGGCTAAAACTAGATTCTTAAAAAAGAAAACAAACAATTGGATAAATATACAGACCCTGCCGTTCAGTCCCTATGTTCAACAGCCATTGAATTATGCAGTATCAATCTGCCTTGTGGTCGATGACAACCTTACAAGTATAGACCTGATTTTTCCTTTTGAAAATAAACATAAGACTTGAGTGAAATCCGGCTCAATCCGCACCTTTGGGCCTCTACTCTCATGTGGCGGTGTATTTAGTTTACAACTTCCTCTCCCCCTGACTGTATTTCGTTTTTTCCTTTTGTTTTGGTGTGTTCGGGCGTTTCTGGGCGGAGATTTGCTTATTGTTTCCAGCCAATGACAGAGCTAAGGGCGTGGTGCTCTGTGGGGATAAACTCATCGATAGACGCAAACTTTAAAAAAAAAAATATATATATATATTTAAACATAGACTGGAGCAGACACCAGATTCATGCAAATGCTCCATTAAAAATGGTGGATAAAGAAAAGGAAGTATTTTGCGGCTAAACAGCTTTAGATAACGCTAGGGTTAGCAATGGGTTGGCTTTCACCCGCTTCCGAGCTTTGAAGAGAGGATTGGGGCTGAAGAGCGATGCAGCCATTACCCCGAGGGGAGGGGCTTAGTTTGAATAGTGATTCCAAACAGTAACGGGGGAACACTCTGGATTCTATCTTTAAGCCCCATTTCCACCAGCAGGGACTGGTTGGGAACGGTTAGGCAGGGTAAGGGTCATAATCTTGATCTCTGTTGCGTTTCCACAGCAACCATACTTTTACCCAGTGGGTGGCGTATCAGCTGGAAACAAATAGCTGCATCAGCTACATATTGGCATAATGTCATAGTTGTACTCTACCTTTTAAATAACAAAAATCAATTGTACATTTAAACGTGGTACTGTTGCTGCTTTGTCCTTCCTTGCACAGTAAGTGATGTTGACCAATCAATCAGTGGATTGTTTCATGTCAAGCTCTTCCTTTTTGGATTGGTTTGAAAGAATGGTTGCCAAATGAGAGGGTCCCAAAAAAAAGTAGGATGGATTGGTCAGATATTAGGGTACTCTTCCCAGTTCTTGCCTCTGGAAATGCAAAATAAAAAAAAGAAAAACGTGGACTGACCTGCCCTGCTGGTGGAAATGGGGCTATAGAGGCCCCCTGAAGCTACGAGGCTCGCTTAACAGCCCTTGATCAGATGTTCATATAATTCAGTTCACTTGTAAATTTGTTTTTTGGAGTTGGATGTAACACCAATTAAAGAAACTCAAGAGCATTGAGTTGGACATCGACTGGGATGTCAACACCCAATGAAAGTCACGCCAGGACTTTTCCCCTTTACCATTTCTCTAGGCCTAATCACGGTACTTATCTGATATTGACTCTCATCAGACACTTGCACACTTGGCTTACTCATCAGATTAGCTTTCATTGATTGTTAGCAAAACTAGCAATGAGGCTACTAGCATATAGAGAACCCATTGTCTTCAGTTTCTCCCTTTTATGCAAATGCTACAAATATTGTCATTGACATGTTTAGATTTGTTCCAGACACTTAAGCTGTAGCAGTGAGCCTTGAGAAAAGATAGATGGTTGCTACAGGCAGGGAGACGCTTGAATGAGCTAATGGATGTTTTAAATGAGAAGGAAGCAGATTAATGATCATTCATTAAGGTAAGCAGGGTGTCCTTGTCTATGAGTCCACCGTAAAGCTTGGGTCTGTGAGGCTATCAGCACGCTTATTGACTTTAGCAGATAACATTAGCAGGGACTGGGAGGTTAGAAGAAGACAGCACACATCACTTTTGTGGTATGGGGTTAACCAAATGTGCAATTTCAAGAAAAAATGTTACTCCTACTTTTACTTCTTACATAAACTTTGATTTATGAGACAGATGAAACTTTTAGTTATTGATGAATGTTCTTGGCTTTGTAAGTAGATATACTAACACTTGCTAGTTAAGCAGGTAATAAAGATTATAGATGCAGATAGTAAAACCTTTTTTTTTTTTATGCAGCCAAAACTGGAACTACGATTATCAGAAAGCAGTACATATACTTGGGAAGTGTATGCTTGTCCTATAGCAGGGTTGTCCAGCGCCGGTCCTCGAGGAACACAATCCTGCAGGTTTTCTGTCTCCCTGCTTTGACACACCTGAACCAAATTAATGAGTCTTTGTGCAGAACTTCAGGGGCTGTTAGATTCATTTAAGTTGAGTCAGTTGTGTTGGTGCAGGGAGGCATAACAGCCCTTAAGGAACGACTTTGGGACACCTGCTCGATAACTATACAAGTATATGCTTCTGTGAAAATGTACACTATCAAAGAGCCAGTAAACAGCTGGATTAATGGTACTTTTTTCTTTGTGTAGTTTACACAATGACTCAAAAAGTCAATTGTTGGTTTTAACTACAGCTTCATTATTATCTGACATACACGTTGAAACTAACAAATACAGGACAACAGTCTTAGCAACACAGAAAAGGGGGGACACATTGATGGATGATGGTGTGCAGCCATTAATTTTGCTAAGGCAAAAAAAATATATGAATGCACAACAAAAGGAAAATAGACTCGACTCTTATTTATCTCTACTCAGATTTATTTTAAAGTGCAATCCATCTGCTCCAGGGATTGCTATTTTAGCACAATTTGTAAACTATAGCTGATGGAAATGAGCCTGTTGCAAATTTCAAATTTCTTTGGTTTTAGCTGAAAGTACATACAGTGAGGTGGCATTGGAGAGGAAGTGTCATAGTCTTGAAACTTAGACACACAACAGAACTTTGAGCAGTTTTCTCAGTGACGCGCCCCCTACCGGCGGCTAAACTAGCATCTATCTTGTATCGTACCTGTACTGTGAGCTCCCTCCAGCCAATAAAAGACAGTCTTATCTTGACTCTTGTTTTGTCCCTTCTTTGCTTTCTTTTCATCTCTTCCTTCAGTAATGTTTCCTTACGTTTCTTTACCGAATCCGACATGATGCGCGTTCAAAACTCCCACGTGTTGATACCTGGTTTACATCGGGTTGCTAGTGAGTGATGCGGTGCTGTAACCAATAGTCGGCTGCAACGTCACAGTTGCATCCCGGATGGGAATCTTACATACTGCTGTTTCTGAGCCCCTGGACGCCTCTGGGCAGTGACGACGTGAAGATGTGCATAATGAATGCTGGTGTGCCATCAAAACAAGTCAAACGCATATTTTTAAGGTCTAAAAGTTACATTGTGTGTATTTAAGGCATACAAGCTCTTCTGAATTGAATCCTACTTTGTTTAGAGGTGTGAATGTAGAATAAAACTGTGATGCGCATCAGAGATCCAAACTCTGCTCTGCTTAAAACCATAGGTCTCAGTTCGCTTGGAAGCAACTAAATGCCCTGCAGTAACCAAAGGATGAGCCAGTTTTCTTGATAGTTGTTTGGCTTTTCATTCAGTCATTTTTTTATGCCACTGCTGATGAAGGGATGTTATTCAAAAGCTTTGTTTTGACGAAGCGTAGCGTGAAAATAAACTCAGACCAGCTAAATATTGCAGTCCCAAAATTCAAAGTCTTCAATTGCACTAAGTAGCAGACTATTTGTTGTAAAATAAAAATGGCTGAAAATCATTTGAATATGGAAGCAGGCGTATCTATTTTGATAGAATTCCCACAATTAACCTCTGGTAAGGCTTTGACTCGCTCACTTTCTGCCCCATGTTGATTTGTTGATGTCATCCACTACTCCAGTTTTCTTGCAGAGGTCACGACTTTCTCAGATGTTATATCTGGATGTGGAATCCATTGCAGACTTGTTCAGTCATACTTCAACCCACAGCTTTATGAATGTCACTTTCTGTTACGTGGATGTCACTGATGCCTCACACAATGGTAATGCTTGAGAAGAAATGCGTGGGCATGTTTGCTTGATTGACAGATGTCTCAGGCTATCACGCTCAACTGTGTTATTTATACTATGTTGAGCATTTGGATTCTTTTGTTGGTGCCAGCAAAGATGGTGTGAAGGGATGACTTTCAGTCCAAAACTGCCAAACCTAAAAACATTCCTCTGCACTCTGTGGCACTCTGCCCTCCCTTTAATTTCTCAAATGACTGGAGACCTAATTCTGAACATCCACTGGGGCCAGATTTAGCTACAAAAACTCAACACAAATGTGTAAAAGACCATTTCCTCCAAATTGGAAATCCTGAAGCCATTGCAAAACAAGTACAAATGCGTCTTTGGAGTTGGAGTTGAAACCATATGGCCGAGATATAGAGATTAAATTATTTGCCAATAGTCTGCATTAGTACAACAACTTGGCCTTTCCTGTTGAGTTGATAGGATTTTTTTAATGACCTAAGCTGCTCTTAAAGCCCTTAACAACACGATCAGCAGCTCAGCCGAGAGCCACCAGGGAGCACAAGTCCTGCTGGTGAGTGCAGACATACCTAATCATTGTCTGCTTCAGTGGAAGAAAAGAAAAGAAAACTGGTTAAACTGAAAATGAAATGTGCCATAATGGAGTGAGGAGTATTTCATGATTACTGAGAATCTGTGGCTGATTTTCATGTCTGCATCTCTTCCTCATGTCGGTGGACACATAAGGAGATAATCTTGAGATGTGGGTGTTTGCCAGAGAAGTGGTAGGGTAATCTACAAGCCACCCAGGAGAGGGTCAGATGCATGTGCATCCATTGTTTTTGATTTTTCTGGAGAAATGATATTTCTGCATTTTGCTTTGGTGTTTTTTTGTGCACTGGAAACATTTTCTGACTGCAACTACCATGAAACAAAGACATTTCAAAGCTTGTTTTGGTTTTGTGTTTGTGTGGGTTGCATCTGTCTTAAATTCTCCTAAGCTCAACAAATTCAGTCCTTTCATATTTTGCACCAACTTCTTACTTTTTAATATCTTATGAAAGATCTTTTGTAGAGGTTCATTATTTCAACTTAGGTGTTTGTGTAATTTTCTCTTTGAATCATAGATACACTTCTGTGCCAGTTTTAAGACTTGAGACTCTGGATGAACTGGATTTTTTTCCCCTGAAATCCAGCTTTTTGTGTTTTCTTAGCTGTAGCCTTAAACAACACAACATCCACTGTATGTTTAAATATGTAGCTGTATTCATGCTGTAACCATCACAAACACAAAGACTACCAGGGTGATGCCCCCGTGCTGAAATACAGACATGTATCATACATGATAATATAATAGTTTCATACGTTTAACTTCCATGCAGGCTTAATAAACTTGGCGTAGATATCAACAACTGTAAAATCAGTACTGCTACATTATGCATTGGTGAACTCTGGTAACCTACTGTACCCATTACAGCATTACAGCGTTAATATGATGTGTGATAAGGATTAAATAATGTAAACATCATATGACGGGTGCCCGCTGTCAAATCACGTCACAATTCCAAATTTCATGGCAGATTAATTTCCCTTTAATGACTAAAATACAAAAATAAAATAAAATACCCAGGACAGATAAGTCATTTTTCAAAGGAAAAATAATCAAAATCATTTTAAGTGTTCTTAAAGTTCAGATCTTGGGTAACATTTTGATGTCAATAACATCTGCAACTAATATTGGATCTATTTTAAGCTGAAATATGATTAAAAAATTACTGCAATGGCTGCAGATTCAGCTGTGAACGTTTCCCTTAACAATTTCCCTTAATATTTTAAGGATGACGATGATAATAAAAACGGATTACATTTATATCATGCTTTTCTAGGCACTCCATGCGCTCACAGTAGATCCATTATTCATTCATTCCTCATTCATACTTGGTGATGGTAAGCTATGTAGGCACAGCTGCCCTGGGGCAGACTGACGGAAAAACAGCAATAATTGATTGGTTGAATTCAACCAATCTGGTTGGTAGTTATGTTTCCAACCAATCCTTTGGTTGTTTTAACCAAAAAGATTGGTTAGATTACCAGTATTGGTCCCTGTAACCAAATCATTGTTTGCAAACATTGGTTAATCTCAGCAATATTTTGGTAAAGGGCGGTTTAGAAGATGTTTCTGCATTTCAGAAAGCAGAGACTGTTAGCGAGTTTTTGAATAATGCACAAGACCAACCTGCTAGATTCACAGCGCCCTCCCCCGGCCACAGAACAATGTTCACTCCAGTGTTTAGCAGACAGCAGGTACAGATTCTCCAAACATGTCGCAGACGCAAGTCAAACAGAATGTCATTGTTTGAACATCACAAACTGCTAGCAGAATGAAGTTAGCTATCTACTGTAAACATCAGACAAGTGTGTGCTGCTTCCGGCAAGCAGTATTGCACTCAATCAATCTCACTCAATGATCAGTCTCACCTATCATCCGTTGAATTGACCGTCAATCTCTCTTACTGCGGTCGTAAAAGTGATTGATGAGCCAATGGAGAAATGAAAAATGTGACCCTGTGTTCACACCAGATGGAAATGAATTACGTTAAGTCAATGTACAGACGCGAATAAATGCGCGTTTGCTTGGCTTGGCGCGTTTGACGCAAATTCGCGGCATGACGAGCCCCAAATGTGCGTCTAAAGGCCTTTTCACACTGAATAAACGGCACGAAATTGCGTATAATTCGGAGGAGAAATATCGGTGCATTTGTCTATACACACCTGCTCCGACGCAGATTTAGGATGATGCTAAAACAAACTCGCATCCGTTATTCCAGAGGAATGTGAGCACATGCAGCAGTGACGGAGGGAGAGGCGGCTGCAGGGAGACTTCTGGATGCTGAAAACAGCTGATCTCACCGTGGAGATGCCAAATGGGGATTTTAAATACAACACCTGTAGCTAATAACCTCGAATGGCTACAAAATGTAGGGAAAACACTGCTACTTCAGCTGCGACACCCCCCCACTGCCCCGTTGGCCAAACAATAGTGCTGCAACACGAAGGTGATAACACCTGAGCCATAATGATGAACAGCGACCAAGCGACACGTCTCTTTTCTTTTCTCTTTGTGCTTGCGACCAGCTCTGTGACGGTCAGAGCGCCTTCTCTGATTGGTGGATTGTGTATCTGTTGGATGCGAATATTAAGAAAATCGACCTCAGTTCGAAAAAATAAACGTCGCAAAATCGCAAGACTGAATTTTGTCACTGATGTGAATGCTCCCGCTGACTTGATATTAATTTGATTGAAGCTTTTGCCGTGCAAATCTTTCGGACGAAATATTTGGAGTAGGTGTGTAAAGGCCTTAAGTTGCGCGAATGTA